>LR738713.1:199394150-199483538 GCA_902687465.1 Secale cereale
ATAAAGGGCTTATAATGAAAATAAATAACAAGAATGCCACAGTCGGACGTCTGAGCGACATCACATAAAGGGCTTATAATGAAAATAAATAACAAGAATGCCACAGTCGGACGTCTGAGCGACATCACATAAAGGGCTTATAATGAAAATAAATAACAAGAATGCCACAGTCGGACGTCTGAGCGACTCACATAAAGGGCTTATATAAACAATGGTATAACGGTAAAATACTTTAAGAGATAAATCAGTACGGAGATAACTGGTTAGTTCATCTTCCAAAAATGAACTTGACAAAAATCACCACTCTTGTTACTATCATAAATTACTAGAGACGGTCATCGGGGTTGACACGAAGATTGACCCTAGGCCATAAACATGGCTACTCGCAAGATTTGACTCTACAGAGCTTGTACTCTGAGATCACAGCCAACGGATTCCACTAGCAACAGGGACTAGTTCCGTCTACGGTGTTTTAGTAGAAACACAACAGACCAGTACACACCCATTCCATATCCTGCTGTCCGGAATCACCCGTGACAACATTCACGAAAAACTTTAATACGGGGAGGCTAAAACCTCGAATAGCATGGGATCAAATTTATATATGCACGCTCTAAGGGGTTCCCCCCTCTCGGTCCCAACCGGAAACACCCATGGCCCCTGACCGGATGACAGGCTTTAATCCAGGGCCATGGAACCCTCATCCCGGCCCCTCTACTTGGTGTGTACACGGAAAGAGGTTTGCAACTGACTAAACCGTAATCTTAGCAGACGGAATATGACAGTACCAAAAAAGGAGACGAATGGAATCACGACTTGATCCACGTTGATACTAAAGTTAACCATCTACTGGCATGCTCCAACAATACCAGTACACAACCCATCATGTCACCACATGATCGGGGTGGTTCAACCATTATAATTCAGGACTCACCCGAAGCTTGCTTGCATGAAATATAATCATCCACAAATGCTTATATGACCATTGCTATGAAGAAGAACTAATTGAGCAAACATGCAACACACTCATCATATCAAAGGTCCAAACATGCTTGCCTGCTCCGGAGTAGTCGGAGTCTAACTCGGTGAAGTTCGCGGTTCCGTCACGTCCTTCGGTATCTACGTATTCAAACAAAACAAATACTAACATAAATACCGCGCGTGCAAAAAAATTGCCCCAAATATTTTTCAAATAAATATGACAAAAAACTAGACAGAAAACTATAGAGGACAGAAAAAGAATCAACTCAAAAACATCTTTAGTTTAAAAGATATTCGAGTTTCTGTCCAGGTTCTTGTGTGTAATGAAACAGAAAGTTTCCAGGGGCTAGAACATAAAAACAGAAAGCGAATCGATACGCAGTACGCCAGCCGAATAAGGAAACGCACTTTGCCCGAAGGCGCCTTCCAGAAAAATGCTTTGGAAGGAAAAGAGAGGCTGACGAGGGGGTCCCACTCGTCAGGTTTAAAAACAGAACAGAGTCGTGCCGGCGCCAGAAGGGTCCGGTGGTCGCTGGCGCCGATCCACGGCGAGGTGGAGGGAGGGAGTGGTACCTACGGGTTCCTGGTGTTCTTCCGTGTCGGTGGGTGGTGGAGTTGAGCGTCGGCGAGCCCTTCGTCGACGGCGACCCTGTCTCCGGCGGACGGCGGCTCGGGTGGCCATGGGCCTCGTCGGAGAGACCTGCTGGGGTCAAATTAGAATGGGGGTTAGTCTTCTAGAGGTGTCAAGAGGATACACATGAGTCCAGGGCGGTGGAGGAGTTCTCACCAGAGAGAACGTTGCTGGAACCCGAGGCGGACGGAGGTGGCCAGAGTTGAGGAAGAAGGGCCCCTGGAGGCTCTTCCAGTGGTTGGGTGTGGTATAGTGAGGTGGTGGAGATGTGTGGGGTCGAGAGCGAGCTCGGAGGTGCTATTTATAGCCGGCCCGAGGCGGTTGCCGTGAACGGGATAAGTCCGGCAGTCGGTTACGGCGGCGCTGTGGCTGGACGGTTGGTTTAGGTGCTTGAGCATCGACTAGGAGGTGGACTGATCCCATTTCAGTGCCTAACTCAGCAAGATAGGGGCGGTTACGGCCTGTCCCTGACGGAACGGCCGTGCGGCACGTCGGTGGCAGAGAGCGCGCCCTGTGAGCGCCAGGCCACGGCGACGGTGCTGCAGGCGTGCGCTGGCGATGGAGTAGGCCACGCGGAGCCCCCAGGCGACTTGGGCAGTGCCAAACGGCGTTGTGCCGCAGGGTGCCCCCTGTCAGCCGCCACGGGTGGCTCTACCGCCGCGGAAGACGTCGGCATGGGCGGGCCAGGGTGCCACCGACGCCAAGAACCAGCCAAGCCCGCGTGCGGCGCTCTGGATAAGAGCGAGGTGCAGTGCAGCATCGAGCCAAAGAGGCACTGGTGAGATTGACGATCGTTCTCTGACGAAACAGACGAAGCTGCTGTCTCCTGTAATTCTTCAGTTAACTTTTCTGAACCTGACAGAAACAGTGCACGCCAGGTGTTTTACGAAAAGATTTTGGCATGTGGAAAATCTTTCTAGAGCTGATATTTGGTGGAGTGGTCTCTTGATGCATCTAGAGGCTACCTGAATTTTCACAAATTTTTAGGAAGAAGACAAATAAGAATTTCACCAAAATTTGCAAATCTGATCCAAACTTGCAGCAAGTGAAATTTGAAAATTTTGAACTGTGGACCAGTGAAACAAGATGGATCTAGGTTGTGGGTACTAAGGAGTATCCAGGGGAGTTGGTTTGGAATCAAATATCAAAGTGACCATGGTGGTTCCTTTGTAAATGACCATGGCTCATTTCAAAGGACAGAAATTGTTTTTGGTGCAAAACAATTAGAAGAAAAATTCCAATAAGGTTGAAACTTGCTGGAATCGATGAGAGACTTGTCTCAAGGTGAAGAGGAAGTCTTGGAGAGAAATATTTTCATTGGGTGCCATGGAGGAGAAAAGTTTGGGAGGGAAGACAAGTCCAAGATTCTTATAAGATGGACATTCATGGAGGGAAAAGAATCAATCAAACCTTAAAGAGAAAAACAACTTGTGTTGAGCTTAACATAAGAAGAAAACCTTCAAGACCAGAATCAAGCTTTAGAAGAACACACAAACTTTGGTCAGAAAAGTTTTTAGAAGGGGTCCCAAGAGAAGATCAAACATTACCCCTTCCAAAAGACCAAAAAGTTTGGAAGTAAACAAATCCAAAAATTTGGAGTGTTACATTCACTCATTTTGCTCTGTATGTAGTCGCTTGTTGAAATCTCTAAAAGACTAATATTTAGGAAAAGAAGGAGTATTTTTGAATTCGTGTCATACATGCATGGTTTGGAAAAATAGATGCACTATACTTATTGGATTGTTGTTGTGTTCGTGTGTGGGTGTCTCTGTGTGTGTGGGGGGGGGGATCATATGCTTGTGTCAGATTACGGGCTCGGCAAACCCAAGAAGTTCGAACACAGGGGCGTGAATGAAGATCTCTCCCACTCACGTCTACCAAGCGTCTCGCCCTCGTCCGGTGAAGAGATTCAATTGAACAACAAGTAAAGCACACACGAATTTACCCAGGTTCAGGCCACCTGGCGATGTAAAACCCTACTTCCTACTTTGGTGGATTAGCCTTGGGAGGGCTTGAGTATGAATGAGGACAGTGGTTCCTGAGCTCAGGAGGGGAGCTCATGAGGGTTAGGAGGCAAGGGTTCTTGTTCCTTTGTGTGTGGGCGGAGTTTCTGGATCCGATCCGAATTGCCTCCGTAGTGGAGACCCTAGCTACTTATATAGGCGGCCAGGGTCCTCTTCCCCCGAAATGTTTGGGCGGGAATAGATCCCACAACGACCATTTTGACCGGGAACACAAGGACATTCCGATCCTGACAAAAGCGGTCTTCGCCTGCAAAGGGATCAGGCGGTGACGCGGTGGTGGGCTCGGTGGTGAAATCCTCCTTGTCGTCCTTGCTGTCTTTGGTCTTGTTGCGCCAAAGGCGAAACCTTTGTCCCGCCCCTCGAGAACCTGCGCCTGTGCTGTCTCCTTTGCACCAAAACGACAACTGCGCCGCTAGCACGCGCTGGAACCCGCTAGCGCGGTGCGTCACTGCTTGCATCGCTGCCTCCTTCTGAGGCAGGCTTGGCCTTGGATTCTCCGCCCCTCCTGAGCAACCTAGCCAAGGCCGCTCCTGAGGGGGTCTTGACATCGTTCTCCTCGCAAGGTGTAGCCCCCTCGCGAAGGTCTTGAACAACTGGTCGATTAGCTGGGCCGTACCAGGCCGTATTAGGAGCGCGTTGCGGCCCGCACACAAGAAAGTCTGGGTACCCTGGTTCCCAGGACGCCGACAGTAGCCCCTGGGCCCAAGGCGCGCGCGGAGTTGGCTTCGGGGCGAAGCCTTAGTCGAGGACGAAGCGCCGCGGGCCCCAAAAGGCTGTGGGCCAGGCTGGCGCGTGATGGTTGGACGGGACGTGGGCGACTCCACTTCTCGGCAACCGTGCAACTTGACAAAAGGGGCTGCCTTCGCTGCAGAGGGGTTATCGCCTCCTTTCCTTCCTGCCCAGATCCACTTCTCCTTCGCCTCTGGCCTTCCCAAATCACCTACATCCTTCAGCACCTTCAGCAATGGCGAAGTAAAGCAAGGGTGCCGCACAGGCGTCCGGATCTGCTTCGTCCCTCGAGGCGGCGCTCGAGGAGTCTACCATCACCGAGGAGGGGGGCTACTCGGAGGTCCAGTCTCTCTTGTCGAGCGTCCCCAACGAGCATGGCCCAACGAAGATTTGGGTTGGATCCATCGTGGCGCGGATTTTGCCGAAGTCTTGCTACCCCTTCTTCCTCCACAGCATCTTCGTCGAGCTCGTGCCTCCCTTCTCAGAGTTTTTCTACGACATCCTGGACCACTACCAGGTGCAAGCCCTTCACATCCAGCCTCGCTCCATCTTCGTCCTATCGCTCTTCGCCTTTTACTACGAGGTGTGTGTGGGGGTGAAACCGACTGTCGCCCTCTTCCGCCACTTCTTCTCCATGCGGCGGTACGACGAGGGTCCGTGCTCGGCTGTGTCTCATTCGTCTTCCAGCGCCAGGGCTGCAGGCTGATGACAGCCAGGGTCTATCTGGATGCCCAGCGCGTTCACCCGCTGCTGGCGCTAACTACCGTCCGTCCGAAGAAACGTTCTGGCTGGAGCTACGCGAAGCTCAAGGACCCCCTTGCCGAGCCAGTCTTGGCAAGGATCGAAGCCGACCTGGGCTCGAGGCTTCAAGGGGCCCAGATCGTGAAGGAGTTCCTGAGGCAGCGGCTGGCGCCGCTCCAGGCACACTCGCGCCTCATGTGGGAGCTGATGGGGGATGACGACAGGCTTCGGCTGCATTCGGGTAAGCTGGCCGAGGCCAAACTAGACCTTGTCTCGATCACTCTCCTGGGGATGGTTCCTGAGGACCTCTCGGGGGCCCACCTGCCGCTGTACAGCCATCCTGACAAGGCCGAGCGGCTGAAGGCCGTGGCAGGTTTCAGGGTGCCCATGGCTGCTCCGCCCACGGTCGATGTATCCTCCGGTGCCGAGGAGGGGAGCGACGAGGAGGAGTCAGAGGAGACGCTGGGCGACGAGGACCGGGTTGAAGAGGGGGACACCTCTGAGGCGTTAGGTCAGGAAGTGGTGCCAAGCGCAGGTGCTGCCGGACAGCCCCAGGCAACCACTCCGTGTCGACTAGGGCGCGCTGCATCCGGGGGGAGCAATGCGGCGACCCTGCCGAGGAGCGTCGTACCAACGAAACTGGTGACCGCGGCCGCGCCCAAGTCCGTGGCCTCACGCCTTGCTAGGATCTGGACTGCTGGCACGCCCGTAGCACCAGCGGCCGCGGCCGACCTACTGATGAAGAGGAGGGTGCATGTTGCCTCCGATGAGTAAGTGTGCAATCTCCCGGCTGCACCAGGAGAAGCTTGCTGATCGCGCGAGCCTAGAGAAGCTGAAGGCCGAGGCTGAGCAGGCCAAGGCGACCCAAGCTGCACGCGACAAGGAAGATGCCCTTGTGGCCTCCGCAGTGGTGAGTTGCGAGGCCCTCGCCGCCTTCGAGCTCGAGGCCCGTATGGCGCTGCGGGCTTCTTATGGGGAAGGGTTCGAGAAGGCAATCGCCACCCCGAAGGATGGCCCCGCCGGGCTCCTCGCTGCACTTGTGAAGTCCCTGCACGAGGTTACGGCCGTGATCGGCCAGTTAGCACACGTGGAAAGTCGCACGCTCCTTACCTTGGCCCTGACGCAGGTGTGCGGCCACCTATGTCTCCGTGATCCCACTCTTGACCTGTCCTCGCTATCCGAGCCCGTGACCACGAGCATACAGGGCATGGCTGCTGAGGTCCTGGTGGTGAAGGTCAAGGAATTGGTGGAGGCGTTCCTCCGGGTCACTGCTGCCGCGGCCGAGGAGGCGGAGGCTGGTGATGATGCGCTTGGTGATGCCTAACCTGTTCCTGTCCAGATGAGAGAAATGCAAGTGCCTTGGGGAGGCGTAAGAACTCGCTTGAATTTTAAGAAATTGGTATTATTGTAATAACTAGATATGAACTTGATGATTACCATGCTTTCTTCCTTTCAAGTTTTCTTAGGTGCTCCGCGTCGGCAGGGCCCAACCCCGCGCATACCTCGATCGCCATTAAGCCCTCCGGGTGACCAGGGTTATCGTAATAACTAGACTCAAGGAATGAGGGGCTACGTGGCTAGTGAGGCCCCTGGGTCGAGATGCCCAGGGGTCCCCCTTGACGTTCAAGCAATCCCGTTTGCATTCTGTGTCGGCAGGGCCCAGCCCGGGCATACCTCCACCGCCATTGAGCACCGGTCTCAAGGAGTGAGGGGCTACGTGACTAGTGAGGCCCCTGGGTCGTGATGCCCAGGGGCCCCCTTGATATACGAACAACTCTCATGAGGGAAAACGAGCACCATACCTTGCTCATGAGCCTTCACCTAGGATGGGGGCGCGAGAAAGCCAGGTGTCTAGGCACCTGGTAGGGTGGCGTCTGCCAGGCGTGACCTGAGCATAGCCCCCATGCCTAGCCCCCCTCGCGACACCTATCCAAGGAGAAGCTGTGAGTGTCATGAGCTGAAAAGCTCCCTGAGGTTGGTGCGACCGCTGGGGGCCTCCCTCAGTTGTTTATAACTAGCGCAGAGAATAGAGCTACCACACATGCGCGGAGTGTGGGCATAACCGCGCCTCGGTTGTAGCGGCCAGCATGGAGCTTGGTGCTTCCACTGGTTCGTGGGCATAACCGCTCCTCGGTTGGTTCTGCTAGTGCGGAGCATGTCACTTCCACTGGACCGTGGTAGGGAGCCTCCCATCGAGAGAAACTCCGGGGCGTGTACAACCCCGTCCCGACACGTGGCTTGCACGGCAGGACAGCCAAGGTGTATATGGGCCCTCCTCAGGACGAGCTGAACGACTCTAAAGAAGTTCTCGTGAGCTTACACATCACTCACGAGACCATACCCTGAGGCGGGTTGCGCTTGAGTCTTCTTCTGCAAAATGAGAAAAGAGAGGCGTTGTGTCGACCTGCGCCGAGTGCATCTCTAGAGGGCATTGCATGAGAAGGCCGCAGCACTAACGACCCCAGGAGTGACGTTAGCGGGACCGGCCCGTAAGACAGAGCTCAGCCGCTGGATTTATCGACGATGAAAGGACGGACCCGAGCACAGACGCCGTGCCCAGTCTTCTCATGCAACAATCAAAAAGAAAAACAACAGGCGTGCGGTTCCCGCGTGGGCGAGGCACTTGCCACGGGCCCGAACTTACCCATCCACGATTAGCCCATGTGAGAACAAGGCACCAAGGACCATGGGAGGTTACGTCACGGGAATGGCTCGTGAGACAGAGCTCAGCCCTTGGAGTTAGCGACGCTGCAGGGACGGACACGAGTACAGACGACGTGCTAGTCCTTAATCATGGGGCGGTCGCGAGTGGGCTCGCAAGGGCTCATGACCTTAATGGCGTGAGAACGCTGAGCATATAGATAATAGAAACAGGAAGAAGCAACTAGCCTTGATTTACGCGCAAAAGAGACAGCTGCGGGGGGTGAGCCCTCAGCAGCCCGAGGGTGATGCAGCCCGGGGGGTGCCCTCGATTGAATACCTGAGACATCACCTGACACTTGTCGAAGAAGAGTTGGGGTAGCTGAAGACGCGAGCAGTTCGGGTCGCCCCTGAGGATAGTCAGGCTCCTGAGGCCCAGGGGCTCCGGAGGCCCTCAGTGGTCACGGGGGCCCGTCTCCCGCTCCGTCTGGACCGCCCGCCACTGAGCCTCCCAAGCCCCCAAAGCCTCCCATGCGAGGTGCTGGAACGTGGCAGCTGCATCGTGGAAGTCGAAGAGTGTGCTGACGTAGCTGCAGGGAGAGCCCTCTTCGAGCCGACTGCCGTCGGCCAGAAGGGCTCCAAAGAAGCGGCTTGGTTGAGACCTACGACGTTGATGCAGACACGGAAGTGGTTGCTTGGGTTGCGGGTAGGTGAGCTTGGTGTCGTGCGGTTGCGTCCACCGCGTATGAGCCTTGCGTACTGAAGTTCCTCGGTAACCTAGTCGATGAAGTCCTGAGCCCCCAGCGCTGTACGGCCCACGCTGGGCTCACAAAAACGTGCATCAAGACACGCCTGCAGGTGGTGCCCGAACACCTCCCTCGAGACGCTGGTTAGACCAGAGACACTCCAGAGAAGAGCCCCCGAGCCCGTCCTGAGAGGGGCGTCGGGCGCGCCTCCGTATGCGAGGGTGGAGGGCGCCTCGCCGGCAGGTGCGGGTCCTGAGGCGGGGCCGTCAGGAGCCCCTGCGTTACGAGGTCCGTTGGCGGGCAGGTTCTTCCTCTTCTTGGGGGTGGTCTGCAGGGCGAGGACGGCTCCAGCCTCGTCGGAGCTCTCGACCGCCATGGTCTGGTAGGCGCGCTCCAGGGAATACACTGCTTCCTTCTCGTCGAAGGCGATTGTGATGACTCCGCCAATCCCGGGCATCTTCAGGACGTTGTAGCCATGATGGGTCGCCGCCATGAACTTGGCGAGGGCGGGATACCCAAGGATGTTGTTGTATGGGAGGTGGATGTTGGGGACATCGAAGTCGATGAGCTCAGTGTGGTAGTTGTCTCGGTCACCGAAGGTGAAGGGGAGGCGGACCTGCCCCATCAGGAGTGTGGAGCCATCCGTGACTCCGTAGAACGGCTTGGTCGGGTGGAGCTGATCATAGGGGACCTGGAGTGTCTCGAAGGTCTGGACAGAGAGGACATTAAGCACTACTCCACCGTCGATGAGGGTCTTGGTCACAAGGACGTTGCTGATGGTCGGAGTGCAGAGCATCGGGAGAGCGCCTTGGGCTGAAGTGCACTTGAGCTGGTCCTTGGTGTCGAAGGCGATGACCTGGTTGGTCAACCTGAGGTTGTGCGCGGCGTTAGGCCTGGGAAGCACCGCGTTCACCTCGCGAGCGAACTGCTGGAAGATGCGATGGGAAGCCTTTTTGTCATCAGCCTCCGCTTCAGGCAGCTCCAGGAGGGAGAGGCGTCATTCCTCCGCCCTTGCGCACTTTGCCGCGAGCTTGAACATCTCGAGGGTCGTGCACAGATCATCGTGGATGGCGAGCTCCTCCATCATCATGACATCGCGGACACCGTTGGAGAACGCCGAGATAATGGCCTCATCCGAGACCCTGGGGATCCTGAGGCGCATGGTGTTGAAGCGCTGGATATACTTCTGTAGGGTCTCCCCAGGCTGCTGCCTCACGCGGCGCAGATCCGCGGCCATTGGGGCTCGGTCGCGGGTACCCTAAAGTTGGCGATGAAACGCTCACGAAGCTCCCCCAGGAGGAGATGGATCCCACAGGGAGGTTCAGGAGCCAGGAGCGGGCGCCAACCTTGAGACCCATGGGGAACCAGTTCGCCATGACCTGCTCGGTGCCGTTGGACGCCTCGATGCTCAGCTCGTAGAGCTGAAGGAACTCTATGGGGTCAGTGGTGCCGTCGTAGCGCGGAGGCAGACCCGGCTTGAACTTGCCAGGCCAGACAAGGCGCCGCAACTCGGGAGCTAAGGTGCGACACAAAGCCACGCTCATGATTGCAGGCGCCCCCTGTGCCTGTGGAGTTGTTTCTTGGGGCGCAGGCGCCACCACCTCCTGTGGTGCGCGGTTCTGGTGCTGCGGTACGGGGGGCCCGTGAGCTTCTTCATGGGGATGTGGAATCACCTGGCATCTCTCCTCATCGCGTGCAGGGGCCCTTCGGGGCGGCTCACGCCACGGAGCCTCGCGCCTGACCCCCTGGCCGGCGCCGTGGAGCGGAGGTGGAGCCAGGACACTGTGGTCCTCATTCCCCGCCATGAGCGGCTGAGGACGAGAGGAGTGAGTGGGTTCAGGTACCTCCCTGGTGGCGTTGACGAGCTCGGTGATTCATTGGAGACACTCGTCGTAGAGGTCGTCCGTCGGGCGGTAGCGCAAGAGCTCCCGCGCTATCAGTAGCGAAGGCTGCTGGTAGACCAGCCCGCGGCCGATCAGTGAGGACGATGCCCCAGCCGGCGAGGGTGACGGTGTCGCCGTGCGGCCATCGCGCTGCATGGATAGCGGCAGTGACAAGTCCAGCTGCTCGTGGACGGCCAGGTCGGTGGCGGCGTTGGCGACTTGCGAGTTGGGGCGGAGCGGCGCACCTTTGCCTGTGGGTGCTGTCTGAGCGACATTGGCGGCGCGGCGGGCGGCGTGCGCTCGACGTGTGTCCACCATGGCGGCGAAGCGAGGTCGACGATGAGAGCGAGACGAGGTCGTCGGAGAGGCGAGATTTCGACCCGCCCCTACCTGGCGCGCCAAATGTCGGATTACGGCCTCCGCAAACCCAAGAAGTTCGAACACAGGGGCATGAACGAAGATATCTCCCACTCACTTCTACCTAGCGTCTCGCCCTCATCCGGTGAAGAGATTCAAGAGAACAACAATTAAAGCACACCCGAATTTACCCAGGTTCAGGCCACCTTGCGGTGTAAAACCCTACTTCCTGCTTTGGTGGATTAGACTCGGGAGGGCTTGAGTATGAATGAGTACAGTGGTTCCTGAGCTCAGGAGAGGAGCTCAGGATGGTCAGGGGGCAAGGGTTCTTGCTCCTTTGTGTGTGGGCGGAGTTTCTGGATCCGATCCGAATTGAGCTCAGGAGGGTCAGGGGGCAAGGGTTCTTGCTCCTTTGTGTGTGGCCAGGGTCCTCTTCCCCCAAAATGTTTAGGCGGGAAGGGATCCCACAATGGCCATTTTGAGCGGGAACACAAGGACATTCCTATCCTGACAAAAGCGGTCTTCGCCTGCAAAGGGATCAGGCGGTGACACGGTGGTGGGCTCGGTGGTAACATCCTCCATATTGTCCTTGCGGTCTTCAGTCTTGTTGCACCAAAGGGGAAACCTTTGTCCCGCCCCTCGGGAACCTACGCCTGCGCTGTCTCCTTTGCACCAAAAAGGCAACTGCGCCGCTGGCACGCGCTGGCACCCGCTTGCGCGGTGCGTCACTGCTTGCATCACTTCCTCCTCCTAAGGTAGGCTTGGCCTTGGATTCTCCGCCGCTCCTGAGGAACCTAGCCGAGGCCGCTCCTGAGGGGGTCTTGACGTCGTTCTCCTCGCGGGGTCTAGCCCCCTCGCGAGGGTCTTGAACAACTGGTCGATCAGCTAGGCCATACCAGGCCGTAGTAGGAGCGCGCCGCGGCCAGTAGATAGGCAAGTCTGGGTACCCTGGTTCCCAGGATGCCGACAGCTTGATACATACAAATTTTTCTCACCTTCATATTGTTCATCTTTTAATTTGAATTTGCATTGAAAAATTAACCAGGGATACCATGAAATGTGAAATCCACATTGAGATCACTATATCACAAACTCACTCTAATTCAACAACTCGTCATAAATCAATTACCACATGGAGATTAGTATTTGCAAGGAAAATACGGGCATTGTAATACACATAGATTCGTTCGGCAATTTAAAAGGTTCCTTTCGTATTCTCGAATGGTAGGACCCAATGGCGTACCAGCCAGACCTTGGCTGGTGTTGATACTGAAAAAGTAAAGAAAACGGGATGGTGTCCTTCTGGTGGCGTGCGTGGTTCACAAATTAGGCATCCCCAACCTGTCGTTCCTCCGCGTTTCGAGTCGAAATATCTGGCGGCCAGAATTCCAGCCCTAGGAAATTCCCCTCATGTCCCTGGTCCATAATGACTACCGATGAACAACGAAGGGATGCTTTAGTAACTAGACAACGTTACCTACCGTGTCGAGCATGGTTCAATTCCCTCGGTCACCGCTTACCAAGGTCACCCATCAACTGCATTGCCTAGTACTACTACTACTACTACACTAGGATGAGCACAGAGTTGAGACCGTTTGTTTGTGCCTAGTACTTGAGTTAATATATCAGGCAATGCACTGGTACAGAGGGATTATCCTTTTGCTCTGCATATATAACTTGTCTAAAGTCTAACTAAATAAAATGTTTGACCAAATCCTTTCTTAAGAAATACAACAGCACAGATGTATGGCTTGAAAATTTATTGCATGACGCAGGTTATGATATTGTTTCGAATCCTAGATCTTAAACTTCAGAAAATCCAAAAGTGACCATAATTTCTTGAAACTGAGAATGGTCACGTGATATGGCACAAATATTAATTCGTAATTTTTGTCTTCAATTTGAGACAAGCTGCTTATAACAAGTTGCACAAATGAAGATCCCAGGTATTTCGGAACAAAGACATGTCACGTTAAAGGCGAACGCTTTCAAAATTGAAACCATGGGCGATTACATGCCGCCACGAGTACCGCTTCTCATCGGTAGGTGCCGTCCGAGCAAACGTGTGAGTCGACGGGAGGCGTGCGAGCAGACCACTGCGCCGGCTGACAGGGAGGCGTGCGAGCAGACCGCTGTGCAGGCTCGCCGGGAGGCGAGCCCTTTGACCAGGCTCCGCCCCCACCTTCGTCCCAACTACTCCCACTTTTAATGTCGACGGTGCCGCAGTTTAAAATCAACCCCACACTACCCGGTATTGCTACAATCTTCTCTCTTCCTCTCCACTTTTCTTGTTGTCTACCTCCAACCTGTCAGGACCCCGATCCTAAGTCACACAGGTCTAGCCTGTAACACACCATATCACTTTGCGGCCTCACGCACGGTATCCCCACGGGTGCCACCTTACCTGGCCCGGGACCATTTGCGCATTTTGGCACACGTATATGGTAGTGTCGCTAGCATCCATATGACAGAGAACCCGGGCCGACATGACCAGTTATAAACCAAAAGTGGCACTAAATTACAGAGACAGGCATACATGACCCAGCAACGAACGTGTCGGTCATCAACGTATGAACCCTAGTCGTAGCAAGCTACAAGGATTTAAAGGAACCACGCGTGACATTTCCCCTAAGGGACAGACACATGAACGAAGAAGGACACATGCCGGCCAGCCTAAGTGTTCCGGAGCAGTAGCAAGCTACCAAGGCTCAGTGGAAGCAGTAGGAGACATTTCCCTGTAAGATAGGCTACCAAAGGTAAACAACTAGGTGTCGGATCCCACACATAGCAATACACATTACACGTACGCATAACATGCAAGTATGTGCTGTACAACATGGCATCACAACATAACTCAACAACTCATATAGATAAGGCCCAGAAGAGCCATCATAGCATTTATTACAATCAGAGGTCACACGACCCAACATACAGAGCATACAGGCAACGGAAGCATAACATGTCTGAGTACAGACAACTACAAATGAAGAAGGCTGAAAAAGCCTGACTATCTACAAGACCCTCCCAAGGGTACAAGATCGTAGCTGAGGTAACAAGCTAAACGTCGAAGTCCACACGGAACCACTAGCGAGGCTGAAGTCTCTCTGCAAAAACATAATTAAGCAAACGTGAGTACAAAGGTACTCAGCAAGACTTACATCAGAACTAGCTACATATGCATCAGTATCAACAAAGTGGTGGTGGTGTTTGACTGCAGCGAGCCAGCTTTGACCCGGTGGCTATCCTGAACTATGACTGCAAGTAACTCTTTTGAGGTGGCGCACACGAGTCCACATATTCACCAATCAATACACCACTATGGATCTGCTCCCGTCTCCCTACGAGAAGGCCATCCATAGCACTCACGCTTATCCTGCGTGTTTTAGAGTATCCAATTTCACTTGTCTATGAACTGTTATAGGCAACCCAGAAGTCCCTTACCGCGGACACGGCTATTCGAATAGATCATATATAACCTTGCAGGGGTGTACTTCTTCACACATGTTTCCACCACTTAGCGTCTGCACACGACATGTGCTCGGCAGACTTCAAGCGAAAGCCGACGTGGGTGTAGACCACGACCTAACCAACCACTCAAGTCTCTCGTCCAGGTTTATCGCCTATTTGGGTTCCATCCGTGGGGAGATCCGGCCGGGGTGTCGCTCACGACCCCAAACGATGTGTACAGGGTTCCCGCGTCACCAAAGGGCGACCGGTACACCGTGCCACCTACCTGCCGTGTCACAGCCCACCCCGAGGGTCAGCACTGCGCACGACCTCCAGTAAACTACAAACACCAGAAACTAGTTGCAACTCCTGGACAGAGAACAAGGGCAGTCAATAAGTCGAGCGGGGTCATATTTCGGGGCCCAATGTGTGGTAGTAGCAGTTTCATGGATCAACCAACACAGAACTCAGTTCCTGAGGACGGCTGCAATGAGACAACCCACCATGTACTCCTACATGGCCTCTCATCGCTACCTTTACCAAATCATGTTCACACACTTAGCTCACACACATTAGGACATGTTCAGCACCACTCCAATTCATCCCCGATGAATCAGACCTGACACAACTCTAAGCAATAGCTGGCGTAACCAGAAAGCATGAATGAGTAGGCACAACATGGCTCAAACAACTCCTACTCATACTAGTGGGTTTCAACCATTTACTGTGGCAATGACAGGTCATGCAATGGAAAGGGGTTCAACTACCACAGCAGGTAACAGTTGAAGCGTTGTTGTCCTAATGCAGTAAAAGAGAGCAAGAGCGAGAGAGTGGGATTGTACCGGAATGCTCAATGGGGTTTTGCTTGCCTGGCACTTCTGAAGATAACAATGGGTCTTCATCGATGTCATCGATCACATCGTGGGAACACGTCTACTGAAAGGGGACAAAACCGACAAACAGAGAAAGAACACAATCAATGCAATGCAACAATATGATGCATGATCATGACATGGCAATATGCTGTGGATTGAGCTAATGCAACTAGCAACACCATTAAATGAAGTTGGTTTGAACCAAAGGTTCAAATTCAAACTTCATATGTGATTATTTAAATGCCATTTAATTGATTTGACCTGATCAGCAGGCTTAGTTTGTTCAAACATGCATGAAAGTGGCATAAACAGATTCCTTGGATTTTTCTGATCATTTTTCATATATAAATTATTTTCATCTGAGCTACGGTTGATTTTATATGATTTTTAGAAGTTTTAGCTATTTTCTGAAATAAATAAATCATTTCTGATTTATTTAAAATTACAGGAAATGGATACTGTGTCAGCATTGAGTAAGCATGATGTCAGTAGGGTCAAAGGGCTGCCCTGGGTCAAACCTGACCAGTGGGGCCCACTGGTCAGTGACCCACTTATCTAACCATGTTAAAAAAGTGCTAAAATAATCCTAACTAAAAGTGTCAGTGGGGGTGGCCCACATGTCAGTCTCTAAGGGCCTAATTAAGTTTAGTTTTAAACTAGACTAATTTAAGAGGGGTTGGCCCCACGTGTCAGTGACTCATAGAGCTAAGCACTGAGATTAGTACTTAATTAAAACCTAAACTAAAACTAATCAACGGCCGGCCCCACATGTCATGGACACAGGGAGGGGGTCCAGCCGTGGTCAAAGGGGTCAAGCCCACCGGCGACTCGACGCCGGCGAGTCCAGACATGGCGGCGAGGTGCGGAAATCCTCCTCCCGCGACCAAATGGCCGGCGGAAGGCATCAACGTGACGCGGGCACTCTTCCGCGTCGAGTGGTGGCGGTAGTTGGCCCTAGGGTGGCCGGAAAAGTGGCCGGTGACGAGGTTCAGCGGCGGCAACAGGTCGGGCTTGCGCGGGCGCGGCGCTGCAGCTCGAGGGAGAGCAAACGGGGTACTGGAAGCACCTAAGGGGCAGCAGGAGCTCGTCGGAGCCTCTGGTTGGAGCGGAGGGGATCGGCAACACGGAGCTCGTCGGCCATGGCGGACGGCGGCTTCGGGTGCTCGCGGGGCAGCAGCTACGGGTCGTACGCGAAGGAAGAGGCGGAGGGATTGGGTTCAGTGGCTCATGGCGGTTCGATTGGAGTGCTCGGCGGGCTCGGGGAAGGCCTGCAGACGACGAATCAAGGGCGAGAATCGCCGGCGGCCGAAGAGGGGAACGGCGGCGCTGACGGCGTCCACGGGCGTCTGGTGCCGCGTGGCTCGGCGGAGAGGTTTAGGGCGACGAGGTGGAGCTGTCGAGCCAGTCAGGGAGGAGAGGGGGAGGCGGTGGCCGCGGCAACGACGAGCGGCGGCGATGGTGGCGTTCGGCCGCACGCGTGAGAGACGGAAGGAAAAGAGGGAGAGGTCCAGCGAGAGAGAGGAGAGAACCAGGGCGGCCAGGGCGTCGCGCTGGCGAGGAGAGAGGGGTCGGGGCCTTGCCACCGCGAAGCAAGAGGTGGCCGCTGCTCGGCTGTGCGCGCGCCACGCACCGAGCCAGTAAGCACGAGGAAGACGACGCGCGAGGGGAGGTGGGCTGGGCCGCTACAGTGCTGGGCCGCACAGGTAAGTTAGCCCAGGTGAGTTACTCTCTCTCTCTCTCTCTGTTAATTTTTGCTTCTGTTTTCTATTTTCTGCTTTTGTTTTGCTTTAATAAAAATGCCAGAACATTTTCGAAAATCATGAAACCAAGCATGGCTACTGTTTAGGATAACTCCAAACAGTAAACATTTTAGTTTATGATTTTTTGAGCATTTAAATTAATATATAAAATTTAAATGCCCAAATGCAAATAAGATATGATTTAATTCAGTGCCCAAAATATTCTACAAAAATGCTCACTATTTTTGGTTTGGTCTCAAAGCCTTGCCAAAATTATCAAACATTGATGAAGGAATTTTGGGTCATTGGAAATAATTTTAATCTTGATCCGAGTTGAATTCATTTAGTGCTAGGGTTTGAACATCCCCATTTCAAGTTTAACAAAATTTAAACATGATGACATGATGATCAGGCAAGGACCACTAGGGATGTGACACAACCATCCTGACCTAAACGTACGCCATGCCGCATCACGATGGTCTGCCCTTAGTCTTCCAGTTTCCTGAGGAAGACACCCAGCTGGAGTCTCGAGAACATAAGGCGCTTTGGGACGAGCTTGATCTGGCCTTGTGGGAAGACGCCGCGCCTGTCCCTGCTCCCGTTCCGGCTCATGTACCCCCGACTACGCCAACGCCCATCCCAGTGGCATCGATGGGCTGGGAGCCGCACATTGTCACCGAGCTTGATGCCACGGGGTTCCACGAGGTCCCCGCTGACTTTCACGCGCCCGTGCACCTGCCAGCGCATGCGCCTGCACGTGCACTGATGCGCATGCCCGTGCCGGTGCCCGTGCACCTGCCAGCGCATGCGCCTGCGCCTGCACAGACGTGTGCGCCCGTGTCGGTGTCCATGCACACGAATGACTCCGCCGCGCCGTTGGCAGCACCCGTCCCCGCGCGGGTGCCAGTGTCCCTCTCAGCGGCATGGATGGCCGCCGTCGACCGCTTCCTTGCACCAACACCAGTCTCCTACTCCCGCCAGTTGACTCGCTCCGAAGTCCAGAACATTTTGGCCTTCCTTGAAGCTAGGCCAACGTCTAGGAGTACGCCAACAACGGCGCAAGGCGCCGCCGTCACCGTCGGTCACTAGCCCGACGACACACAGAGCACGACAGAGGAGCCGCTTCCCGCCGCAAGAGCAAGACGCCCCCGCCGCCGCCACGTAATCTAAATTCGCCATGAAAAACGTTTAGATTGCCATGCTTAAAATCCGAACGTATATCATTTCCGTTTATTTTAGATCGATCATCGTATAATTTAATGTCGGAGTCAGACTGAACGAAATCTATGGATTGATCGATTGAATGTTCTGCTAGACCCGTATCAAATTAAATATAAAACGTCATCAAGCCACATATATTCCTTGTCATCCAACGACCTAGACTTCTTCAATGTCGAGCGCTCAACACGTTTAGCATGCAGTTAATTTCATGCCAAAAATAGTGCTAATCACATAATAACACGCAAATAATATCCTACTTAATATCCGCATGCACTTAATATATTTCGAAATTAACGTGCATTGCACGTACACACTGACTAGTGCTGCTAGCACGTGAAACTAGTGCCGTAACTTGTGAACGCGTCCAGATATGGTCAACGGCAACATCGCCCGCGAGTTCTTTGTGTTTGCCCGTGCGTCTAAACGCAGAATGGAAGGAGAGAGAGAGAGAGAGCACACATGGAACCCACTAGTAATTCAAGGCGAATAGTACTAAAAATAATATTACATGTTATCAATTAAATGGGCTGTGGTAATATAAAAACATTATGTGAACAAAGGGAGGTACAACAAACAGTGATGTTCTACGTATGTTTCCTATTGACGTGCGGCTTGAAGGCCCTGGTCGCATGTTCGATCCTCGTCCTTTATTTTTTAATTTGTATATGGGTCCCAATTTGTTTCATGACATGTGGGCCCCTCTGTGTGTAGTTTGTAGCACTTTAATTTGTGGCTCGAAATTTGTTCCATTCCAAGCGGACTATCGGTGTTTAGTTTTGTAGCTTATTTATAATAATTAAAGAGAACAACAAAGTTTTTTGCAATAATACCATGGTGCGACATTGAAGGCGAGAAAGAACGTGCGAGAGAGCGATGACCGAGCCACAGGGAAATCAACTAGGGCAGTTGCGGGGGTTGCAACGGTGTTTCCAGTAGTGGTGGGCCGAATGCTACGAAAATATAATCTAAACCGACCAGAATAAATGCCTACACAAATTAATCCAAGGTTGGACTGCCCCTCGCAATGTAAATAGCTCCGGCTTTGCGAGGGATGGAGAGTTAGCTTCAATGTGTGGAAGATACGGCGTGAGAAAGCGAGGTCAATCGAGAGACATATAGATAGAGAGTCAAAGTGAGTGTGGTCCGACATTCATTGAACAAATATATATGCTCTGGAGAGATATTGTCTGATTGAGCTTTTGGCAAGGGTGAGGGCTGTAAGATAGAGCTTGAGAGATGATCCAGTCACAGACGTGTAGACATATTTTGTGCGTGGGTGGAAGCATGGTCAATCGATCACATAGGGTCGTCGTGCGATCGAAAGAGTGAGACGGGTTGGAGAGAGTGACCTAGATAGACAATGTGCGTGAGAGAGTATTCAATGTGAATAAGTCGAACTGGGCTCAAACATGGTGATATATCATTTTGGTCCGAGAAAGAGCGAGGTCAATCGAGACATACAAAGAGAGAGAGAGAGGGAGAGAGAGAGGGAGAAAGAGAGAGAGAGAGAGAGAGAGAGAGAGTGGCCGGCCACGAGGTCGAAAGAGTGGGGGCGGCTTTGATGGACTGACCTAGATAGACAATCTGCGTGAGAGAGTATAGAGTGTGTCGACCGAGGCCCAAAAAGGGAGATATATCATTTGTGTGAGAAAGAAACCGAGGTTAAACGAGACTCAGATAAAGAGAGCGAGATTGAGCGAGTGTGGCCCGCCGTGCGGAAGAAAGAGTGAGACAGTCTCGAGGGAGTAACCTAGATAGACAATGTGCGTGCATGCGCATGAGAGATTGGGGGCTAGATAGGCAATGCATGTATTTAGCGCGAGAGGGTGAGAGAGAGAGGGAGAGAGAGCTCGGCATGGGGTGCAATGGCGGGTGTGTGAGGTAAATACATTTCGTAACATAGTGGGAAAGGGGGTTTTGTAGTTGAGAGAGTTAGAGATCGAAACATAGAGAGAAAGAATGGATGTGTGTTGGAAACCGGTAGCTTCCTAAGGTGGTTAGGAGAGGAAGATTGACCGATACAGGAAGTATGCAGCGTGTGTGCAGGGGAGGGGGGGGCTAAAAACAACATTTCAATGTAGATAGTACGAGACTTAATATCGATGTTTAAATTCGGTGTACATTGTAAGATTTGAACTGAGGACCATGCATATGGGTAATTATTTCGAATTCGTGTCATACTAGGTTTTGAAAAGCTGACATTGATTCGATTTGTTGTGCTATTTTGTAGGTCATATGTTTGAATCCATCCAAAAGTTTTCTCACTACCACGGTGTTCATCATATACATATGAATTTGTATTAAAAAAGTAGCATGGCTACAGTGAAATGCAAAATCCACATTAGAATTGGAGATCGCTATGTGACACAAAATCTAATTCAAATAACTAATTATATGACACACACACTAATCCACGTTAGCCTGGATACCGTGGATACCGTTTTGATTTTTTTTCAAATAACTCCTCATTAATTAATTTATAGTTTCTCATGTCGAATGACTAATTATTGCAAGGAAAACACGGGCATGGTAATACATACAGATTCGTTTGCAAATGAAAGAAGATTCATTTGCATTCTCAAATGTAGGCACACCAGGCAGACCAGGGTCGTATCGTGGTGGTCGCGTGTGTCGGACGTCAAAATAAGTTCGCGCTTCCACGTTTCAGATTGAAATATCTGGTGGCCCCAATTCCAGCCCTACAAAATCTCCCTTCTCCACCGTCCCCTTCCGCGCCCAGATTGCTCAAATCCATAATTTGCCGCCAATGCAAGCAAAGCTCGAATAGCCTCTCATCTCATCTCTTTCCCCACCTCTGTGCCGGACGACGACGACGAAGACGACGGTCGCGCGTCACCACCGCACTGGAGCTACGTCATCTACGCCCTCGTCCACCGCACCGGGTGGTCCACCGACAATGTTGGCCGCCGCAACCGACGTGCCTCACAGCCATCGACTTCCACCGCATTAGGTGCGCTTCACCAGCGCCGTCTAACAGCTCACCGGGGCTACTTCACCGAGCACATCGTCGCGCCTCCGCCCCCCGAGGCCGCTGGGGCTTCACCAATGGTCTCCTCCACCGCATCGTAGCGCTCCACTCCCACTCTGCATCCGTGTGCGTCCAGCCAATGCCTGCGCATCACCCTCAATGGCTCCGAAGTGACCCGCACTCTAGCTAGGCGAGCATGCCCAAACGCCGGCCCGAACTAGGTATCCACACATCACTCCCTTGTGCACTGTTCCGACGATGTTTGGATGTCCTTTCACTACTCTCTTAGCTTGCACGCCTACCCAACTCTGACTTTAAATCTTATTTCTTCTGGAGATATCATCTGAAACAAGCAAACCTTTTTTTAGCGAAGCACGACGGCGCTACGGGATTTGGTACACATCCTGCACACCCATATAACCTTGTAAGTATCTGTCCTCCGGTACAACAGCAAGGTCGATTCCTCTTATCTGTTCAGCCATTCGCCGTGTCAGAAATGCAGAGGGGGATTCAAGGAGCACAAGGCCTGCACATCCAAGCAAGTGGTAACATGGACTTGTACATGGAACATCCCAACCGCAAGCATAGCTGCAGTGAGCCTGTACAACGAGCTAGGGTCAGTCCCTGTATTTCATTTAATTTGTACTGGCAATCGCATATGATTTGTGTGAAGTTGCGGATCCACAAATTCAAGTTACCAGGAGCAAACATTTAACTTAAAAAATACGAAGGCACTTGCACTCCGGAAATCAACATAACTTGAGAAATGTGAAGCTACATGCACTTTGATAACCAACTAATGATCCAAAGTAGTTCAGATTATAAACACTAAATGATGCAAGCACCAAAAAACACAAAATGCAACATGGTGTACAAGGACTACAAACATGGTCTGTACCTGCTTGAATTACTCGTTCTCTGGCTAAAAATATCGAAGTGTAATTGCACCTATAACCAGTGCGCAAACTGCATATCAATATATCTATCCTGCACAAGTATGCCAATAGTTTGAAACAACAGATTAGAAAAGTATTTATGCTACGTTGTCATGATACAGGGACTTTCTGGTAGATGGCCTTGACGTTTCATCAAGCCATGAAAATGCAGTATAATTTTCTTGTCATCAATGCCTGCAAATCTCCATGTCTCTCTCAACATAGCAGATCGTCATTAGAGACTAAATCCTTCAATGGGAGCTTGCAAAATGCTTGAATTAGATGCCTCATTAGACACTACATGTTCATCACCAAGAGCATGAAAAATGTTTGCATCAAATCCTTCATTACCAGTCTGTTCATTAGACACTTCAGGCTCAAGAACAACATGAGCTTGGATGTTTGCACCAGAAACTTGATTAGATTCATTAGATTCAGTCAGTTTAATATTGATTGAGGGAGTTATAAAATAAGTATAAATTGGTTTCATTTTCTCATAGATTACCTACATACAAGAAGTTTTACAACACCGTCAGGTTTAACTATTGGCCAGAAAATGAAGAGTTGAATTAGATATAATCAGGGATGTGATCTACCTACTTGTTGCGCATGCTACTCTTGCAAGATGCGACTGTCCGTTTGCGAAAGCTCGATGCCATGCCCGTGCTGCCGCCGCTGCCTCCCATGCAGGCTACACCCAGGGTTGGATCTTCATCTTCTTGTCCTTTCATTCCCTTGAAGCCCGGCGACCGCCCTCCAACGAGGGTGCGAGGAAGTGCTGTGTCGGTCTGTCCAGCGGCGGCTAGGTTAGGAGAGAACCAGACTGCAGGCTGGAGCGGATGAATTGTGATTTTTCCTGCCGTCGATCGATATTGGAGGCGCTTGTTTGGGCCGCGAGCCTGCTATAGGGCCTGCGTTGCACTTATGTTATTGGCCTATCCAAATTCAAACATTTTTCTTCATTTTTTACATTGCCTGCTTGTGCGTTGGGACCAACAAAACTAGCCTGGGCCAACCTGGACGACTCAAACTAGGTGCACACTTTCAAGCCACCCGAGGCGGCCACCCATACCAGCCGCTATGGTGGCGTCGCCCCTTTTTGCGTGTATGATATGGGTAGTGAAAAATATTCTAGTGGCGCTTTTGATTTGCCCACAGAATGGTTGAATTGCTTGTTTTTATGAACTGAGTTCGCCAATTATGTGAAGGATGCCAGTCTTTTCATCCTATTGTAGATTGCTTAGATCTCGGTATGCCAAAATTAATCGCATGAAATATACAGTAAAAGCTAGTGTGATGTGTGTGGCTACAACTAGTCTGACTACACATCCTCATATAACATATCAAGGATGCACCATCTTACCAGATTAACCATTCGACTTACGAATGCAGCGTGGGAAGAAAGAAGTATTGGGACTGCGTATCCAAGCAATTGATGCCATGGACTCCTTCGTACAACCTTGTAAGCGAAAAAGAAGTTGCAGTGTGCCTGTACAAAGAACTAGCGTAAGTTCAGTTACCTGCTTCTCGGAATTTTAGTTAGCCACTTATTGCAAAATTGTTCAATTACGTTTCTTGGCTTAATTTAGTTTGCTACTTATTACATAATGCCAGAGCCTGTTAATCCTATTATATATTGCGCCTATCTATGTGTTTGATACTTACTGTTAAGAATTACCTGTTTGCCTGAACTTAAATAGCTACTTGTTTGTTTAACTGCTTTGCTGCTGCAACAACGGGTTAAAATGATGTTAATAACTACTTTTCAGTATTGAATTGAAACTCTTTAATTCCTTGTTTTTTTAACTGGTTTGCTTTTATAACTCCAAGTTGAGATGTTTTGCTAACTTCAACTTTTCTGAATCCAATGGGAACTTTAATGGCAAACAAGGTTAGACCATGATCAAAGAGCGAGGTCCCCATGGACGTTGTATCATCCGACAGTAGTGGCACTGGCCCAATCGTGCATTATGAATTGCCAACTGTTGATGCTCTAGAGGATAAACTAGTGGTAGAAAGAGATTCTGCTTCTGCACTTAGATATGAAGTTGACATGTTGAGGAAGCAAACAGCACAATCAATAGCAATACTCAAGACAACCATTAAATATTTGGTGGGTTTCAAAACGAAGCAAACTGAGACTGGCCACATTGTTAAGCTCGTGAAGGAAAAAAGGAAATTAAATTCCCACTTGGTAATCATAGTTGAAATGTTCTTTCCATTGTTGAATAACCTTTGTGTTGTTTGTTCATGTAATCAATCAAACCATTTGTTTTAGAGATCATGTAATAATAGTATTTTGTTTTTTGTGTTTTGGTTTCTAATTTTATTTGAGCACAAGTTTGTATTAATTGATAAGACTCGGAGACATTTCATTTTAATTGATGTGCCAGACCTACAAATATGCCAATCGGGCTGAATGTGCATTCAACAATAATAGTAGTATAGATGGACCATAAGTGGCACGCATCGGAAAGGGCCAAGATGCTGTAGTAGCTTGGCTAAAAAAGGATGCTGTTGTAGCAAAGAAAAGTACAGCGTCCTGGCTTATGTATGTTAGTTGATATTATTGATCCATATACTCTATCAGTGTTTATATGTCTGTTAGTTCTGTACATTCTTGGTTGATTGACTCGGTATTTGAATCTTGATACATCGCTTGTGTACATATCTAAATGGGAGTACACATTATGTTGCGTGTGACATTTGAGTTGGACATGAAGTGTTCCAAATATTAGAATTCACCTTAAACTGGATTCTAGCTTCTGAATTTGAGTATCGGCATTTGTAAACCATATTCATATATGACAGTGGAATACATCTTTGTCGTACTTTTGAAGATATATAAAAACACATAGAATCTTTACCTAATACTAAAGGACAGAGCCTTTCATAGTTCTCCATAAGTCACCTATTTATATTTGTTAGTTTTATATTAACTTTAAAGATTGACGGCTAAGATTTAACCTCTTTTTCCTCTAAAAAACGATCTGCGTACGACCTGACCATCCTCTAGCGTCCAAAGGATCGGAACAAAACCAACCGTCCAACCGTGACCAACCAGAACTCACCTAAAGCCCACGCGCCTAGCTGGCCCGCTACCTAATGCTAATCCCCTATCCCAAACTCCTCCGCCTCTAGCACCGTCACGAGGAGAAGCGCCTCGCTCCCGATTCACTAGAGGAGATGCCATGGCGCCCTCGCACGACTAGCGCCGCCGCTTGCCACCGGTACTCGCCGGAGGAGCCGCCGATCCGCGGCGTTCCTCTACCTCCGGTGTTATCTTCTCCTCGCTCCCGATCCTAAACCATGGCCGACAGCCATGGCTGTAGCTGCCACGGCCTCCTGTCCTCCAACTGAGTGCCACGATCTTCACTTGTCTCCTACAGATACCCACAGCCCCCGGCAAACTCCTCCTCTCTGCTGCACAATCCTATTGCCTTGGTTGTCTTCACGTAAGTACTGCCATGGCCAATAGTCGATGATGGATTCCGACAAGGGATGGACATGCGTGCTTAGGCCTCGAAAGGCAGTACCACCGGCCTGATGCTCTCTACTTCACTGCAATGGAGTAAACCTGGGGATGCCTCATGCAGTTCAACAGCCAAATCTAAAGTTTCTATACAACGCCTCGAGGTACGCGGAGACTCAAACCTCGTGATATCTTAGGTAAACGGAGAATTTGATGTGAAGGATTGTAATATGGCAGCTTATCGAAACGCCATATTAAAAATAACGGCTCGATTTGAGGGGCTGGAATTTCACCATGTAGCTCGGGACAGTAATCAAGCAGCGGATATACTCGCTCGCATGGGCGCTAAAGGCGACCTGGTCCCGCCTAACACCTTTGCAGGAAGGCTATTTAAGCCATCAGTGACATGGCAGGACGAGAGCGGAGACGCTAATGCAGATCCAAACAAGCCCCCACTAGCCGAACTTCATGCAGATCTCATCATGAATTCGGACATGGAAATAACATATTTGGCTCATGAGATCATGGCTGTCATAGCCCCCTGGACCGAACCCTTCCTGGCCAACCTTAATAGGCAGGAGCTCCCCGATGACCAAAATGAGGCCCGTTGCATAATTCGGCGTTCTAAAGCCTATAAAGTTCATGAAGGTGAATTATACAAGAAAAGCACTACTGCTGTTTTCCAAAGGTGCATCTCCGAAGAGGAGGGACGACAACTTCTAGCCGAAATACACGCTGGAATGGGGAGCCATCATGCTGCAGCTCGGGCTCTCGTAAGCAAGGCTTTCCAAACAGGCTTCTTCTGGCCAACTCCCCGAGCAGATGCTCAAACCCTAGTCCAACATTGTGTTGGATGCCAACTTTTCGCAAATCAAAGTCATATGCCTCCCACCGCTCTGAGAACCATCCCTATTACTTGGCCCTTTGCGGTCTGGGGGCTGGATATGGTCGGACCCCTTAAAGGGGGAAGCCACAAAAAAATATTTGCTGGTCATGGTGGATAAATTCACTAAATGGATAGAGGACAAACCAGTCAGAACGGTTGAAGCAGGGCCAGTGATAGATTTTATATCCGGTGTAGTACACCATTATGGTGTCCCGCACAGTATTATCTCACATAATGGCTCCAACTTCATAATTGACGAGATGAAAAACTGGTGTACCAAGTTAGGCATTAAACTTGATTACGCATCCATGTACCACCCTCAAACAAATGGTCAAGTCAAACGGGCCAATGGATTAATAATGAGCGGCATTAAACCCCGACTAGTGCGCTCCCTAAAGGAGTCACATAAACATTGGGTTGAGGAGCTCGACTTCGTACTTCGGGGGCTACGGACAACACCTTACTGGACAACCGGATATACTCCTTTTTCATGGTGTAAGATGCAGAGGTTGTTCTGCCCTGCGATATTATTCATGACTCACCTCGAGTGCGTATGTATGAAGAGCAAGAGGCCGAGCTCGATCGGCAGGACGACCTAGATGTCCTCAAAGAGGAGCGCGATATCACGCAAGCCCGTTCCGTATTCTATCAACAATAGGCCAGGCGATACCAAAGCAGAGAAGTGCAGGCCAAAACATACAATGTTGGCAAACTCGTTTTGCGCCTCCTGGAAAAGAAAAAGGATAAGCTCAAACCAAAGTGGGAGGGCCCCTTCATTATTGATGAAGTACTCACCAGAGGAGCCTATCACCTTTGAAATGTATCAGACAATCGCCTTGAGCCAAATCCATGGAACGCTGCTAGGCTCCGGTGATTCTACGGATAGTTCGGTAGCACCTTTTATTCTATCTTTCTGTTTGGGTCTCCTCCCTTGTTTCTTCTTTTTTCCTCTTCATTTCTTGTTTTTTCCTTCCAGGAAAGTGTTTGGCTAAACCGAACTGTTAGGGGTGAACATTCTCAAATGTATATACCTCAAAATACCTAGGGGCTTCTATAATGAAGCTCATAATGGCAAGCTTATTGCTTATAGTACTCATGTCATCTGTTTCGTACAGTCTCTTCGCCATTATACTCACCTTTATGACTTAAGATTTTGTCAAGCCGGGTTGCCTGGCTCCTGTGTTTATACCCTACGTTCTCGATTGTTCGGCTAGGGTATAAACGGAGCACCTCTACGATTGTTACAACTGGGTAATCCGGACCTGTACCTCAGACGGGTGAAGCCGAATGCTAGCATTCTTAAGGGAATCGTTGGTCGGCGGACAAACGACGAATTGCTTTTTGGCACATAATTTTTGAATCTCACATGATAGGCTTCCTGTAATCCCATTTTTCGGGTCAAAGCGCAGGCACGCATACATACACATGCTGACCCAGGGAAAGGAAACCTTAACGGAACTATTCTCTCTAGAAGATGTTTCTTACGTTTAATAGTAATATAACATATCTCCCCGAACACAGCTTTTCTATTCAAGCAATGATGACTGGATTGCCTGGTTTCCAAACATACTAAGTGTTTACCACAGGTATAGTATTCGGAAACACTCCAGCCCTTGGGTTTTAGAGGTTGAAGCAGAATGTCTGCCATGACAATCTTTTAAAAAGTTCGGTCGGAGATAAGTTTAATGATAAAGTACATTGTTACATGGAATCAAATGTCTACTCTTCATTTAGACCATCTGTAAGACTGTCTAATTTACAGTACCGTTGTGAGAATTTGGCGGTTGTCCTTACTTGGTCATACACCAAGCTAACGCGAATTTCTTGTCCGTCTGGTCCCCGAGGTCCAACCCGGGCCATATCATTCGGATCAAGTACGTTGTAGCATGTCTTCACCATGGCCCAGGCTTTTCGTGCACGTTCTCGATATGCTGATGTCTTCCATAGTTCAAAGCGGCGCCGAGCTCCTCTGAATAAATTTACCAGTTCCTCCATAATTTTTGGAGGAGAATCAGATGACCACAAGGCTTTGGCCATATTATTCATGGCTTTCCGAGCTCGCTCCTGCACTTTGGAGAGCTCTTGCAGCAGGTCACCAAGAAATCTGGACACTTCTCCCTCGGGCCTCCCAGATAACAAACCTACAGGAACAGTATTGTAAAACCCTGAATCAAGGGACTATACAAAATCTAGGTTAAAGGTCATACTGAATATGCCTTTTAGCTTCCTGTTCTCCTTCAAGGCATCCGAGAGTTGGGCTCGTATGTCCTTTAGCTCTTCATCTTGCTTGATATTTGCAACCTGTAATTTGTTCTTCTCCTCTATGGTCAGTAATACACGTTGACCAGCGGCCACTTGCCCTTGGGCGTGTTTTTTATCTGCCGGAGCAGCCCTTAGCTTCTCCTCCAATTGGTCTGTTGATCCTGCCACTGTAGTTAAAACAATGTATATTTAGAAATCATTGTTGGCGCATGATCGTATTTTCCGAACACTATTGTTCTTACCATCAGATCCCTTCTTGGACTTCTTTGAATCTTCCAATTCAGCGGTGATAACAATTAGTTTGGTCCGACATTCTTCAAGCTCCTTGGATAATGCGTCATTCTTTTCCTTGAGTACCTAAGGATATAACTGTCAGGACCCCGATCCTAAGTCACACCGATCTAGCTGTAACACGTCATATCACTTTGCGGCCTCACGCACGGTAACCCCACGGGTGCCACCTTACCTGGCCCGGGACCGTTTGCGCATTTTGGCACACGTATATGACAGTGTCGCAAGCATCCATATGACAGAGAACCCGGGCCGACATGGCTAGTTATAAACCAAAAGTGGCACTAAATTACAGAGACAGTCATCCATGACCCAGCAACGAACGTGTCGGTCATCAACGTATGAACCCAAGTCGTAGCATGCTATATGGACTTAAAGGAACAACGCGTGACATTTCCCCTAAGGGACAGACACAGGAACGAAGAAGGACACATGCCGGCCAGCCTACGTGTTCCGAGCAGTAGCAAGCTACCAAGGCTCAATGGAGACACTAGGAGGCATTTCCCTGTAAGATAGGCTACCAAAGGGAAACAACTAGGTGTCGGATCCCACACATACCAAGCATTTCAATCATACACGCAATATGCTCAATATGTGCAAATACAACATTGCATCACAACAGAACTCTATGACTCAAAGTACTTTATTTAAAAGGCTCCAAGAGCCATACATAACATATCCATACAGGTAGGGGTCACATGACCCAACACTCAAGTCATACAGTCATACAAGCACAAGCAGAAGCTACATGTCTGAGTACAGACAACTTAGAAAATAAAACAGGCTTGGTGTAGCCTGACTATCTACAAGGCCCTTCACAAGCTCCAGATCTTCGTCTGGGTGTCAAGCTACTCGTCGACGTCAACGTCTATGTAGAGCCCATCAGCAGGGACGGGGTTCTCCTCTGCAACAGTTATTAAGCAAACATGAGTACAAAGGTACTCAGCAAGTCTTACCACAGAACCTATCATACATGCAACTTTATCAAAGGGGGTAGTGGAGTTCATAGCAGAATGCCAGCTTTGACCTTGGCTAACCTATACTACAACTCTCAACAGATTGCAAGATGTTATTACGAACATGAGTCCTCTACTCACCACATCAATACACTACCGAGGATCCTCTTCCGTCATCCTACGGAAGGGCCATCCACGGCACTCACACTTATCTTGAGGCTTTTAGTAGTGTCCATCAACTTGTCTATGAACTGTAAGAGTAACCAAGTAGTTCGTACCGCGAACAACGGCTATTCGAATAGTTTGATAACCCTACAGGGGTGTTCCTCGTCACACACGCTTTCACCACTTATCGCCGTTTACTCGGCGTGTACTCGGCAACCTTCAAGCGGAAGCCCAGCGGGGGTGTCGGCCACGACCTGACTAACTACTCAAGTCCCTCGTCCAGGTTTATTGCCTATTTGGGTTCCATCCGTGGGGAGATCCGGCCGGGGTGTCGCTCACGGCCCCAAACGATGTGTACAGGGTTCCCGAGTTACCAAACGGGCAACCGGTACACCATGCCACGTACCTGTCGCATCACAACCCACCCCGAGGGTCAGCGTTGTGCATGACCTCCAGTAAGCTATAAACACCAGAAACTAGTTGCAACTCCTGGACAGAGATCAAGGGTAATTAATAAGCCGAGAGGGTAAATTAAGGATCCCAATGTGTGGTAGTAGCTGTAACTTGAACCACACATACAGATCTCGGGTCCTATGGACGATTCCAATGAAACAAGCCACCATGTACTACTACATGGCCTTTCATCGATACCTTTACCAAGCGTATTCCACACTTCCTTCTCTTTATCGGTATGATCATTTCACTCTGATCCATCACCCAGATGAACCAGACCAGACACAACTCTAAGCATAGCAGGCAACATAAACAAATAGCATGGTGGATCACACATCACATGGCTCAATCAACTCCTACACATGCTAGTGGGTTTCAACTATTTACTGTGGCAATGACAGGTCATGCAAGGGAATAGGGTTCAACTACCGCAGCAAGTAGCAGTTCACACGCTGTTGCCTTAATGTAGTAAAAGAGAGCAGGAGCGAGAAGATTGGGTTGTATCGGAATGATCAATGATTGCTTGCCTGACAGGGTAGTTGTCGGGTACTGCTCTTCAACTGGATACGCAGTAGTATCCTCGGGAGCAGGACCTAACACAGAGAATACCGGCGATACAATCATTAACAAACAAATGCAACAATATGATGCATGCTCATGACATGGCAATATGCATGTGTGTTGGCTAATGCAACTAAAACCAGAAGGGTTTTCGCTTATTTGAATCAAAGATTCAAATTGAATTTCAAACTATTATTTAAATAAGTGCATTATCATGTTTTTGATGTATACAGCAAGTTAACTTGTTCAAACATGCATGAAACCAGTGCCATTGGAAAGATTGGATTTTTCTGATCATTTTTCATATATAAATCTTTTCCATCTGAGCTATGGTTGATTTTATATGATTTTTAGAAGTTTTGGGTATTTTCTGGAATTTCCTGAATTATTTTCAAATCTAAAAATCCCAGAAAAACCTTTACTGCGTCAGCATGACATCATGCTGACGTCAGCCAGTCAACAGGGCCGGTCCAAGTCAAACCTGACCGGTGGGTCCCTCATGTCAGTGTCTCAGGAGCTAATTCCGGTCATAACCAGGGTTGACTGGGTTTGACTAAACAAAGGGGGCCCACTGTCAGTGACTGTGGTGATTAATCAAATTACTGTTAGCTCCTAACTAACAGGCCACGTCAGCCCGCCGGAGTTTGGCCGGCGACGACAATTTCGCACGGCGGTGACTCGTCGGAATCCTTGTTCCGGCAACCATTTGCCGCGCGGATGGGCTCTGTGTGCTCCTGGTGATGCACCGCATCCAACGGTGCCACTGGTTGGACGAAAGGTCGCCGGAGTCGACGGCGACAAGCTCGTCCGCGGCGGTGCTCGCACGGAGTTGGCCGGGATGGTGTTGTGCCGCACGGTAGGAGGAGTTAAAGCTGGCGTTAGCTTGCTGGTGATCTACTGATCCTAATGGCGTGCTCAGCCACGAGGCACGGTGCCTGTGGCCACGGCGGCGGTGATCTTCGGTCAGCAAAGGGGGCGGCGGCTACAAGGCATAAACAGGCCCGTGGAGAGGGGGGTTCGAAGCGTGAGCTCACAGCGGTCGCGGAGGGCGTCGAAGCGAGCTCGGGGAAGGTCGGACGGCGGCGTACGGGCGGCGGCGATCTCCGGTGCCGAAGGTTGAAGACGACGGCGGGGAGGGCGTTGCGGGGCTTCTGGCGTCGTGTGCGTCGGTGGGGAGCTTCGGGGCGATGCGGCGGAGCTAGTGGTGCGTCGGGGAGGCGAGGGAGTGGCGTAGGGCGCGGTGGCAGCGATCGACGGCGACGAGCTCGCTCGGGGGAGCTCGGCGGAGGGGAGAGAGGAGGGGGGAAGACACGGGGGAGAGGGGAAACGGTCGAGGGGTCTGTGTGGCGTCGTCCTAGTCCATCCAGAGGGTCGAGGGGCCAGCCAGGTAGGCAGGAGGTGGCCGGCGCGTCGGCAGCGCTCGCCACCGAGCTGCTTCGTGCGCTGGCGCGACGAAGAAGACGGGGATGCCCCTGGTGGGCTGGGCCGTCTGGGCCAGCAGGTAAGTGGGCTCAGGTAAAACTGCTTCTTCCTATTTTTTTTCCTATTTACTTTTCTGTTTCATTTCTTTTGCAGCTTTGTTCAATTAATAAAAATGCCAAAACATTTTTATAACTCATGAAACTTGTCATGCCCACTGTATATAATATGAACAGTAGGAAACATTATAGTTCATGATTATTTGAGCATTTAAAATATTTTTAAGTATTTAAATGCCCAAATACAAATACCATATGATTTAATCCAAAGCCCTAGAGTGTCCTAGAAAATTGTGCACCATTTTTAGCAGAGGTTTAAGACCAAGGCAGAAATGATGAACATTTTAGAAGGGCATTTTGGGTACATTGGAAAATATTTTATCAAACCCTAGTTGTTAGGAGAGGGGTGCTAGGGTTTCTGTTAATCCCATTTCAAGTTTCTTTGAAAAAGACATGATGCACACTCTAGCTAGGTCCTAATGCAAATGCTAACTAGGGATGTGACAATAACGATCCTTAAATCAGTTGGGCCAACTGCTTCAAGTCTCGGGGGCTACTGGCTTATGATTATTGATTCTACACATACTTACCCGCATATCCTTTGAAAGCAGGTGAGTAGCTCCGGCAAGTCCATCCCGAGCAGTCCGGATATATGCATCCGCTGAGCTGACGGTGTTCAAGGCCTCTTCAGTAAAATTTGGATCGTGCATGGCCTCTTTTCGCCGCTGATGATTCATCGCGCTCTCCACTTCGAAATTGGTAAGAGATACATTATCCGAATCGTCTTGGAGCAGACAGTCCGGTGTTATGCCCGTATCGACCCAAGTCCTTGTGGATGGGTCTGGTGCCGGATTGGTTGGTGCACGGCTAGCAGGATCCCCGGACACGGTCCGGCTTATGCTCCTCCTGAAATAAGACAAAATGGAAAATATTACAATCCGACCTTGCCACCGAGCACATGTTAAAAATTATACATCTTCGATAAAGGAGGGGTTTCGGTGTTGTCTCCGGTTTCCTTTCGCTTCAAAGACTCGCCCTGCGCAGGCGTCGCCTTCCTAGAAGATGCCCTTGATGTAGTACGGCGAGACGAGCGCCACCCCTTTGGAGCATGAGACAGTGCGGTGGGTGAGGCACGAAGGGAAGGCTCTCTTTGAGGAGGTGTCTCCCGGGTACTTACATGGGACGAAGGAAGAAGGCCAGGGTAATCGGCTACAATGGCCACTTCTGTGCCGTCATTGCTCGCCTGATGGAAAACTCCCTCCGTAAGCTCTATGAATATATCCGGATCATCTTCAAATCCGGGATCCATGTCTCGAACATGGTCCCCTAATTGCAGAACGGGGCTATGGACCCCTTCGATCACCTTCCTCCACTTCTATTGGAGATAGCCAGATTCAGTTTAGTTATCATGTCTCAGAAGGGAAATTGAGTGAGATTAACAATTAAAGAAAGACTAACCCAGTCAATGGGGTTGTACATGGAGAAACCTTCCCGACATTTCCAGCGAAGAAAGTCTTCCTTCTTTCCCTTTGTAAAGGTCGGCTAGGATGGCAGCCAAGGCGGCAGGATTGACCGGACCTTTGTGTAGACAGCCCGAGGCATCGTCCTGCCCATTGTAATACCACATGGGAAACAATATGGATTGAAGCGGCTGAACGAATTGTGTTATTGAGATCGCCATTACTTCAATTGTTGTCAGCTCGGAGTGGGCAAGTACTCTGATCTTGCGTAGTAGCCTTTTAACCTCCGCGCTGTCTTCTTCCTTAAGACTTCGGGGACGCCAGTTGAAGCGTCTTTTTAAAGGAGCGCAGGAGAATTCAGGAAGGCCACGCTGGATTGGGTCCGGAAGAATAATGTCTTCAATGTAAAACCATTCCGAGGGCCACTCTTGGGATGCCTTCTTAGGAGTGTCGGACATGTAACCTGTCCCTGCTATGCGTCACACTTCAGCACCGCCCACCTCAAATATGGATCCCTTTTGGGAGCGGGGGACGAGGCAGAAGAATTTTGGCCATAGCTCAAAATGAGCCTCACGACCTAGAAACAGTTTGCAAAGAGCGACCAAGCCCGCGATATGTAGGATGGAGCCTGGCGTAAGACCGTGCAGTTGGAGACCGTAAAACTCCAGGAATCCTATGAGGAAAGGATGGATAGGAAATCCTATGCCTCTCAAAAGGAAGGGGATGAAGCACACCTGCTCCTCTTTAGTAGGATTGGGGAAGTTTTCAACCAAGGCATCACCGTCGATGGAAGTTAATCTAGCCCGGATGGTGACTAGATCCGTGGGAGGGAGATATCCCCGCGTCTGAAGTTTATTGAGATGGTGTGGGATACTGAGCAGCTTTCCTAATCGCCTGCTTGAGGGCTGTGGGGGCGCGAGGAAAAGCTGGGAGCACCGACCATGTTTGTGAAATTTTCTGTGGCAAGCTGTAAGGATTTCCGCGTGGTGTGGAATGACATCTTATATTTAATCTCCTTAAATAGACACCTTCCTTGCATGGTCAAGGGGTTATTTGTAAATCCCCGAATGGTTCACATTCGTCTAACACGTGGAATCGAGGCGATAGCGGTAAGGAATCGACATGATATAATATAAAATATGGAGCCGAACTATCATCTATTCCTAAGAACAACCTGCATTGCAATACCAAAGACGTGAAGCCGGATACAACCTCGTCATTGAAGGCAAGTTCGGGGGCTACTAAGGGAGTCCTGGATTTGGGGGTCCACGAGTGTCTAGTCTACTGAAGCTAGGCCAGACAGATGGGCCGTGAAGATGAAGATAAACTGACATCCCCCGTGTCCGGTTAGGACTCCTTTGTATGTAGATAGGCAGGATAGATGTTCTGGTGTAATGATTCTTTTCCTCCCAAGTAATCTTTGTAACCGTAGGCCTCCTCCGGTGGATATATAAACCAAAGGGTCTAGTATGTAGAGGGTAATTGAATCACAATTACATAGGCTAGACTTCTAGAATTTAGCCATTACGATCTCGAGGTAGATCAACTCTTCTTACCTGGGTAAACATCGTGTCCTCAGTCCCTTGTTACCATCAATCCTTAGACGCACAACTTGGGCACCCCTACCTGAGATCTACCGTTTTGACACCGACACCGGGCGTCCAAGAATCCCATTGTACGGTAGGGGAAGATCAACCACATCAAACACAATCTTCTTAGTCCGATAGTTCAATTCTCCCCCAAACATCACTGGCAACATAATCTTCCCTTCAGGATGTATTTTGCCGGGATTAACTCCTTGAAACGTGTTGGTAACCTCTAGCTCTTCTTCTCCTATCTGAAGCTTGTTGATGACTACCGGGGAAATCAGATTCAACCCGGCCCCACAATCCACTAACATCTTTGTGACCTTGAGGTTGCAAATTGTTGGAGAGACCAACAATGGCAAACATCCCACCGTAGTGGTGTGTGTGACAGCCTGGATTTTGCCCTTTTCTTTTTCTTTTAATTTCCTTGGATTTCTTGATTCTATTTGCTTTTTAGTGGCTATGTGGTTCTAAACTTGGGAAGACCCTGTCTTCCTAGGTTTTATAGTGGCTTGCCATCCTCATCACCATCCCAAAACCCTGTCATTTCCATCGTTGACCTAACCAAATATTCTTTTGCCAAGGAATATTCCTTTTCTATTGAAGGAATAATTCTTTTGCCCTAGGTTGTGAAGCAACCTATATCTCTGTCATTCTAAAAATTCCCAAATATTTATCATAAATTGTTTGGGTCATATCTTGCTCAAATATGGCAAAACATTTCATTGCCATGTTCAAAAATAATCCTCCAATAATCATTTTTCTATTTTGCCCTAAATGGCACTTTGTGAAGCAAGTGCTATTTATATTTTCCCAATTGCCTGCAAACTCTTTGGACATCTTTTCCTGTCCATATCATTGCCTTGTGCCAAATTTCAACTTCATTTGCCTAGTAATGATTTTTCAGCAATTTTCCAAAATTTCTGCCCATAAAGGAACTGTGTGAAGGAAGTATATTCTAGGCATGTCCAAATGAGTTGAAACTTTGTAAAATCCTTCATTTGACAAAATCATGACACTCTGCCAAATTTGAGCTTATGGAGATTATCTATGTGAGCTCAGCTCCAAATCTTGGTTCACGGTTAGATTTTCACTTTCTGAAGCAACTATATTTTATATTGCTTCACTTGGGCTGAAAATTTACAAGGACATTCTTACATCTTTACCTACCCCTCCACCAAGTTTTGGCTCAATCCACATAGCCATTTACCCTCAGTAAATTTTCCTAGTTTCTGGTCAGAATGGAACTTTGTGAAGCGAGTTCCACTTTTGTAATTCCAAATGACATGAAATTTTTACAGCAGCTCCATATGGTCATATAACCCCACTCCACCAAATTTCAGCTCATGCCACTTAAGGATGTGAGCGCAACATCATAGTGCCCTAATCTAGCCAGTTTTGCCCTTTCTACAACAAGTATTTTCTAAACTACTCCTCTTAATCTAATTTTGGCGATCAACATCACCTTAGTGTGAAATCATCACCAGACAAATTATTTACTGCGTTACCAAGCTGGTGTCCCCATTGCACAGCACAAACACTTGGCTGTTGGTCTGCTTTGTGGCCATCTGCAAATCACTTCTTTGCCCTTGGACCAAATTATTTCTTCAGTTAGACTGAGGGCACTAAGGTCTATCTACTGGACATGGTTGGCCACGCCAAAGAGCGCCGCTCGCGCAAGTGTCCGTGGTGATCACGTTGGCATCATGCACAGTGGAAGCTCTGGATCGATCCGGCCACTATGCTCGTCTCCTCCCTCATCGTCTCGACCTCCATCCATGTCCTGGAGCTTCCCCATGATCGACTGCATCGTCATGTGCCCCTACTTCGTCGTCGTTTGCCATAAATGCGTCGCTAGAACAGTGCCCGAACCGCGCCCAGCCTCTGTCCACCATTAGAGCACTGCTCGAGCTCGCTAGCGTTGCTCTAGAGCCCTCCCCTCGGCTATATAAGCATGCCCCGAGCCCTCCCGCAGCTCATCCATTCCTTATTTGCCTCCCTAGCCCACCAGAGTCCTCGGTCCCTCTTCTTTTCTCTGGAGACCGCCATGGCCACCTCGGCCTCGGGTTGATTCCGGCCAAACCCAGCCTCCTCTCGCCGTTCCAAGCCGTCCACCGTGTTCCCCTTGTCCCACTGAGCCACCCCACCTCCCTAGTTCGTCGCCGGCGCCTGTCTGGCCGCGAGTCCCTACTCAGGCCGCCGCCTTCACGATTTGGGCACCACCTCGTCCCGCCGCCCTAGCCACTCCCTCTCCACCCCGACCTCACTAGAGTGCTTCCCACCTCCCCGCGGACCGCCCCACCCCCTCTCCCTCGCCGGGAATGGCCCGCATCGCCGCCAACCACCACCTCCCGCCCACTGGAGCTCTTTTGTGTAGCCTCCCGCCCCCGCGTCCTCCACTCCTGCTAGGTGGCCGCTAGGGATGGCAATGGGTAGGGTATGGGCGGGTACGACACTTTTCTACCCAAACCCATACCCAAATCTTTTTTCTATACCCACCCACTTCATTATCCATGGGCGCAAATTGGTACCCATGCCCATACCCATCGGGTATCCTATACCCAATGGGTATCCAGTGGGTACAATATATAGGATTAACATGACAAAATTAAGATGAGAAAAAGGTCTAAATTCAGGTACCCATTCGGTGGGTACAATATATAGCCTTGGTTGGGGATGAATCGATGAGGATTCAGTAACCCGGCTCTTGATTGCTTCATCTTCCAAAGTCAAGGAAAAGTAGAGAAGATAAGTACTTTAGGTATATGAGGGGTCTGGGGCGATGGCTGGCTATGGGCCTATGGTCCGTGGGCTAGTTAAGAACTCAAGATAATTATTTACTCACATATTACATGGTTTTATTTATTTATTTATTTTTTGGGTATCCATTGGGTTACCCATGGGTATAATTTCATACCCATACCCTACCCATGCTTTTTGCGGGTATGGATACCCATACCCATGGGTGTGAAATGGTAAAAAGTCTCACCCATGCCCACTATTTTTGGGTAGGGTACCCGCGGGTACCCATACCCATGGGCAAAACTGCCATCCCTAGTGGCCGCCTACTCCCTAGACGGGCGCGCCGCGCTATCCCTCACCCGTCGATGGCCGCGCCCTGGCCAGAGGTGGCCGGGGCGGCCCGCCAAATCGCCGGTCGTTGCCCTGCCTTGTCTCGCTCCTGTCTCGCTCGGGGCTGAGCGAGCGAGGAAGAAGACATCCCCGATCGGCCCCTCTCCTGCCCCTGGGCCCCGCTAGCCAGCCTCTGGGCATTGACTTGGCCCCGGGCCCACGTGGATTCAAGTGGAAACTTATTTCTGTAAGTACGTTTTCTTTTACCAAAAGTGTACTTTCGTTCTGCTGCGGGAAAAATACATTTTCGTTGTTCTGAAAGCGTATTCTTTTTCTACTTCGGCTGAAAGTGCGCTTTCTCTTATAGAAGACGTATCATCCCGATGGCGCTTTCTGTTTTTCAGCCCGAGGACTTGTTTGTAGTAACTTTTAGTACATTATGGTCCCTGAGCTTCTACCCTTCATATCTTCGCGACCATAGCTCCGAATCAGGTGAAACCAACGCTCACGTCTTCGTCTCGTCGAGCCCATTCTATTGGTATCATTTTCTCCATGTGTTAACATTCTAAAAATGGCCATTATGCCCTTACCATTATCTAGCCCCCTACGAGAGAGAACCGTCCAGCGTTTCGTTCCGCGACTTCACCGCACTTCTTCCCGAAGTCTCCATCACCCCAGGCAAGCCACAATAGCCACTTGCATGATATCCATGCAGTAGCCACGGTTTTCAACTTGAATATTTAATAAAAGTTTATTGTTATCTGTCTACTTGATTGCTACTGCTATCATTGTTTCGGTTATGCTCGTGGTTTCATGCTCACTTTCATCCTATGATTTGATGCTTCTTGTTAGCGTGTACTATTTGCTAGTATATTGTTCACATGTATGCTTGGTAGTAGAAGTACATGCTAGTAGTAGTAATGCTCATCTGTTGCATGTTTGTCGTCTGCTGTCTAGTACCGTTGTTGTGCTTGTTCTGTTGCAACTAGCTGGTTACATGCTTACTTGGTAGTATTCTTGTTATATTCTTGCATGGTATTTATTTATGATGCTAGTAGTCATGTTATGCCATGAGTAGTGTTATGCTTGTGATATTCATGCTCGTCAATATGCCATGCTCATTTGGTTAAATATTTCATTGTGGTTATGCTCGATGATTATGTTGCACCTCCATGCTTATGTTGATATCATGCTCATGCATTGTAGTTGCATCATGTTATTTTATTATGACTCAGCTTATTGCATTCAAGTTTAACCGGATAATAATGAACTAGAACAACTGTTGGTTGAGTCATGGTGCCACCAAATCGAGATTTCTCCAGTGCAGCCACATTTTCCTTTATGGGAGGCCCTAGCTGGGTCTATTGTCATGCCTCTCGTCGATGCCTCCATCTAGGGAAGGTTATGGACACGCTACCCTGATCAGGTAGGCGGACGCAAGCCTTGTGAGCCCGAGTTTGGTTATGTGCACATGTCCCTGTTTGGGACCGTTTTTGCCACGACGATGGCCGTTGCTGTCTTTGGTAGACACAGGGCCACCCAGGACTTAGCCCAAAGGGGAGTTGGTCGGAGTGGCCGGGAGAGTGTCATGGCGGTAGATCAGTTTTTTCGGAACGCCCTTGGTCCACCCGAATGGGAGTACGAGGCCAAGGGTTCTGTGTTGTGGGGTAAAGTGCGCTACATCTACAGAGTGTGTATTTAATCTATCGATAGCCGTGCCCGCGGATATGGACCCAGTTCGTGTCAGTCACACTGTGAGTCAATAATAATAATAATAATGTGCTTAATAACAACCACGGTTCGATGATGAGAAAGAGATTGGTTGTGATCAAGAGATGATTGGTTGTGATCAAGAGATGATCACCGTGGTATCGAGGATACCGACTTGCTGGATATTCGTGATGTTGTGTGAGAATCATGGGTAAAGATCAAGCTCCTTGTGGTCATTTAATTATTACTACGGTATTGTTTATACCAAGCTTGATTTGATCCTGAGATGATCGTGTGATGTCTGTGGTGGTAAGTTTATGCATGTGAGGGTTACGAGGTAACTCGAGCGGAGTAAGTTGGTGCATGATAATATCATAATGTTGCATGTTAGTATTATCATGTTTGTCTGTTCATGCCATGCTCGTATTGTTCTAGCTGTACATGTCATGTTATGCTGATGTTGTCGTGCTCATGAATGATTTAACCTGATAATGCCATGATGTTGTTTGTCTTGAGTGCTTTTGGTTTATTGTGATCTTGCAAGTACATTCAATGTACTGACCTGGGGTGTCATGCTAGTTTGCAGGTCGTGCCCGGATTGCTTGCTTGTTCTGGTGTGTTTGCGAGCTAGGATAAACGTTCCAACCAGAGTCCCTGCGGATTGGAGTCCATCATCGTCATTTGTTGTTCCGCTGCCAATAGAGGTTCCGCTGCCTCGAGTTGTTATGCTGCTTGCATAGAGCAACTATGGTTGGCGTAGCGTCACCTTGTGGGTGTTATTCATTGTAATATCGAAGACCTTGTATCCATATTCGCATTGTAATATAAAGCTGGTTTGTTCTATGCTAAGCAGTTCTGTATTCCAGAAGATCTCACCTCAAACTCTGGGCTGGAATACGGGGCGTTCCGATTTCTCTGAGCTGGGGTGCCACAGCGCTTGGTATCAGAGCAGGTCTGGCTGTAGAGCGTCCTAGTCCGCTGGAACATTAGAAAACGGTAGTATAGGGTCTGGTTGTTGCATTTGGTTGTTGCATTTGTTTGCTGCAGATAGTCTTATTCGGTTACGTCTAACCACTATTTCGTGCGTAGATGACGGTCAACTTCCATGAGTTCACTACCCTCCCTATAGATCCTGGTGCTGTTCCTATTGAGTTCAGTCCCACTCCTGCACCTCTAAGCTTTGCCACCCTCCTTGGTGATATGTGGCACAATATTTATTCCCTTAGATATCCACCTTAGTACCAAGTATTCCAATTGTCCATCGGAAGAAGAATCCTGGAATATGTTGCTCATGTCCATCTTTCAGCCCCTATTCCTGTTGGTAAGCGCACCTACAGTTTCCACGATGGTTACGACGCTACTCCCAAGCGTGCCGTTCAGCTTGCCGCAATGGCAGGAATCACCGGTCTTCGTCATCAAGAGAGCATGGTGCAAGAGAACCGTGCTTATCAATATTATCCCACCATCGTCGAGAATCCTAGGCGGATCCAGTTCCCCTCTGTCAACCCTCAAGATGACCCGGCTATCCTCGCCATGTCCCGTTACATGACGACCTAGTGTCTTCTTATTTCCGAGTTAGTCCGAGGTGCCATTCGAGCCAGGAGATTTCTTGGTGCCACCTTACCCCAGTCACCGCCAGCTTCTCTAACCCCTTCGCCTTGTCCATCTAGAGTTTCAAAGTCAGCATTTCCACTCGCTACTCCCTTAGCTTCTTCGTCAGCTCCCGAGTTATTTCTCAAGCGTAGGGTGTAGTCCCGCTTTACTGCATTTGCATTTGCCATAGTATTATGCTTGTGTGTGCTTGTATGTGCCTGTGTGAAATAGTTTTGTAGCTTGTTTGCTGTGTGCTTTATTTAGCTTGTTTGCTGTGTGGTTTGGGCAATTGCTCATTTTCTCGTTCTTCTTTATTTGAATCTTCCCTGTTACCCCTTATGGAAATTACCCATCAACCGACACCGGATCAGAAGAAGCCACGAGAAGCAAAGATATACACAAGGAACTCAGATAAAGGCAATATGATTTTAAGCTGACAGCATTGTACTGGAGACATCCAGTCTGGATACAGATTATATTCTGCTCAGACTTTCAGTAACAAGTCCCTGTCAGGGATCCATCTTTATTAAAGAAATAATTAAACCAGCAGGAGAACAAAATTGGATCTAAGTTCAACATGCATTTTAATTAATGGTATGGTCCGTACACACTTATTGATCCTGCCATGAGTCAGATTTAATACGCGCGACACCTAGAAGTCAGTCCAAATATGCAATGAATTTAGCAAGGACAGTCAGGTAATTCTTGCCATACAAGGTATCAGTAGCCGGAATAACAAGAATATATATATGTTATTCCTTTCCCAAGGAAAAATAAGTCTAGTACTTTTTCACAATTTATCAGCGAAGCGTACAAGGCAAGATTCCCTAGTCTACATCGGTAAGGTATGAATGGATTCCCGTGCAAGATATGTAGCCTTCTTCGACAAGGTACTGCAAAAGCTTATGGCATAAGGTACCGAATCTTCCTAGTAAGTTTTTAAGGGCGGAAGCTTTAAAGGTACGGTATCCAGTCTTCCTCAGCAAGCTATCCGCCGAAAGCTTCGAGCACAAGCCATCCATTCTTGCTCAGGAAGATATCCCAGCTGCTTCCAGCAAGCTGCCTAGTCTTCTTCTGTATGACACTGGTACAAGAGATTAAACCATAAATTGTCAGCATATGGCAGTGTATTTCAGGTGTCCGATCTGCAACAGTTGTGCCAAAAACAAGAAATTGTCAGAACAAAGGGACAGCAAACCAGTGAGTGATGCAATAATTGACAAGTCTTGAAGAAAGACAACATTGAGACACCATCATGGCAGTGATTACCCAGATCAGTCCCGCACATCCAAGAAGGTGATGTTATTAATCCTGTCACTATTTGGCATAATCAACAACAATATTGAGATCTGTATAAGCACATGAACCGGATAAATATCCCGAGACTAAAGACCAAGTTAAAGCGCCAGATGAAGAAAATAATAATGAAGGATCGAGACCGACAATACAGTAATAACCTCCTAGCAAGACCACATTATGCTTAGAAGTGACAAGCATTGAAAACCCGATGTCTATCACGTAGTCATCCCCATGGATATACCGACAAAATAAGGAATCAGTAAGCCGATGCATTTTTCTATTTAGACACATCAAGCAACAATCAAACATCTGGATACTCGAGACAGTGAAGCCAATCAATATAAGTCATAAACACCTGCAAGATGTCAGAATCCATCAAAAGAACATGTATGGTTCACATCACATTTTTGAACCCAGGAGGCATGCATATATATTCGAGCGACACGATGCGTGGATAAAAGAGAATTCTTTGTTCCACGGGAAGGTATTCCCAACTCCGTGGAATATTCTCGATACTCGATACAGACTAATATCTCTCTCAAGGATCAATATCAAGAAGGACACGCATGTCAGAATGATAATCTTTTGGAGCTGAGCTAAGTCAGCAGTATGAAATTATAAAAATTGAGACAGTATGAACAAGAGCATATCAGGCAAGCCTAGTCCAAATTTCAGGTATGGTAAAGCAAACCACCCCATATCAAGGCAGTCAGTCAGATCAAATTTAGTGTAAATATTATATGACAACATAATGTGAGAGTGAATAAAAGAAACCCGAGTTAGAAACGGTTTCTTCAAGTCAGAATATTTACTTGTTCCCTAAGCACACCACTCTCAAGGACGAGATTTCTTTAAGGGGGGAAGGTTTGTTATATCCTGGATTATGCCCTTTTCTTTTTCTTTTAATTTTCTTGGATTTCTTGATTTTATTTGCTTTTGAGTGGCTGTGTGGTTCTGAAACGTGGGAAGACCATGTCTTCCTAGGTTTTATAGTGGCTTGCCATCCTCATCACCATCCCAAAACCCTATCATTTCCATCCTTGACCTAACCCAATATTCTTATTCCAAGGAATATTCTTTTCTATTAAAGGAATAATTCTTTTGCCCTAGGTTGTTAAGTAACCTATATCACTGCCATTCTAAAAATTCCCAAATACTTCTCATAAATTGTTTGGGTCATATCTTGCTCAAATATGGCAAAACATTTCATTGCCATGTTCAAAAATAATCCTCCAATAATCATTTTTCTATTTTGCCCTAAATGGCACTTTGTGAAGCAAGTGTTATTTATATTTGCCCAATTGTCTGCAAACTTTTTGGACATCTTTTCCTGTCCATATCGTTGCCTTTTGCCAAATTTCAACTTCATTTGCCTGGTAATTATGTTTCAGCAATTTTCCAAAGTTTCTGCCCATAAAGGAACTTTGTGAAGGAAGTATATTCTAGGCATGTCCAACTGAGTTGAAAATTTGTCACATCCTTCATTTGACAAAATCATGACTCTCTACCAAATTTGAGCTTATGGAGATGATCTATGTGAGCTCAGCTCCAAATCTTGGTTTCTTGTCAGATTTTCACTTTGTGAAGCACCTACTCCCTCCACCATGTTTTGGCTCAATCCACTTAGCCATTTACCCTCAGTAAATTTTCCTAGTTTCTGGTCAGAATGGAGCTTTGTGAAGCAAGTGCCACTTTGGTAATTCTAAATGGCATGAAATTTTTACAGCAGCTCCATATGGTCATATAACCCCACTCCAGCAAATTTGAGCTCATGACACTTAAGTATGTGAGTGCAACATCATAGTGCCCTAATCTGGCCAGTTTTGCACTTTCTACAGCAAGTATCTTCTAAACTCCTCCTCTTAGTCTGATTTTTGGTGATCAACATCACTTTAGTGTGAAATCATCACCAGACAAATTATTTACTACGTTTCCAAGCTGGTGTTCCCACTACACAGCACAAACACTTTGTTGTTGGTATGCTTTGTGGCCATCTGCAAATCCCTTCTTTGCTCCTGGACCAAATTATTTCTTCAGTTAGACTAAGGGCACTAAGGACTATCTGCTGGACATGGTTGGCCACACCAAAGAGGGCCGCTCGCGCCAGTGTCCGTGGTGATGACGCTGGTGTCATGCATAATGCAAGCTCTAGATCAATCCGACCACTGTGCTCGTCTCCTCCCTCGTCGTCTCCACCTCCATCCATGTCTTGGAGCTTCCCCGTGATCGATTGCATCGTCATGTGCCCCTACTTCATCGTTGTTCGCCATAAATGCGCCGCTAGAATAGTGCTCGTGCCGCACCCAGCCTCTATCCACCATTAGAGCACTGCTCGAGCTCGCTAGCGTTGCTCTAGAGCCCTGCCCTCAGCTATATAAGCATGCCCCGAGCCTCTCGCAGCTCATCCATTCCTCATTTGCCTCCCTAGCCCACCGGAGTCCTTGGTCCCTCTTCTTTTCGTCGGAGATCGCCACGGCCGCCTCTGCCTCGGGTTGATTCCGGCCAAACCCAGCCTACCCTCGCCGTTTGGAGCCGTCCATCGTGTTCCCCTCATCCCGCTGAGCCACCCCACCTCCCCAGTTTGTCGACGGCGCCCCTCTGGCCCCGAGTCCCAACTCGGGCCGCCGCCTTCACGGTTCGGGCACCACCTTGTCCGGCCGCCCTAGCCACTCCCTCTCCACCCGACCTCACCAGGGTGCTCCCCACCTCCCCGCGGACCGCCCCACCCCCTTTCCCTTGTCGGGGATGGCCCGTATCACCGCAACCACCACCTCGCGCCCGCGAGAGCTCTTCTCTGTAGCCTCCCGCCCCCGCATCCTCCACTCCTCCTTGGTGGCCGCCTACTCCCTAGACGGGCGCGCCGCGCCGTCCCGCAACCGCCGGTGGCCGTGCCCTGGCCAGAGGTGGCCGGAGCAGCCCACCCCATCGCCGGGCGTCGCCCTGCCTCGTCTGCCCCCTATCTCGCTCGGGGCTGAGCAAGCGAGGAAGAAGACAGCCCTGATTGGCCCCTCTCCTTCCCCTAGGCCCAGCCAGCCAGCCTCTGGGCGTTGACTTGGCCCCGGGCCCGCGTGGATTCAAGTGGAAACGTATTTCTGTGAGTACGTTTTCTTTTACCAAAAGCGTACTTTCGTTCTACTACGGGCAAAGTACGTTTTCGTTGTTCTGAAAGCGTATTCTTTTTCTACTTTGGCAGAAAGTGTGATTTCTCTTACGAAAGACGTATTATCCCGAAGGCACTTTCTGTTTTTCAGCCCAGGGACTTGTTCGTAGTAACTTTTATTACAGAATGGTCCCTGAGCTTCTACCCTTCATATCTTCGCGAGGTAGCTCCGAATCAGGTGAAACCAACGCTCACGTCTTCGTCTCGTCGAGCCCGTTCTATTAGTATCATTTTCACCATGTGTTAATAGTCTGAAAATGACCATTATGACCTTGCCATTATCTAGCTCCCTTCGAGAGAGAACCGTCCGACGTTTCGTTCTGCGACTTCTCGAGCTTGCGTTGTGTTCCTTCGAAGAGGAAAGGGTGATGCAGCACAGTAGCGTAAGTATTTCCCTCGGTTTTTGAGAACCAAGGTATCAATCCAGTAGGAGACGACGCACGAGTCCCTCGCACCTGCACAAACAAATAAGAACTTCGCAGCCAACACGATAAGTGGTTGTCAATCCCTTTACAATCACTTATGAAAGTGAGATCTGATATAGATGATAGTTTGATATTTTTGGTATTTTTGGATATAAGAACAGAAAGTAAAATCGGAAAAGTAAATTAGATTGTAGATTGATATGTTGAGAATAGACCCGGGGGCCATAGGTTTCTCTAGTGGCTTCTCTCATGATAGCATAATTCTACGGTGGGTGAACGAATTACTGTCGAGCAATTGATAGAAAAGAGAATAAATATGAAACTATCTAGGCATGATCATTATATATATGCATCATGTCCGAAACAAGTAGACCGAAATGATTCTACATCTACTACTATTACTCCACACATCGACCGCTATCCAGCATGCATCTAGAGTATTAAGTTCATAAGAATAGAGTAACGCCTTAAGCAAGATGACATGATGTAGAGGGATAAACTCAAATAACATGATATAAACCCCATCTTTTTATCCTCGATGGCAACAATACAATACGCACCTTGCTGCCCCTACTGTCACTGGGAAATGACATGACAAGATTGAACCCAAAGCCAAGAACTTCTCCCATTGCAAGAACTATAGATCTAGTAGGCCAAACCAAACTAATAATTCGAAGAGACTTGCAAGGATATTATAATCATACATAAAGAGTTCAGAAAAGAACCAAATATTTCTCATAGATAATCTTGATCATAAACCCACAATTTATCAGATCTTGACAAACACACCGCAAAAAGAGATTACATCGAATAGATCTCCTCGAAGACCGAGGAGAACTTGGTATTGAGATCCAAAGAGAGAGAATAAGACATCTAGATACTAGCTATGGACCTAAAGGTGTGTGGTAAACAACTCACAACTCATGGTGAGGCGATGATGATGATGTAGAAGCACTCCGTGATAGACCCCCCCCCCTCCGGCGCAGCTTCAGAACAGGCCCCAAGATGGGATCTCATGGGAACAGAAGGTTGCGGTGGTGGAACTAGGGTTTTCTCTGTTGTTCTGACGGTTTTGGGGTACGTAGGTATATATAGGAGGAAGAAGGGCACCGGGGTCCAGACGTGGGGCCCACGAGGCAGGGGACGCACCCTGTGGGGGGGGCACCCTCGTGGACGCCACGTGTGCCATACTCCGTGGTTCTCAAGTCTCCCGTGCGTATTTTGCTCCAAAAATATCCCTCCCGAATTTTAATTCCGTTTGGACTCCGTTTGATATTCCTTTTCAGTAAAACCCTGAAATAGGCAAAAAACAACAATCTAGACTGGGCCTTTGGGTTAATAGGTTAGTCCCAAAAATAATATAAAAGTGTATAACAAAGCCCATTAAACATCCAAAACATCATAAATAATAGCATGGAACAATAAAAAATTATAGATACGTTGGATACGTATCACTTGGCTTCGCGGCGAAGCCAAGGGCTAAGCGCGGAGCACCGCGGGCCCTCAAAGCATGCGGCCTTGTATGACACGTGGCGGTTGATGTGACGTGGGCGTCTCCACTTCCCCATGCAGCCTCGGCGGCTGCGCGACTTGACAAGTCCCTGTATGCATAGCAAATCATCATGACCTGCGATTACGGAGGCCGACGGTTGGCCTTCTCCTGGCTATAAATAAGGCGGAGAGCGGAGCCCCCGCCGCCCATCTTCTTCCTTTGTTCCTCTCATCTCTTCTTCCTTGCCATGTGCTTGGCCGAGCCGCTCATGGTGCCGATCCAATGATTCTCCGCCGCCGAGAAGGGGAAGACTCCTCGCAAGGAGCCAGATGTACCACCTCCAAAGAAAAGACCACTCCGTCCTCATGGCGCTGTCATGAGACCGGAAGTGATGAGGCCTTGGCACGAGCGGCCTCCCCCTGGCTATCCGTTGCCCCTTTACGCCAGGGCACCGGGCCATGGTGAGGGAGATGGAGCCAAGCACCACCCGCGCCATGGCCGTACAGACCATGCCATAGTGCTGCACGCTGCGGTCCCGTGAGCACACCCTAGAGGCTCCTCGTGCGAGTTCATGGTGTGGGCGGCGATGCCTCCTAGATCATGGGTTTGCTTCCCTCCATTATTTGCCGCTGTCGGTGTACTGGGAACCAGGGTACCCAGACTTGACTGTCTGCAGGCCGCGACGCGCTCCTACTACGGCCTGGTACGGCCCACCTGATCAACCAGCTGCCCAAGACCCTCGCGAGGGAGCTAAACCTCACGCGGAGAACGATGTCAAAACCTCCTCAGGAGCAGCCTCAGCAAGGTGCTCCGGAGGGGCGGAGTACCCAAGGCCAAGCCTGCCTTAGGAGGAGGCAGTGATGTCAGCAGTGACTCATCGCGCCAGCGGGGGCCAGCGCTCCCTAGCGGCGCAGTTACCATTTCGATGCAAGGGGGACAGCGCAGCCGCAGGGTTCCCAAGGAGCGGGGCAAAGGTTTTCTTATTGGTTCAACAAGACCGAAGACCGCAAGGACGACAAGGAGGATGTCACCGGCAAGCCCACCACCATGTCACCGCCTGGTCCTTTTGCAGGCGAAGACTGCTTTTGTCTGGGTAGGAAAGTCCTTGTGTTCCTGCTCAAAAATGGCCGTTGTGGGATCCCTTACTGACTAAACATTTCGGGGGAAGAGGACCGTGGCCGCCTATATAAGTAGCTAGGATTCCCACTGTGAAGGGGATCGACATATACACTCTGCCACCACACAAGGAGCAAGAACACTTGCCTCATGTCCCTCTTGAGCTCACATCCTGAGCTCGGGAACCATTGGACCAGCTCATATTCCACCTCGCCCAAGGCTAATCCACCAAAGCAGGAAGTAGGGTCTTACACCACATGGTGGCCCGAACCTGGATAAACTCTTGTGTGGTCTACCTGTTGTTTGCTTGATCTCTTCACCGACGAGGGCGAGGCGCTAGGTAGACGTGAGCGGGAGAGATCTTCGTTCACGCCCCTGTGTTCGAACTTCTTGGGTTTTGCGGAGCCTTAAATCCGACATTTGGCGCGCCAGGTAGGGGGCGTGTCGGAATCTCACCTCTCTGACGACCTCCCTTCCCCTCTCCGATTCAGCGCAGCTACGATGACCGCAGCCTGCCGCATCCGCGTGGGGGCTGACTCCCGTCCCGTCAACCGAGCAGTACCAGCGGACCGCGCCACCCATGAGCGCGGTTTCCCAGCCTTGGCAAAGTTCATGGCGGAGACTCACCCGGGCTACAACACCGTCAAGATGCCCAGGAGCAGCGGCGTCATCACCGTCAAAGGGGACCCCAAGGCCGCCCTTCAGGTCCTCGGGCGCGCTTATAGGGCTGCTGCCGTAGCTCACCCAGGGGTGAAGGGTGCTCCGAAAGCTCTGAAGGCCGCACCTACCAAGAAGAAGCAGATCTTTTCTAAGGACCCCGCCGAGACAAAGCAAGTGCCCGCCGATGAAGAAGGCTTAGGAGCCACCTTCACCATCAGTACGGGTATGGATCCAGAGCAAGAGCCGGCGCTGATCAGCTTCCTCAAGGCCAATAAGGACGTGTTCGCCTAGAAGGCCACAGATTTGGTCGGGGTGCCTAGGCATGTCATCAAGCACCACCTCACGATGTGCCCCAATGCACGCCCTATCAAGCAGAAGGCGTGTAGACAAGCCTCAGAGAAGCTGGCCTTCATCGTTCAGGAGGTTAGGAAGCTGGAGGAAGCAGGCATCATACGAGAAGTATGGCACCCGGAGTGGCTAGCCAATCCCGTCATCATCCCGAAGAAAGGAGGCAAGGAACGCATGTGCGTCGACTTCACGAGCCTCAACAAGTTCTGCCCTCACGACCCCTTCCCTCTTCCGCACATCGACCAAATCGTGGATTCAACGGCTGAGTGCGACTTACTCTACTTCCTTGATGCCTTCTCGAGCTACCACCAAATCAAGATGGAGATGGAAGACGTCGAGAAGACGGTGTTCCTGACCCCATGTGGGGTCTACTACTACACCTGCATGCCTTTTGGGCTGAGGAATGCGGGCGCCACCTTCCAGCGCCCAATGCACATCACCCTCGGCCCTCAGCTCGGGAGGAATGCAGAGGCCTATGTCGATGACATTGTGGTTAAAACCAAGGAGGCCACGACCCTCATCCAGGACTTGGAAAGAAACATTCGCCAACCTGCGCAAGGTGAAGCTGTGCCTCAACCTGGAGAAGTGCGTGTTCGGTGTACCCTCTAGCAAGTTGCTAGGGTTCCTGGTTTCGCACCGGGGTATTGAGGCTAATCCGGAGAAGATCAAGGCCATCGAGAGAATGAGGCTGCCCACAAACCTGAAGGGAATGCATAAGCTCGCCGTGTGTGACATCCCTGGGGCGCTTCATCTCTAAGCTTGGGGAATGCGCCCTTCCGTTCTTCAAGATCATGAAGAAGAAGGGGCCCTTTGAGTGGACTCATGAAGCCGATGCCGCTTTCCGGGTTCTCAAGGAATACCTCACCAGCTCGCCGGTTATGGTAGCACCACGGCCCCTAGAGCCCATGACTCTCTACCTCGCCGCAACGCCTCACTCCGTCAGCGCGGCACTAGTCATGGACCGCGAGAAAAGGCCTCGAAGCTCAAGGCCAATGGACGGCTCCGCACCTTCAGGGCCCGCGCCGCCCCTGACACAGCCTCAGGGGCAGATTCGACCACGAGCAGTGACGGCCCCACCACTCAGCAAGAAGCTCCTAAAGTTCCTGAGGCGCCAGCGGACCCTGCTAAGCCGACCCTCGTGGAGCACCAGATGTACTTCGTCAGCATAGTACAGCGCGACGCACGCTCGCGCTACCCGATGCGCCAGAAGCTGCTCCTGGCGCTCCTTGTCGCCTCCAGGAAGCTGCACCACTACTTCCAAGGCCACCCCATAAAGGTTGTTTCGTCATATCCTCTCGAGAAGGTATTGTGGGGCCCGAATGTCGTCGAGAGGGTCGCCGAGTGGAACATCGAGCTTCAAGCATTCCAGTTGGAGTTTAGCACCACGCGGGTGATCAAGGGAGCAGCTCTGGAAGACTTTGTGGCAAAGTGGACTGACGCGCCGGAGCGGGGGGGCAGCGAAGACCGCTTGTTGGCCCCCAGAGATGAAGCCCCAGACGGATGGGTAGTATACTTCTACGTCACCTTCTCATGCCTCGGCGCGGGGGCTGGCGAGGTGTTGGTATCTCCCAGTCAGGATAAGTTGGACTACGCCGTGCAGCTCTGCTTCCAGCAAGGCGAGAAGGTCTCCAACAACATCGCCGAATACGAGGGCCTAATTGCTGGGCTCAAGGCCGCCGCTGTGCTGCGGGTCAAGCGTCTCAACATCAGGGGCGATTCGCCACTCCTCGTCGACTTCTCCAACAAGAAGTACAAGCCCAAGGATGAGCACATGGGGGCATATCTGGAGGAGGTGCGTAGGATGGAGAAGCGATTCCAAGGGCTGGAGGTGCAGCACGTACCAAGAGGCACCAACAAAGAAGCGGAAGACATCACCAAACGAGCCTCCAGACGAGAGCCTCAAAGGCCGGGCGTCTTCGAGGAGCGACTACTCAAGCCATCGGCAGCACCACCAGCTCCTGAGCCGAGCTCCCCTCAGCAGGGGTTACCAGCGGCGCCTCCGGATGGCGCCCCGCCCTACGGGCCACCCTCCGAAGCCCGCCTGGACCCAAGAACTCAAGATGTACCTGCAGCACGATACCCCGTCGGACAAGGAAGAAGACGCAGAGTGTGTGGTCTGACAGGCCTCAGCTTACTGCATCCAAGACGGAGAACTCTACAGGAGGCGCCCCAACAACGTCTCGTTGAAATGCATCTCGAGGAAGCAAGGGCGCGAGCTGCTGGCTGATATCCACGGTGGAGACTACGGCCATCACTCGTCGCCCTGCACCCTCGTGGGAAAGGCCTTCCGCAACGGCTTCTACTGGCCCATGGCGCTCAACGACGCCACGGAGCTCGTGCGAGCTTGCGAGGCGTGCTAGTTTCACGCCAAGCAGATCCACCAGCCAGCACAGGACCTCCAGATGATTCCGCTCTCATGGCCCTTTGAGGTCTGGGGATTGGACATCCTGGGTCCATTTCCTCGGGCAGCAGGGGCCTACCGCTTCCTGTACGTCGCCATCAACAAATTCACCAAGTGGGCGGAAGTGGAGCATGTTCATGCGATCCCAGCAGGGTCGACTGTCAAGTTCATCCGGGGCCTCGTGAGGCTATTTGGGGTCCCCAGCCGCATCATCACGGATAATGGTTCGTAGTTCACAAGTAATCTCTTTAGGTCATATTGTGCTAACCTTGGAACACAGATATGCTATGCTTCGGTGGCTCACCCCATGAGCAACGGCCATGCCGAGCGCGCCAACGCGGATGTCTTGGGTGGCCTAAAGACGCGCAACTTTCAGAAGAAGCTTGAGGCTTGCGGCAGGGGCTGGATCGACGAACTCCAGTCCGTGCTGTGGTCAATCTGAACCACTGCCACCAAACCTATGGGGGAAACTCCTTTCTTTCTCGTCTATGGGCGGAGGCGGTCCTCCCTCATGAGGTCCAGCATCGCTCCCCACAGGTCTTGGCCTTCAACGAGGAATGCCAGGACGCCGCCTGGCGGATGGACCTCGTGCTCGGCGAGGAGGGCTGCCGCCGAGCTGCCCTCAGGGCGGCACGTTATCAGCACGCGCTGCGGCGGTATCACTGCCGCGGCGTCCGTGCAAGAACACTTGAAGTTTGTGACTTGGTCCTGAGGCGGGTCCTCTCCCGATAGGGGCTGCACAAGCTCTTGCCCATGTGGGAGGGCCCGTTCAGAATCGCCCGTGTCTCTAGGCCTGGTGCTGTGCACTTGGAGACGCAGGATGGGATACCTATCCAGAATTCCTGGAACATCGAACAGCTAAGGAGGTTCTATCCGTAATCAAGGCTCCGTGCCCCTGAAGGTCTCCGCCCCTGGCACTCTCACGTAATAATGAGTTGGGGCTGTACATGCATTGGAGTCTCCTGTGTGTTGCCTACGGGCCCTCAGACGGGGCTCCCACCCACGCCATAGTGGCAGTCCTTAGTTCCGCGCTGGGAGGAAAACGTAGTGTAGGGGTCGTACGCGACCTTTTTTCCTTTTTTGCTTGGTGTTTGGCTGTCAGCCTTTACCACATGCTATGAAGTTCTTGTGTTTCTCGCGCTTCGTGCATTTGGTTGAAAGTTTGTTTGCGGTCTTTCTTGCCAGTTTTATGCTCAGCTACGCCACTCGCTCTCCTTCACGCCTCACGCGTGGGGCTGGGGCACGGTCGGTCACCGGCCCTCGTTTGCCGTGGCCCCGTGACCTCGCCTGGCCAAGCCTGCTCAGGCTCGGGCGCCGGGCTTCTCAGTCCGCGCAATCTATCCTACTGAGCCAGCTCAGGCTTTGGTGCTCTAACCCGTGCTCGGCGCTCTCAGCATATCTCAGTGGCTCACCCCCGCCCGGGGGCTGCAAGAGCCCTTCAGGTTCGGCCACCCCGTCACGAGCCGATGGGGCTCATGATGCCGGAGTCAGGAGGACTCCGCCTCAGGACGACACGACGCATTAAAGCTAAGTGATTTCACCCAGGCAACAAAAGCATGACAGCGAGTTCTCACTTATTACATATATCACAACCCATTACACGCCTCCTCGAGGCAACTTGAAATTTTGATGCAGAAAGGACATGAAGGAAAAGAAAGGAGAAGAAGCAGAAGCCGCTCCTGCTCAATCGGAGTCTTCCGATTCCTCCGGCTTCACCGATCCACAACGGCGCGGCAACCCCCTCCCCTCGTCGGGCCGAGCTCAACGGCGTGGTGGTTCGTCGCGGCCGCCACTATTGGAGGAGCTGCTGCTGCCATAGAGGGGGGACCCACGGTGCCCCCCAGGACTGAGATCGTCTTCGGAGGAGGAGCTGCTCCTCCGGACGCCATCCCCGTCGTCCTCTTCATCATCAACCTCGGGACAGCACCCAAGGCGCCTTCCTTCCTCCGAGAAGACCCTGACGAATAGTGTGGAGACGCCATCGTACCTGAAGTGGAGCGCACACCTCCCCTGCAGCTGGCGTGCGCGAGAAAACGACTGCCAGCCGCGCTCCAGGAACACGTTGCCTGAGGGAGCCACATCAACCTCCACCCAGGACGCAACACTGCAATAACCGTCCGCCTGCAGCCAGATACCGCCGAGGCCTCCAGCTGGTAACACATCACCGAATGAGCGGGGAAGCCTGAGCCACGGGACGCCGGTTTCTCCGCCCACACCATGAACTCCGACGACACGTCGAAGGAATTGAGTTGTGGGCGTGGAGGACGCTCGACCGACAGGCACCGTTGCACGCCTCCTCTCCCTCCGCGGCCACTACCACTTTCACCACGGGAGGATGTCCCACGCCTTTCACCAGCGGCCGCGGCAGAACTCTGAAGGTCGCGCCCACCTCCATGAGAAGTCGCCGCAGGCGCAGCGGCATGCTTGCGGGGACGACCGCGGCCCCTCTTCGGCGGCAGCGGGACTGGATTGTTTGGGGCCTTCCCCTTCTCCGCGGCGGACGGCTTCCTCGACAGCGCCATAAAGGTCTCGCGACAAGAGAGAGAGCGAAGAACAAGCAAGGGGAAGATGGCGCTGGCTTGGAGACGGCTTGGGGGCTCCCCCCTCCCTAGTCCCATTTATAGGGTGGAGGAGCCCAACCGCCAGCCACGGGCGTCGCAGCCATTACTCCACCGTCACCTGCGCCAAGGAGTTGTCAAGTCGCATGATCAACGAGTCTGCATGGGAAGCGGAGCCGCCACGTCCCATCCAACAGTCGCACGCCGGCCTAGCCCGCAACCTTTTAGGGCCCGCGACGGTTTTTCCTCGACTAAGGCTTCGCCCCGAAGCCAACTCCGCGTGCGCCTTGGGCTCGGGGCTACTGTCGGCGTACTGGGAACCAGGGTACCCAGACTTGCCTGTCTGCAGGCTGAGACGCGCTCCTACTATGGCCTGGTATGGCCCAGCCGATAAACCAGTTGCCCAAGACCCTCGCGAGGGAGCTAAACCTCGCGAGGAGAACGACGTCAAAACCTCCTCAGGAGCGGCCTCAGGAAGGTGCTCCGGAGGGGTGGAGAATCCAAGGCCAAGCCTGCCTCAGGAGGAGGCAGTGATGTCAGTAGTGACGCACCGCGCCAGCGGGTGCCAGCGCTCGCCAGTGGCGTAGTTACCATTTCGGTGCAAGGGGGACAGCGCAACCGCATGTTCCCGAGGAGCGGGGCAAAGGTTTCCTCATTGGTGCAACAAGACCGAAGACCGCAAGGACAACAAGGAAGATGTCACGGTCGAGCCCACCACCGCGTCACCGCCTGGTCCTTTTGCAGGCGAAGACTACTTTTGTCAGGGTAGAAACGTCCTTGTGTTCTCACTCAAAAATGGTCGTTGTGGGATCCCTTCCTGCATAAACATTTCTGGGGAAGAGCATCGTGGCCGCCTATATAAGTAGCTAGGATTCCCACTGTGAAGGGGATCGACATATACACTCTACCACCACACAAGGAGCAAGAACACTTGCCTCTTGACCCTCCTGGGCTCACCTCTTGAGCTCACCTCCTGAGCTCGGGAACCATTGTACTAGCTCATATTCTAGCTCGCCCAAGGATAATCCACCAAAGCAGGAAGTAGGGTCTTACACCACACGGTGGCCCGAACCTGGATAAAATCTTGTGTGTTCTATATGTTGTATGCTTGATCTCTTCACCGACAAGGGCGAGGCGCTAGGTAGATGTGAGCGGGAGAGATCTTCGTTCACGCCCCTGTGTTCGAACTTCTTGGGTTTTACGGAGCCCTAAATCCGACAGCCGCGGAGGTGCCGCCGAGGGGGCCGCTCGGGCTGTGGTTGTGACACGCCGAGTGCCAGGCCCTGGCAACGAGGGCGGAGGTTGAGGCCGTCTCCATAGGCAAGGTCTCCATGACTCGCGGATGGGGCGAGGTCGCCCGTGCCTCCAACTCGGAAGGCGCCCTTGCCATCCACTTCGAGTTTGATGGTGCCTCCATGTTGTGCTTCAAGGTGTTCGATGAGGAGGGACGTCGCCTGGAAAGTCGCCCTAGAGGGGGCCGCTAGGGTGGTGCTGCTGCCGGCAATGCGCCAGACGTCGATTCCGCCACTAGCTCATCCAGTGGCAGTGATGGCCTTCAGAGGTCCAGCAGTTCCTCTGGGTCTGTCGAGTCCCCGGAGACGAGCGACGACAGCTACGCGCCCCCGAGCTCCCCGAGCTCGCGGTGTGCCCGAAATGCGTCGAGCTCGCGAGCACGTCGCTGGTGGTGACCTGTCCCGAGTCGGAGGTGGGCCATCGTGGCCCACTGTTGATGATGGCATCGGTGTTGGCGGTCGTAGCTAGGATCCCCTGAAGGCCTTTTGCGGTGTTCCCTGCGAGCATTCAAAGCCAACCCCATGTGGGTATGTAAAGAACTTGTAATGCTTTGCTTCTATCTTGCTGGTTTGCTAGCACACTCTACTCGCGAGCCTCGTTTTAGCAATATCGCCCCATTTTTTACACATTCGGTTGCATAGTTCTCTGCGCCGGCAAGCCCCAGTCCCAAGTCAAGCTGCAGCCGTCACTGGTATGCCAGGTTGTGATGCCGTGGTCAAGGCCAAGAGGTGAGCGGCCCGAGGTCCGGTAAGAGCTCCTGAGGTGCGATGCTGAAGAGGTCCCCCTTGGCGTGCAAGTGGCTTTCGTAAGCTAAGAAAGCGAGGCGATATTGTTGAAGTGCGACTACCGAATCCCGTTGAGCGAGCGTGGATGGGGCATCGAGGAATTAATGACTTATCTTGACGATCGCTGGGTGGTTCTCCAAACGGCGTGCCTGGTTTGTTCATGAGGTTGAGACTTCATGATTCCCTTCTGTTGGCCCTGGAGTTCTGCGTCGGCAGGGCCCGGCCCTGCGCGTGCCTCGGCCACCGCTACCCCTTACCGGAAACCAGGACAAGACCAGGGCGTGAGGGGCTACGGGACCAGTTAGGCCCTTGGGTCGCGATGCCCAACGATCCCCCTTATCGTACGAACGGACCCGGAGGAAGGGAAAGCCGGACTCGGGCCTTGATGTTCTGCATCGGCAAGGCCCGGTCCTGCGCGTACCTTAGCCGCTGCTGGCCTTGACCGGAAACCATGACAAGACGAGGGAGTTAAGGGCTACGGGACCAGTTAGGCCCTTGGGTCGCGATGCCCAAGGGTCCCCCTTGACGTACGAACAGGCCCAAGCTCTCTGAACCGGCTCCCCCTCCCCTCGTCCTTCCTGATGCTCTGCGTCCTCGGGTCCCGACCCTCGAGCGAAGCTCAGCCACCGTTGGTATGCCAGGTCACGATGCCGTTGTTAAGGCCAAGGGTTGAGGGCTGGAGAACCAGTAAGGGCCCTTGAGATGCGATGCTCAGGGACCCCCCCTTTAACGCGCAAGCGAACTACGTGAGGAGGGGAGACCGGCGGGACTACCTGTCGCCGTGCTCCTGAGACTCCGGTGGGTTAGCTTGCAGCAGAACAACTTAGGTCTGCGCCCGTGCTGGGCTTCCGATAATTCTGCAGGGAGACGAAAGCATAGAGGACCTGGTGAGGTGACGCTTGCGGACCAGGCCATGAGTCAGATCTCGGTCGCTCGGGTTTGTCAGCGTTGCAGGGACGGACCCGAGCACAAGCGTCGTGCCAACGTATGCAACCCCGTTGCCAGATGAGAAGAAGTCCATTAAGTGGCGAAGGAGACCTGAAGGGGTGATGGTTAGTCAAGTGATTTGAATGCAACATGACATAGATGGCAACACTAGCTTATGTAAAATGCAAGGGAGATACATGCCACCAGGTCGAACCTACGCGGCCTGGGGATAATGCAGCCCGAGGGGCATCCCCCACAAGGTGATGTGAGATGCAATAGGATACACGTCGCAGGGACATGCCCGTGCGACCTGGGAATAATGCAGCCCGAGGGGCGCTCCCAGTTTAAGAAAAAATGGAAGATGTCACCTGGCATAGTTGCTGAAGTAGTGTTGGTGTAGCTCAAGATGCTCGACGTAGACGTTGTTCCTTACGTGTCGCCTGGCTCCGGCACTTCGCGAGGCTCCGGGATTCCCTAGATCTCACGGAGGGCCGAGTCCAACTCCGCCTGGATCTCCTTGTGCCTGGCCTCGCGACTCGCAAGGACTTCCCGCATGTGGCGCCGGTGTAGGGCCTCCTTGTTCAGCATGCCTAAGGGCATGCGTATGTCCCTGTGAGGGAGATCCTGGAACCGTCCCACCTGGGAAGGCTAGTAGAGCTCCTGAGATGCGATCATGTTGAGTGCAGGGACGTTGACGCAGACGCGCAGCCTGTCTCCTAAGCCTGGACCGACAGCTGCCCTCAGAGAAGGCGGGCGACTCTTGCCCCGCATGGCTCTCGAGTCCTGTAGGTCTTCAATGGTTCGGCTAATGAACTCCTGAGCGCTTGGTGCCTCATGCCTTGAGGCCTATGGATGAAGGTGTGCAGCGAAGCACTCCTCCACATGGTGCCCAAGCACCTCCCTCGTGACATTGGCTAGGTCAGAGGCCCTCCAGAGGAGAGCCCCCGAGCCCAGCCTGAGGGGGGCGCCGGGCGCGCCTTCCTATGGAAGAGAGGGAGGAGGCCCCTCCCTAGGTGTAGGTCCCGAGGTGCTGCCGCCCTGCACTGCATCCTCATGAGGCTCCAAGGCTAGTAGCTGCTTCTTCTTCTTGGGGAGGACCTTAGGTGGGTAGATGATTGTGTCGCTGTCGAGATCCTCGACTGCTGCTGCCTGGTAAGCGCGCTCGAGTGAGTACACTGCGTCCTTCTCCTCGCAGGCGATGGTGATGACGTCGCCGCTTCCTGACTTCTTGAGAACATTGTAGCTGTGGTGAGTCACTGACATGAACTTGGCCAGGGTTAGGTACCCGAGGATGGCGTTGTAAGGGAGGTGGATATGGGCGACATTGAAGTCTATGAGCTTAGTGTGGTAGTTCTCGCGTTTGCCGAAGGTGACAGGTAGGCGAACTTTCCCTAAGGGGGTGGTGGAGCTGTCAGTCACTCCGTGGAAGGGCTTGGTAGGAAATAGTTGATTGTAGCGTACTTGGAGGTTGTCGAATGTCTCGATGGACAGGATGTTGAGCCCTGCGCCACCGTCGATGAGGTTCTTGGTTACTTGGACGTTGCTGGTGACGGGTGAGCAAAGCATCAGGAGGGCGCCAGCCGTGGCTGCGCACTTGAGCTGGTCTGCTGAATTGAAGGTGATGGGGCATCTGGACCACCTCAGTGGGCGAGTAGCCTCGAGCTTGGGGAGAGCAGCGTTTAATTCACGGGATAATTACTTGAAGAGGCGCTGAGAAGCCGGGGACTGTGCTCCGCCCAAGATGCAAGTGATGGCACGTAGCTCCTGGAAGCCCCCAGCCCCCTCGTGCTGGTCATCGTTTCTTCTTTGCGGTAGCAGAGGTGGCAGGCAGGCCCTGCTCTGAGGATGGTCCTCCCGGGGCCGGTCCCTCCAGGCGTCCTCGCGGGGGTGGTCGTGCCAACGGTCCTCCCGAGGCTGATCATGCCACTCCTGGCGGGGCCGCGGTCATCCCAGCATCCCCCGGTCCGACTTCCCCCATTGTCGTAGCCACGGTTGCCACGCTCGGGCCGTTGGATGACGCGTCCTTTGTGGAGGGCCCTGAGCTCTTGACAGTCATGAGTATTGTGGTTGTGGAAGGCACAAAACGCTCAGCCGTTTTTGGCTGGCTCTGGGTAGTCGCGGCCGCGCTTCATTACTGGTTCGGTTGCAAGCACTGCCGCTCCCTTGCGCTTGACGTCCTTGCTTTTGGCCTTCTTGTCTTCGGGTTCAGCAGCGAGGAGTTCAACGAGTGATAGGCGCCCCTCCTCGGCCCTGGTGCATTTGGTCGCGTGCTTGAACAGCTCCAAGGACGTGCACAAATCTTCGTGGATGGTGAGGCTCTCTTTCATCTTCACATCGCGGACGCCATCAGAGAACGGCAAAATGATCGCCTCGTCTGTGACCTTGGGGATCTTGACGCGAACACTGTTGAAGCGTTGGATGAACTTTTGTAGGGTTTCTCCTGGTTTTTGCTTGATACGCCGCATGTCACCTGCGGCCGAGGGACGGTCTCGGGTGACCTGGAAGTTGGCGATGAACCGCTCGCGCATCTCAAGAGCCACGAGCGTGCGCCATCCTTGAGGGCCATAAGGAACCAGTTCGCCATGATCTTCTCGTTGCCGCCGGACGCTTCGATGCTCAACTCATAGAGCTGCAGGAACTCCGCAGGGTCGGGGGTGCCGTCATAGCGTGGAGGCAGGTCGGGCTTGAACTTCCCAGGCCAGTTGACGTTGCGCAGCTCGAGGGTGAGGGCCTTGCAGCCTGCTATCGACACTGGAGCTTGTTTGGGAGGTGGAACTTGATCTCGGTCCTCACGCGCTACCACGGCGAGGGGCGCGCGGTCTCGGTGTAGTGGTGTAGGGAGTGCGGGCGCTCCTCTGCGGGGCAGTTGGATCTCGTGTCAGCTTCCTTCTTCGTGCACTCGCGCCGCACGTGGGCGGTCACGCCGCAGGGCCACGTGCCTTGGGTCTTGGACGACACCTTGACGCGGGGGTAGTAGTGGAGCTTCTTGGGCCTCGTCGTCCTCGCGGGGAGGCGGACGAGGCAGGGAGAGGGACGGCGCTGGAGAGCCCCCAGCGACGATGACGAGCTCGGCGATGCGGTCGAGCCATTCTTCGTAGAAGTCGTCGATGGGACGGTAGCGCCCGAGCTCGCGTGCCATGAGCAACACAGCCTGCGCATCCGCGTGTCCGTGGCGAGCATGGGACGAAGAGACCGCCGTAGTCAGCGACGGGGTAGCGGTGCATCCATCACGCCGCACGGAGGGGTGCAGGGACGATGCCTGCAGTTCATGCCGTGCCGGACCGGTGGCGGCGTTGGCGGCAGGCGATGGAGAATGGCGGGGTGGTACACCGGTAGGAGTAGTCTGAGCGACGCGGGCAGCAAGGGCAGCCCGTCGCTCAGCACGGGCTTGATAACTCACAAGTGTAGGGGATCCCAATAGTTTTCGAGGGTAAAGTATTTAGCTCAAATTTATTGATTCGACACAAGGGGAACCAAAGAATACTCTTAAGTATTAGCAGCTGAGTTGTCAATTCGACCACACCTTGGAAATTAGTATCTGTAGCAAGATAGTTTAGTAGCAATAGAGGTAACAGAAATAAAAGTAACATTAGTGTTTTTGTAGTTTTTGTAATAATAGGAATGGAAAAGTAAATAAGCAACAAGCAATATGTGAAAAGCTCATAGGCATTGGATCGCTGATGGGGAATTATGTCGGATGCAATTCATCATGTAAAAGTTATAACCTAGGGTGACACAAAACTAGCTCCAGTTCATCAATGTGATGTAGGCATGTATTCCGAGTATAGTCATAGGTGCCTATGGAAAGAACTTGCATGACATCTTTTGTCCTACCCTCCCGTGGCAGCGGGGTCCTATTGGAAACTAAGGGATATTAAGGCCTCCCTTTAATAGAGTACCGGACCAAAGCATTAACACATAGTGAATACTTGAACTCCTCAAAGAACTACAGTCATCACCGGGAGAGGTCCCGATTATGGTCACTTCGGGGTTGCCGGATCATAACACATAGTAGGTGACTATAGACTTGCAAGATAGGATCAAGAACACACATATATTCATGAAAAAATAATAAGTTCAGATCTGAATCATGGCACTCGGGCCCTAGTGACAAGCATTAAGCATGGCAAAGTCATAGGAACATCAATCTCATTACATAGTGGATACTAGGGATCAAACCCTAACAAAACTAATTCGATTACATGGTAAATCTCATCCAACCCATCACCATCCAGCAAGTCTACGATGGACTTACTTACGCACGACGGTGAGCATCATGGAATTGGTGATGGAGGAAAGTTGATGATGACGATGGCGATGATCTCCACTCTCCGGAGCCCCGAACGGACTCCAGATCAGCCCTCACGAGAGAGATTAGGGCTTGGCGGCGGCTCTGTTGTCACACCCTGCATTTTGTAACATGTTATTTGTAACTTTGAAGCATGAAAATTTGGACCAGCAAATTTTTTTAGCATCATTTGGCTTTTATTTGGAATTGAGTTTTCTTCATGTGCTTTTTCATGTGCTCATTAAAGTCAACTATGACCTCTTGTAGATTTCATCTCCATACCCAAAACTTCTGCCCAATGATCATGCCAAGTGTTATATAACAGTATAGTATTTTCTTACAAAATTAATTTGGCCAAAAAGTATTTTTATAAATTTAGTTTTCCAAAAACCCCTGAATTGAGATTTGCACTGCAAGTACTTGATTTAGGGTGAGAAAATTATTTCAAAAGGTTTATTTGAGACCTAGTAGTCATAGGACTCCCAGAAACCACAAAGGTATAATTTTAAAAGTCATTTTCCTATTTTATTTAAAAGCTTTTTCTTAAGGCCAGAAATGGTCTTTAATAGGGGAAAATTATTTAACTGTTTCAAAAATATTTGCCAAAATTCAGAGAGACTCAGAGGACATATATTTTCCATATATAAGAGTTTCAACACTTGGTCATGTTCAAACTAATGGGCTAAACCCTCTAAAACCCTTTCTGGATATTTCAAGCTTTTGAAATATTTACAAAGGAAACTTTCTCCAAAAATTCCAGGGAAATTCTATCATGTCATATATGACTAATTTGATGATCTTGCCAAGTCCCATGCCTTGGGAAGCAAGACAACATCCTCAAACCACTTCATAACCATTCTGTCCATATTTGAAGTTTGAGCAACTTTACATTGCCAAACTTGTCCAAATGCTCTCAAACTTGGTGCACATGCTAGAATGACCTAATAAGGCATCTAGACCAAATGGCACAAGAATTGGAATAGAGCAACTTGATCAGATCACCTCAAAACCCTTTCTGTTCAAATGCAAATTTGAACAACTTTACATTACCAACTTTTTATCTGGAGCTTCAAACTTTGTGGGCATGATCAATATCCCAAATGATGATGATACACCAAGTGGTGCATCAAGGGGAGATGATTAGCTTGACTCAATCAAGATGAAACAGTTTCTGTTGATTTCTAGGGTTCACCAAAGTTACATTGGCTAGTTTCTTCAAATGAGCCCAAATTTGGTGAAGCACCCTATTTCCTCATGTCTTTCAACCCTGTTAAGTGCCATATCAAGTGGAGGTCATTTACTTGACCAAACACTGATCAAACACCTTCTGCAGAATTGCTAAAACCTCCAACTTGATCACTTTTACTTTTCTCCATGGCCTCAACTTCTTACCACATGATCATTGAGTTACTAGCTACCTCCAGTAACTTCCCCAGCACCCCGGCTCCATGATTGAGGGGTGAAAGCCATGTTTTACCTTGCTGGACAGCAAGCTTTCACCAATTCACCAGCACTCTCACTCTCTCTCAGCATATCCAGGGCATCCAAGGCCTCAGGCCAATTCTTTACTTCCCCCCTGACCTTCTAGACGCTGCTGGACACGTTGGGTTTGACCAGGACGGCGAGAGCGCGGCGATGCCAGCCAAACGCGCGCTCTGGAGCACGCAACAGTGCAGACAAGCACTGTAGCTTCGGCCAATCGGCCTCCCCCGACAGCCTCGGGCCTCCCCCTCGCGCCAGTCGAGGCCCCTCGACGTCCGCGACCTCCGCGGCGCTGTCCCCCCTCCTCCTGCGCCCTCCAGTGGCCGTCGTCACACGCGCGCTGGCCACCCGCGGCGGCCACTCCTCTGCCTCGCACGCGTGCACGCTCCTGACGCTCCCCCGCTCTTCTTTCTCCCTCAGCTGGACGTGGAGCAAGTCCACGGTCCTCCCCGTCTTGATCCCAGGCTCCAGAACCCCTCCTAGCCTCGCCTGCAACCTCGCCGGTGCACGGGTCCATGGTGGACCATGGGCGCGGCTATATAAGCCCCTCCCGAGCCTCTCCAGCAGCACCACAAGCCTCACTCCACTCCACTGAGTCCCACAGCATCATCCACTCCTCCCCAGGACGTCCCGGTGCTCGGGATCGACCGGAGCTCCGCCGCGTCGGGCCGCCGGCGATCTCGTGGTACGGGCCTCCCCTGCCCTTCCTTCCACCCGATTCGGAACCCCCTCGCCTCACTGATCCTTTCCCCCCTGTTTTCCCTCTCTGTGGCAGTCGGAAACGACCAGAACCACGACCCTCCGACGAGCCTCCGCCGTCCCACCTCGCCGCCGGTGAACCGGACCTCCCTGCCGTGCCGCACCACCACCCCTGCATCCGCGACACGACGCTGGTCACGTTCCTGCCCTCCATTGCCGTCGCCGTGGCCGGGAACCTCGCCAGTGAGCTCGCCGTCGCCGTGGCCGTGGGGTTAGATATGACAGGCGGGCCCCGCCTGTCATCCCCTCACCTCTCTCCCCCTCCTCTGTGCCAATGACCCACGGGCCCCGCCCGTCAGGTTTTAAAACCAAACGTGCGCGCGCAGGCTCCCGTGCGGCTGGGCCGGTCCGTCTGGGCCGTGCACTGTGGCCTTCTCTCACCCAGTGCACAGGGCACATTTTTCTTTTTCTTTTCTGTAAATGTTTTAAACATTTCTACAGAAAAGAATAATGATCCAAATTAAATAATTCCAACTCCTAAAATCTTGTAATATTCCAACCTATTTAATGGTACTACTTTCACTCAAATCCATGAAACTTTTCTATACTGTTCAAATTTAAATTCAAATTTGAGCAGTATAACTCCTGTTCTAAAATCAATATACTCCATTCTGTTACTCCAAAACTCCAACTAAGATTTTTCCCCACCTTATAAATTCCTCTAGTATTTTATAAAAATGAGTTGACATTTTTCTGAGCACTTTGATTTTTCTGTTTTGTTTGTATTCTTATTTTCCCGTGGTTATTATGCGACGTATAGATCCCGTATTTGACGAAGTTGCTGTGGAAGAAGAAGGAGAAGGATTTGAAGACTTTGAAGACCAAGCCAATCCAGGCAAGCAGCCCTTTGACCATGATACGCTTGTTCTCGGAACCCGTTTGTTTCCGATGCATGATGATAGGGTTACGATGGTAACCTAGATGAACCACCACATGATGCATGCTTTATTGATGATCTCACTATGTGCTAGATGACATGCAAATAGTTTGTCATGATGCTTATATGATGCATGTGTGATTTGAACCCTCATAGTTGAAATCTTTGCATGAACCCATCGGGTGCCCCTAATGCCTGAGGGTGATGATGTGTTAGGTCATCACTTGAGAAAGAAGTGATGTGCCGGTAATATCATGTGCATGGTGGAATGATGGATTTGATTTATGTGCGACTACCGTCCCAACCAAACATGTGCAACCACACTACCCCTTATGGGACGGGGCTTTATTGATTACTTAGGTCGATACTAGCATGGTGCCCGCATTACTAGTGACAGGAAGACTTGAGGTCTTTCCCGGGACGGGGTCGTGCTTGGATAGACGACCATGACTGTTTTCACAAGGCACCGGACACACCGTTGGTCCCTTCGGGTACGCGTGACATTGAAATTAGGGCAAGTCCCGTGATCTATTGTTTGTACCCGAGGGCCGTGTACCAACGAGTGGACTCTATGTTAGTGTCGTCTAAGGAAAGGTAATGACCAGGTGCTTACCCCGGGTACTTGAGGTACCACGGGTCGTGGATGACACGGAAGTTCCCCGGATCTTGTGGGTAAAGTGCACAACCTCTGCAGAGTGTAAAACTATTCGAATAGCCATGTCCACGGTCATGGACAGTTGGGTGGTGCTACTTAAACTATGTCCAGAATTTTACTTCATTGGTGATGTTATGTGTGTGACAAGTCAAGGATGGTGACTTGACTCGATGAATTGAATCATATTCATGTTGATATCGGTAACCTGTCTTCGAGGTTACGCGAGGTTATTGATGCATAAACTTGATAGTAGAATGTTTATTCTAGCCCTTGCTAGATTGTTCGTTGTCATTCAATTGCATTATTACTTTGAACCACATCATGGGTTGCTTGCGAGTACATTCAAAGTACTCATTGGCTTGCCACTGGTTATTTAATTGGCCAGGCATGGAAGAACAGGAATATGAGAAAGAGTTCTTTGGAGACGAACATGCGAACTAGGGCGCTATCCAAGTCAGAATGCCTGTAGGGTTAAGGCAGATGGCATGGGTTCTACCCGTTTATCGAAGACTTCCGCTACTTGAGTTATTTGCTATTTAGCCCGTGAGGCTCTATCTATGTAAGACTTGGCCATAACGGCCATAATTCGTGTAAGACTATTTGTATGAATGTAAGACTCTTGTTATTTCAGCTTCTGTGTGTTCAGTGAGCATTGATCTCTGGGATCACTGTACACGTGCATTCGGTGATCTCGACTTCTAAGTCGGGGTCCCCACAGAGCTGGTATCAGAGCCATCCTGACTGTAGGAAGCCTTAGTTAGCATGGGCGTTAGTTAGTTGAGACCCCTTTTCAAAAACCTTCTGAACCTCTCTTCTTTTCTAAACCTGAGATTTCATCAGCTTATTAACCCCTCCTATTCCACCTTTGTAGATGGCCGCTGTACCCGAAGAGCACCTGACCACTGGGTTTCCCTTACTTCTCGAGGATAGCCTCCAGGAGTGTCAGTTCCACCGAGCACCCATCCTCACCTACCTTGAGCATTGGGTGAGCGATACTGAGGTGGAATACCATGTGGAAGTGATCGTGAAGGCAAACGATCCTCCCACGAGTTGGTTCTTTGAGGGACCCCAGATGGCAACACTACCACTCGCTGTCGAGGCTGCTGCAGTCAAGGCATTAACCCGTCTCCGCGAGCTTCTTCCGGAGATGGCAGCCAAGATGACAACTCGCTTCTTACCTTACCGGAAGGAAGGTGAAGAAGAAAGCAGCGCACTAGCCCCTCCACTGAAGGAAGGACTCTCGCTTCGATTCCAGACCTACTTCAGTCTATGTGCCGACAGCTTGGCACAAGACTTGGCCTCGGAATCAATGAAGCTTCGAGAAGAACTTCACAAGACCAAGGCACTTCTTCGTCAAGCTCAAGAGAAGGCAAACAGGATCAAGAAGGAAGGAGCACCTTCTGGACAATCCGCTATCGCATATCGAGGCGGAAGGCCCTCCGAGGATGTATCTTCCAAGGGTGAAGAACCACCTCGGCGACGCCGGATGACAGCAAGGGAATATCGCAAGCTTTTCCCTGCACCACCGACGAAGCACCGTCGTATCCAACTCCTCCACTCTCCCACTCCCTCAAGTGACAAGGGAGCCCAGACAGATGAAGACAAGGAGGAAGACCCGGAAGAGTCGGAATACACGACCGAGCATTCCGCCGCTTAGGCATTATTCGCTACTCGGATATGCCAGTTGTAACCTCTACGGTAGGATAGGTCGTGTAACCCCTATGCGCAGTCGAGTCCTTGTATGGTTCATATGAAACCATCTAGTGTTTGCTTTTGTTGTGTCTGGATGTAAGTCGTATTCTTCCTTCAGGAATGTGTAAATGACTACATCACCCATTTGGATTTTAATGAATGTGTTTTGGCCTTACGGCCCTTGCATGATTTGATTTAGTGTCACACCCACCCCCCTTACTAGGCACCCATCTATCTTGCTTTCCCTCTTCCTAGTCATGAGACCTTTTACCGCTCCAACAGGATGCCTGTTGTAACTCGTACTGGTACCTCTACCCAGCAGCCCGAAGCCGGAGCATCCTCTCAGCCAGAGGGAGGCCACGACCAAACCAACGACCAAGCTCCACCACCACCTCCTCCAAGCATGGACATGGCTCAACTTCTCCAAGCTTTCCGAGAGGAACGCCAAGCCAACACTGCAGCTCTCCAGCTGATTGCTCAAGCTGTCACCAACAACCGCCAGCCGGCGGGGAATGGCAATGGACGTTCCACGTTGGCAGAGTTCAAGAAGCATGCACCGCCAACCTTCATCGAGACTGCTGAACCCCTGGATGCAGACGACTGGGTCCGTTCCATTGAGGAGATCCTGGAACTAGTCGGATGCACCGAAGATCGCGAGAAGGTGGCTTATGCAGCCCACTGCCTCGGAGGAACTGCTAGATCTTGGTGGGATGGATTCAAGGTCATGCATGCTGAACAAGACATCACTTGGGTTAACTTCAAGGCAGAATTCCGCAAGGCCCACATTCCTTCCGGAATCATGGCTATCAAAAAGCGTGAGTTCCGAGCCCTGAAGCAAGGAAGCGGCACTGTCAAGGAGTACATGCAGAAGTTCAGTATTCTGTCAAGGTATGCCCCTGAAGATGTCAGCACTGATGCTGCCAAAAGGGAGCGCTTCATGGAAGGCCTTAATCAGACTCTGCAATACTCGCTTGTCGTGTGCGACTGCCCGTCTTTCCCTGCCCTGGTGAACAAGGCACTCATGCTTGAAGACAAGCGGCGTGCTTTGGAAGACACTCGCAAGCGCAAGTTGGTCAGTAAGGGAAGTTCCAGCAACCAGAAGCCTCGTCCGTGGCAGTCAGCCCCGGCCAAGCCAACCTATCAGCAGCCAAGAGCTCCTGCACCTCATGCCAACCCTCAGCCTCAGCAGTATGCCAACCCCAGGCCAGCTTTCAACCCCAATACCAGTGGTGGCAACAAGATCAACGCTCCAAACCAAGTCACTTGCTTTGGATGTGGTCAGCCCGGACACATCTCAAGGGTGTGCCCTAACAAGAAGCCTGATGCCCCGCGCCCCAATGCACAGAACCAGGGACAAGGCCGTGGAATGCCACCAAGGAACCCAGCTCCTCGCAATCCACCGAACTATGGGAAGGGGCGTGTGAATCACGTCACTGCTGAAGAAGCCCAGGAAGACCCGGACGTCGTGCTGGGTACGTTCCTTGTCAACTCAGCACCTACAACTGTCTTGTTTGATTCTGGAGCAACGCATTCATTTGTCACTCAAAGATTTGCATTAAAAAGTGGCATGACCCCTACACCTCTGAATAACCCTATGGTGGTACAAACCCCCAGAGCCGAGATGAGAGCCAAGATAGGCTGTAAAGGAGTCAGTATTACCATTAACGGTGTAGACTTCCTAGCAGACCTTATCGTCCTGAGATCGCAAGGCTTGGATGTGATCCTAGGCATGAATTGGCTCAGCAAGCACCAAGGCTTGTTAGACTGTGCCAATCGGACAGTCACTGTGACCAATGACCAAGGAGTCGAAGTCAAGTTTGCTCCCAACTCCTCTTCCGCTCAAGCCGCTAAAGTCGACTGTCTGTCTGAAGTTGGGGTAGATCAAGTACCGGTGGTATGTGAGTATCCTGATGTCTTTCCGGATGAACTACCGGGAATGCCCCCTGACCGTGACATTGAGTTCATCATCGAGCTCGTGCCTGGAGCATGACCCATCTATAAGAAGCCTTATAGAATGGGGACGGAAGAATTAGCCGAGTTGAAGAAGCGGCTAGAAGAGCAGCTAAGGAAGGGATTTATTCGCCCGAGTGCCTCCCCTTGGGGATCTCCTGTTCTGTTTGTGGACAAGAGGGACGGTACCATCCGCTTATGCATTGACTATTGTTCCCTCAATGAAGTTACAATCAAGAACAAGTACCCACTTCCCAAGATCGAAGATCTGTTTGATCAACTCAGCGGAGCCAAGGTATTCTCCAAGATCGACCTCAGATCTGGGTACTACCAGCTGAAGATCAGACCCCAAGATATTCCGAAGACGGCATTCGTAACCAGATATGGCCTGTACGAGTGCACGATCATGTCTTTTGGGTTAACCAATGCCCCAGCTTACTTCATGTATCTCATGAATAAAGTCTTCATGGAATATTTGGACAAGTTTGTTGTTGTCTTCATTAATGACATTCTTGTGTTCTCGAAGTCGTAGGAAGAGCACGAGCAGCACCTGAGGATGGTCCTAGACAAGCTTCGTGAGCACCAACTGTATGCCAAATTCAGCAAGTGTGAGTTCTGGCTGCATAAAGTTGGATTCTTAGGTCATGTCTTGACCGAGGAAGGATTATCTGTTGATCCTGCAAAGATCGAAGCTGTGACCCAATGGCAATCTCCAACGACCGTCAAGGAAGTTAGAAGGTTCCTCGGACTAGCGGGCTATTACCGCAAGTTCGTGGAAGGATTCTCTAGCATTGCACGACCAATGACTCAGCTCCTCAAGAAGGACAAGAAGTTCGAGTGGACGCCAAAATGCGAAGAGAGCTTCCAAGAGCTCAAGAAGAGATTGACCACCGCCCCAGTTCTGGCAACACCGGATATTCACAAGGAGTTCGTGATATATTGTGATGCCTCTCGAACTGGATTGGGAAGCGTTCTTATGCAAGAAGGCCACGTCATAGCATACCTCTCCAGGCAGCTACGACCCCATGAGGAGAACTACGCTACTCACGATCTTGAGCTAGCAGCAGTAGTTCATGCCTTGAAGACATGGCGGCATTACCTCCTAGGGAAACGGTGTGAGATTTACACAGACCACAAAAGTCTCAAGTATATTTTCACCCAAAAGGAATTGAACATGAGGCAGCGGAGATGGTTGGAACTCATCAAAGACTATGACCTCAGTGTTCAATATCACCCTGGGAAGGCTAACGTGGTGGCCGATGCCTTAAGCAGGAAGGCTTGCTCTTTGAATGCCGTTATTCAAGAAAGGCAGCCAGCCTTGTTTAAGGAGTTCGAACAATTCAGTCTGGAATTGGTCACCCCTGGATTTCTGGATCATTTGGAAGTCAGACCAACCCTGATGGACGACGTCAAGAAGGCACAAGATGGACATGCAAGCATTGAAGGTATCAAGAAGAAGATGAAGCTGGGCAAGGCCCCAGGATTCTCCGAAGACGAGCACGGGATTGTTTGGTACAAGGGTTGCCTCTGCGTACCAAACAACACCGAGCTGAAGACGCTGATTCTGCTAGATGCCCACGACACTCCGTATTCCATCCACCTCGGAGGAACCAAGATGTACCAAGACTTGCAGGCACGATTCTGGTGGCACGGGATGAAAAGAGAGATTGCGACCTATGTTGCAAAGTGTGATGTGTGCCAAAGGGTCAAGGCTGAATATCAGCGACCCGCTGGATTGCTTCAACCACTCAAGGTTCCTGAGTGGAAGTGGGATAAAGTCGGAATGGACTTCATCACTGGATTACCAAGGTCGAATAGAGGACATGACTCCATCTAGGTCATAGTCGATCATTTGACCAAGGTGGCCCACTTCATTCCTGTCAAGACCACTTATGATGGCAACCGGCTGGCAGCTCTCTACATCGATCGAATCATAAGTCTTCACGGCGTTCCCAAGGAGATTGTGTTAGATCGAGGAACCCAGTTCACCTCAAGGTTCTGGAAGAAGTTCCAAGAAGCCCTGGGAACCAAGTTGTCTTTCAGCACAGCTTTCCACCCACAGACCGGAGGTCAAACAGAGCGAGTCAATCAGATTCTCGAAGATATGCTCCGAGCCTGTGTCCTGGCATATGGAGCCAAGTGGGAAGACTGTCTCCCTTTTGCCGAGTTCTCCTATAACAACAGTTACCAGTCAAGCCTTCAGATGGCACCATTTGAGGTGTTGTACGGACGCAGGTGTCGCACACCCCTCAACTGGTCAGAGACTGGAGAAGGACTAGTCTTTGGACCGGATAATCTCCGCGCAGCAGAAGAGCAAGTCCAAGTAGTCAGAGAGCGATTAAAGGCAGCCAAGTCAAGGCAGAAGAGTTATGCTGACACTCGACGCCGAGACATGAGTTTCCATGTCGGGGACCATGTGTACCTGCGGGTAACTCCTCTGAAGGGAACCAAGCGTTTCCGCGTCAAGGGGAAGCTCGCACCAAGGTTCATTGGACCCTTTGAGATCACTGCACGACGAGGAGAAGTGGCTTATCAGTTGGAACTACCACCTGAGCTATCCCATGTGCACAATGTATTCCATGTGTCACAACTCCGGAAATGTCTCCAAGTTCCAGACAAGCCCAATCTCTACAAGGATGTGGATCACCAAGCCATTGATCTGCAGCCTGATTTGACCTACCGCGAGAAGCCCATTCGTATTCTGGACGAAGCAGAACGACGTACGCGAAGACGTACCATCAAGTACTTCAAGGTCCAGTGGAGCAACCACACTGAAGCAGAAGCAACCTGGGAACGAGAAGACTATCTTAGAACCGAGTTTCCCGATCTCTTTTAAGCCCTAGTTTAGGAATCACGAGAGAGATTAGGGCTTGGCGGCGGCTCTGTTGTCACACCCTGCATTTTGTAACATGTTATTTGTAACTTTGAAGCATGAAAATTTGGACCAGCAAATTTTTTTAGCATCATTTGGCTTTTATTTGGAATTGAGTTTTCTTCATGTGCTTTTTCATGTGCTCATTAAAGTCAACTATGACCTCTTGTAGATTTCATCTCCATACCCAAAACTTCTGCCCAATGATCATGCCAAGTGTTATATAACAGTATAGTATTTTCTTACAAAATTAATTTGGCCAAAAAGTGTTTTTATAAATTTAGTTTTCCAAAAACCCCTGAATTGAGATTTGCACTGCAAGTACTTGATTTAGGGTGAGAAAATTATTTCAAAAGGTTTATTTGAGACCTAGTAGTCATAGGACTCCCAGAAACCACAAAGGTATAATTTTAAAAGTCATTTTCCTATTTTATTTAAAAGCTTTTTCTTAACGCCAGAAATGGTCTTTAATAGGGGAAAATTATTTAACTGTTTCAAAAATATTTGCCAAAATTCAGAGAGACTCAGAGGACATATATTGTCCATATATAAGAGTTTCAACACTTGGTCATGTTCAAACTAATGGGCTAAACCCTCTAAAACCCTTTCTGGATATTTCAAGCTTTTGAAATATTTACAAAGGAAACTTTATCCAAAAATTCCAGGGAAATTCTATCATGTCATATATGACATATTTGATGATCTTGCCAAGTCCCATGCCTTGGGAAGCAAGACAACATCCTCAAACCCCTTCATAACCATTCTGTCCATATTTGAAGTTTGAGCAACTTTACATTGCCAAACTTGTCCAAATGCTCTCAAACTTGGTGCACATGCTAGAATGACCTAATAAGGCATCTAGACCAAATGGCACAAGAATTGGAATAGAGCAACTTGATCAGATCACCTCAAAACCCTTTCTGTTCTAATGCAAATTTGAACAACTTTACATTACCAACTTTTTATCTGGAGCTTCAAACTTTGTGGGCATGATCAATATCCCAAATGATGACGCTACACAAAGTGGTGCATCAAGGGGAGATGATTAGCTTGACTCAATCAAGATGAAACAGTTTCTGTTGATTTCTAGGGTTCACCAAAGTTACATTGGCTAGTTTCTTCAAATGAGCCCAAATTTGGTGAAGCACCCTATTTCCTCATGTCTTTCAACCCTGTTAAGTGCCATATCAAGTGGAGGTCATTTACTTGACCAAACACTGATCAAACACCTTCTGCAGAATTGCTAAAACCTCCAACTTGATCACTTTTACTTTTCTCCATGGCCTCAACTTCTTACCACATGATCATTGAGTTACTAGCTACCTCCAGTAACTTCCCCAGCACCCCAGCTCCATGATTGAGGGGTGAAAGCCCAGTTTTACCTTGCTGGACAGCAAGCTTTCACCAATTCACCAGCACTCTCACTCTCTCTCAGCATCTCCAGGTCATCGAAGGCCTCAGGCCAATTCTTTACTTCCCCCTGACCTTCTAGACGCTGCTGGACACGTTGGGTTTGACCAGGACGGCGAGAGCGCGGCGATGCCAGCCAAACGCACGCTCTGGAGCACGCAACAATGCAGACAAGCACTGTAGCTTCGGCCAATCGGCCTCCCCCGACAGCCTCGGGCCTCCCCCTCGCGCCAGTCGAGGCCCCTCGATGTCCGCGACCTCCCCGGCGCTGTCCCCCCTCCTCCTGCGCCCTCTAGTGGCCGTCGTCGCACGCGCGCAGGCCGCCCGCGGCGGCCACTCCTCTGCCTCGCACGCACACACGCTCCTAACGCTCCCCCGCTCCTCTTTCTCCCTCAGCTGGATGTGGAGCAAGTCCATGGTCCTCCCCGGCTTGATCCCAGGCTCCAGAACCCCTCCTAGCCTCGCCTGCAACCTCGCCGGCGCACGGGTCCACGGTGGACCATGGGCGCGGCTATATAAGCCCCTCCCGAGCCTCTCCAGCAGCACCACAAGCCTCACTCCACTCCACTGAGTCCCCCAGCATCATCCACTCCTCCCCAGGACGTCCCGGTGCTCGGGATCGACCGGAGCTCCGCCGCATCGGGCCGCCGGCGATCTCGTGGTACGGGCCTCCCCTGCCCTTCCTTCCACCCGATTCGGACCCCCTCGCCTCACTGATCCTTTCCCCCCTGTTTTCCCTCTCTGTGGCAGTCGGAAACGACCAGAACCACGACCCTCCGACGAGCCTCCGCCGTCCCACCTCGCCGCCGGTGAACCGGACCTCCCCGCCGTGCCGCACCACCACCCCTGCATCCGCGACACGACGCTGGTCACGTTCCTGCCCTCCGTTGCCGTCGCCGTGGCCGGGAACCTCGCCGGTGAGCTCGCCGTCGCCGTGGCCGTGGGGTTAGAGATGACAGGCGGGCCCCGCCTGTCATCCCCTCACCTCTCTCCCCCTCCTCTGTGCCACTGACCCACGGGCCCCGCCCGTCAGGTTTAAAAACCTGACGTGCGCGCGCAGGCTCCCGTGCGGCTGGGCCGGTCCGTCTGGGCCGTGCACTGTGGCCTTCTCTGGCCCAGTGCGCAGGGCACATTTTTCTTTTTCTTTTCTGTAAATGTTTTAAACATTTCTACAGAAAAGAATAATGATCCAAATTAAATAATTCCAACTCCTAAAATCTTGTAATATTCCAACATATTTAATGGTACTACTTTCACTCAAATCCATGAAACTTTTATGTACTGTTCAAATTTAAATTCAAATTTGAGCAGTATAACTCCTGTTCTAAAATCAATATACTCCATTCTGTTACTCCAAAACTCCAACTAAGATTTTTTTCCCCACCTTATAAATTCCTCTAGTATTTTATAAAAATGAGTTGACATTTTTCTGAGCACTTTGATTTTTCTGTTTTGTTTGTATTCTTATTTTCCCGTGGTTATTATGCGACGTATAGATCCCGTATTTGACGAAGTTGCTGTGGAAGAAGAAGGAGAAGGATTTGAAGACTTTTAAGACCAAGCCAATCCAGGCAAGCAGCCCTTTGACCATGATACACTTGTTCTCGGAACCCGTTTGTTTCTGATGCATGATGATAGGGTTACGATGGTAACCTAGATGAACCACCACATGATGCATGCTTTATTGATGATCTCACTATGTTGTAGATGACATGCAAATAGTTGGTCATGATGCTTATATGATGCATGTGTGATTTGAACCCTCGTAGTTGAAATCTTTGCATGAACCCATCGGGTGCCCCTAATGCCCGAGGGTGATGATGTGTTAGGTCATCACTTGAGAAAGAAGTGATGTGCTGGTAATATCATGTGCATGGTGGAATGATGGATTAGATTTATGTGTGACTACCGTCCCAACCAAACATGTGCAACCACACTACCCCTTATGGGACGGGGCTTTATTGATTACTTAGGTCGATACTAGCATGGTGCCCGCATTACTAGTGACGGGAAGACTTGAGGTCTTTCCCGGGACGGGGTCGTGCTTGGATAGACGACCATGACTGTTTTCACAGGGCACCGGACACACCGTTGGTCCCTTCGGGTACGCGTGAGATTGAAATTAGGGCAAGTCCCGTGATCTATTGTTTGTACCTGAGGGCCGTGTACCAACGAGTGGACTCTATGTTAGTGTCGTCTAAGGAAAGGTAATGACCAGGTGCTTACCCCGGGTACTTGAGGTACCGCGGGTCGTGGATGACACGGAAGTTCCCCGGATCTTGTGGGTAAAGTGCGCAACCTCTGCAGAGTGTAAAACTATTCGAATAGCCGTGTCCACGGTCATGGACAGTTGGGTGGTGCTACTTAAACTATGTCCAGAATTTTACTTCATTGGTGATGTTATGTGTGTGACAAGTCAAGGATGGTGACTTGACTCGATGAATTGAATCATATTCATGTTGATATCGGTAACCTGTCTTCTAGGTTACGCGAGGTTATTGATGCATAAACTTGATAGTAGAATGTTTATTCTAGCCCTTGCTAGATTGTTCGTTGTCATTCAATTGCATTATTACTTTGAACCACATCATGGGTTGCTTGCGAGTACATTCAAAGTACTCATTGGCTTGCCACTGGTTATTTAATTGGCCAGGCATGGAAGAACAGGAATATGAGGAAGAGTTCTTTGGAGACGAACATGCGAACTAGGACGCTATCCCAGTCAGAATGCCTGTAGGGTTAAGGCAGATGGCATGGGTTCTACCCGTTTATCGAAGACTTCCGCTACTTGAGTTATTTGCTATTTAGCCCGTGAGGCTCTATCTATGTAAGACTTGGCCATAACGGCCATAATTCGTGTAAGACTATTTGTATGGATGTAAGACTCTTGTTATTTCAGCTTCTGTGTGTTCAGTGCGCATTGATCTCTGGGATCACTGTACACGTGCATTCGGTGATCTCGACTTCTAAGTCGGGGTCCCCACATCTGTATCGTAAAACGCGATAATTCTTCCTCTTTGATTTTTTCTCCCCGGAAGTGAATATATGGAGTCCGAGGGTACGTTGGTGGAGCATTAGGGGGCCCACGAGGCAGGGGGTGCGCCCATGGGGAGGGTGCGCGCCCCCACCCTCGTGGATAGGGTGTGGCCCCCCTGGTCTGAATCTTTCCGCATATATGTTTTATATTTTCCAAAATAATTCTCCGTGGATTTTCTGGTCATTTCGAGAAGTTTTTATTTCTGCACGAAAACAACAGCACGACAATGCTGCTGAAAACAGCGCCAGTCCGGGTTAGCTCTATTCAAATCATACAAGTTAGAGTCCAAAACAAGGGCAAAAGTGTTTGCAAAAGTAGATACGTTGAAGACGTATCAACTCCCCCAAGCTTAAACATTTGCTTGTCCTCTAGCAATTCAGTTGATAAACTGAAAGTGATAAAGAAAAACTTCGACAAACTCTGTTTGCTCTTGTTGTTGTAAATATGTAAGCCATCATTCAGGTTTTCAGCAAAGATCATGACCTAACCACATTCACAATAACTTTCAGGTCTCATGTCTACTCATATCAATGGCATAATCAACTAGCGAGTAATAATAATAAACCTCGGATGACAACACTTTCTCAAAACAATCATGATATGATATAACAAGATGGTATCTCGCTAGCCCTTTCTAAGACCGCAGAACATAAATGCAGAGCACCTTTAAAGATCAAGGACTGACTAGACATTGTAATTCATGGTAAAAGAGATCTAGTCATGATCATACTCAATGCAAATTAATAGTAATGGATGCAAATGACAGAGGTGCTCTCCTACTGGTGCTCTTTATAAGAGGATGATGACTCAGCATAAAAATAAATAGATAAGCCCTTCGCAGAGGGAAGCAGGGATTTATAGAGGTGCCAGAGCTCGATTTTTAAATAGAGATGAATAACATTTTTAGCGATATACTTTCATTGTCAACATAACAACCAAGTATCTCGATATCTTCCATGCTACACACATTATAGGCGGTTCCCAAACAGAATGGTAAAGTTTATAGTCCCTCAACCACAAGGAAGCACACTCCACGCCATCCGGGTCCACGAGGTACCGTCCACACAAGCAACAGCCCCCGGGGAGTTTTGTTTAATTATTATGATTTTGAGCATGGGACTGGTCATCCCAGTTACCAGCCATTTTCTCATGAATGATGACCGGAGTCCACTCATCGTGAGAATAACCCACCTAGCATGGAAGATATAGACAACCCTAGTTGATACATGAGCTATTCGAGCATACAAAACAGAATTTCATTTGAAGGTTTAGAGTTTGGCACATATAAATATACATGGAACGGCAGGTAAATACCGCATATAAGAAGGTATGGTGGAATCATTGGAATAACTTTGGGTTTTCTAGAAGTGGATGCACAAGCAGTATTCCCTCTTAGTACAGGTGAAGGCTAGAAAGAGACTGGGAAGCGACAAGCTAGAGAGCGACATCAGTCATGAACATGCATTAAAATTAATCAACAATGAATGCAAGCATGAGTAGGATATAAATCACCATGAACATAAATATCGTCGAGGCTATGTTGATTTTGTTTTAACTACATGCATGAACATGTGCCAAGTCAGACCACTTGAATCGTTCAAAGGAGGATACCACCCTATCATACCACATCACAACCATTTTAATATCATGTCAGCACGCAAGATAGATCATTATAAACTCTGAGCTAATTAAGCATGGCATAAGCAACTATGATCTCCAATTGTCATTGCAAGCATGTTTCATTCATAACAAGCCGAATCAGGAACATTGAACTATCAAGTTTACAAAAACAAGAGAGGTCGAGTTCATACCAGCTTTTCTCATCTCAATTAGTTCATCATATATCATCCTTATTGCCTTTCACTCGCACGACCGAACGATATGGATAATAATAATAGTGCACGTGCATTAGACTAAGCTGGAGTCTGCAAGCATTTAATACAAGAGAGAAGACAAGGTAATATGGCTCAAGGTTAAATCAACATGTCACATCCCTAGCTAGCACTTGCATTAGGACCTAACTAGAGTGTGCATCATGTTTACTTTCAAAGAAACTTGAAATGGGATTAACAGAAACCCCAGCACCCCTCCCCTAACAACTAGGGTTTGCTAAAATATTTTTCAATGTACCCAAAATGCCCTTCAAAATGTTCATCATTTCTGCATTGGTCTTAAACCTCTGCCAAAAATGGTGCACAATTTTCTAGGCCAATCTAGGGCTTTGGATTAAATCATATGGTATTTGAATTTGGGCATTTAAATGCTATAAAATATTTTAAATGGTCAAATAATCATGAACTATAATGTTTCCTACTGTTCATTTTATATACAGTAGATATGACAAGTGTCATGAGTTATAAAAATGTTTAGGCATTTTTATTAATTGAACAAAGCTGCAAAAGAAATAAAACAGAAAGAAAATAGGAAAAGAAAAATAGGAAGAACACTTACCTGAGCCCACTTACCTGCTGGCCCAGCCGGCCCAGCCCACCAGGGGCATCTCCGTCTTCTTCGTCGCGCCAGCGCACGAAGCAGCTCGGTGGCGAGCGCGGCCGATGCGCCGGCCACCTCCTGCCTGCCTGACTGGCCCCTCGGCCCTCTGGACGGACTAGAACGTCGCCACGAAGCCCCCTCAACCGTTTCCCCCTCTTCCCCGTGTCTCTTCCCTCCTCTCTTCCCTCCGCCGAGCTCCCCCGAGCGAGCTCGTCGCCGACGACCGCTGACACCGCGCTCTACGCCACCCCCTCGCCTCCCCGAAGCACCACTAGCTCCGCCGCATCGCCTCGAAGCTCCCCACCGACGCACACGACGCCAGGAGCTCCGCAACGTCCTCCTCGCCGTCGTCTTCAACCTCCGGCACCGGAGATCGCAGCCGCCCGTACGCCGTCGTCCGACCGTCCCCGAGCCCACTTCGACGCCCTCTGCGACCGCTGTGAGCTCACGCTTCGAACCCCCCTCTCCACGGGATCGTTTAGGCCTTGTAGCCACCGCCCCCTTTGCTGACCGACGATCACCGCCGCCGGCCAACTCACCGCCGTGGCCATAGGCACTGTACCTCGTGGCTGAGCACGACGTTAGCTTCAGTAGGTCACCAGCAAGCTAAAGCAAGCTTTAGCTCCTCCTACCGTGCACTACAACCCCATCCCGACCAACTCCGTGCGAGCACCGCCGTGGACGAGCTCGTCGCCATCGACTCCGGCGACCTCTCGTCCAACCAGTGGCACCGTTGGATGCGGTGCATCACCAGGAGCACACCGAGCCCATCCGCGCGGCAAATGGATGCCGGAATAGCGATTCCGACGAGTCACCGCCGTGCGAAATGGTCGCCGCCGGCCAAACTCCGGCGGGCTGACATGGCCTGTTGATTAGAAGCTAACAGTAATTAGATTAATCACCACAGTCACTGACAGTGGGCCCCCGCTGTTAGTCAAACCCAGTCAACCCTGGTTATGACCGGAATTAGCTCCTGAGACACTGACATGAGGGACCCACCAGTCAGGTTTGACTTGGACTGGCCCTGTTGACTGGCTGACGTCAGCATGTCATGCTGACGCAGTAAAGGTTTTCCTGGGATTTTTAGATTTAAAATAATTCAGGAAATTCCAGAAAATACCCAAAACTTCTAAAATTCATATAAAATCAACCATAGCTCAGATGAAAAAGATTTATATATGAAAAATGATCAGAAAAATCCAATCTTTCCAATGGCACTAGTTTCATGCATGTTTGAACAAGTTAACTTGCTGTATACATCAAAAACATGATTATGCACTTATTTAAATAATAGTTTGAACTTCAATTTGAATCCTTGATTCAAATAGGTTCAAACCCTTCTGATTTTAGTTGCATTAGCCAACACACATGCATCTTGCCATGTCATGAGCATGCATCATATTGTTGCATTTGTTTGTTAATGATTGTATCGCCGGTATTCCCTGTGTTAGGTCCTGCTCCCGAGGATACTGTTGCGTATCCAGTTGAAGAGCAGTACCCGACAACTACCTTGTCAGGCAAGCAGTCATTGATCATTCCGATACAACCCAATCTTCTCGCTCCTGCTCTCTTTTACTGCATTAAGGCAACAGCGTGGGAACTGCTACTTGCTGCGGTAGTTGAACCCTATTCCCTTGCATGACCTGTCATTGCCACAGTAAATAGTTGAAACCCACAAGCATGTGTAGGAGTTGATTGAGCCATGTGATGTGTGATCCACCATGCTATTTGTTTATGTTGCCGGCTATGCTTAGAGTTGTGTCTGGTCTGGTTCATCTGGGTGATGGATCAGAGTGAAACAATCTTTAGATAAAGAGACGGAAGTGTGGAATACGCTTGGTAAAGGTATCGATGAAAGGCCATGTAGGAGTACGTGGTGGGTTGTTTCATTGGAACCGTACATAGGACCCGAGATCTGTATGTGTGGTTCAAGTTCCAGTTACTACCATGCATTGGGCCCGAAACCAATGGACCCTCTCGGCTTATTAATTACCCTTGATCTCTGTCCAGGAGTTGCAACTAGTTTCTGGTGTTTATAGCTTACTGGAGGTCGTGCACAACGCTGACCCTCGGGGTGGGTTGTGATGCGACAGGTACGTGGCACGGTGTACCGGTTGCCCGTTTCGTGACTCGGGAACCCTGTACACATCGTTTGGGGCCGTGAGCGACACCCCGGCCGGATCTCCCCACGGATGGAACCCAAATAGGCGATAAACCTAGACGAGAGACTTGAGTAGTTAGTCAGGTCGTGGCCGACACCCTCGCTGGGCTTCCGCTTGAAGGTTGCTGAGTACACGCCGAGTAAACGGCGATAAGTGGTGGAAGCTTGTGTGAAGAAGTACACCCCTGCAGGGTTATCAAACTATTCGAATAGCCGTTGTTCGCGATACGAACTACTTCGTTACTCTTACAGTTCATAGACAAGTGGATGGATACTACTAAAAGCCTCAAGATAAGCGTGAGTGCCGTGGATGGCCCTTCCGTAGGATGACGGAAGAGGATCCTCGGTAGTGTATTGATGTGGTGAGTAGAGGACTCGTGTTCGTAACAACATCTTGCAATCCGTTGAGAGTTGTAGTATAGGTTAGCCAAGGTCAAAGCTGGCATTCTGCTAAACTCCACTACCCCCCTTGATAATGTTGCATGTATGATAGGTTCTGTGGTAAGACTTGCTGAGTACCTTTGTACTCATGTTTGCTTAATAACTGTTGCAGAGGAGAACCCTGCCCCTGCTGATGGGTTCTACCTAGACGTTGACGTCGACGAGTAGCTTGATACCCAGACGGTGATCTGGAGCTTGTGAAGGGCCTTGTAGATAGTCAGGCTACACCAAGCCTGTTTTATTTTCTAAGTTGTCTGTACTCAGACATGTAGCTTCCGCTTGTGCTTGTATGACTGTATGACTTGAGTGATGGGTCATGTGACCCCTACCTGTATGGATATGTTATGTATGGCTCTTGGAGCCTTTTAAATAAAGTACTTTGAGTCATAGAGTTCTGTTGTGATGCAATGTTGTATTTGCACATATTGAGCATATTGCGTGTATGATTGAAATGCTTGGTATGTGTGGGATCCGACACCTAGTTGTTTTCCTTTGGTAGCCTATCTTACAGGGAAATGCCTCCTAGTGATTCCAATGAGCCTTGGTAGCTTGCTACTGCTCGGAACACGTAGGCTGGCTGGCATGTGTCCTTCTTCGTTCCTGTGTCTGTCCCTTAGGGGAAATGTCACGCGTTGTTCCTTTAAGTCCATGTAGCTTGCTACGACTTGGGTTCATACGTTGATGACCGACACGTTCGTTGCTGGGTCATGGATGCCTGTCTCTGTAATTTAGTGCCACTTTTGGTTTATAACTAGCCATGTCGGCCCGGGTTCTCTGTCATATGGATTCTAGCGACACTGTCATATACGTGTGCCAAAATGCGCAAACGGTCCCGGGCCAGGTAAGGTGGCACCCGTGGGGTTACCGTGCATGAGGCCGCAAAGTGATATGACGTGTTACAGCTAGATCTGTGTGACTTAGGATCGGGGTCCTGACAGCGTTGGCATCAGAGCTGGACTGCCTGTAGGTTTCTCAAGGCAAACTGGTCGATGTTGAGTCTAGAAAAATTCTTAGTTATATGTAGGGGAATTGTTTGTGGAAGGGAACGTAAGGCTCTTTTTACTCCTTTACCTTATGCCCTTCTGATCTGAGTCTGTCTATTCTTTCTACGGGGAATTAGGACTAGGCCTCTTATCCTTACTAGGTTCACGTGTTACTAATCCGTAGACTCTTAGGATTGTTGGTTTCAAGCCTCAGTTCAGTTTCTATCCTTTTAGTATGATGATTGTTGAACTCGGAACCTTGATTTAAAATTGTTGAGTGGCTATGCTATCATTTGTATGATGTCTCAAATCTTTGTTTGAGCATTTACAATTGTTATGCTGCCCGATTTCTTCCAGAAACACTAATGCCTTTGCATTATTTCGTGTTTCAGATGTCTGGCCGCATCCCTCACCAAGTGGTTCGTTTGACTCGGTGCATTAATGTGCCCGGTCACACGGCCATGCTAGTCCGTGTGATGACTGAGACCGGTTATCGCTGGTATCCTGAATACACTGTGGAGGAATAGTATCGGGATTTTAATCAAAGTCAGTATTTCTGCACAGTTCGGATATACCCCTCATATCCCGGAGCTAATGATCCCATCCATTGGTCTTATGGACTCGGGATTACCATCGAGATGGCAGTGCAGGATGCCGCTTATTCGATGATGACCATTCTCCGTGCTAGGCATGCCCTGTTGCTGAACACTGAGTTCTGTTACATGCCAGCCTCACTTCCCGGAGAGGAAGGCTACTACACTGGTCTGTATACTGATGCTGCTCATGAAGAGCCACTGCTTCAGACTACTGTTCTGATGTTGGAGGATAGGGACCGTGAGGTCCGTGCCCTCCGAATGGAGCTGTATAACACTCGAGCCGCTCACTGGACTACTTTGACACGGCTTGCACCTGCTGTGCACGCCGGATATCTGGACATGCGGGATTTGTATCCTGTGCGGACTCGTCTGCCTGATCGCATGGATTGGCGTGACGTTGGGGGTGTTACACCTCCACATGGGCGTCGGTTACCACCAGCATCGGGACCGAGACCACACCCATGCCCTTATGGTCCTCAGCCATCGAGTGCTCCCGAGTTCCAAGATCCGTCTGTACCACTTCCAGGCTACGGTGGTAATCTCTACGAGGATTACTACGCGAATGTCTGAGCTAGTCCGTGGTAGTAGTAGTATTGTAGTAGTTGTATTTCCACAGTCCTGCGCGTCTTGTGGAATATGACTTAGTGTGTACTGAGTTCCGGAGGTGTAGTTAAATAATGTATAGGAGCTTGGAATGCCTCTGATGGGATGTATCGTCTTTCACCCCAGTTGTACTTTAGCCTTGGCTTGTACTAAGCTTTGTATGGTGTGTATGACCACTGGTGTATATATAGCAGTTCCTATATTACCATGTCGTACGGATGAACATCTCTGCATTCTGTGTCATCCATTACATTCTGCACTTCTATGTCAAATTTTTGCCATCTTTGTCTAAACCGTTGTTTTGCTTTCCTAGGATGGTCAACACTCGCAAGACTCCTGCTGCTCAGGAGCAGGGTGAGGCTAGTGGGGCTAGAGATGGAAATCTGCCCCAGCCACCCTCCTTGGCGGAAGTTATGCTTGAAGCAGAACGGAACAAGAGAGAGACCAACCGTCTGCTGGAACGCATAGAGCAGAACACTGGGTTCCTTCAGAGGAATGACGTGGTGTCAATCCACGATTTTATCAAGATGTGTCCACCAAAGTTCCATCACTCCACTGAACCTCTGGATGCTGATGACTGGCTACGTAGTATCACCCACAAGCTACACTCTGCCCGTGTGGCTGAAGCTGACAAGGTTATCTACGCTGCCTACCATCTTGAGGGCCTTGCCAGTCTTTGGTGGGAAAACTTTGAAGCTATGCGTCCTGCTGGCCTAGTCACTACCTGGGTTGAGTTCAGTGAGGCATTCCGTGAACATCACATTCCGGAAGGTCTCATGGATCGCAAGCGGGAGGAATTCTGTAATTTCACCCAGGGCCGTTTGACTGTGGATGGCTACAATCGCGAGTTTGGTAATCTGGCACGCTATGCACCTGAGGAAGTATCCACCGATGCCAAGAAATAGGCAAGGTTCCGCAAGGGACTCATCCCTGAACTCCGTCGAGATCTACGTCTGCACGAGTGCACTTCCTTCCAGAAGTTGGTTAACAAGGCTATCAGTGCTGAGACAGGCCAGACCGACTTCGAGGCCACCCGCAAGCATACTCGAGACTTTGGTTCCTCATCCGGCTCTGGCTCTCACAAGCGCCGTGTGTGGGTTCCTAACACTGCTCTGCCACCCAAGTATACACCGAGGCCATCCTATGAGGCGCCTCGTCCAACTCAACAGTTTGCACCTGCTAAGACCTATGGAGGTCCACCCTCCAACTTTGCTCCACGCACCACCACTGTGACATGTTTCAAGTGTGGAGAACCGGGACACTACATGCGTGATTGTCCCCAGAATCAGCCAGGAAAACCCGTTGGCCGTGGTAAGCCAACCGGCAAGGTGAACTATGTCAAGCCAATCCCCACTGCACGTGGTCATGTCAACTATGTTTCTGCCGAAGAAGCCTATGAGGATCCTAACGTCGTCCTTGGTACGCTTCTCGTAAACTGCCATCCGGCATCTGTTCTTTTCGATGCTGGAGCATCCCATTCGTTCATATCTGAGAGCTATGCTCGATTGCACAACATGACTTTTTGTGACATGCCTACTTCCATGGTTATTCAAACTCCTGGTTCAAAGTGGCAAACCTCTAGGGTAAGCCATGGAAATGAAATCCTTGTCGATAGACTTGTTTTCCTTGCTTCTTTAATCGCTCTCAAGTCCTCGGACATAAACATCATCTTGGGTATGGATTGGATGACAACTCATTATGCCAAGATTGATTGCTTTACTAGGACCGTTCAACTTACACATCCATCCGGCAAGATAGTCAATGTCTTGGCCCGAATGGCTGAACGTCAGCTCTATTCTCTTAATGCCAGTCCTCTACCAGAACTCGAAGATATACCGGTAGTCCGTGACTTCCCGGATGTTTTTCCAGAAGAACTGCCAGGAGTTCCACCTGACAGAGATGTCGAGTTCGTGATAAATCTTATCCCTGGAACTGTCCCAATCTCTAGGAGACCTTATAAGATGGCACCACTAGAATTAGCTGAGCTAAAGAAACAACTCGATGAGTCCTTGCAGAAAGGTTTCATCCGTCCTAGTTCTTCCCCTTGGGCTTGCCCCGTCCTCTTTGTCAAGAAGAAGGATGGAACGGAGCGGATGGTGGTAGATTACCGACCTGTCAATCTGGTCACCATAAAGAATAAGTATCCGCTCCCCAGGATCAACGACCTGTATGATCAGCTCGCTGGATCCTCAGTCTTCTCTAAGATGGATTTGAGGTTGGGCTACCATCAAATCAAAATCAAGAACGGGGACATTCCTAAAACGGCTTTCGTTACTCGTTATGGCCAATATGAGTACACCATCATGTCCTTCGGATTAACCAATGCCCCAGCTACCTTTTCTCGGTTAATGAATTCTATATTCATGGAGTATTTGGATAAATTCGTCGTGGTATACCTCGATGATATACTCATTTTCTCCAAGAACAAGGAAGATCATGCCGAGCATTTAAGGTTGGTATTGACGAAACTTCGAGAGCACCGCCTTTATGCCAAATTCTCTAAATGTGAATTTTGGTTGCCAGAAGTAACCTATCTAGGTCATGTGATCTCTGGCAAGGGTATTGCTGTCAATCCCGAGCGAGTTCAAGCCGTACTTGATTGGACTCCTCCTGAATTGGTCAAGCAAGTTAGGAGTTTTCTTGGCTTAGTGAGCTATTGCCGACGTCTCGTCGAGAATTTCTCCAAGGTTGCTAAACCTCTAACCGAACTCCTCAAGAAAGATAAAAAGTTTGAGTGGACCCCACAGTGCGAGTCCAGTTTTCAGGAACTGAAAAGACGCCTGACATCTGCACCTGTACTAGTACCACCAGACTTTTCCAAGGATTTTATAATCTATTGCGACGCCTCGCGACAAGGACTAGGTTGCATTCTCATGCAAGATCGTCAAGTGATTGCATACGCATCCCGACAGGTGCGTCCACATGAGGATAACTATCCTACTCATGATTTAGAGCTTGCAGCTGTAGTCCATGCACTCAAAACATGGCGACATTACCTCCTTGGTAATCGCTGTGAAATCTTCACTGATCACCAAAGTTTGAAGTATATCTTCACCCAACCGGATTTGAATCTCAGGCAAAGATGTTGGGTTGAGTTGCTCACCGACTACGACTTAGGAATCACTTACACTCCTGGAAAGGCCAATGTCATGGCTGATGCACTAAGTCGTAAGTCATATTGTAACAATTTAATATTACAACAAAGTCAACCACTTCTCCACGAGGAATTTCGCAAGCTTAACCTTCACATTGTTCCTCGAAGATTTCTTTCCACCTTGGTGGCGAAACCTACCCATTTGGATCAGGTCATCAAAGCACAGAAGGTTGATCCCGGAATTTCCCGTATTAAGAGGAACATCAAGAAAGGAGTTGCAGGATGTTTCTCAATTGATGATCAAGGAGTCGTATTCTTTAGCAACCGTTTAGTGGTTCCTAAAGTACGAAACCTAAGACGTTTGATCCTCAAGGAGGCTCATGAATCTCCTCTTACGATTCATCCCGGTAGTACCAAAATGTATCAAGACCTACGTCAAAGATTCTGGTGGACTAGGATGAAGAGAGAAATCGCACAATTCATTGCTAACTGCGACGTTTGTCATCGAGTCAAAGCGGAGCATCAACGGCCTGCTGGCACCCTTCAACCTTTAGCTATTCCTGAATGGAAATGGGACAAAGTCGGTATGGACTTCATTACCGGGTTTCCCAGGTCCAGGAAAGGGAATAATGCTATCTTCGTCGTTATCGACCGCCTCTCTAAAGTAGCTCATTTCCTGCCTGTTCGAGAGAGCATTACCGCTAGCTAGCTAGCAGACTTATATATCTCTCGAATAGTATCACTTCATGGTGTACCGTTGGAGATTAACTCGGACCGTGGAAGTCTTTTCACTTCACGATTTTGGGAAAGTTTCCAGAATGCTATGGGAACTCATCTCTCTTTCAGTACTGCCTTCCATCCGCAATCAAGTGGTCAAGTGGAACGAGTCAATCAAATTCTGGAAGACATGCTTCGAGCCTCTGTCATTTCTTTCGGTATGGAATGGGAAAAATGTCTTCCATTTGCCGAATTCGCTTATAACAATAGTTATCGAGCCAGCTTGGGCAAAGCTCCCTTCGAAGTTCTATATGGACGAAGGTGTCGAACACCTCTTAACTGGTCAGAAACCGGGGAAAGACAATTCTTTGGCTCGGATATGATCCAGGAAGCAGAGGAACAAGTTCGCATCGTTCGTGAGAGATTGAAAACAGCCCAGTCTCGCCAAAAGAGCCAATATGATAGTCATCATAAGGCTGTGGCTTTTGAAGTCGGCGATAAGGCTTACCTTCGGGTTACTCCTCTTAAGGGAACCCATCGATTCGGTATCAAAGGCAAATTGGCCCCTCGTTATATCGGTCCTTTTCGCATTCTTGCCAAACGAGGAGAAGTTGCCTACCAATTGGAACTACCTCCGCACCTCTCCAGAGTTCATGATGTTTTCCACGTTTCTCAACTCAGGCGTTGCTTCTCGGATCCTATCCGCGGAGTGGACCACGAAACGCTTGATCTCCAAGACAATCTCACATATCGAGAATACCCCGTTCGTATTCTTGATCAAACCGAGCGCACCACTCGACGCCACAATATCAAGTTTCTCAAGGTTCAATGGTCACATCATTCCGAGAGTGAAGCTACTTGGGAAAGGGAGGATCGTCTTCGACTTGAGTACCCCACCCTCTTTCCGGAGGAACCCGAATCTCGGGACGCG
>LR738713.1:199483548-199497003 GCA_902687465.1 Secale cereale
TTGTCACATCCCTAGCTAGCACTTGCATTAGGACCTAACTAGAGTGTGCATCATGTTTACTTTCAAAGAAACTTGAAATGGGATTAACAGAAACCCCAGCACCCCTCCCCTAACAACTAGGGTTTGCTAAAATATTTTCCAATGTACCCAAAATGCCCTTCAAAATGTTCATCATTTCTGCCTTGGTCTTAAACCTCTGCCAAAAATGGTGCACAATTTTCTAGGACAATCTAGGGCTTTGGATTAAATCATATGGTATTTGAATTTGGGCATTTAAATGCTATAAAATATTTTAAATGCTCAAATAATCATGAACTATAATGTTTCCTACTGTTCATTTTATATACAGTAGATATGACAAGTGTCATGAGTTATAAAAATGTTTAGGCATTTTTATTAATTGAACAAAGCTGCAAAAGAAATAAAACAGAAAGAAAATAGGAAAAGAAAAATAGGAATAACACTTACCTGAGCCCACTTACCTGCTGGCCTAGCCGGCCCAGCCCACCAGGGGCATCTCCGTCTTCTTCGTCGCGCCAGCGCACGAAGCAGCTCGGTGGCGAGCGCCGCCGATGCGCCGGCCACCTCCTGCCTGGCTGGCTGGCCCCTCGGCCCTCTGGACGGACTAGAACGTCGCCAAGAAGAACCCTCGACCGTTTCCCCCTCTTCCCCGTGTCTCTTCCCTCCTCTCTTCCCTCCGCCGAGCTCCCCCGAGCGAGCTCGTCGCCGACTACCGCTGACACCGCGCTCTACGCCACCCCCTCGCCTCCCCGAAGCACCACTAGCTCCGCCGCATCGCCCCGAAGCTCCCCACCGACGCACACGACGCCAAGAGCTCCGCAACGTCCTCCTCGCCGTCGTCTTCAACCTCCGGCACCGGAGATCGCCGCCGCCCGTACGCCGTCGTCCGACCGTCCCCGAGCCCACTTCGACGCCCTCTGCGACCGCTGTGAGCTCACGCTTCGAACCCCCCTCTCCACGGGCTCGTTTAGGCCTTGTAGCCGCCGCCCCCTTTGCTGACCGACGATCACCGCCGTGGCCATAGGCACCGTACCTCGTGGCTGAGCACGCTGTTAGCTTCAGTAGGTCACCAGCAAGCTAAAGCAAGCTTTAGCTCCTCCTACCGTGCACTACAACCCCATCCCGACCAACTCCGTGCGAGCACCGCCGCGGACGAGCTCGTCACCGTCGACTCCGGCGACCTCTCGTCCAACCAGTGGCACCGTTGGATGCGGTGCATCACCAGGAGCACACCGAGCCCATCCGCGCGGCAAATGGATACCGGAATAGGGATTCCGACGAGTCACCGCCGTGCGAAATGGTCGCCGCCGGCCAAACTCCGGCAAGCTGACGTGGCCTGTTGATTAGAAGCTAACAGTAATTAGATTAATCACCACAGTCACTGACAGTGGGCCCCCGCTGTTAGTCAAACCCAGTCAACCCTGGTTATGACCGGAATTAGCTCTTGAGACACTGATATGAGGGACCCACTAGTCAGGTTTGACTTGGACTGGCCCTGTTGACTGGCTGACGTCAGCATGATGTCATGCTGATGCAGTAAAGGTTTTCCTGGGATTTTTTGATTTAAAATAATTCACGAAATTCCAGAAAATACCCAAAACTTCTAAAATTCATATAAAATCAACCATAGCTCAGATGAAAAAGATTTATATATGAAAAATGATCAGAAAAATCCAATCTTTCCAATGGCACTAGTTTCATGCATGTTTGAACAAGTTAACTTGCTGTATACATCAAAAACATGATTATGCACTTATTTAAATAATAGTTTGAACTTCAATTTGAATCCTTGATTCAAATATTTTCAAACCCTTCTGATTTTAGTTGCATTAGCCAACACACATGCATCTTGCCATGTCATGAGCATGCATCATATTGTTGCATTTGTTTGTTAATGATTGTTTCGCCGGTATTCCCTGTGTTAGGTCCTGCTCCCGAGGATACTGCTGCGTATCCAGTTGAAGAGCAGTACCCGACAACTACCTTGTCAGGCAAGCAGTCATTGATCATTCCGATACAACCCAATCTTCTCGCTCCTGCTCTCTTTTACTGCATTAGGCAACAGCGTGTGAACTGCTACTTACTGCGGTAGTTGAACCCTATTCCCTTGCATGACCTGTCATTGCCACAGTAAATAGTTGAAACCCACTAGCATGTGTAGGAGTTGATTGAGCCATGTGATGTGTGATCCACCATGCTATTTGTTTATGTTGCCCGGCTATGCTTAGAGTTGTGTCTGGTCTGGTTCATCTGGGTGATGGATCAGAGTGAAACAATCTTTAGATAAAGAGAAGGAAGTGTGGAATACGCTTGGTAAAGGTATCGATGAAAGGCCATGTAGGAGTACGTGGTGGGTTGTTTCATTGGAACCGTACATAGGACCCGAGATCTGTATGTGTGGTTCAAGTTCCAGTTACTACCATGCATTGGGCCCGAAACCAATGGACCCTCTCGGCTTATTAATTACCCTTGATCTCTGTCCAGGAGTTGCAACTAGTTTCTGGTGTTTATAGTTTACTGGAGGTTGTGCACAACGCTGACCCTCGGGGTGGGTTGTGATGCGACAGGTACGTGGCACGGTGTACCGGTTGCCCGTTTGGTGACTCGGGAACCCTGTACACATCGTTTGGGGCCGTGAGCGACACCCCGGCCGGATCTCCCCACGGATGGAACCCAAATAGGCGATAAACCTGGACGAGAGACTTGAGTAGTTAGTCAGGTCATGGCCGACAACCTCGCTGGGCTTCCGCTTGAAGGTTGCCGAGTACACGCCGAGTAAACGACGATAAGTGGTGGAAGCGTGTGTGAAGAAGTACACCCCTGCAGGGTTATCAAACTATTCGAATAGCCGTTGTTCGCGATACGAACTACTTGGCTACTCTTACATTTCATAGACAAGTGGATGGATACTACTAAAAGCCTCAAGATAAGCGTGAGTGCCGTGGATGGCCCTTCCGTAGGATGACGGAAGAGGATCCTCGGTAGTGTATTGATGTGGTGAGTAGAGGACTCGTGTTCGTAACAACATCTTGCAATCCGTTGAGAGTTGTAGTATAGGTTAGCCAAGGTCAAAGCTGGCATTTTGCTAAACTCCACTACCACCCTTGATAATGTTGCATGTATGATAGGTTCTGTGGTAAGACTTGCTGAGTACCTTTGTACTCACGTTTGCTTAATAACTGTTGCAGAGGAGAACCCTGCCCCTGCTGATGGGTTCTACATAGACGTTGACGTCGACGAGTAGCTTGATACCCAGACGGTGATCTAGAGCTTGTGAAGGGCCTTGTAGATAGTCAGGCTACACCAAGCCTGTTTTATTTTCTAAGTTGTCTGTACTCAGACATGTAGCTTCCGCTTGTGCTTGTATGACTGTATGACTTGAGTGATGGGTCATGTGACCCCTACCTGTATGGATATGTTATGTATGGCTCTTGGAGCCTTTTAAATAAAGTACTTTGGGTCATGGAGTTCTGTTGTGATGCAATGTTGTATTTGCACATATTGAGCATATTGCGTGTATGATTGAAATGCTTGGTATGTGTGGGATCCGACACCTAGTTGTTTTCCTTTGGTAGCCTATCTTACAGGGAAATGCCTCCTAGTGATTCCAATGGGCCTTGGTAGCTTGCTACTGCTCGGAACACGTAGGCTGGCCGGCATGTGTCCTTCTTCGTTCCTGTGTCTGTCCCTTAGGGGAAATGTCACGCGTTGTTCCTTTAAGTCCATGTAGCTTGCTACGACTTGGGTTCATACGTTGATGACCGACACGTTCGTTGCTGGGTCATGGATGCCTGTCTCTGTAATTTAGTGCCACTTTTGGTTTATAACTAGCCATGTCGGCCCGGGTTCTCTGTCATATGGATGCTAGCGACACTGTCATATACGTGTGCCAAAATGCGCAAACGGTCCCGGGCCAGGTAAGGTGGCACCCGTGGGGTTACCGTGCCTGAGGCCGCAAAGTGATATGACGTGTTACAACTAGATCGGTGTGACTTAGGATCGGGGTCCTGACACAACAGTAAAGCATATGAGAGCCACTAAGCATTTTAATCATGGTCTTCTACTCTTAACCCCCAAAGAAAAGAAAAGAAACTATTTACACGGGAAAGCTCCCATCAAGCAAAAGAAGAACGGGAAATCTTTTTGGGTTTTCTTTTATTTACTACTACAAGGAAAGTAAACTAGCTAGAAGCTACAACTAATATTTTTTTGTTTTTCTTGAGGGTTTTTTTCTAGCACACATGAAAAAGACTAAGAAAAAGAATTGAAACTAAGCATGGATGGTACAATGAAAGAGTGTGAGGACCGACAACTAGAATAAGTGTGTGAGCATGAATGTAAAGTCGGTGAGAAACACGTACTCCCCCAAGCTTAGGCTTTTGGCCTAAGTTGGTCTATGGCCTGTATTGGCCTGACGGATATCCAAAGTCGTTGTTGGGGTTGTACAGGGATGCAGCAGCTACTGCCTACTGAGCTGCAGCTCGAAGGCGGGCGGCTTCCATCATATTATGATACTCATTTGCCTCCTCCCTGGTTTTAGTATATCTCCCTTTTTCCTGAAAGTCAAACAAAGTAGGAGCAGGAAGAGTAATACGGACGGCGTGACGCCTGTTAAAGATTAGTCGATATTTGAGGGATTGTTCATCCCTCTCTATAAACCAGTGACTAGTCATGGCATTGTAATCCAAATGAGCAGGCGGTAAAGGTTCATCATTTTCATGTACATGCACACCAAGATGGCGGGCTATGCGAGTGGCATAAATCCCACCAAATTAATCTCCATGCAAACCATTATGATGTAGCCTACGTGCAACAATGGCTCCCAAGTTATATTGTCTATCACCTAATAGAGCACTCTTGAGAACACTAAGATCAGGGACACACATGTGGCAAGCCTAACCTTTACCGTTTATGCACCTACCAATAAAGAGAGCAAAGTAATGAATAGAAGGAAAATGAATGCTCCCTATGGTAGCCTGTGTGATTTCTCTAGATTCCCCCACAGCGATACTAGCAAGGAAATCTCTATATTCAGATTTGCGACGATCCCCATACTACCCCACTGCGGGAGCTTACAAGCATCATTAAAATCCTCTAAGTCCATGGTGTAAGATTCATCATAAAGGTCAAACAAGACAGTGTGAGAATTACGTGAAGATGAAAATTTAAACCTTCTCAGAAAGGTATCAGTTAAGCCACGGTATTGAGGGCACTTATCTTGTATGAAGCCCTCAAGGTCAGCATTGCGTACATATGCGTCAAATTCTTCCTTAATGTCAACCTGAATCATAAAATCGTCTGACGGCCATTCACAAGGCCGCACTTCAGCTTCACTCGGTAGTTCATCGTCCGGCTCATGAAACGCAAGCCTCGGTTCTTGCTTCCTTGAAGATCCACCTTGGAAGATTTTCCTATGCATTTTTCGGAAATTTTCTAAAATTTCTAGTAACTGAAAATAAAAGTTAACCAAACTCAACAAGATTGATAGCAACAACTCCTATAAGTGCCTAGGCACTATATCATGCATTACAACTACTTGGGACCAAATAAATTTGACATGCAAGCTCAAGAACAAGGTCACCACAGTAGCAAAAATTTGCAATAAATAAAGCACTAGAACAAAAACTAATTGGACCAATGGAGGAGTCACATACCAAGGAACAATCTCCCCAAACAGTTTAGTGAATGGTGCTTTGAGCAAGGAGATCAAAAATGGCAGCAAGATGAGCTAGAACTCGTGCTTGAGATGGTTGGTGATTTTTTTGGGAGGAAGAAGAAGAGTATGGGTGCAGGAATAAGTGGAGGAGGGCCACATGGGGCCCACGAGGTAGGGGGCCTGCCCTGTGAGGGTGGTCGCGCCCTAGACCATCGTGGCCAGGTGTTGGCTCCCCTCGTGGTGTTTTCGGTGCCATGTATTCTCAAATATTCCGGAAAAATCATATTAAATTTTCAGGGCATTTGGAGAACTTTTATTTTCGGATTATTTTTCTAGTGCACGGATAAGTCTGGAGACAGACAGAGAATACTATTTTTGCTTTATTTATCCTAATTAATAGAAAGTAAAAGGGAGATACAGAAGGTCGTGCTATCTAGATTCACCTATCTCATGCTCATCAAAAGGAATCCATTAACAAGGTTGATCATGTCTTGTTAATAAACTCTTTCCGAATAACATGAAACTGGAGAATTTTCGAATAACACTAGGTTACCTCAGTGGAGATATGTATGTCCCCAACAATAAGAATGTCATATGTCTTCTTGATAGTAGGAAGAGGAAATTCGAAGCCTCCAATAGTAATAGTTGAAATTTTTCCAATACAATTGATAATGTGGACCTGAGGTTGTTTCCTCGGAAAGTGTACCGTATGCTCATTACCATTGACATGAAAATTGACATTGCCTTTGTTGCAATAAATAATAGCCCCTATAGTATTCAAAAAGGGTCTACCAAGGATAATAGACATACTGTCGTCCGCGGGAATATCAATTATAACAAAGTCCGCTAGAATAGTAACATTTGCAACCACAACAGGCACATCCTCTCAAATACCGACAGGTATAGCAGTTGATTTATCAGACATTTGCAAAGATATTTCAGTAGGTGTCAACTTAATCAAGTCAAGTCTACGATATAAATAGAGAGGCATAACACTAGCACTGGCTACAAGATCAGATAAAGCAGTTTTAACATAGTTTCTCTTAATGGAACAAGGTATAGTGGGTACTCCTGGATCTCCTAGTTTCTTAGGTATTCCACCCTTAAAAGTGTAATTGGCAAGCATGGTGGAAATTTCTACTTCAGGTATCTTTCTTTTATTGGTAATAATATCCTTCGTATATTTAGCATAAGGATTTCTTTTAAGCACATCAGTCAAACGCATATACAAAAAGATAGGTCTAATCATTTTAGCAAAGCGCTCAAAATCCTCATCATCCTTTTTCTTAGATGGTTTCGGGGGAAAAGGCATGGGTTTCTGAACCCATTGTTCACTTTCCCTACCGTGCTTCCTAGCAACAATGTCTCTCTTATCATAACGTGGATTCTGTGATTGTGGGTTATCAAGATCAACAGCAGGTTCAATCTCTACATCATTATCATTGCTAGGTTGAGCAACATCATGAACATCATCATTAATATTATCTCTAGGTTCATGTTCATTACCAAATTGTGTCTCAGCATCAGAAAAAAATATATCGTTGGGATTCTCAGGTGTGTCAGCTACAGATTCACTAGAAGCATGCAAAGTCCTATCATTTTTATTTTTCTTATTCTTAGAAGAACTAGGTGCATCTAAATTATCTCTCTGACAATCTTGCTCAATTCTCTTAGGGTGGCCTTCAGGATACAGCGATTCCTGAGTCATTTTACCACCTCTAGTTGCAACTCTGACAGCATATTCATTATTCTTACTATTTAATTCGTTGAGCATATCATTCTGAGCCTTAAGTACTTGTTCTTATTGAGTAGTAGCCATGGAAGCATGTTTACTAATGAGTTTCAATTCACCTTTAACTCTAGACAGATAATCACTTAAACGTTCAATCATATAAGCACTATGTTGCATTGTCAACCAACATAAGCATTGAAGTTTTCTTGCTTCACAATGAAATTGTCAAACTAATCTAAGCATTGGCTAGCAGACTTATAACGAGGAATATAACATTCATCAAATCTATAAAGAGAAGTTACCTTTACTACCTGTGTCGGGTTATCAAGACCATTTAATTATTCAATAGGTGGTAAATACTTAACATCTTCAGCTTTAATACCTTTTTCTTTCATAGATTTCTTTGCCTCTTGCATATCTTCAGGACTGATAAATAGAACACCTCTTTTCTTCGGAGTTGGCTTAGGGGCTGTTGCAGGAAGTGTCCAATTATTTTCATTGGCCAGCATATTATTCAATAGTAATTTAGCTTGATCAACTGTTCTTTCCCTGAAAACACAGCCAACACAACTATCCAGGTGGTCTCTGGAAGCATCGGTTAGTCCATTATAAAAGACATCAAGTATATCATTCCTCTCAAGAGGATGATCAGGCAAAGCATTAAGTAATTGGAGAAGCCTCCCCCAAGCTTATGGGAGACTCTCTTCTTCAATTTGCACAAAGTTATATATTTCCCGTAAGGCAGCTTGTTTCTTATGAGCGGGAAAATATTTAGCAGAGAAGTAATACATCATATCCTAGGGACTACGCACACAACCAGGATCAAGAGAATTAAACCAAGTCTTAGCATCACCCTTTAACGAGAACGGAAATAACTTAAGGATATAGTAGTAATGAATCTTTTCATCATTGGTAAACAGGGTGGCTAGATCATTCAACTTAGTAAGATGTGCCACAATAGTTTCAGACCCATAGCCATGGAAAGGATCAGATTCAACCAAAGTAATTAACTCAGGATCTACAGAGAATTCATAATCCTTATCGATAACAAAGATAGGTGAAGTAGCGAAAGCAGGGTCATGTTTCATTCTAGCATTCAAGGACTTTTCTTTCAGCTTAGATAATAATCTCTTAAGATCATATCTATCATTGCAAGCAAGAAAGTCTCTAGCAGTTTCTTCATCCATTACATAACCCTCAGGAACAACAGGCAATTCATATCTAGGGGGAGAAGCTTCATCATCACTTTCATAAATATTATCAGTTTCAATGTTTGCATTCTCCCTAACCTTAGCAATTTGTTCATCTAGAAATTCACCTAGTGGCACGGTATTATCAAGCATATAAGTAGTTTCATCATACATAGCACAAGTGGCATCATCAAGAACATACGACATATCAGATTCAATAGCAGGAGTAGGTGTCGCAAATTTACCCATAACAGATGGTGAATCAAGTGCAGAGCTAGATGGCAGTTCCATACCTCCCATCGTAGTTGAGGGTAAGATCTTGGTTTTTGAGTCCTTCAAATTCTTGATAGTGATCAACAGATATAAATCCCAAGTGACTTAAAGAATAGAGCTATGCTCCCCGGCAATGGTGCCCGAAAATAGTGTTGATAACCCACAAGTGTAGGGGATCACAACAATTTTCGAGGGTAAAGTATTCAACCCAAATTTATTGATTCGACACAAGGGGAGCCAAAGAATACTCTGAAGTATTAGCAGCTGAGTTGTCAATTCAACCACACCTGGAAACTTAGTATTTGCAGCAAGATAGTTTAGTAGCAAAGTAATATGGTAATAGCGGTAACAGCAATAAAAGTAACGATGGTGTTTTTGTAGTTTTTGTAATAGTATCAACAAAAAAGTAAATAAGCAACAAGCAATATGTGAAAATCTCGTAGGCATTGGATCGGTGAAGGGGAATTATGTCAGATGCAATTCATCATGTAAAAGTTATAACCTAGGGTGACACAGAACTAGCTCCAGTTCATCAATGTAATGTAGGCATGTATCCCGAATATAGTCATATGTGCTTATCGAAAAGAACTGTCATGACATGTTTTTTTCTACCCTCCCGTGGCAGCGGGGTCCTATTGGAAACTAAGGGATGTTAAGGCCTCCTTTTAATAGAGTACTGGACCAAAGCATTAACACATAGTGAATACTTGAACTCCTCAAACTATGGTCATCACCGGGAGTGGTCCCGATTATTGTCACTTCGGGGTTGCCGATTCATAACACATAGTAGGTGACTATAGACTTGCCAGATAGTACCAAGAACACACACATATTCATGAAAACATAATAGGTTCATATCTGAAATCATGGCACTTGGGCCCTAGTGACAAGCATTAAGCATGGAAAGTCATAGCAACATCAATCTCAGAACATAGTGGATACTAGGGATCAAACCCTAACAAAACTAACTCGATTGCATGGTAAATCTCATCCAACCCATCACCGTCCTACAAGCCTACGACAGAATTACTCACGCACGGCGGTTAGCATCATGGAATTGGTGATGGAGGAAGGTTGATGAAGACGATGGCGACGATCTCCACTCCCCGTAGCCCCGAACGGACTCCCGATCAGCCCTCCCGAGAGAGATTATGGCTTGGCGGCGGCTCCGTATCGTATAACGTGATAATTCTTCCTCTCTGATTTTTTCTCCCCGAAAGTGAATATATGGAGTCCGGGGGTACGTCGGTGGAGCATCAAGGGGCCCACGAGGCAGGGGCGCGCCCAGGGGGAGGGGGCGCGCCCCCACCCTCGTGGATAGGGTGTGGGCCCCCTGGTCTAGATCTTTCTGCAGATATTTTCTATATTTTCCAAAATAATTCTCCGTGGATTTTCAGGTCATTCCGAGAACTTTTTATTTCTGCACAGAAAAAACGCCATGGCAATTCTGCTGAAAACAGCGTCAGTCCGGGTTAGTAACATTCAAACCATACAAGTTAGAGTCCAAAACAAGGGCAAAAGTGTTTGGAATAGATACGTTGAAGACGTATCAGGGCTCTGCGAGCGTCGACCGTGGAACTGCTGGAACAACGGAGCACTGGTCGACGGAAGGGAAGTTTCGGCATAACCCTACCTGGCGCGGCAAATGTCGGATCTAGGGTTCCGGCAAAACCCTTAAGGTTCGAACTCTGGGGTGCGCACGAAGATCTCTCCTTCCGCCCTAGCTCATCTACTCAACAACCCTAGGCATAGCTCGTCAGATTTGAAGAACAAGGGACACAAGGTTTATACTGGTTCGGGCCACCGTTGTGGTGTAGTACCCTAATCCAGTGCGGTGTGGTGGATTGCCTTGATGGCTGAGGAAGAGCTAGTACATGGATGAACTGCCTCCTGAGGAGAGGATTTCTTGTGCTCGAGTGAGCTGGTGGTATGTGGCCTTCTATCTGATCAACTCTAGATGAGATCAACTCCCTCTCTGATGAGATGATCCCAATGGTAGTGGCTAGTCCTATTTCTAGTGGCTCGGGTCCTCTTCCCAAATATTGAGTGGGAAGGAATCCCACAACGGCCAAATTTGAAGGGGACAGCTAGTACAAGCTATCCTAACAAAAGGTGGTCTTCGCCTGCCAAAGGTTCTGGTGGTGACGCCGTCGTGGGCTCCGTGATGACCTCCAACCTGCTAGTCTTGGTGTTGTTGCACCGATATGGAAACCTTTGCCTAATGCCTCGGGACTCCTTGTCTGCACCTGCTCCTTTAGCACCAATGAGGAAACTGGCACTTCTGCGCCCGTTGGCGCCCGCCTGGCCTTGGTCGTCACTGCTCATGTCACGAGGGTCTCGTGAGGCGCCCCTCGCCTCGATATCTTCAATCCTCACGAGCCGGCCTGGTGAGGCCGCCCTAGGGGATGCCTTGTGTCATCCACCTCGTGAGGCTCGGCCCCTCGCGAGGCTCTTGAGTGGTTAATGAAGATGCTGGGCCGTACCAGGCCGCCTGGTGAGCCATGCCCTGGGCCGTAGGCAGGCAAGTCTAGGTACCCCCATTCCCAGAACGCCAAAAGTGGACACCGGTGAAGGCACCGATGAACTCATGGCATAGGTTTGCCCATGACGAAATGGAATCTTCTAGTAGGTGCATCATCCAAGACTTCATGTTGGACTTCAGGGCCAATGGGAAGTAGTTGGCGAACACCTTCTCATCCTTTCCCCTGGCAACCTAAACAACGATGGTGTGGATGCTTAGGAACTCTGCCGGGTTCAGCCTCGCGTAGTACTTCTCAGGTATCTCTGGCTTGAATGTGCGAACGTATGGCCAACAGACTTGCTGCAATTCTCGTGTGAAGGCAGGTCATCCAATGTCGAAGGGTAGGGACCCACCAACACCGAGCGCATGCTTGTCGTTGTTGAGGCCGTCGCACCCGTCGGTCTAGCGGAGGTCGTCGCGGCGTCGATCTACGATGACGCGCGTTCCTCCCCGCCTCCTATCCACCAGGGCTCAATTTTGGCCTGGACATGCTCGAGGGTCAGAAGAGGCTAGGAGACGTCATCTGGGTCTTGATTCTGATGCGCCCGCACCGACTGCTATGGTGGGGACTGCACCATGGGGACGACCCCTTTTATTCGGCCAGCGGTACCGGCGGTTGCTGTTTCTTGGGGAGGTCATGGCGGGCCTGCTCGTCGTGAGCCCCCAGCTTCGGCGAAACTGAGCAGGCTTTGGATGGTGGCACACCATTCATCCATCTGCTCGACTGCTGGCCGAAACCTTAGTAGCAGCTGAGCTCGTGCCATAGCCTCCATGGTTGTGCTTGACATAGATGTTCATGATGTTGACCACACCGTCACCTGGCTAATGACGGTGCTAGCGGCAGCGGCGGTTCCGCGCCCATGGTGTTGCTCGGTGGTAGTGCTCGAGGGTCAGCAACTCCGTAGAGCGCGGAGGCTCATCTGGGAGGAGGCACATGTGCCGCGTTCGCTCCCGTGGCGGGGGCAGCCGAAGGGCGATGGTTTACCCCGGACCAGGCGGCGTTGCTGCGGCTGTGCCCGTCGGTGGGAGGAGGGGATGCTGACGGAGTGACCCCCTCGGCCACACCTTGTGGAGAATGACCATCGAGGCACTGCTGATGCTGTTCTCCTCCGACATCTCCTGCCCCTCTGCCGGCTGCGGGGGAAGTGGTGATGGTGCCACCTGCTCCAACCACGTCCCCAAAAGCGTCCACGTCCTTTCTTGCATCTGCATTCCCCGCGACATTAGAGGCTGCAGGCGGTGGAGCCTTCGAGGTGGATGGATGGGCCGTAGTACCGGACTTCTTCTTGGGCGCCATGGCTGATGGCGTCGTCGAAGATGAAGATCGTAATGAAGATGACGCGCTGCGCATGCTTTCAGGTTCGCGCAAGTGAGCCCCCTACTTGGCGCACCAAAGACGCCGCGAGATATCCACGACCAGGAGGCCCTTTGCTGGTTCGACCGGGAACGTCGCGTTGCACAAAGAGCTAACCAGCGCACAACAGCACGACAGAGAGCACACAAGCAATTTAGCCAGGTTCAGGCCGCTGTGAGGCGTAAAACCCAACTCCTTCTTTGGTTGATTAATGGTGGAATGGAGCTGGTGAAGCGTAGCATACTTGCCCGGCAGAGGTTGCCTTAGGGCAGCGGCGACTACACGCGTATGGGGATATGGGTTAGTCCACTTTCCAACCCTTTCTATGATTGCCATGGGCCTCCTTTTATAGATCAAGAGGTTACTACAATGGCAAAGTAGTCATTATGCACTGATATGATAGAAAAAGTGGTATCATACCTAACTCTGCGGGCTGACAGGTTGCATTAAATGTACAGCTTAGTGTCACATCACTGGTTGCCCAGCAAGGCTTGCCAGGCTATCTTGCCACCTCTGTGCATCTTCTCTTGACACGTCGCAGGACGGGTGTCATATGTGGGTTTCTCCTATAGTAAATGGATGCCGTGTGGTGAATGGCTGCCAATTAATCATCTTGCAGCTTCACACCGCATTGATTGATAGCGTGGGTCGTGCTTGAGTGATTCGTGAGGTGGTTTTGCCTCCGCGAGCCCCAACGGGCCGGACCAG
>LR738713.1:199497013-199559312 GCA_902687465.1 Secale cereale
ATGATTGCCATGGGCCTCCTTTTATAGATCAAGAGGTTACTACAATGGCAAAGTAGTCATTATGCACTGATATGATAGAAAAAGTGGTATCATACCTAACTCTGCGGGCTGACAGGTTGCATTAAATGTACAGCTTAGTGTCACATCACTGGTTGCCCAGCAAGGCTTGCCAGGCTATCTTGCCACCTCTGCGCATCTTCTCTTGACACGTCGCAGGACGGGTGTCATATGTGGGTTTCTCCTATAGTAAATGGATGCCGTGTGGTGAATGGCTGCCAATTAATCATCTTGCAGCTTCACACCGCATTGATTGATAGCGTGGGTCGTGCTTGAGTGATTCGTGAGGTGGTTTTGCCTCCGCGAGCCCCAACGGGCCGGACCAGGGTGTTTCTGTTATCTGGTTCTGGGGGTGGCCTCTCCCCTTGCCGGGCTCGCCTGCCCGGCAGGGGAGGCTTTTCTCTTGGTTTCTTGTACTCTGACTTGGGCTAGTGCTTCGATCTTGTCCTTGTGCCTGTGCACAGTCTGGGTAACAGACCCAGGGTTTGTTGTATCAACACTCCCCCTATTCATCACTTCGGGCATTCTTTATCTCTCACATGCATGCGCAATGATCGATGTTCCTCTATGTGTGTAAATATGTAGCTAGGTCTTTTCCAATTTTCCACACAAATTGATCAATCTATATATCTAGTCAGGGCTCACCGTCTTTCCCACGTACACATTGATCAATCTATACCTCTCTATATAGGACTACATAGCTAATACACCCACATTATCTATCTATCGTCTCCCTCTCATCACCCATGTCGTCCGCTTCATATCTCAGACGCGCGCATAGTGGCGAAGGCCAGGGGTAGCAAGGGCCCGCCCCCATAACATCACTATATACCGAGGATACTATGAATGTGATCAGTAGATTCATTGCTGGTAAAATGGTTTAAGTTGATGAATTGGTCCTCACCGTAAAGGATTAGCAATGCTTGTCCCCCTAACTCATTTATTTTTCATGGCTCCGCCACTGCGCGCAACCGTGCACGTTCTCAGCCCTCTCTTTAAATATCGATCTCACACTTGTGCACTCCTTCATACTCTCCCTCCACTTGTCCCCTCACACCATCTTCTAGCCCCCCTCCCATATCCCAGTGCTTGTACGCTCGTAGAGCACTTCCCTCTATATGTGTCTATCGATATCTCGCGCGGTCGACCCCTGCCCTCCCTTCTCGTATATCACCCTACCCAACGCACATACATTTATGTATATAGACCTCTCATTCACACAAATTGCATTGACACGTATTCCCTCTCCATATCTTAGTATCTCTCTCACACATAGACTACGTGTGCGAAAGAGAATAGGTACAAAAACGCACTCGTTCCCACATACAAACGCGCGGGTGCACTGTATAGCACAGTTCTACAAAGATTGAGCGTGTAGAAAGGCTTTAGATGATGTGCCACTTGTATATATCCATAACTCTATATCTATATTTATATTTATACTATGTACCCCTATATAGTGTGCGAATAAATTTGAAAGATGGTTGTTGGATGATGCCAATCCGACGGTATAGAGATGGCAAATCCGAGCACTAATGGCCGTTGGATATTATATACATTCCACCAGATTCCGCCACATGTATAATTTAGAAGACTCCATGGTTGAACTTAAGCATAATGCACAAACCTCAACACACAAGTAATTCTCCTTTGTTCTAGAATCTTCAGTATCATAATTGCCCAAACTTTTTTTCTAGTTGAATTGCCATTATTTGTTTTTACTTTATGCTTCACAACACACAATTCCATGAATCATAAAATAGATTAACTTTTTTGTAAAAACTAATTGATTTGAATGAGATGAACTATAAGAATTAAACGAACGTCCACATCATGCATATATGACTGAAAGCTTACGTGCTATAGTGTGATATTTATTCATAATTTGGTTGCCAAATCTCATGCGTGCAATGCACGTTTACCTTACTAGTAATTCCAGGATGTGCAAAACACGTAAATTAGAATTCCAATGGAACACTACACAGTGTGTCTCCCTATTTCAGTTAATATATTTTGATTAAAATGATGTGGGGGCATCCATGAAGCCATGTGGCACATATGGAGGCGTTGTCGCGACCTCCTTGTGTGGATTGATCACAACGACGTGATGCTGGTTACAGAAGAATGTACTCACCCTCTCTCACGCACACTGAAATTACGTGCATGAAGCAAAGATGTGCACACATGCACTCATTCCTTCGCATGCACATGCGAGTACTCGGTGGGACGCATTTTTGTACGAAGATCCACCCCATGTGATAATTTGACGTGTGTAAAGTCGTTCACTTCATTGATGGTCAATTAATACAGTGCATGCAAATTGAGTGGACGCGTGGGAGGAAGTAGTTGAGAGTAATTACTCATGTGCGTGCATACGAGTAGTTAACTAATGTAATCGAAAACTATGTTCAAATGTGATTCCAATGATATAATTTTTTGTGGCATGCATTAACGTTTTCTTAGTTAAAATTTTGGTCAAAAATTGGCACAAAATAAAAAGGGGGCCAATAAATCAGGATGCAGGCAGCATGATCAATTTTTGCCTGGGTGATTGTTAGTCGCATTTTATTTAAATATTGACGGAGTGGAGTACTATTCTTTATCTTAGCCTCGTAGGGCACTCCCAGCACCTACGCTCGCCTCCCCGCCTCGCCCACCGGATCCCGCCATGGGGGATCCCGCCATGGATAATCCTTTAGATTCCAGGATCCCGCGGGCTGCCCTCTCATTGCGGCCCGCAGCACTACCGCCTTTGAGCAAAACCCACATGTGTTTCAGAGGGGATCCATTGCTCCAGAAGCACAGATCGGTGGCACCGGAGGACATGCCAGGGCTATGTTTCAGGTGGTGGGCAGCAAGGGCAAATCGGATCGAGGAAGCGTCCCATTGATTGGAGACAAGTTCAAAGGAACTGCGCCTGGTGAAGATCAAGGCGGAGGCGCAAGTCAATCTCAGGGGAGAGATGCCGAGGGATGTCAGCATATGGTAGCGTCGTGTTGATTTCGAGCTAGGGCTAATGGCAGAGATCATATTAACGGAGTCGACTAAGGAGGAAAGAACACGCATGCGTGCGGGATGGGATGAGCAGCCGGTGCAACTATTCAAATGGGCGGTAGGAGAAGCCAAATCGCGAAGCTAGATTTGGCGGCGGCGCTGGGGATGCATCGTAGGCCAGGTGAGTTGCCCTCTGATGTCTACTATGCAACCTTCTTCTTTTAGACGTTGTTGGGCCTCCAAGTGCAGAGGTTTCTAGGACAGTAGCAAATTACCCTCAAGTGGATGACCTAAGGTTTATCAATCCGTGGGAGGCATAGGATGAAGATGGTATCTCTCAAAAAACCCTGCAACCAAATAACAAAGAGTCTCTTGTGTCCCCAACACACCCAATAAAATGGTAAATTGTATAGGTGCACTAGTTCAGCGAAGAGATGGTGATACAAGTGCAATATGCATGGTAGATATAGGTTTTTGTAATCTGAAAATATAAAAACAAGAAGGTATCAAGTGGTAAACGTGAGCATAAACAGTGTAGCAATGATAGGAAACAAGGCCTAGGGTTCATACTTTCACTAGTGCAAGTTCTCTCAACAAGGATAATATAATTATATCATATTCCTAGCCCTCAACATGCAACAAAGAGTCTCTCCAAAGTCACTAATAGCAGAGAACAAACGAAGAGATTATGGTAGGGTACGAAACCACCTCAAAGTTATTCTTTCTGATAGATCTATTCAAGAGTCCATAGTAAAATAACATAAAGCTATTCTTTCCGTTCAATCTATCATAGAGTTCGTACTAGAATAACACCTTAAGACACAAATCAACGAAAACCCTAATGTCACCTAGATACTCCATTGTCACCTCAAGTATCCGTGGGCATGATTATACGATATGCATAACACAATCTCACATTCATCTATTCAACCAACACAAAGTACTTCAAAGAGTGCCCCAAAGTTTCTACCGGAGAGTCAAGACGAAAACGTGTGCCAACCCCTATGTATAGTTTCCCAAGGTCACGGAACCCGCAAGTTGATCATCAAAACATACATCAAGTGAATCAATAGAATACCCCATTGTCAGCACAGATAAGCATGTGCAAGACATACATCAAGTGTTCTCAAATCCTTAAAGACTTAATCAGATAAGATAACTTCAAAGGGAAAACTCAATCCATTACAAGAGAGTAGAGGGGGAGAAGCATCATAAGATCTAACTATAATAGCAAAGCTCGCGATACATCAAGATTGTGCCATCTCAAGAACACGAGAGAGAGAGAGATCAAACACATAGCTACTGGTACATACCCTCGGCCCCGAGGGTGAAGTACTCCTCCGTCATCAAGGAGAGCGCCGGGATGATGAAGATCGTTGCTGGAACAGGGTCTAGATTGGTTTTTGGTGACAACAGAGGCTTTCGGCGGTGGAACTCTCGATCTAGGTTATTTGCCGGAGGTTTCTGTATATATAGGAGGTGTTGGAGTCAAGGGCAAGTAAAGGGGGTCTCCGAGCTGTCCACGAGGCAGGGGGCGCGCCCAGGGCGGGAGGGCGCGCCACCTACCCTCGTGGGCAGCCCGTGGACCTTCTGGTCCTCCTCTGGTACTCTCTGGGCTTCTTCTGGTCCAAAAACGTCCTACGTTGAGTTTCAGGTAAATTGGGCTCCGTTTGATATTCCTTTTCTGTGATACTCTAAAACAGGAGAAAAACAGAAACTGGCATTGGGCTCTGGGTTAATAGGTTAGTCTCAAAAATAATATAGTAGTGTATAACAAAGCCAGTTAAACATCCAAAACATCATAAATAATAGCATGGAATAATAAAAAATTATAGATACGTTGGAGACGTATCACCCTTCTTCCCCTCCAGCGATGCAATGACCTACTCAGTTGCTGCTGATGTGAACTTGGGGCACCTTGGCAGTTTGCAACCATGACAATCACTCCATCTATATATATTGTATTCCTATGAAAAAACTTGGTCGTTTGGAAAAAGATGGTAATTTATTTATCATGTGCTTTTGACTGCTTGATCGTGACAATCACCCGAAGCCAGAACCAGAAGTCTCCATCGCGTAATTCTTACGGTCGATCGTACCAACAGACGGTCGGTCGGACCCATGACATGCGTCGGTTTGGTCTGATCCGACCAGTTACATCACTGACTTGTGCAACTGCATTTGAGCAGTAGTACTTGAATTTTGTGTTCCAGGAAACTCATCAGGAGCCGCTTCGGGCCTCGACCATCAATTAACCTTTTCTTGTTCCCATCACATTCCAAAGTAGTACTACCATGCTATAATTAAGTGCAAACCTGCTCACACCTAGTATGTATCAAACCTGAATGTGTTCCCACTATGCACGTTTTAGTACTAGTGTAGTACTAGTCTATAAAAAGGGAAACTATACCTGTCATAAAATCACTCTACCTTCCTCCTCATAAGTCTTTCTTGTTCGTCCGTCCTTGCCATGGTCGGTGTGTAGAGCTCTAGGAAGAGAACTACTCGTAGCAACGGAGCGACGACTAAGGCCACGAAAAAAAGAGAGGGCCCGCCGCCTCGCAGAGACCTTGAAATATCACTCACGGGCAGGCGAGGGCTCCCAGGAGCGCCCTAGCCGCGGAGGCGAACATGCCGAGCTGGCGATGTTGGAGTCGTTATCCCTCGACGAGTTTCCCGATCAGCTCAATAAGTAGAAGGAGTTCATCGACGTCTTGGTGGAGTTGCCGAAGGAGAGCCTCGACGACATGCCCACTAAGCTCAATAAGCGGAAGGAGTTGACCGCCGATTTAATGATGCATCTGAAGGAGAGCATTGCCTCGGGTAACAAGGCGACTAGAAAAATCCTGCATCTTCAGGAGGACAATGCGAAGCTCCAACACGAGCTCGACCTGCTAGAGGAGGAGAACGCCGACTGGAAGGAGCTGCATGAGAAGAGTAGTTCTTCCGTGAAGATGTTGCATGCCCTCTTCATGGAATAGAAGGAGGATTTGGCAAACCTCGGCATCTAGCACCCAGCTGCTATCAAAGTATATATGCGGGCATGGAAGAGATGATGAAGGCTCATGTCGAGAACCGTGTCATGGACAGAAGGAAGAAGATGGCGGAGGAGATGGGCGAGGAGATGAAGGTCGTGGAGGTGATGAAGAAGCAGTTAGGACTCCGCGGTCAACTGTTCATGAAGTAGAGAGCAGCACCCCAGACTTGTGTCTGCGTCATCCTTCATTTTTTTAGGGGGGGGGATCTTCCTTCTTCTTTTGCTCCCATGTTTCTTTCATTTTGCTTCAGATGTTTCGCCGCATGTGTCACGTTCTCTGCGAGGCATGAAGAGAACAATGCTACTCCCTCTGTTTTAGTTTACAAGTCCCGCATGTATACCTAGGTTGCCAATTTTATCACCATAATATAAACTATATAACACAAAAATTATACCGTTTGAAAATAGAATATCTTAAGTTTACAATGGTATGTTTTTTAATATATGACTTCTATTAGGTTGGGTAAATTGATGACTTAGGGGTACGTGCACACCTTGTAAACGGAGAGAGAGGGAGTAATGATAAGCGGCGCCATGGGATCGCCATGTCGCATTGGGCTATCGTGTTTCGCGCTCCTTCGTCGTACTAGTCCTACTCCAGTGGAAAGTAGTAGTATAGCGCACAGTTCCTTGCTCCTCCTCAGGTCGTCGACAACATTTATATGGGCAGTCAAATCACAAGGCCCCACCTTCTAGCAGTAATGAGCTATCAAATCACAAAGGCCCTCGCATCTCGTGAAACCGACCAAGCGAGATTGCCACAACCTCTTGCTTTTTAAAAATTCTTTTGTACAATAGTAGTATCGATGCATTGCGCCATGGAGCAAAAGTAACAAGATGAAATTAAAGAAAAATGGTGGTACATATAGAGAGCGCTCGTAGCCAAATTATGCATATAGTACTATTAAAAAAGCTAGTACGTGCCTAGATGGGGTACATACTGAAGAGTTGAAGTAACTAGAAGGAGCATAAAATTGTTCTGCTGGGGGCTCAGCCCAAGACACCCCTCAAATAAAACTAAGCACCCTAAAATTAAACTAAGCAACTAATCCGGTAGACACTGTATTAGAACCACCATGAGCAACGACACTGCCACCTTACTCTGATTGCTCATTTATGTGCTCGACTTCGTCCTTTTCCCTCTTCCTCTTGGCCGATACTTCTTTGGTTGAACCGCACACTTGGCTCCCGCTCTTCATCCTACCCTTGTAGATATTGAAACAGAGGTAGGCATCCACTGTAGCGTAGTGGATGTGCTCTATATCTAGTACATTCCACTCACATGCAAGATGAAACTTGGGTGAAGTTTTCTTCAGTTTATGATACGAAGGATCAACCGTGGCTCCTGTTAGGGTCAGCAATGAAGGCTGATCGAAGGACACCAGCCGATTCCTCTGGAGGTCAAAGGGCTAGCCTAAAGCGAGGCCTATCCGATCCAGGACTCTTTTGTCGTTCGTAAAGTCTACGATAATGAATTTGACTTTGCCGCCTGCGAGGAAGTTCTTAAATTCCTCGCACTCAGCGTCGGCATGGCATATGTGGTAGAAAAAGCACAAGTTATGCACACAAACCTGGATCACGGCGGGCTTCATCCTGTCTTCCTCCGTTAGATGCTTCTCTTTTCCTAGCACTGTGGTGTACTCAAAATCTAGCCAGCGACCCACTCATCACCATTTGACTTTTTGAACATGCTTCTGAAGCAAGCAAGGCATCTTTTCACCATCTCAGAAGAACGGGTGTAGATGACTTCGAACTCATCGCTTGTGATGGTTCTAACCTGGTACTCATTGGAGATCATGGATATTTGGGACACCATGGATTTGGGAGTAGGGTTAGGATTAGTGGAACTGTTGTAATTTTAAAGGACGGGACGACTAGTAGCGAACTGCCATATTGTTAAAGGACGGACGGTGACTTTCCGATTGTAAAAATGCTGAGTGGGGAGTGCGAATGGCAGGGTAGTGGCTTGCCTGGTGGATAAATGGATTCATGCACAGTACTATGGGGGCCCAATTAGATGTCATGTCTACTAGAAGCCCAATTAAATGGCTTCATGCATCTGCGTGTTCGCACGTCAAGCGTCGGGAATATTACAGGTGAAAACGAGCTTTCCATGCTCACATGATACTGGCTTCTAAGAGCCCTTGGATCTGAGATCGAACGGTTGCATGGCGTGATTCTAGACCTATGGGTGAATATCCTATCCTGGAGGGTTATTGTGAAAATTTTCAACAACTTAGCATGCGACCGTTCGATCTCAGATACAAGGGCTGTCAGCAGCCCGTATCATGGTCACGCCTACCATACCGTCGCCTCGCTCGTGCCCTTGGAGATTTCAGATGTCTATAAATGAGCATTTTTTGCCTACTTCGCATGCATGAAACTACTTCCTCTATCCAGGTGCGTTAGGCTATCTGATGTTGGCATGTCATACATAGTCATCACTTAGTCACTCATACAACAAGGTTAGCGATAAGGTTGGCTATAAGAGTATTTTTTACATCTCTCCATCTCTTTCTTCGTAGTATTTATTGCATTTTTCAGGGAGTAAGGAGGACAATACTTGGCACATGTATACTCACTTCATTTCTGTTTACAAGTCCTACGCGTATACCTTGGTTGCCAATTTTATCTCCGTTATATAAACTATATAACACAAAAATTATACTAGTTGAAAATAGAATATCTAAAGTGTATAATGGTATGTTTTTTGTAATATATGGCTTCTATTAGGTTGGTCAAATTGACGACTGAGGGGTACTCGCACGCCTTGTAAATTGAGAGAGAGGGAGTACCATGGAGGTGGTTAGGAATTGGGAGACCCACACCGATCATAGCGCCGCAGTAATAATGTTAATGGCAAGTCAAATTACAGGGCCCAACTATTGAGTAGCAATGAGCCGTCAAATCACACCACCCTACATTTGCAGCAACCTACTCCCTCATCTTCTCGCCTCTCCTTCGAACCGACTAGGCGGATCTGCCCCGCCTATCGCACGGGAAAAGCCCCGCCCTCGACTTTCAAATATAATTTTGTATCCATGGATCAAAGCCTCAAGAAAACGACGGTACACATGTATGCAGCATGCCCATCGCGTTTGCGTCGCACCCCAGATGGCCGATGGGTCGGTCTGGCACGTCTCTCTTCGAATGGAACATGTGTCATATTGCGTTTGGACACACAAGTCGGACCGCAATTAATAACCGATCATAGGCACACCCCCATCCCCGAAAGTTGGCTGAGTTAAGAGAAAAGAGAGACGACCGATAGTACTTGAGCAATGCTGTAAACACGCCGGGGCCTGGATGATCCCTTCACGACATGGGAGATCAGTTCATCCATGCATGTGAGCAGACTCCAGCTGACGGCTGGATTGGCTATCATCTACATATCGTGCAGGTTGTGTTGTACAGGGCTGTAGTTCTGATGAGAAATCTCAAAAAAGGTTTCTTGTCATCTCGCAATATTAGGCTTGATGTGCTTTCGATCACTACGAGGGTTAAACAACAACAACTGCGTTCCTCCAAGGCGCTAGTCATTGGGGGCACATGCACGAAGACTACTCGGTTGCCATCTAGGTCAAGTCAGATATGTTAATTAGGACATCTATCGATTGACCCCTTTTCTATGAGTTTCTCTTTAACTTGAGCTTTGATCCTTGTCTAGATTGTCCGTCGGGATTCATGTTGTCTCCTTGGGGCAGTGAGGTTATGGCTTCTTGTCATGTGGCATTTTTCGTGTTATATGTTAATCCGATGTGCCTCATATCAAAGTGATGACAACCTCGTTTCCGGGGAACATGCATGAAGACTTCTCGACAGTCATTGATGAGGTCAAGCCGGCTCCGGTAGATAAAAGGAAACTATTTCAGTATATAGAGCCTCCGTGTGTGGTTGCTAGTGTTGCTCTCTTCACACTCTCTCGTCCTCTCCAGATCTAAACATGAAAGCAGTGGCCACACTCTCTCTTTGCTTGCCAGTGGTCACACATCCGGCTAGATCCTTTTCACCGAGGAAGGTGAGAAGGTGCAATGTTCACGCGGTCGTCCTTAGTGACGGCTCTTACCCACTGCCGGCACGTCCTCATCAGCATGCCTTGCTGTTCTCTTCCATGCAGCGCCGGCTAGGGAGGGCCTCCAACCCCTTCTTCCTTGCTGTCGTAGTGTGTGTAGATCTGGCCTCCCACCGCCCACATAGCGACATCCTGGCGACCCTCAGGTACAACTTACTTCGAAACCAGCCTTGCTCTACTGCCCCAGCTCCTCACATCACTGCATTTGTATCTTTTATTATTTCTTAGGCCCCCTCGTAGATAGGATCGACCGGCTGTTCGAAAGCCACCTAAAATTTTATAGTTAAGAGGCAAAACTACTTCGTGCAGTCGAATCTAGTACTACTTGGTTCATACAAGGAATAAAGGGGGTGGGGTGTGGGAAGATTTGTTACCTGAATCTAGGACTTGGTCGAAAGAGGAAATAATGGGGGCGAAAAGTAGCAGAGACTGGCTATCTGTAGGATCAAAAGTATGTCTAGAGGGGGGGGGTGATTAGACTACTAGACCAGATAATAACTTAGCCTCACTACAAGAAATATGTCAACTTGTGATCACCACTATTGGTCACTGAACGGTCACAAATTTCCATTTGTGACCTTTTTGTGACCAAAAACATGAGGCCAAAAGCTGGGCATCATAAACTGACTATAGCGACCTTCTCTGTGAGAAGGTCATAGACGTTTGTGACCAAAATATGCCTACTGTCGTGTTTTGGTCACTAGCAGCCTCCCCAGGCCACGTAAGCATCCAACGTGGCAAGCTGATGTGGCACAAGATTCAGCCCGGTCCAATTCGTTGTTTTACATGGGCCGAGCCCAATAATTCAGCCTTTTTATATATTTTTTACTATTAATTTTGATCAGCTACATGGGCCAAGCCCAACATTTTAGCCTTTTTATTTCATGGGTCATAGCCTTTTTGAGATCTATTTCGTTACTGGGCCTAAGCCTTTTTGTTTTCTGGCCTTCACCTTTTCACAATTATTATTTTAATTATTTTTTCCCGAATTATTTGATTTGTGGCCTTTTTAGGGCCCAAACAGTATTTGTTTAATTTCCAACGTATCAACAATAAATTATCAGCAATAAATAATCAACATTTCGATCAGCAGAGCCCCAATCACACAATTTTCACAAATGATGACCAAAATGAGTACATTATATATATTACAATCATGCTAGTCCACATCATCTAGGAATTTAGAACAACTATAAAAGTGCTGCTATGAAGTATAGAACAACCATTCCATATTTGTAATCACCCAGGAACAAATACAACAGCTACAAAGATGAAGTGTTCCCTTTTTCCAACTTCTTAAGCCTAGAGCTCCTGCAAAAGACAGTAAATGATCATTATCCTGCAATATCCTCCAACATACAACAGCTAGGAAAGGAATTGAACAAAATAATAAGAAAATACACAAGCAGGTAGGAGTGGGTCCTGAAGCATGAGGGCATACATAACAGTAGCAACCATGAGTAAGTATTAGCAAATATTATATTGGTGGAAAAAATTAAATACTAGCAAGCTCGAAGAAAACTCCAAGAACTCTATGACTCACAATACAATCATGTTTTTGACAGCAAATACTACTAGAGTTAAGGCACAAAACATATTCTAAGCAGTGTCAACATCATGGCAGTAACAATTAACAGTAGCAGCTACTGATGTTCACAACATAGTTAGCTACTGATGTTCACCAAATTTAAAAATTTATCTGTCTAGTTAACAAAAGTACAACACCATACTTAGGAACTCGGAGCAAGAAAAGGCACATGTAGCCTAGGAGCTACCACAAATGATACTGATCAAGGACAGAAACAAGTTGGCATGATATCATTCATTCATTCAATCTCATCATGATCATACATTGAATTCATTAAAGGTTACATATTCATTTCTTGACATAGCATTGGAAAATCACAAGAATAGTATATGAACCAAAGTGTCCAAATAACACATGGAGGTCACCATCACATAGCAAAGGAAGAGTGGGACAGACCAAGTACTTACCCTCTGTACAGATCAAAGACTTCGTGCTTCCTCTTCCTTGGTGGACAAATCAAAGACTTCACTTCCTCTTCCTCGTGCACCAACAGGAAGACCATCTCAAACACCTTGGTGCCAACAACCTGCAAAACAGCACAACCATCCACACATTAAGTACTGACTTCTGATAAGTGGATCCATTGACATAAGTAAACTTGGGAATAGTGTGGATTAAAACTACAGTTTCAGTTTGGTTACCTATTGGGCTGTCATTGGATTGGACAAAATAGGCTAAGACATTACATTAATTTAGTAAATAAGTTGGTATAAGAATGATTGTGGCAGCAGTAGATACAGTAAGAATGCAAAGTAAATTCAGTGAGAATTGTATTCTTATAAGCTACCAGCAGAGAACAGAAAACTGCCTAACAACCTGGCAGTAACATATAGCGCTGAGGCACTCACTGCAGTACAAAAAGCACTCCAAATTCTGATCTGCTAGACCAATTCAGAACTTCAGATCAGCTCAGAAGTGTTTCCCTGATCAGTTCATCCATTGCTAACAAATCTATACAGAAAGTAATAAATTGTAGCCCCTAATAGATACCACGAACTGGGCCAAACAACTCTTGTCAACTGGCTACCATTCGAATTATAATTGTACCATGGCATAGAAAAAAATTCAGTAACATCACTTCTAAAAATTAACCTGGTGTTGTTGTACTCCTACACCATTCAAGCTCATGATCGGGATAAACAATAATAATAACCCATAGATAGCATGGTACAGAAGCAAGCAACCAGTTAATACTAGCTATCTGAAGGAACAGCAAACAGTGACAATCCATTAAACTGACATCATATAATACTAGCAATCTCAAGGAAGGAGAGAAGGGAATATGGGGTTGGCGTCAGTGAGGAGGTGTATGATCTCCATGGTGTGCTTGATGATGCGGGCCGGCATGATATTATTCTTGTTCTGCTTGGCCTAGTAGGGCCCCATGACCGAAGCTGCTGTAAACGGCCTTGATGAGAACGTTCGCCTTCAATGACCTGACAAACATGATTTGAGATGGCAAGTGGTTTTTCAGCAAGGTAAGATAGACAGATGCCACTCCCTCCATCCCACAAGAAAAGATGTTATTACATCAAAAATACTGAAATAACATGGCGTATTACACTGTAATTAGAAGCGCGTGCATATTTAAGATCAATGTGTGCATACCTGAAGGCGTCTTGGCAGAAGTGAGTGTTGGGCTTCCCATCCGCACCCTTTACCAGGTAGAAGTAGATGGCGGTCTGCTTCGACATGCCGTCGTCCCGCCACGTCGGTGCTCACGCTGAAAAAGAGAAGATCAATGAAACTGAGAAACTTGTCCGAGTAGAACTAGATAGAACAACACTGATTCTCTATCTAGGATAAATATATATCACAACCATTTGAGCTGCATTTTAAGAACGAAGAAAGCTAAGAGGTGAGAAAGCACAACCATGTAAGATGCAGTTTGAGAGCTAAAGAAAAAAGATGTGGCTGTACCGAAGAAAAAGAAAGGTGCTCAACTACAACTCTTGTTTGGATAGGAAAGTTCTAAGCAATTCAGTTCAAACAACCACCCTAAAAAAACATGTGTTTTTTGAAAATTCTAGTGCAGATTCATGGCTTTCAAGATTAGTAGTAGTAGTACCACTAGTAGTAGTACCAATGTGTTAACCAAATTCAGGCCAGTATAACCAGGACAAAGCCCCTGCTACTCTCAAACAGCAGGTCACTGCCATAAGCTTTGATTTCAGGCAACAAGGGGAATTGGATCAATTGCAATGCAAGATGGTGCATTATTTGCTAGTGGCAAAGCATGTTCGCTTTTACATAATTCAACTCGTAAGGTAACACTAACATTTTATCCTTAACATGACAACAAAACAAAACTGTAGTGCTAGGATCTTGCGATTCAGGGTTTATTTATATTGGTTGTACATAATTAGTTCTGAATATTCATCAAATGCAATTCAACATAGATAAGATATTTGCCATCAGTTCAGAGCCAGTGCAATATCATATCAAGCTTAACCATTATAGGACTAGTTTCGAAATTTTCAATCTCCTACGGTGTTAATATGGAGTTGGGCTGACGCGGGAGGCCGGCTGACCTGCGCCATCTCATGGTGGAAGGGGATCTTCTGGTCGGACGGCGACTCGTTGGTGGTGAACACCCGGCGCACCACGTTGGCCCGGGGCGCCGCGCCGCCGACGTACGACAGCTCCTTGTACCCGAACGCCTCCACGGCGGCGTTCAAGTCTGCCGCCATCCGCGCCGGGAACCCACGCGGCAGCATCGCCCCTGCCTCCCGCAGCAGCGGCTCCACCCGGGACGCCCGCTTGGGAGCCGCATGGGAGCGGCAGGGGCGGACGGAGACGGCGTAGAAGGGCAGCCGCCGCGGAAGCACCCCCACGGCGGGGTGGTGTGTTGGTGCGGGGACCCGGAGCGAGGAGGAGGAAGAGGCGGCCATGGTGGACAGTACAGGGTGCGGGGGCGGCGTGATTCTATCGATTGGATCTGGGGGAGTGGGTGCGGTCGATCTGGTCTTTGGGGACGTGCGCGCCGGATCTGATCCGAGGGGAGGATGGAGCGGAGGGGAGGCGGTCGCGGTGGTGTGCCGGGAGCCGCCAATTACGCCGGAAGTCGCCGGGATCGGCCGCTGTACGTGGCGGCGGCGAGGAGGCGTGGGGAGAGAGATGGGCTCGCGAGAGGGGAAGGAGGCGTGGGGAGAGAGCGTCGTGGGATTTCTGGCTTTCTTTTTTCTCTCTCGTTTCTTTGGCAGGAAATGGAAAACAGCTAGCCAATGACATGCAAGGCCACGGATCACCCCCAATATCAAATCCTGGCCATCTAATCCTCCTACATCCAACGCTCAAAAACCTCCCTGATCCAACACACACACACACACCTCTCTCTCTTTCGCCTCTTCTTTTTTTAATCGGTTTAATTTTAATTTTTGAAGAACCTGCACATTATTTGCTTCAAAATTGGACAGTACCAATTTTCACTAATATTAGAACATAGTCCATATGTCCATGTATAATTAACCAAGTGGTTGCATGTTAAAAGCTTTTCATACACCTCCATCAAATTGTCAATTTTTCGCCATATCAATAAGAACCGGGTCAAACAATGTTGGAATGTTCATCTTGGAATAGCAAACAATGTTGCCTAAGGGGGTTTTCATTTTCTTTGGACGAAAAATCAATTTCCATTTTCTGAGGGCCCAAAATGAGTTTTTTTGTGAAGGACCTACCATATATTTGTTGCAAATTTGGACCAAATCATTTTTATAAAATATTAGGCCATATTTAATGCACAATTGACAAAATGGTTGGGTGTCAAAAGTTTCGACCCACCTCTCGTGAAAAAGACAAATTTCGCCCGATCTAGCTAGAAGCGGGTCAAATTTGAACTATAGCTGCCTCGTAGTTTGCTCTTTATTTTTTCCAAAAATCATTTCTAGGTACATAAGTATCTATTTAATCAGAGAAACACCAAAAAAATCCAAGATTCAACCACTAGCTAGAAACGGTAATTCCCGCCGTTTTGGCCGCATTTTGAAATGGGCATAAACAATTAAAAAAAATTCAAAAAATTGGAAAACCTTCGCATTGTGTCATTATATGTGGCCAAGTTACCAGCAAAAATTATAAACTTGTAATACGTCAATTATTTTATAAAGTTTTATCAGAAACGAGCTATCATGTGTGAAGATTCATGGCTTTCAAGCCAAATGATCAATCCTATGGCCACATTCATGACATTCTTTGTTAAAATGATCTCATATTGTGCACAAGGGTGCATCTTGGAATGGCAAACAATATTGCCTAAGAAAGTTTTCATTTTCTTTGGACGAAAAAATCATTTTCCATTTTTTGAGTGCCCAAAAGGAGGTTTTTTTTGTGAAGGACCTCCCAAATAATTGTTGCAAAATTTGACCAAATCAATTTTCTAAAATACTAGGACATATTTAATGCACAATTGACAAAATGGTTGGGTGTAAAAAGTTTTGATCCACCTCTCGTGAAAAAGATAAATTCCCGCCGATTCAGCTGGAAGTGGGTCAAATTTGAACTGCAGCTGCCTCATAGTTTGCTATTTATTTTTTCCAAAAATAATTTCTAGGTACATAAGTACCTATTTAATCATAAATACATGGTTTGGTGGCGATACGTCGAGATTTGGGCGGTGGTCGAGGGCCCCAACTCTAGAGCGCGTAAACTCGCATGCCCGCCGCGTGGTCACCGCGTGACTGTGGCGTTGCCATGTGTTCTGGGCGGCCTAGGCATGTCTAGAGGGTTGGCCACTCCCCAGGTAGGTGCTAGGAAGAAAATTACAACATAAGATTCTCACGAGGAGACCGATTGATGCTCACACATGAATTAGCAGCCAAGTGTTTGGTTAGCGGTACAGGAAATGCACATGGCTAATGGGCGTGATTTTGGTTGAGGATGATCAGTTACTAAGAAGACCTTCTTCACAAATTTTCAGCTCAAAAGGAGAAGTCTAGGTGGTACTTGCTTTGCAAAGTACCACACTGTACATAAATACGAATGTTGAAGATGGTCAGGGAGCTGGACATGACCCCCGGTGAAAATACTAGGACATATTTGATGCACAATTGACCAAATGGTTGGGTGTAAAAAGTTTTGATCCACCTCTCGTGAAAAAGACAAATTCCCACCGATTCAGCTGGAAGCGGGTCAAATTTGAACTGCGACTGCCTCGTAGTTTGCTCTTTATTTTTTTCCAAAAATCATTTCTAGGTACATAAATATCTATTTAATCAGAGAAACAACAAAAAAATTCCAAGATTCAACTACTAGCTAGGAACGATCATTCCTGCCGTTTTGTCCGCATTTTGAAACGGGCATAAAAAATTAAAAAAAAATCAAAAATTTGGACTATGTCATTATATGTTACCTCCGCATTGTGTCATTATATGTTACCTAGTTTCTAGGAAAAACTACAAACTTTGACTCTGTCAAATGTCTTTAAAAAGTGTTCTCATTTCCTTTTGCACTAGTTTCTTCAGTTTCCTTTTTCAGTTCCATTTTTCTTTGCTTTATATTGTTTCTTTTTTCAGTTTTTGCTTTTTGTTTGTCTTTATCTCCTTTTGTTTTTATTCTACATTTTTCATATACATGAAGAACCTTTTTTAATATACATGTTTAATAGTTTTAAAATACAAGTTTAATGTGTTTTTATACTTGGTCAACATTTTTAAATACACATTTTTAATAATTATCAAATGATTGATTAACATTTTTTAAATATAAGATTAAATTTTTAATACATGGTCACCATTTTGTATACACATTTTAACAGTTTTAAATGCTTGATTCACATTTTCAAAAACAAGGTTTTTTAATACACTGTCAACATTTTTTCTATACATATTTTTAACATTTATCAAATGCTTTATTAAAAATCAAATAAAAGATGAACATTTTTTAATACATGATCAACATTTTTTATACAAACTTTAACATTTTCAAATGCTTGATTAAAATTTGAACTCCCTTTATTTATATGGAGTTAAAGTCCTGTCAAGCCCACATTTTTCATTAGATGGACGTTCAGTAGCCATATAGGCTGGCCTATTCGGCGGAAGAAAAATAAAGGCCTTGTCCAACGAAGGCCCAAGCCCAGCAAGGTGTTGTAATGTTGAAATAGAGCTGGTTCGGTAGTGTATCACTGGCTGGTTCGGTAGTGTATCACTGAGCGTGTGGTGGCTTGGTGGTTAGCGTGGGGCGAGAGGGAAGGTGAGGTCGCGAGTTCGATTCCGCGTTGGGCATATTTTTGTTGGTTTTTAGCCATGTAGCTCGGTGGCTCTTACGGGTGGTTGGTCCGCATGTCAGTTCGGTGGGGTCTCCTTTGAGATATGTGGTGGGTCCTGTCAATTTGATGGGGCCTACATGTCAGGTCAGTGGTAGGTCCCGCTCGCAGGGCAGTGGGTCCCATATGTCCATTTCGTTGGGCCTACCTGTCTGGTCGGTGGGACCCATGTGTCATTAGATAGATAGTGCATGGTCAATAGGTCAGTGTGTGGGTCTCACCTATCAGTGCTAGGTTTAAATTATCACATGGACCTGACACATAGGCGAAAATTGTCACATGGACGTGCCACATAGACGAAATTGTAGAGGTGGCCGCCCCGTCATCTAAATGCATCACAAATTAGCAATTGTGACCATCCAGATAGGTCCTAATCGACTAGGAGTCAGGCGTTGACCAGGGTTGTCTATGCTATGACCATTTTGTGTAAGGAAATTACGACCTTTCCGACAAAATGGTCGCTATGGTTTAGGGTTTGGAGCCCCCCGAACAGCTTTTGACCAATTGGTCTCAAGTGGTCGTAAATTTATGACCAATTTTTCGAGGGTCACTGACAGAAGGTCATAAGTTGACATATTTCTTGTAGTGCCTTTTCCCAATTTGAAGCTTTGAGAGTTTTTAGCAATTTAGCACAAGTCAAGCAATCTTCCTACACATGCAATTCTAGAGTTGTGGCAGTGGAATGTAAAGCATTGCATATGAAGTTAAAGGGAGGAGTTGGAGAGTGCAAACGCAATTGGAGACACATATGTTTTTCGCGTTGTTCCGATAGGTGGTGCAATCGTACATCCATGTTGATGGAGACTTCAACCCAAGATGGGTAAAGGCTGCGCGAGTCCACAGAGGGCTCCACCCACGAAGGGTCCACGAAGAAGCAACCTTGTCGATCCCACCATGGACGTCACCCATGATGGACTTGCCTTACTAGGGTAGATTGTCCGGACCCCGATCCTAAGTCACACAGGTCTAGCATGTAACACATCATATCACTTTGCGGCCTCACGCACGGTATCACCACGGGTGCCACCTTACCTGGCCCGGGACCGTTTGCGCATGTTGGCACATGTATATGATAGTGTCGCTAGCATCCATATGACAGAGAACCCGGGCCGACATGACTAGTTATAAACCAAAAGTGGCACTAAATTACAGAGACAAGCGTACATCACCCAGCAACGGACGTGTCGGTCATCAACGTATGATCCCAAAATCGTGGTAAGCTACCAAGACTTAAAGGAACAACGCGTGACATTTCCCCTAAGGGACACACACAGGAACGAAGAAGGACACATGCCGGCCAGCCTACGTGTTCGGAGCAGCAGCAAGCTACCAAGGCTCAGTGGAAGCACTAGGAGGCATTTCCCTAGAAGATAGGCTACCAAGGGTTAACAACTAGGTGTCGGATCCCACACATACCAGTACACATTACACGTACGCATAACATGCAAGTATGTGTTGTACAACATGGCATCACAACATAACTCAACCACTCATATAGATAAGGCCCAGAAGAGCCATCATAACACTTATTACAAATAAAGGTCACATGACCCAGCATACAGAGCATACAGGCAACGGAAGCACAACATGTCCGAGTACAGAATACTACAGAGGAAAAGGCTGAGAAGCCTGACTATCTGCAAGACCCTCCCAAGGGTACAAGATTGTAGCTGAGGAAACAAGCTAAACATCGAAATCCACGCGGAACCACTAGTGAGACTGAAGTCTCTCTGCAAAACATAAATTAAGCAACGTGAGTACAAAGGTACTCAGCAAGACTTACATCAGAACTAGCTACATATGCATCATTATCAGCAAAGGGGGTGGTGGAGTTTGACTGCAGCAAGCCAGCTTTGACTCGGTAGCTATCCTGAACTACGACTGCAAGTAACTCTTTTGAGGTGGCGCACACGAGTCCACATATTCACCAATCAATACACCACTATGGATCCGCTCCCGTCTCCCTACGAGAAGGGCATCCATAGCACTCACGCTTATCTTGCGCGTTTTAGAGTATCCACTTGCACTTGTCTATGAACTATACAGGTAACCCAGAAGTACATTCCCGCGGACACATCTATTCGAATAGATCATATATAACCCTGCAGGGGTGTACTTCTTCACACACGCTCTCACCACTTACCGCCGTTTACACGACATGTACTAGGCAACCTTCAAGCGGAAGCCCAACGAGGGTGTCGGCCATGACCTGACTAACCACACAAGTCTCTAGTCCAGGTTTATCGCCTATTTGGGTTCCATCCGTGGGGAGATCCGGCTGGGGTGTCACTCACGGCCCCAAACGATGTGTACAGGGTTCCCGAGCCACCAAACGGGCGACTCGGTACACCATGCCACGTACCTGCCGCATCACAGCCCACCCCGAGGGTCAGAGCTGCGTATGACCTCTAGTATACTACAAACACCAGAAACTAATTGCAACTCCTGGACAGAGATCAGGTTGATTAATAAGTCGAGAGAGCTTGGAGTTCCCGGAGCCCAATGTGTGGTAGTAGCTGTTCACGGATCAACCAACGCAGAAGTCAGTTCCTGAGGACGGTTTCAATGAGACAACCCACCATGTACTCCTACATGGCCTCTCATCGCTACCTTTACCAAAACGTGTTCACACACTTAGCTCTCAATAGTAGGACAAGTTCACCACATTCCAACTCATCATTGATGAATCAGGCCCGACACAACTCTATGTATAGCAAGCATAACCAGAAAGCATGAATGAGTAAGCACATCATGGCTCAAACAACTCCTACTCATGCTAGTGGGTTTCAACTATTTACTGTGCCAATGTCAGGTCATGCAGAGGAAAAGGGGTTCAGCTACCGCAACACATAGCAGTTGAATCGTTGTTGTCCTAATGCAGTAAAAGAGAGCAAGAGCGGGAGAGTGGGATTGTATCGGAATGCTCAATGGGGTTTTGCTTGCCTGGCACTTCTGAAGGTAGTAATACTCTTCATCGGTGTCATCGAACTCATCGTCGGAGCTACGTCCACTGAGAGGGAACAAAACGAGAAAACAGAGAAAGAACACAATCAATGCAATGCGAGAATATGATGCATGATCATGACATGGCAATATGTTGTTGATCGAGCTAATGCTACTAGCAACCTTATTAAATGAAGTTGGTTTGAACCAAAGGATCAAATTCAAACTCCATATGTTAATATTCAAATGGCGTTTAATTGATTTGACCTGATCAGCACGCATAAGTTGCTCAAACATGCATGATATTGCCATAAACAGATTCCTTGAATTTTTCTGATCATTTTTCATATATAAATTATTTTCATTGGAGTTATAGATTATTTTCTGTGATTTTTAGAAGGTTTAGCTATTTTCTGAAATAAATAAATCATTTCTGATTTATTTAAAACACAGGAAAGCTTTACTGCGTCAGCATGACCTCATGCTGACGTCAGCGGGTCAACTTGGCTGGTCCAGGTCAAACCTGACCAGTGGGCCCCACTGGTCAGTCTCTCAGAGCTGACTCAAGTCACACACACGTGGGACCAGTCAACATCCATGTCAGCAAAGTCAATGCTGATGTGTGGGTCCCACTGGTTAAAAAAACTAAACAGAAGATTAAACTAAACTAAATAGGCACAGGGGCCCACATGTCAGTGTCACTGGGGGGTTAATTAGTCCTAATCAAATTGCCTGACCGGTGGGGCCCACCGGTCAGTCGCTTGGGCGATGGAGCTCGACGCCGGCGACCTCTGGTTGCGGCGGAGTCCGTGCTACGGCCCACGGGAGCAGTAGCTGAGGGCACTAAGGGGGAGCCCAGGCTCTCGCGCATACAGGGGAGGCGATGGGAGGACGCGGGGGCGGAGGAGCTCATTGGAACAGAGCTCGCGGCGGCGCCGGAGTTCGGGCTGCGACGGAAACGGCGTTGCAGCGCGGCAGGAGCAATCGGTGGCCGAAATCGACGCGTAGGGGTGCACTGAGTGCAGTGGTGAGCTCGGACACGAGTGGCGGTGTCTAGAACGACGGCGACGACATGGCCGGCGGCGGTGAGCTCACGGGTGTGGCAGCTAGCGCGGCTAGAGGCGTAAACAAGCTCAGGGAGTAGGGGAAACGACGACGGAGCTCACTTGGGGTCGATGAGCAGCTCAGTGGGCTCGGGGAGGCATCGGAGTCGGTGAATCGACGAGCGGCGTCCGGCGACCGTGCTCGGGGAAGACGGGTCGATGGCGGCAATGCAGGGCGACCGAGGTCGTTTCCTTCGGATTGAAGACGGGCCGCTCGATGGTGGGGCTCGTGTTCACGTCGGAGAAGCAAGGGGGAAGTGGTGGGTACGGCAACAACGAGCGATGGCGACGGTGGCGTTCGGCCATGCTGAAGAACAGACGAGGGAGAGGCGAGGGGGGAGAGTGAGGGAGTCAGAGTGATCGGGACGACACCGAGGAGGTGTATCGAGGAGTCGCCACTCTTTTCGGCGACGCAGGCGAGCAGGCAGGAGACGTGGCGCCTCGCGCGTGCGCGTGCGGTGTCCCTCCTCTGTCTACTGGCAGAGGTAGGCGACGACTGGCACGGCCAGGTGGGCTGGGCCATAACAGGAGCTGGGCCGGCTCTGGTGCAGGTAAGCAGCCCAGGTGAGTCCTTCTGTCTCTCTTTTCTATTCTGTTTCTGTTTTCTAATTTTGACATTTTGTTTTGGCTTTAATAAAAATGCCAGAGCATTTTCAAAAATCATGAGACTGCTTGTGGCAACTGTTTGGATTATTTCCAACAGCCAACATTTCAGTTCATGAATATTTGGACATTTAAAATAATATATAAAATTTAAATGCCCAAATGCAAATAAGATATGATTTAATTCAATGTCCAAAATATTCCACAAAAATGTTCACTAATGTTGGTTTGGTATCAAAGCCTTGCCAAAATTATCAAACATTGAAGAAGGCATTTTGTGCTCATTGAAAAGATTTGAGTAAACCCTAGCTGGATGTAAGGGGTGCTGGGGGTTTCTGCCATCCCCATTTCAAGTTTCCTTTGAAAACAAACATGATTACATGATGATCATGCAGAGACAAACAAAGGCTAATCTAGGGCTTTGACAACTCACCCCCACTAAACAAGAATCTCGTCCCGAGATTCAAGCTTAGGGTAAAATGAAGGGGGGACGCAACTAACACAATCTTCACGATCCAGGTTGCACTTCATAGGAATGTTGATTGCTTGCATCATGTTGATCTGGACATCCTTGCTTTTGTGGTCTTTGTCCGACATGGTGACGAAGAAAGAAACTCTACGAAAATTGATCTCCTGAAAGATCGAGCAACTCAAGATCAACTCATGGAGTGAGACGTTGAAACATCTCTTGAGCTGAGACTCGGAACACATCTCTTGAGCTGAGACTCGGAACACATATCCGAAGGGATGGAACAAAACAAATGATGAAGGTTCACTTAATGGCAATAATTCCACACTTAAAGAAGATGGTGATCGATGTCACCAGACAGGGCACCTTAGAGAAGGTGACTCGTAGAATTATTCGCTTAAGTGGCAGAAAGAATTACTTTTGATATAGAGATCATTGAAACTCTTCATACCAGGCTAAGGGCAATCACAATCGATCCTTTGAAGGAGTTCGGAAGGATGGCATACCTAGACTAGAATACATGATACAGACTACCTTGTTGAAGACAACGCAATGAGTGATTTTTGCTTATCACCGGAAATGGATGCGAGCCATGGTAAGCCCACTTTTGAAGATAATCCTGGAAATCAAGTACTGAGAAGGGTACCCCTTGGTAAATGGCACAATGGTGGGTGCAAGCTGGGAACAAAATGCGAATGTTGGAATGTTCCAACCACCATATCTGCCTGAGATTCAGATTTGGTTGGTGACATGATATTCCAGACTCATCAAGGCAAGAAAGGAAAATGAAAGTTTGCAACACAACCGATGGGATGACATAGCGAGATTCTCGGGAAATCAACTATGATAGCAAGGTCCAAGGCATGAGCTGGTTCTGCTACACACATGTGAACACGTTGTCATAGACAAGCATGGCCACATGGTAGTCTTACAACAAAACACTACCAAGTTTAGGTGGGGAACCATCATCTAGGATATCGAAGTCCAAGCATAAGACATGATTCGTAAGAAGGAACTTCTTCTCCTTGAACAAATCAACCAATGGCTTGGTGTGCTAGGGAGACATATAGAGTGAAGGTTGCAAATCTCCAAACCACAGAATACTTTGCACGTATGCATGACTGACTCGGGATGATTCCACAAGAAGCAAAACAACTTTCTCGAACTCACGGTGACAACTTACATCAATTACACATGAGTTAGGGAAAGTCTCTTCTCTCATCCAACATATCCCTCATGATCGTGTCACGAAGGCAATGTTTACAAAGTTTCCAACTCTAGCTTAATATTGTCCAACAACATCATGGAGAAGATAGGGATGTTGTCGATGGGCTCAACAACAATTCATCACGAATTAGCAATTGTGACCATCCAGATTGGTCCTAATCGACTAGGAGTCAGGCGTTGACCAGGGTTGTCTATGCTATGACCATTTTGTGTAAGGAAATTACGACCTTTCCGACAAAATGGTCGCTATGGTTTAGGGTTTGGAGCCCCCCGAACAGCTTTTGACCAATTGGTCTCAAATGGTCGTAAATTTATGACCAATTTTTCGAGGGTCACTGACAGAAGGTCATAAGTTGACATATTTCTTGTAGTGCCTTTTCCCAATTTGAAGCTTTGAGAGTTTTTAGCAATTTAGCACAAGTCAAGCAATCTTCCTACACATGCAATTCTAGAGTTGTGGCAGTGGAATGTAAAGCAGTGCATATGAAGTTAAAGGGAGGAGTTGGAGAGTGCAAACGCAATTGGAGACACATATGTTTTTCGCGTGGTTCTGATAGGTGGTGCAATCGTACATCCATGTTGATGGAGACTTCAACCCAAGATGGGTAAAGGCTGCGCGAGTCCACAGAGGGCTCCACCCACGAAGGGTCCACGAAGAAGCAACCTTGTCGATCCCACCATGGACGTCACCCATGATGGACTTGCCTTACTAGGGTAGATTGTCAGGACCCCGATCCTAAGTCACACAGGTCTAGCATGTAACACTTCATATCACTTTGCGGCCTCACGCACGGTATCACCACGGGTGCCACCTTACCTGGCCCGGGACCGTTTGCGCATGTTGGCACATGTATATGATAGTGTCGCTAGCATCCATATGACAGAGAACCCGGGCCGACATGACTAGTTATAAACCAAAAGTGGCACTAAATTATAGAGACAAGCGTACATCACCCAGCAACGGACGTGTCGGTCATCAACGTATGATCCCAAATCGTAGTAAGCTACCAAGACTTAAAGGAACAACGCGTGACATTTCCCCTAAGGGACACACACAGGAACGAAGAAGGACACATGCCGGCCAGCCTACGTGTTCGGAGCAGCAGCAAGCTACCAAGGCTCAGTGGAAGCACTAGGAGGCATTTCCCTAGAAGATAGGCTACCAAGGGTAAACAACTAGGTGTCGGATCCCACACATACCAGTACACATTACACGTACGCATAACATGCAAGTATGTGTTGTACAACATGGCATCACAACATAACTCAACCACTCATATAGATAAGGCCCAGAAGAGCCATCATAACACTTATTACAAATAAAGGTCACATGACCCAGCATACAGAGCATACAGGCAACGGAAGCACAACATGTCCGAGTACAGAATACTACAAAGGAAAAGGCTGAGAAGCCTGACTATCTGTAAGACCCTCCCAAGGGTACAAGATTGTAGCTGAGGCAACAAGCTAAACATCGAAATCCACGCGGACCACTAGTGAGACTGAAGTCTCTCTGCAAAACATAAATTAAGCAACGTGAGTACAAAGGTACTCAGCAAGACTTACATCAGAACTAGCTACATATGCATCATTATCAGCAAAGGGGGTGGTGGAGTTTGACTGCAGCAAGCCAGCTTTGACTCGGTAGCTATCCTGAACTATGACTGCAAGTAACTCTTTTGAGGTGGCGCACACGATTCCACATATTCACCAATCAATACACCACTATGGATCCGCTCCCGTCTCCCTACGAGAAGGGCATCCATAGCACTCACGCTTATCTTGCGCGTTTTAGAGTATCCACTTGCACTTGTCTATGAACTATACAGGTAACCCAGAAGTACATTCCCGCGGACACAGCTATTCGAATAGATCATATATAACCCTGTAGGGGTGTACTTCTTCACACACGCTCTCACCACTTACCGCCGTTTACACGACATGTACTAGGCAACCTTCAAGCGGAAGCCCAACGAGGGTGTCGGCCACGACCTGACTAACCACACAAGTCTCTAGTCCAGGTTTATCGCCTATTTGGGTTCCATCCGTGGGGAGATCCGGCTGGGGTGTCACTCACGGCCCCAAACGATGTGTACAGGGTTCCCGAGCCACCAAACGGGCGACTCGGTACACCATGCCACGTACCTGCCGCATCACAGCCCACCCCGAGGGTCAGAGCTGCGTATGACCTCTAGTATACTACAAACACCAGAAACTAATTGCAACTCCTGGACAGAGATCAGGTTGATTAATAAGTCGAGAGAGCTTGGAGTTCCCGGAGCCCAATGTGTGGTAGTAGCTGTTCACGGATCAACCAACGCAGAAGTCAGTTCCTGAGGACGGTTTCAATGAGACAACCCACCATGTACTCCTACATGGCCTCTCATCGCTACCTTTACCAAAACGTGTTCACACACTTAGCTCTCAATAGTAGGACAAGTTCACCACATTCCAACTCATCATTGATGAATCAGGCCCGACACAACTCTATGTATAGCAAGCATAACCAGAAAGCATGAATGAGTAAGCACATCATGGCTCAAACAACTCCTACTCATGCTAGTGGGTTTCAACTATTTACTGTGCCAATGTCAGGTCATGCAGAGGAAAAGGGGTTCAGCTACTGCAACACATAGCAGTTGAATCGTTGTTGTCCTAATGCAGTAAAAGAGAGCAAGAGCGGGAGAGTGGGATTGTATCGGAATGCTCAATGGGGTTTTGCTTGCCTGGCACTTCTGAAGGTAGTAATACTCTTCATCGGTGTCAGCGAACTCATCGTCGGAGCTACGTCCACTGAGAGGGAACAAAACGAGAAAACAGAGAAAGAACACAATCAATGCAATGCGAGAATATGATGCATGATCATGACATGGCAATATGTTGTTGATCGAGCTAATGCTACTAGCAACCTTATTAAATGAAGTTGGTTTGAACCAAAGGATCAAATTCAAACTCCATATGTTAATATTCAAATGGCGTTTAATTGATTTGACCTGATCAGCACGCATAAGTTGCTCAAACATGCATGATATTGCCATAAACAGATTCCTTGAATTTTTCTGATCATTTTTCATATATAAATTATTTTCATTGGAGTTATAGATTATTTTCTGTGATTTTTAGAAGGTTTAGCTATTTTCTGAAATAAATAAATCATTTCTGATTTATTTAAAACACAGGAAAGCTTTACTGCGTCAGCATGACCTCATGCTGACGTCAGCGGGTCAACTGGGCTGGTCCAGGTCAAACCTGACCAGTGGGCCCCACTGGTCAGTCTCTTAGAGCTGACTCAAGTCACACACACGTGGGACCAGTCAACATCCATGTCAGCAAAGTCAATGCTGATGTGTGGGTCCCACTGGTTAAAAAAACTAAACAGAAGATTAAACTAAACTAAATAGGCACAGGGGCCCACATGTCAGTGTCACTGGGGGGTTAATTAGTCCTAATCAAATTGCCTGACCGGTGGGGCCCACCGGTCAGTCGCTTGGGCGGCGGAGCTCGACGCCGGCGACCTCTGGTTGCGGCGGAGTCCGTGCTACGGCCCACGAGAGCAGTAGCTGAGGGCACTAGGGGGAAGCCCAGGCTCTCGCGCATACAGGGGAGGCGATGGGAGGACGCGGGGGCGGAGGAGCTCATCGGAACAGAGCTCGCGGCGGCGCCGGAGTTCGGGCTGCGGCGGAAACGGCGTTGCAGCGCGGCAGGAGCAATCGGTGGCCGAAATCGACGCGTAGGGGTGCACTGAGTGCAGTGGTGAGCTCGGACACGAGTGGCGGTGTCTAGAACGACGGCGACGACATGGCCGGCGGCGGTGAGCTCACGGGTGTGGCAGCTAGCGCGGCTAGAGGCGTAAACAAGCTCAGGGAGTAGGGGAAACGACGACGGAGCTCACTTGGGGTCGATGAGCAGCTCAGTGGGCTCGGGGAGGCATCGGAGTCGGTGAATCGACGAGCGGCGTCCGGCGACCGTGCTCGGGGAAGACGGGTCGATGGCGGCAATGCAGGGCGACCGAGGTCGTTTCCTTCGGATTGAAGACGGGCCGCTCGATGGTGGGGCTCGTGGGCACGTCGGAGAATCAAGGGGGAAGTGGTGGGTACGGCAACAACGAGCGATGGCGACGGTGGCGTTCGGCCATGCTGAAGAACAGACGAGGGAGAGGCGAGGGGGGAGAGTGAGGGAGTCAGAGTGATCGGGACGGCACCGAGGAGGTGTATCGAGGAGTCGCCACGCTTTTCGGCGACGCAGGCGAGCAGGCAGGAGACGTGGCGCCTCGCGCGTGCGCGTGCGGTGTCCCTCCTCTGTCTACTGGCAGAGGTAGGCGACGACTGGCACGGCCATGTGGGCTGGGCCATAACAGGAGCTGGGCCGGCTCTGGTGCAGGTAAGCAGCCCAGGTGAGTCCTTCTGTCTCTCTTTTCTATTCTGTTTCTGTTTTCTAATTTTGACATTTTGTTTTGGCTTTAATAAAAATGCCAGAGCATTTTCAAAAATCATGAGACTGCTTGTGGCAACTGTTTGGATTATTTCCAACAGCCAATATTTCAGTTCATGAATATTTGGACATTTAAAATAATATATAAAATTTAAATGCCCAAATGCAAATAAGATATGATTTAATTAAATGTCCAAAATATTCCACAAAAATGTTCACTAATGTTGGTTTGGTATCAAAGCCTTGCCAAAATTATCAAACATTGAAGAAGGCATTTTGTGCTCATTGAAAAGATTTGAGTAAACCCTAGCTGGATGTAAGGGGTGCTGGGGGTTTCTGCCATCCCCATTTCAAGTTTCCTTTGAAAACAAACATGATTACATGATGATCATGCAGAGACAAACAAAGGCTAATCTAGGGCTTTGACAACTCACCCCCACTAAACAAGAATCTCGTCCCGAGATTCAAGCTTAGGGTAAAATGAAGGGGGGACGCAACTAACACAATCTTCACGATCCAGGTTGCACTTCATAGGAATGTTGATTGCTTGCATCATGTTGATCTGGACATCCTTGATTTTGTGGTCTTTGTCCGACATGGTGACGAAGAAAGAAACTCTACGAAAATTGATCTCCTGAAAGATCGAGCAACTCAAGATCAACTCATGGAGTGAGACGTTGAAACATCTCTTGAGCTGAGACTCGGAACACATCTCTTGAGCTGAGACTCGGAACACATATCCGAAGGGATGGAACAAAACAAATGATGAAGGTTCACTTAATGGCAATAATTCCACACTTAAAGAAGATGGTGATCGATGTCACCAGACAGGGCACCTTAGAGAAGGTGACTCGTAGAATTATTCCCTTAAGTGGCAGAAAGAATTACTTTTGATATAGAGATCATTGAAACTCTTCATACCAGGCTAAGGCCAATCACAATCGATCCTTTGAAGGAGTTCGGAAGGATGGCATACCTAGACTAGAATAGATGATACAGACTACCTTGTTGAAGACAACGCAATGAGTGATTTTTGCTTATCACCGGAAATGGATGGGAGCCATGGTAAGCCCACTTTTGAAGATAATCCTGGACATCAAGTACTGAGAAGGGTACCCCTTGGTAAATGGCACAATGGTGGGTGCAAGCTGGGAACAAAATGCGAATGTTGGAATGTTCCAACCATCATATCTGCCTGAGATTCAGATTTGGTTGGTGACATGATATTCCAGACTCATCAAGGCAAGAAAGGAAAATGAAAGTTTGCAACACAACCGATGGGATGACATAGCGAGATTCTCGGGAAATCAACTACGATAGCAAGGTCCAAGGCATGAGCTGGTTCTGCTACACACATGTGAACACGTTGTCATAGACAAGCATGGCCACATGGTAGTCTTACAACAAAACACTACCAAGTTTAGGTGGGGAACCATCATCTAGGATATCGAAGTCCAAGCATAAGACATGATTCGTAAGAAGGAACTTCTTCTCCTTGAACAAATCAACCAATGGCTTGGTGTGCTAGGGAGACATATAGAGTGAAGGTTGCAAATCTCCAAACCACAGAATACTTTGCACGTATGCATGACTGACTCGGGATGATTCCACAAGAAGCAAAACAACTTTCTCGAACTCACGGTGACAACTTACATCAATTACACATGAGTTAGGGAAAGTCTCTTCTCTCATCCAACATATCCCTCATGATCGTGTCACGAAGGCAATGTTTACAAAGTTTCCAACTCTAGCTTAATATTGTCCAACAACATCATGGAGAAGATAGGGATGTTGTCGATGGGCTCAACAACAATTCATCACAAATTAGCAATTGTGACCATCCAGATTGGTCCTAATCGACTAGGAGTCAGGCGTTGACCAGGGTTGTCTATGCTATGACCATTTTGTGTAAGGAAATTACGACCTTTCCGACAAAATGGTCGCTATGGTTTAGGGTTTGGAGCGCGGCATGCAGAAGATCAGCATGCCCGCCGATGCACCGGCAAAGGCGACGTGCAGCCGCGGGACCGTGATAGAGCTCCTTCTAACATGGTAGAAGTCGTAGCATGTCTCGATGCACGTAGCTCTCTCCGCCACTCATGTCGGCGGAAGCCTTAGCACACGCGCAGTTGCTCCTCGACTTCCCTCCTGCAGCGGAGAATCTCGACGAGTGGAGAGCTACCGTTCGTAGCCTTGTCTCCATCGCCAACAAGGATGAACCTCGGCTGGCGGGGCCTTCGGGCCGACGCTCTCCCGAACCACCAGGAGCCAGCGGTGGAAGGACTGGGGACGCCGTGGCTACGGTGCACTCTGTCGGATTATGGGCTCCGCAAACCCAAGAAGTTCGAAGACAGGGGCGTGAACAAAGATCTCTCTCACTCACGCCAACCTAGCGTCTCGCCCTCGTCAAGTGAAGAGATTCAAGCAAACAACAAGTGAAGCACGCAAGAGTTTACCCAGGTTCAGGCCACCTTGTGGTGTAAAACCCTACTTCCTGCTTTGGTGGATGGGCCTCAGGAGGGCTAGAGTATGAACTAATACAGTGGTTCCTGAGCTCAGGAGGAGAGCTCAGGAGGGTCAGGAGGCAAGAGTTCTTGCCCCTTTGCGTGGAGGCAGAGTTTATGGATCTGCTTGACCTGTCACTCATAGTGGGGATCCTAGCTACTTATATAGGCGGCCAGGGTCCTCTTCCCCCGAAATGTTTAGGCGGGAAGGGATCCCACAACGGCCATTTTTAAGCGGGAACACAAGGATGTTCCTACCCTAACAAAAGCAGTCTTCGCCTGCAAAAGGATCAGGCGGTGACGTGGTGGTGGGCTCGGTGATGACATCCTCCCTGTCGTCCTTGCGGTCTTCGGTCTTGTTGCACCCATGGGGAAACCATTATCCCGCTCCTCAGGAACATATGCCTGCGCTGCCTCCTTTGCACCGAAACGGCAACTATGCTGCCGGCGGGCGCTGGCACCCGCTGGCGCGGTGCGTCACTTCTTACGTCAGTGCCTCTTCCTGAGGCAGGCTTGGCCTTGGATTATCCGCCCCTTCGGAGCACCTTCCCGAGGCCGCTCCTGAGGGGATCTTAACGTTGTTCTCCTCGCGAGGTCTAGCACCCTCGCGAGGGTCTTGAGCAACTGGTCGAACAGCTAGGCCGTACGAGGCCATGGCAGGAGCGCGCTGCGGCCCACATACAGGCAACTCTGGGTACCCTAGTTCCCAGGACGCCGACAGTAGCCCCCGGGTCCAAGGCGCGCGCGGAGTTGGCTTTGAGGTGAAGCCTTAGTCGAGGACGAAGCGCCGCGAGCCCCAAAAGGCTGCGGGCCAGGCTGGCGCATGACAGTTGGATGGGACGTGGCGACTTTGCTTCCCACGCAGTCTTGGTAATCGTGTGACTTGACAACTCCCCGGCGTAGACGACGTGGCTGTTATGGCTGCGACGCCAGTGGTTAGTGGTTGAGCTCCTCTGCCCTATAAATGGTACTAGGGGGGAGCCCCCAAGCCATCTTTAAGCCAGCACCGCCTTCCTCCTTGCTTGTTCCCCGCTCTCCCTCTTGCTGTGAGATCTCCATGGCGCCGTCGAGGAAGCCGTCTGCCGCGGAGAAAGGGAAGGCCCTGAAGGATCTGGCCCATCTGTCGCCGAAGAGGGGCCGCAGGCGTCCCCGCAAGCATTCCACTGCGGCCGCAGTGACTCCTCGGGGAAGCGGGCGCGGCCTTCCGGGTCCTGTCATGGCCGCAGGTGAGAGGCGCGGTACGTCTTCCCGTGGTGAAGGTGGTCGTGGCCGCGGTGGGAGAGGAGGCGTGAGGAGGCGCATGGCGTTCGCGCGTCCTCCGCGCCCGCAGCTCCACTCCTTCGACGTGTCGTCGGAGTTTGTGGTGTGGGCGGAGAAGCCTGGAGGCTCGTGGCTCCGTCTTCCCCGCTCGTTCGGCAACGTGCTACCGGTCGGAGGCCCCGGCGGCGTCTGGCTGCAGGCTGACAGTTGCTACAATGGTGCGTCCTGGGTGGAGGTTGATATGGCTCCCTCGGGTGACGTGTTCTTGGAGCGCGGCTGGCAATCTTTGCTCGTGCGCGCCGGCTGCAGGGGAGGTGTACGCTCCACTTCAGGTACGATAGCGCCTCCACGCTGTTTGTCAGGGTCTTCTCGAAGGAAGGGAGGCGCCTTGGGTGCTGTCCCGAGGCCGATGACGAAGAGGACGGTGAGGACAGCGTCCGGAGGAGCAGCTCCTGCTCCAGAGACGATCTTAGTCCTGGGGGGCGCCGCAGGTCCCCCCTCTGTGGCAGCAGCAGCCCCTCTAGCAGCGGCGGCTGCGACGAGCCACCACGCCACCGAGCTCGGCCCGGTGAGGGGAGAGGGTTGCTGCGCCGCTGTGGTTTGGTGAAGCCTGAGGAATTGGGAGACAACGACTGAGCGGGAGCGCCCTCGGCTCTTTCTCCTTCTTTTTCTTTCATGTCTTTCTTGCGTCAAAATTTTAAGTTGCCTCGAGAAGGCGTGTAATGGACTGTGATATATGTATGAAGCGAGAACTTGATGTCATGTTTTTTGGTCTTGGTGAGATTACTTAGCTTTATGCGTCGTGACATCTTGAGGTGGAGTGCTCCTGACTCTTTGGCGTCATGAGCCCCCATCGGGTCGTGAGGACGGCCGAATCCAGAGAGCTCGTGCTGCCCCCGAGCATGGGTGAGACGCTGCTAAGAGCGCTGAGCGCGTGTTAAAGCACCAAAGCCTGAGCCGGCTCGGTAGGATAGATTGCGCGGGCTAAGAAGCCCGACGCCAGAGCCTGAGTAGGCTTGGCCAGGCGAGGTCACAGGGCCGTGGTAGATGAAGGCAGGTGATCGCCCCAGCCCCCACGCACGAGGCGCGTGAAAGAGAGCGAGTGGCGCATCCCCTTCTCAAAAAACTGAACTTAAAACCGGCGAGAAAGATCCCAATCAAGACTTCCAACCAAATACAAGAAACGCGAGAAACACGAGAACTTCATAGCACGGGGTAGAGGAAGGGCTGATAGCCAAGGAAGTAGAAAAGGCTGACAGCCAAACACCAAGCCCAAAAGGAAAAAAGGTCGCGTCCGAACCCTACACTACGTCTTCTTCCTAGTGCGAAGCTAAGGACTGCCACTGGGACGTGGGTGGGAGCCCCGGCTGAGGGCCCGTAGGAAACGCACAGGCGACTCCGAGGCGTGTACAGCCCCAACTCATTATTACGTGAGAGTGTCACGAGCGGAGACCTTCATGGGCACGGAGCCTTGATTACGGATAGAATCTCCTGAGGTGTTCAATGTTCCAGGAATTCCGGATAGGTATCCCATCCTGCGTCTCCAGGCGCACAGTACAGGGCCTAGAGACACGGGCAATTCTGAACGGGCCCTCCCACATGGGCGAGAGCTTGTGTAACCCCTCCCTGGAGAGGACCCGCCTCAGGACCAAGTCACCAACTTCAAGTGTTCTTGCGCGGACGCTGCGGCTGTGGTACCGCCGCAGCGCCTACTGATATCGCGCCGCCCTGAGGGTAGCTCGACAACGGCCCTCCTCGCCAAGCACAAGGTCCATCTGCCAGGCAGCGTCCTAGCATTCCACATTGAAAGCCAGGACCCGTGGGGAGCGATGCTTGACCTCGTGAGGTAAGACCGCCTCCGCCCCATAGACGAGAAAGAAAGGAGTTTCCCCCATGGGTTTGGTGGCAGTGGTTCGGATTGACCCTAGCATGGACTGGAGCTCGTCAATCTAGCCCCTGCCGCAAGCCTCAAGCTTCTTCTTAAAGCTGTGCGTCTTGAGGCCGCGCAAGACTTCCGCGTTGGCGCGCTCGGCCTGACCGTTGCTCCTGTGGTGAGCCATCGAGGCATAGAAGATCTGTGATCCAAGGTTAGCACAATATGACCTGAAGAGATTGCTTGTGAACTGCGAACCGTTATCCACGATGATGCGTCTGGGGACCCCGAATCGCCTCACGAGGCCCTGGATGAACTTGACAGCCGACCCGGCTGGGATCGCACGAACGGGCTCCACCTCTGCCCACTTGGTGAATTTTTTGATGGCGACGTACAAGAAGCGGTAGCCCCCCGCTGCCCGGGGAAATGGACCCAAGATGTCCAATCCCCAGACCGTGAAGGGCCAGGAGAGCGGGATCGTCTGGAGGCCCTGCGCCGGCTGGTGGATCTGCTTGGCGTGAAACTGGCACACCTCGCAAGCCCGCACAAGCTCCGTGGCATCATTGAGTGCCGTGGGCCAGTAGAAGCCATTGCAGAAGGCCTTGCCTACGAGGGTGTGGGACGACGAGTGATGACCACAATCTCCACCGTGGATGTCAGCCAACAACTCGCGCCCTTGCTTCTTCGAGATGCATTTTAGTGAGACGTCGTTGGGGCTCTTCCTGTAGATTTCGCCGTCTTGGATGCAGTAAGTTGTGGCCTGTCGGACCACGCGCTCTGCGTCTTCTTCCATGTCGGGCAGGGTGTCATGTTGCAGGTACATCTTGAGCTCTTGGGTCTAGCAACCTTCCTCGGGCTCCGCGGCAAGCAGCAGGCGGGCTCCGGAGGCCGGTCCGCAGGGCGGGGCGCCGTCCGTAGGCGCCACAGGTAACCCCTGCTGAGGGGATGCCGACTCATGAACTGGCGGTGCTGCTGACGGTTTGAGTAGTCGCTCCACGAAGATGCCCGACCTCTGAGACTCACGCCTGGAGGCTCATTTGGCGATGTCACCCGCTTCCTTGTTGGTGCCTCTCGGTATGTGCTGCACCTCTAGTCCTTGGAATCGCTTCTCCATCTTACGCACCTCCTCCAGATATGCCTCCATGTGCTCGTCCTTGGGCTTGTATTTCTTGTTGGAGAAGTTGATGAGGAGTTGCTAATCACCCCTGATGGTGAGACGCTTGACCCCGAGTGCAGCGGCGGCCTTGAGCCCAGCAATTAGGCCCTCGTACTCTGCGATGTTGTTGGAGACCTTCTCGCCTTGTTGGAAGCAAAGGTGCACAGTGTAGTACAACTTGTCCTGAGTGGGAGATACTAACATGGCGACAGCCCCCGCGCCAAGGCACGAGAAGGCGCCGTCGAAGTATACCACCCATCCGTATGGGGCTTCATCACTGGGGGCCAGCGAGCGGTCCTCGCCAGCCCCCTGCTCTCGCGCGTCAGTCCACTCCGCCACAAAGTCTTCCGGAGCCTCTCCCTTGATCACTCGCGTGGTGCTAAACTCCAACTGGAACGCCTGAAGCTCGATGTTCCACTCGGCGACCCTCCCGAGGATGTTTGGGCCCCATAGTACCTTCTCGAGAGTATATGATGAAACAACCTAGATAGGGTGGCCCTGGAAGTAATGGCGCAGTTTCCTGGAGGTGACGAGGAGCGCCAGGAGCAGCTTCTGAGGCATCGGGTAGCATGAGCGCGCGTCGCGCAGTACGGTGCTGACGAAGTACACCAGGTGCTCCACGAGGGTCGGCACAACAGGATCCAAGGGCGCTTCAGGAACCTTGGGTGCCTCTTGCTGAGTGGCGGGGCCATCAGTGAGCGTTGGTGAATCTACCTCTAGAACTGCGTCAGGGGGCGGCATAGGCCCTGAAGATGCCGAGTCACCCGGTGGCCTCGCGCTCCACCACTAGCGCTGCACTGGCGGAGTGAGGCGTCGCGGCGAGGTAAAGAGTCATGGGTTCCAGGGGTCGTGGCGCTACCATAACCGGCGAGCTGGTGAGGTATTCCTTGGGGTCCCGGAAGGCAGCATCAGCCTCCAGAGTCCACTCAAAGGGGCCCTTCTTCTTCATGAGCTTGAAGAACGGGAGGGCGCGTTCACCAAGCTTATGGATGAAGCGCCCTAGGGATGTTACTCATCCCGTGGGATTCTGCATCTCCTTCAGGTTCGTGGGCGGCTTCATTATTTCGATGGCTTTGATCTTCTCCGGATTAGCTTCAATGGCCCAGTGCGAAACCAGGAACCCTAGCAGCTTGCCGGAGGGTACACCAAACACACACTTCTGGTTTCGACCACGATGTCGTCGATGTGGGCCTCCGCATTCCTCCCGAGTTGAGGGCCGAGGGTGATGTGCATCAGGCGCTGGAAGGTGGCGCCCGCATTCCTCATCCCAAAAGGCATGCAAGTGTAGCAGTAGACCCCGCATGGGGTCAGGAACGCCGTCTTCTCCACATCCTCCACCGCCATCTTGATTTGGTGGTAGCTCGAGAAAGCGTCGAGGAAGCATAGCAGGTCGCACTCAGCCGTTGCATCACCGATTTGGTCGATGCGCGGAAGAGGGAATGGGTCCTGAGGGCAGAACTTCTGGAGGCTCGTGAAGTCAACGCACATGCGCTCCTTGCCTCCTTTCTTCGGGACTATGACGGGGTTGGCCAACCACTTCGGGTGCCGTACTCCCCGTACGACGCCAGCTTCCTCTAGCTTCCTGACCTCCTGAATGATGAAGGCCTGCTTGTCCGGGGCTTGTCTGCGTGTTTTTTGCTTGATAGGGCGTGCATTGGGGCACACCGTGAGGTGATGCTCGATGACGTGTCTAGGCACCTCGACCAAGTCAGCGGCTTTCCAGGTGAACACGTCCTTGTTAGCCCTGAGAAAGCTTACCAGCGCTGCCTCTTGCTTAGGGTCCATGCCCGCGCCGATGGTGAAGGTGGCTCTTGAGCCCTCTTCGTGAGCGGGCACCTGCTTCGTCTCGTTGGGGTCCTGAGAGAAGAGTTGCTTCTTCTTGGCAGGCGCGGCTTCTGGTGCCTTAGGAGCCCCCTTTGCTCCTGGATGAGCTGCAGCAGCAGCCCTGTAAGCGCGCTCGGGGACCTGAAGGGCGGCCTTGGCGTCCCCTTTGACGGTGATGACGCCGTTGCTCCCAGGTATCTTAACGGTGTTGTAGCCCGGGTGAGTCGACGCCATGAATTCCGCCAAGGCTGGGAAGCCGAGGAAGGCGTTGTAGGGCAGGTGAATGGGTGCAATGTCAAAGTTGATGAGCTCAGTCCGATAGTTAGCGGGTGTACCGATGGTGACCTGGAGGCGGATCTGTCCGAGCGGAATGGCCGAGCCCGCGATCCCTGAGAAGGGCTTGGTGGGGAGGAGCTGCCTGTAGGACACATGCAGACGACCAAAGGCCTCGGTGGAGAGGATGTTGAGCCCGGCGCCGCCATCGATGAGGGTCCTCGTGACGGCCACCCTGCAGACGGTGGGAATGCACAGCGTGGGGAGAACGCTCGTGCCGGACGCTTCTGTGGCAAGGTTGCTAGGGCCGAAGGTGATGGCGTTCCCCTGCGCGCTCTGTGCCCGCGAGGCCTTCTGTGGCTGGGCGGCGGCCCCGACCTACCGAAAGTGCGACTTGACGTGCCGAGCCAACGTTGGCGCTTGGGACCCTTCGAGGATGCAGGCGACCCCGCGGCAAGGCAGCTCCCCACCGGCAATGCTCCGCAGCTCGCCGCCGCCGGTCGTTCGAGCGCCGTGCTCACCCGCAGATGGCCGGTGCCAGGGCAACCATCGTGCCACCAAGAGCGTGACCGGCGTGGCCACAGGAAGTGGGAGTGGCGGAGCAGGCCGCTCTCCGATGGTCCAACTGGCACGAACGTCGTGTGGGGAGGAGGAGGAGTTCCCATGGGCGGCATGGTCCGCCGATACCGATCGGACGACGGGGAGACTGCCAGCCTCCACGCGGATGTGGCTGGCCGCGGTTATCATGGCGGCGCGGAGTAGGAGAGGGGAGGCGAGGTCGTCGAAGAGGCGAGATTTCGACACGCCCCCTACCTGGCGCGCCAAATGTCGGATTACGGGGCGTGAACGAAGATCTCTCCCACTCACGCCTACCTAGCGTCTCGTCCTCGTCCAGTGAAGAGATTCAAGCAAACAACAAGTGAAGCACGCAAGAGTTTACCCAGGTTCAGGCCATCTTGTGGTGTAAAACCATACTTCCTGCTTTGGTTGATTGGCCTCAGGAGGGCTAGAATATGAACTAATATTGTGGTTCCTGAGCTCAGGAGGAGAGCTCAGGAGGGTTAGGAGGCAAGAGTTCTTGCCCCTTTGCGTGGAGGCAGAGTTTATGGATCTGCTTGACCTGTCCCTCGTAGTGGGGATCCTAGATACTTATATAGTTCTTCCCCCAAAATGTTTAGGCGGGAAGGGATCCCACAACGGCAATTTTTAGCGGGAACACAAGGACGTTCCTACCCTGAGAAAAGCAGTATTTGACTGCAAAAGGATCAGGCGGTGACGCAGTGGTGGGCTCGGTGATGACATCCTCCCTGTCATCCTTGCTGTTTTTGGTCTTGTTGCACCAATGGGGAAACCTTTGTCCCGCTCCTCGGGAACCTGCGCCTGCGCTGCCTCCTTTGCAACGAAACGGCAACTGCGCCGCTGGCGGGCGCTGGCACCCACTTGCGCGGTGCGTCACAGCTTACGTCACTTCCTCCTCCTGAGGCAGGCTTGGCCTTGGATTCTACGCCCCTCCGGAGCACCTTGCCGAGGACGCTCCTGAGGGGGTCTTGACGTTGTTCTCCTCGCGAGGTCTAGCCCCCTCGCGAGGGTCTTGAGCAACTGCCCGATCAGCTGGGCGTACCAGGCCGTGGCAGGAGCGCGATGTGGCCCGCATATAGGCAATTCTGGTACCCTGGTTCCCAGGACGCCGACACACTCTCCTCCACCTCGCTAGTTATCACACTTGCCGGCCCGTCGGGACGACGCTTGCGATGATGTATCCATAGCCTCGTCCAACCCGCGGACCCACTGTGATCAGCACCAAGTTCTTCGAGAGCATGCCCACGAGGACGCTCGAACCACCATCGAGCGTCGACGTGAGGCATGCCACCAGTCAGATAAACGGGCGGGGCCTGCTGTAGACAATCCGGCACCGGGAGGATCTGGGTGCTTACCTTACGAGGTAGGTTGCCCATCCTTTACTTGTGAGCTGCGGCGTTGCAGTGGCCCCCCCACCGCACCTTCAAGCCCGACGTCGGCGAGAAATAAAATGGCAAGACTCATCCATCGGAGTTCCTCATCATCTACACCATCGCGATGCAAGATACTAGGGCGCGCGACGACAAGGTGCTCGCTAATTATTTCCTGTTGGTGCTTAAACCTAATGTTATGTCATGGTTGATGCACTTGCCGGCGGATACCATTTCCTCCTGGTCGAATTTGTGCCATGAGTTTGTTTGTGCTTTTATGGGAGGCCACCAGGCTCATGGCCAAGCAAGCGATTTGCATGTTATCCGAGTGCAAGCCTGTGCAAGTACATACAGAGGTTCAGCCGTGTGCAATATAACATCCTAGAGGTGAATCCTGCCGCCATCATCAGCGTGTTCCACCAGAACGAGCGCAAACGCAAGATGCAGGAGGAGCTGGCGATGAACAAAGTAAATGATGTGGCCGAACTTTACGATCTAGCCAATAGATGTGCCCGGGCCGAAGAGGGAAGGAAGTACCCCGACGAAGATGCGAGTGTGGAAACCGGTTCCTCGGATGAAGACGTTGTCGTCCCAACGAAAAAGGGTCGACGACGTAATAGAAAGCGCAAGGGGAAGGCTGCGCTTGCCATTGAGGTATCCGACGATGCCGGCGCCCCCAAGAGAACCAAGGCAGACGACCCCGGCAAGGAGCTCTCCGGATGTGTCGCCTGCCAGGCCTTGGCGGCCGCCGGCAAGCCAGGAAGCTTTGACAAGCAATACTGCAAGATCCACCGTACCAAAGGCCATGACCTCCAGAACTGCCGACTAGTTGGATAGCTCGCGGAGAAGCAAAAGGCCGAGTACGATAGGCGAGACAAGGAGAAGGGCCAAGATGGCGCTGAAGGATCTGGCAAGAAACGTGGCCGCCAACCTGGCCTCCGCGGCAAGGATAACCAACAAGAACGACCGACTCGGGGCCGTGACAAGAAGAGAGAAGATGATGATCGCGAGGAGGATGACGAGTCTGGCGAAGGCCGTGTGCGTCGACGGCGGCGCCTCCTTGCACTCCTCCCACCCTCAACTAAAACAGTTGGCGCGTGACATCACAGCTATGGAGCCGTCGCTCGATGCCCAGAAGCTGCTGAGATGGTCCAGCACTCCTATCATCTTTGACGCCGACGATCACCCTGACCGCACTACTGCGGTCGGGTGTTTGCCGTTGTTGGACTCACCAACGATACGCAACCTCAAGGTGACGAAGATGCTGGTTGATGGCGGGGCCGGCCTGAACTTGATCTTGCCCATCGTGGTCAAAAGGCTGCAAATCCCTGACAGGGACCTCGAGGAGACATGCTCTTTTCAAGGAGTCAACCCAGGGAGAAGCCAGCCCAAGGGTAAAATCATGCTGCCCATGACATTTGGGGGCGAGCTAAACTACATGACGGAGAGGATTGTTTTTTATGTGGCCAAGATCCCGTTGCCATACAACGGGATCCTCGGCCGCCCAGCGCTAGCCAAGTTCAAGGCGGCGTCGCACTACGCCTACAACACGCTGAAGATTCCTGGGCCGATGTCCATCATTATCGTCCCCTCCAACAAGAAGGATACAGTGATTTGTGCTGATCAGCTTTACCGGGAGGCAGTTGCAGCAACTGCCGCTAAGGCGCTTGCTCCTGCCACTGAAGCCCCGGGAGGAAAGAAGACCAGTAAGGCCTCTCGCGCATACTCCGGTAAACGCTCCTCTTCGGAGTCTAGTGTTCTCGTCGAGGACACGCCAGAGAGCTCCACCGGCAAGAGCAAGAAATCCAGAGCTGCTCCACTAGAAATCAAGCGGGTATCCTTCAACGAGGATGGCATGGGAGGGGCTTTCATGATAAGCTCCGCCCTCGACAGGAAATAGGAAGACGTGCTCGTCAGCTTCCTACGGGCGAATGTCGACGTGTTTGCATGGCAAGCATCTGACATCCCCGGCGTTCCCTGGGAGGTGATTGAGCACCATCTTGCTGTCTGCCCTCATGCATGACCCGTTAAGCAGAATGTCAGGAAGCAAGCTCTGGAGCAGCCAGAGTTCATCAGAGAGGAAACCAGGAAGTTAGAAGCAGCCGGCTTAGTGAGAGGAGTGCTCCATCCAATGTGGTTGGCCAATTCGGTGGTAGTGCGTAAGGTTAATGGGAAGTGCAGGCTGTGTATAGACTACACAGACATTAATAAGGCTTGTCCAAAAGACCCTTTCCCATTGCCACGCATCGACCAGATTGTGGACTCCACAGCCGGGTGTGACTTGTTATCATTCCTCGACGCTTACTCAGGCTACCACCATATCTTCATGACAAGCGAAGATGAAGAGAAGACAACATTCATCACACCATGTGGTACGTATTGCTTTATGCGGATGCCTTTCGGATTGAAGAGTGCTAGCTCAACGTTTGCGAGGGCGGTCCAGATTGGTTTTGAGCCTCAGCTACATAGAAATATGGAAGCTTATAAGGATGATATAGTGGTCAAAACCAAGGACAAAGAAACGCTCGTGCAAGACTTGGAAGAGACATTCATGAATCTGCACAATATCAACCTTAAGCTGAACCCTGAAAAGTGTGTCTTCGGCATCCCGTCCGACAAGCTTCTCTGTTTCTTCGTGTCACTGCGTGGAATTGAAGCAAATCCCGACAAGATCAAGGCCATCGAGCAGATTGAAGCACCCAGGCGAATCAAGGATGTGCGTCGGATTTCTGGGTGCGTTGCCGCCATGGGCAGGTTCATCTCCAAATCTGTCGAGCGCGCCCTCCCCTTTTTCAAAGTTTTGAAAAAGCCGCGCCTGATGAAGTGGACCCCAGAAGCCGAAGCGGCACTGTGAGATTTGAAGAAATACCTCTCATCTACACTGGTACTGGTCGAGGCTAAACCATAAGAATAATTGCTATTGTATCTAGCGGCAACGAACGAAGTGGTCAGTGCCGCGCTAGTGGCCCAGAGGGAGGTCAATACAGGAGCGATAGCAGCGACAACACCTGATGTTATTGGGCCGAAAAGACGCGACCGAATGGAGTGATGTAGAAGAAAAAGATGATGCAGCACCCGGTTTATTTTGTCAGCTCCCTATTACAACGGTCTAGGTCAAGGTACTCCGGCGTGCAGAAATTGCTCTTCGGGCACCTTATGGCCTCGAGGAAGCTACGTCATCACTTCCCAGCACATGAAATCACCGTCGTCACCCGCCTCCCTTTGCAACGAATATTGCATAACCCAGATGCGACTAGGAGGATTGTGGAGTGGGCCCTGGAGCTTTCAAGCTTCGGTTTGAAATTTGAAAGCACTTCGGCGATTCAGAGAAGAGTCTTGGCAGAGTTTGTTGCAGAATGGACCTCAACGCCCGAGGAGGAGGTCCAGGAGACTACCCTCCCCGGCAAGGGCGAGAGTCGCGACTGGATTATGTACTTTGACGGGGCGTTCTCGCTGCAAGGCGCCGGTGCTGGTGTGCTGCTCGTTGCACCCACCGGAGAGCACATCAAGTATGTGATCCTGATGCACTTCCCCAGGGAGGTATCAACAAACAACACTGCCGAGTACGAGGGACTGCTCACCTGTCTCAGGATCGCAGCGGACCTCGGAATCAAGAAGTTCATCGTCAGGGGAGATTCGCAGCTCGTCGTCAGGCAAGTAAACAAAGATTACCAGAGCCCGTTGATGGAAGCCTACGTGGATGAAGTAAGGAAACTGGAGGAGCATTTGGACAATATACAAGCTGAACACGTCCCCCGAGCGGAGAATGACATCGCCGACTGCCTGTCGAAACGCGCCGCCCTCAAACTACCCATGGAACTAGGTACCTTTGTGCTCCGATTATTTCACCCATCTGTTGAACCATCGACTGAGCCGAGCAAGCGAAGGAAATCAAGCCCCAACAAGTACTTTCCGGCCGAACCCACAAGAGTGGCCGGCGAAAGTGTAGTCGGAGACGCAGAGCCTGCCGTGGGGCAACAAACTCTGGTAGGGCGCCAAACCCTGGCCGTAGATGCAATCGTTCCCATAGCAGAAGAAATGCCTTTGGTCCTTGCCGTCGAGCCCCGGGCTCCGGCATGGGCGCAACATAGCGTCCAATTCCTCTAGACCGGGGAGCTTCCTGAAGAGCAGGAAGAAACGGAGAAAGTAGCCTGTCGGTCCACCATGTACCAGTTCATCGACGACGTCCTGTACAGGCAAAGACCGAACAGCGTGAAATTGAAGTGTATCACCTAGGAGGAAGGTCTGGAGATGTTGGCAGAGATACATGGAGGCATATGTGGCTCCCACATAGAGTCAAGAACCCTTGCTGGTAAGGCGTTCCGGCAGGGTTTCTTCTGGCCCACTGCCCTCCAGGATGCAACAACACTAGTAACCAAGTGTGAAGCGTGTCAGTTCCATTCGAAGAAACTTCATCAGCCAGCTCAAGCTCTCCAAAAAATCCCTCTCTCCTGGTCATTCTCGGTCTGGGGGCTCGACATATTGGGCACTTTTCCCCGTGCTGTCGGGGGCTTTGAGTACTTGTACGTAGCAATCGAAAAGTTTACAAAGTGGCCGGAGGTGGAGGGAGTGAGGAAGGTGACAGCACTGTCGGCCGTCAAGTTCTTCAAAGGCCTGGTCTGCCATTTTGGTGTACCAAACATGATTATCACTCACAACAGTACGCAGTTCACAAGCAACACCTTCATGCAATATATGCAAGACCTTGGTGGCAAGATCTGTTTCACTTCTGTTGCACATCCACGAAGCAACGGCCAGGCAGAAAGGGCAAATGTTGAAGTACTGCGGGGCCCCCAGACAAGGACTATTGATAGGCTACACAAGTGCGGAAAGCGCTCGATCGATGAATTGCCGATGGATCTTTGGTCGATCAGGACGACACCAAATCGAGCCATCGGCCAGACACCCTTCTCCCTCGTTTACCGGGCTGATGCAGTTCTCCCCACGGAACTCACATACAGGTCACCCCGAGTGCTCGCTTATGATCGTCTTCGGGCGGCTGTACAAGCAGTGCGCTACAAGCAAGCCTTGCGCCGCTATCATAGCCGCAAGGTTCATGCCCGAAGCTTTGAGGAAGGCGACCTTGTTCTTCAGCACGTTGAGTCGGCCAAGAATTCCAACTAGTTGACGCCAAAGTGGGAAGGCCCTTATCAGGTAATACAAGTCACCAGGCCTGGCGAAGTCCACCTGGAGACCAAAGATGGGATCCCAGTGAGTAACTCCTGGAACATCGAACATGTTCGCAAGTTTTACCCGTGAGGCGCGGTTGTCGGGCCTACCGGCAAGCCACCCTTTTGTACAAGCCTTGCCGGCAAGGCATGTAACCCTTTGTACAAATCCAGGCGCAGACCCTAAGCATAAATAAATGAAGCGCTGGCGCCCTAAGTTATAGTATGCATGCTAGGTTGAGTCATTTCCTTGGTTAGGGTTGATAGTGCTTGGTGGCGACTAACCCCTAGCCTAGAGGTCGGGTGTGCGTCTTTTCTGCCTTCTTTGATCCACATGTCTTTCCCGCTGAGCCACCTAGGAAAAGAGGAAGAAACTGACGCCCCAACCCCGGCAAGGCAAGCCTGCCGGGGGCTGAAGATATAAGAATCCAACCACGGCGAGCAAAGGTTGCCGGGGAATGCGGATTCGGATAAGTTTTTCATCCCCTGCTATATATTTCCGTATGGAACTGGGACATGTGAAACCTCGTTTATATCTTAAAACCACCGAACTCCTTTTTTTTCCTTGTGCCCGAGAGTTACTTCCTGGGCCAGAATTTGGTAGTAGTTGCGGTGGCGAAGAAGTGAACGAGGAGCCTAACTCTACTTCGCCCCTATCTCCGCCAAAAGCGTGGGAATGGTCGGCTGAGGAAGAGAAACGGCAGGGCCTGTTGCCGGGCGATAACGTTTATTATAAAAATAACAAAGATTCTTCCTTCGCATGGGCCTCGCTCACGCACGAAGAACCCGGCAAACACCCCTTTTCATTAAAAACATCTCGTTCAGGTACAGTTCGTACAGAGAAAAAAACATGGACAAGGGGGGTTACAAGATTTAAATCTTACAAAGGCCCGTAGGCTTAGAAACTAAAAAGACATAAGGTGCTCGTGATCCCTTTCTTGTCCCTCTCCTTAGGAAATGGAACAAGATGGCGAAGGGCAAAAGAAGCGCCTAGGCAAAGCGCAAGCAGCAGAAAGCACCAAGAGAACATCCCGGTGGCCATCCCAAAGGAGGCTGACGCTGATGGCGCTGAGAGAAGAGCCGAAAGATGGGTCAGCGGGCCGCCAATGCACGGGTTGACGCCCGCGTACTCCGACATGATGACCGCCGCCCACCTTCTTCGCCTTCTCCGGCCTCCCAACACCAGCCGCCCAAGGAGGCGACCCCGAGAAGTTCGAGGGGCTGGCGGTGCAGATGATGGTGCTGCCAGCACCGCCCAGGGACGGCGTATCCGCCGCCTAGTCGGACCCATCATCCTCTTGCCTGCCGCCCTTGTCGTCACTGCCGCTGTCCTCCCCATCGCTCTCGCTCGAGGATGAGTTTTTGTTGTCGGTTGAGCTCTCTACACAGCACCCTAGCCTGTGTCCCGAGCGCCCGAAGACATTGACAGAGAGCAGATCGCTCTCCGCTAGCCTGATGCAGGGGACGTGCCCCTTCACCAAGCAGTGGGCACGCGTGAATGTCTTCCACCCTCGGCGAAGAAGCATCACGTGAGGGGTGGAAAACCTATGGCGCCATGGCAGCGCCCCTCCATGTGAAGTCTCAGCCTTGGTGGCTGATCGACCTCCAACGCCCTCACGAACGCTGCAACAAGGCGGAGGCGACTGCGTGGCGGCTCGCGCAGCTGTACGATGAACTACAACGTTGTGTCCTGGACATGGCCGCGTTGGGAGGCAGGAGGAGACGAAGAAGGAGATGAAGACGGAGACGACGACAGCGCGGGTGCCCCCCCGACCCGTCTGCCTCTGCCTAGACCGCCTCGCCGGACGCGGCCCTAGAAGGCGCTTCTGCCTCTAGAATGCCCCCCATCTGAGGCGTCCGGCTACTCTTTGACCACCGTCGCCCTCTAACGGGAAGACGACCTGGTCGCTTCCGCGGAGGAACAGCCACGACCACGCCCTCTCGGCATACCTTGGGGAGAGGAGGCATCAAACGGGAAGAAGATCGGTGGAGAGGTGAGAAGAGTCGTTCCCCTCCTCCCTTATTTATAGAAGGATGACCGCCCGAATCATCCAGTCCGAACACCGAAGGGATGAGAGAACAGGGCCGACCCGCTGTTACAATCAGCGGCGTCCCGCCCCCCCCCTCAGAATTAATGACCATGCCCTCTGCATCCGCCGCTTGCCCTCCCCGATGCATGAGGGATACGTGGCGAGCGGAAAGGGAGTTGCGTGATGCATGGTATGGCCATTTTGCGCCCCTGTGATCGTGGAGCGACCCGAGTCCACTTAGTAAATGGGCCGCGACCCCACGACTTCGTCTACTCTTTTGGAACCACAGAATGACGCTAGCACGCTGTGGCCGCTCCACGCACAACCCCCACGTCAGCGCAGATCGTGGGGAAGCGCAACCATCGGAGGTGTTACTGCGGTAAAAAGGGAATCCAGCCTCACTGCTCGCGCACTATTCTGGGCCTAGCCCAACAAATGCATTGCGCTTATGAGTGGCCCAGGCCCGGGGGCTCTTGTCGGTGTACAAAAGTAGGGGCACTCTTTTTTACCCCTTACTTGTGCACGGGCAGTCAGAGCCACGCCAGAGGCCAATCATAACAAGGCAGCAGGAGGAAGCAAGGAACATAGAGTTATCAGGACAAATGCCAAGACAGACAGCACGAGAAGACCAAGCAAAGGGACAGGCTCCCCCGTCAAGAACTCTTGCCTGGGCAGCCTGCGCGCCACCCGGCAAGGGCTCTTGTCAGGATGATCCACCCAGACACCTCCGTCGCGGCCACCCTTGAAGCTTACGGGCTCTAATGATACCAACAACATTAGAGCCAAAGCTTGGGAAGCGCCCACGTGATGGCATGTAGATCTTTGTGAAGTCAAAGATCTATGACTCCCAAGATGAGAACCAAAAGACTTGGTGATTGTGAGGTTCCTTGTCGTGGACGTCCGCGAGGCCCCGGCAAGGCTCCTTGCCGAAGACACCCCGAAGCCCCGGCAAGCCTCTTGCCGTAGGGCACTCATGGAGGCCCTGACTAGACCCTTGCCGGGAGCAGAAACAAGCCAGCGGCAAGCTATTGCCGCCCCGTCGCTGCCCCAGCTCGGCGGCTGACCCGCCGGCCCAGGCAGGTACCCACGTGGCGATACGTGGTTCCTGGGCCAGCTACCCAAGCACCTATGTGGTGGAATGCAGATCTTCGTGAAGAACCTAGCACGACGCCACCTCAGCTGCCTGCCTCGCTGGCCTGGACGCGTGTCGCGACGAGACAGAGCGGCCACGGACGGGACGGGCTTCTTTCCCGTCCCCGATAAAGTAAGTAGACACCTAAGAAGCGCTTTGAATGCGCCTTGTCCCATAATGGCATGGGATAAGCCTATACACTGTACACCTTTCCACCTCCTGTGTGCCACTATGGCAGCCCTTCAGACTATAAAAGGAGTCCCGTGGCGTACTGGAGGAGGATTCGGGTCCTGAAAAGCTGGAGAGGACCATAGCTAGCTCAAGAACACTCAAATATACACAAAAGCAGGACTAGGGTGTTACGCGTCCTCGCGTCCCAAACCTGGTTAAACGATCGATGAGCCGGGTCTTAGACTTGCTCTTTGCACAACTCCGCGCCCGCCAACCGTAGAAGGGATTCCAGTGATCCCATAGGTGTCGTTTCGCACCGACACCAATCTTTGTCCTTAGCATTTTGAGGGGTCCACATTTCTAATCCATGCCATGCCAACCATTGAACTTCCTGAAATATTTATCTTGAAAGGATATTAGTTTAATGAGCTATGTGGTGTTATTAATTACCAAAACCACCTGGGGATTAGTTGCAATTTCAATCTCCCCCTTTTTGGTAATTGATTACAACATATATGTCAAAGATGCAACAAATCATAACAAGAGTGAAACATATCGTCGCTTTGAGAAGTATGTGATAAGCAAAAGCTCCCCCTAAGTTTGTGCATTATTTAAGATGTGCTTTTGAATGCAAATGCACAAATCCATTGGGATCATGGGTTACTCTTCCATGTCACGTACATCTTGGTGGAGCGCTCAAAATGATAAGATTTAAGCAATACACACTCATCGCCAAAATAACCAAGTGAATGATCATACACAATCAAATAGGCACACATTAAGCATAGTATGATATGATCAAGCACATAAAGTATCTCACACACATAAGCAAATTGTAGCAATAACCGAACGATCAAACAAAGTAGCAAGCAAAAACCAACGGCAGACTACACTTCAAAAAAAGACACATCCCTGATATTTTGGGTCGAACGATTTTTTTTTCTGTCATAGTTATGACACTTCTATGACAATAATTGCGACAAAACACGATATCATCATAGACGTGGTGGGGTCCTACTTCTATGACAAAAAATCATGACAGAAAATGGGCTTTTCGTCTTGGGTGGGCTGGAGATGCAGTTGCATGACATTCTTTGGGACGTCCATGACGGAAAAACCATGGTAGAAGCGAGGGCGAGGAAAATATCGGGGTGTTCCCAGTTACGGTGGCTGGTCGGGGCCGAGCGATGCGCGTTTCTCTCGTACACGCATGCGCGTGGGTGCGAGGCATTGGGCTCTAACTGAACCCGAGCGAGGCGTTGGGCTCTAACTGAACCCGACCGATTGCATTGCAGGCTACGCTTTACTGAACCGGAGTGATCGATCGATGGCTGTTAACTAAACCCGATCGAGTGTTTCCTTCGCTACTGCTGCTAACTGAAGCCGATCGATGCTGCCTCTGCATGAACAGTGAGCATTGCTGGGTGGTTTGGATGAACAGTTCCCGGTGGGGGTGGATGAACAGGACCCCATGGTGTTGCCTCTGGATGAACAGGACCCCGATCGATCGAGCCGGTTGGGGCTGGATGAATAGGAGCCCGTGGAGGGCTGGATGAACAGGACCACCCCGTGGAGGGAAGGATGAATAGTAGACAGTGGAGGGCTGGATGAATAGTAGCCAGTGGAGGGGTGGTCGAACAGGAGCCCGTGGAGAGGGCTGGTTGAACAGTAGCAGCTGGAGTAGCGCGCGGTGAAGGCTGAACAGTCGCAGGTGGAGGCAGGAGGAGGTCGACAGTGGATGAACAGTTGCCCGTGGAGGCTGGAGGGGGTCGACGGTGGAGATGAACAGTATCTCATGGATTCCCGTTTTGTGGTACGCGACACCCCTCCCAATGAACAGGACCCCCGTTTCGATCGTAGCGCTCCAACACAATTCTGTTTCCTCCATTTTGCGGTACGCCACACCCCTCCTGATCAACAGGACCCCCGTTTCGACCGTAGGAGGTCCGTTTCCTCCGTTTTGCGGTACCTCAGACCCCTCCCGATGAATAGGATCCCGTTTCGACCATGGCCGGTCGAACACAAGGCCGTTTCCTTCGTTCTGCGGTACGCCAGGCCTCGTTTCCATCGGCTGTTCCATCCAAGCCCTCCCGATGTACACGACGACGCATTCCGTTCCGACCCAGCCGGTTGGCTCTCCATGACCACGACGACAACGTTGTTTCTCCGTTTCGACCTAGCCATGTACACGAGCCCTGCCCGTACGTATGCACGACTAGGCATTCGAGACCCTGCCCCTATGTACATACGTGGCCGTATTTTCTTTCATGCACACTGGCCGCTGTAAGTACGTGTACACGCTATGTGCGCGCCTCTACTACGACACGTGCGCACCTCTACATCTACCAGTATGTACGTACATGTTCGCGACCACAATGACAACGCTACGTACGCTTCGACCAGGTGGGTCCCGACTGTTAGGCACTTCCTTGCCTGCGAAGAAGTAGCTGGTGGGTCCCAGCAGTCAGGGGCGGAATCTTTTCTTTTTCGGACGCACTTCCTTGCGTGCGAAGATGTAGCTGCTGGGTCCCAGCAGTCAGGGGGACATGTTTTTTTGCGAAATATGGTGGCCCGTCCGGTGGATCGCCGCTATCAAGTGGAGGAATAATTATTTTGCGCGTAATAAGGAGGCACTTCATTGCTGCGGCCGTGGACCCAGCTGTCAGCCTCTCCACGTACAGTATTCTTCCGATGGAAGTCGGTCTTTGACCACATTGACCATACCGCGCCGAGAGCACCAAGGCGATGGACGACGGCGAGGCCTAGGAAGGGGACGACGTGGAGCAAGGGAAGGCGCGGCAGTGGATGCCCACGCGGAGAGGAGTACGAGGGTTCACTGGTTCGCCTGCGGTGTGCGGCTGCCATCGCCACAGAATAACAGGGGGTGTGGGTGAGTAGAGGGATGGCCTGGCCAACGGTGGGAGTAGTAGGGGGTGGTGAGGCCTCCGCAACATCGCAGCCGGCCACGGGAGGCAGGAGCACGAGGCATGACCGGTGCTGGTTTGGGCGGCTGGAGCAAGAAGACCAGAGGTTGAAGAAGCACTACGGCCGTTGGATGGACATCGTACGGTCACTGGACCTATAATCGTGCATATTGACTAAGTTGACAAAGCCATCCGTCCCCGTCAACTTAGTAGGCCCACAAGTCAGCCTCCCACTATACCGGGTCCCAGTTGGCAGGGGGAGTATTCATTTTTTTGTGCATAATAAGGAGGCCCTTCCTTGAGTGCGAAGATATAACTGGTGGGTCCGAGCTGTCTGCGGCGGTAAAGTTTTTTCGTGAAATACAGAGGCCCATTCGGTGGGTCGCAGATGTCAGGTGGAGGAATCATTATTTTGCGCGTAATAAGGAGGCATTTCCTTGCATGCGGCCGTGGACCCAGTTGTCAGCCTCTCCACGTACAATAAACTTCAGATGCATGTCGGTCGTTGACCATGTTGACCAGGCCACGCTGAGAGCACCAGCACGGTGGACGACAGCGAGGCCAAGGAAGGGAAATACACGGAACCAGGGAAGACTCGGCAGTTGTATCCCACGCGTAGGGGAGTACAACTGTACGAGGGTTTACTGGTTCGTCTGCCGTCGCCGGAGAATAACAGCAGGTGTGGGTGAGTAGAGGGAATGGCTAGACCAGCGATGGGAGTACGGTGGGGCGTTGAGGCCTGCGCGGAAACACAGCCGGCCGCGGGGAGGAGAGAGTAGCCAGTCCCACCGGCGCATGTTTGAGCGGCTGGAGCAAGAAGAGCAGAGATTGAAGAAGCACGATGGCCATTGGATGTACATTGAACAGTCACTGCTTGTTCGTGAACCTCTTTTTAGCAAAGCCTCAAATCTGTGGAAAACATCATACTGCCCATCTGCCATTATTTCTAATAATTTACAGCCCATTTGCTAATTCTTAAGGTTTTTTTGTAGCCTATATTCTTTTTGTTAGCATTACAACCCATATTGTGGCCACGATTAAAAAATTATACGAAAATTTGCATATTTTGGTGCGGTCCGAACTGTTTTTAATCCCAAAATTTCGAGTCACGTTCAAACTGATTTTAAAAATAAATATATATCAATATAAAATCCAACAAATTGTCAACGCATAAAAATCAATGCAATTTAAAATCTCGAAGTGAAAAAAAGAAAATTGAAACTAATTGCCGGTTTGATGTGTTTTAAAAAAGTTACAACCCATTTCTCATTACTGATAGGCCATTTTCTCGGGCCAGACGAATGAAAGCTCTCCTCGTCTTGAAAGATTTGCAGCCCAACAGGCCTGACAAAGTGACTTACTTGGCAAATTACAAAAAAAACTGGGCTGTGGCCGTGGACCCAGCTGTCAGCCTCTCCACGTACATTACTCTTCCGATGGAAGTCGGTCGTTGACCACATTGACTACGCTGCGCCGAGAGCACCAAGGCGATGGACGATGCGGAGCCGGGGAAGACGCGGCAGTGGATGCCCGCGCGTAGAGGAGTACGAGGGTTCACTAATTCGGCTACGGTGTGAGGCTGCCATCGCCGCAGGTCCTGGCTAGCGGTGGGAGAAGTAGGGGCGATGAGGCCTCAACGGCAACACAACCGGCCACTAGAGGCAGGCCTGGTTTGCGCGGCTGGTGCAAGAAGAGCAGCGATTGAAGAAGCATGAGGACCGTTCGATTCAAATCCAACGGTTACTGCTGCTAGAATCATTTGTTGACTAAGCGGACAAGCCCTGCTTATGCGTCAACTTAGTAGGCGCACTGGTCAGCCTCCCTACCTGTGCGCCCCAGATGTCAGTGGGAGGAATCATTTCTTTCGCATAATAAGGAGGCAGTTGATTGCGTGCGGCCAGGCCAGCGGAGGGAGTACGGTGGGCCGGGGAAGCCGGCGCGGCATCACAGCGGGCCACAAGAGGAGGGAGCAGGCAGTCCCGCCGGCGCTAGTTTAGACGGTTGGAGCAGGAATATCATAGATTGAAGAAGCACGTCGGCCGTTGGATGAACATCCAACAGTCACTCCTGCTAGAATCGTGTGTTGACTGACAAAGCCTTGCGTAAACAAGTCAGCCTCGAAATCTGTGGCGTGTACATCCCATTTTCTATAATTTTTATAATTTTTAGTCATTTTCTATTTCATATGGAATTTATTGCAGCCCGTTTTCCATTTCTAGAATTGCTGGCCATTTTCTGGTCAGTACCAGGGTTAAAAAAATTAACTAAATATGTGAGAAATTTTGAAAATCCGCAAATTTTTGCTGGGGAACAAAATATTCTTAATCCAAAAATTAGTAGCCATACTAAAACAAATTTAACAATAAATTAGTACTATGTCAGGTCAAATCCAATGAAATGCATATAAGATAACAGTGAAGAACAAAAAAAACTAATATCCCATTTGCTATTTTTTTTTTGGAATTTTCAACCCCTTTTGATATTAATTTTAACAGACACTGACCATACTCTTTGGCCAGGCCGAATTCATCCCTCCTCGTCTTGAAAGATTTGCAGCCAAGTATGTCGGAGAGAAAAAATAGGCCTAGATTGGGTATTCTTCAAAAAGAAATATTGGGCTACCTATTTTCCCAAAGAAAAAACTGTTGGGCTAGTCATGTTGTTAGACGGGCCATAGAGACTGCACAACCCAGTTTATAGCTTGCTCCTCCGAATTACATATTTATGTTTAGGGGACCATGAGCATGTACCTGGGCCGGATACATGTGAGAGCCTCCCTTCCAGTTAATTATGGGATCCTCTATTGGGCTTCCATCAGTGGGCTGCATGTTATCAACAAGTGGAAAATGTGTTCCGTATGAAAAATAGTATGCGCTACATACGGTACGGGGCACTAAAGATCGAACCGTGCAACGACATCCAAAACATTGTGTTTGTCATTCTAACAACACATATATTCAACCAACTGACAAAATATACTACTGATTGTACATTGAAAAGGTAGCAGCTGTAATCAGGGCTGGGAGTGCAACAGAAGCGGTAAGCAGGCCAGAAGAGTGAAGACGCAGCTCTCTCTTCCAAACCAAACATCAACCATCATTACAAAAGGGCTACCAAAAAAGAACAAGTGTATGCATCAAACTATATAAAGATCCTACTACACAAGTGTACGCATCTAACTAACTGGCTCAGTTAGATGTTACTATTTATTAAGCTGTGGAGATTGGCGGACGGCTTGAACCAGATGGGTGCCTGATGGGGGAAACTCCAGCCAGCAGGTCGAAGTCTGATACTTGCGACCCTCTCTCCTACTTTGGGCTGCAGAGCGTGGCGGCACATATCAGGGTATGGTGCATGCAGTGACGCATGGTATGTTGTGTACACACAGTTTTTCCTGATGAACGAAACCATGCTGTCATCATGATCCTTGCCGTCGGTTATCTCCTGGTTAATCGGATAATTCAGTCCGACAAACAGAAAGCGTGTACCAAGGCTACTTGCCAACCTCAAGTCAAAAATTCCTGAAGTCCTAGAGAAGCTGGGATCCTGCTCAAAGACCTTGCAGTGACTGTGATTGTATTCCGCGAAACAACACGTCCGGTACATGCGAACGATCATCAATCGTTCGCCGTCGTCTGATCGAGCTAGGAACCACCTGCAACTGCCATGCCGCTTTTCTTTGAAAGCTTCTGGGATTAGGAAGGGTAGGGACACCAGGCGGCGTACAACATCATATCAAGTTGGAGTCAAATAACTCTAAGAAAAGTTGGAGTCAAATAAAAAAGGCCTCTTCATGTAGTCAGTCCTAAGAACAGCATGTTATGAGCATGGATATTTTTTCAGTAAATGTTGACAGTAATACAAGCAAGCCATCATGATATCATAGGAAAGTAACATATTGCTGTAACAGCCGTTTGTAGCGATGACTAGAGTAGGCCAGCAATACGTCCAGCCATAGAAGTAGTCGACAACGTAAATAAAGCCCTTGTGTTCAATGGTATCAGAGAACCATGGAGGATGTATGATCCAGCGATGGACGTGCAGATGTATCCACTTACCGCAGTGAATTGTCAGATAGGCGAGACCGCGGTTGAAGAATGCAATTATCCTGAAGTCTTTATAATTCGCAGATCACTACTGGCCCTTCGCAAAGAACATCAAGTACAAGATGTGCTACATGTTCACCACGCCGGACTCGCTGGAGGATCAGCGCCGCCTGCTAGTCTCGGAGGAGGACGACACCATCTTCCTCTTGATCGTGGGAATCGGCGAGGCCCGCACAGGCCGCTGCCACATCTCTGTAGTGTGCGTCAGGGGCGACGCCGCTGACGTTGACACTGACACGAGGCCAATGTACGGGTGCATGCTCACTATTACTACCCTCGGAGGAATGTGAGCGGCGACACTGGCTACGTCAAGCTGACTTGGAGGTTCACCTGGACATCTGCATTATCAAGTTAAATGTTGATCATTAGTCTTTGCTCAATGTAATCCGATGTCTAAGCATGTGGAGACTTCCATGCATGATCTTGCTCTATTGGAGTATCGCGCATGAATAAAAGTGTATCCATTTATGGTTTAGTCTAGAATCTTCCATGTATGAATTTGTACTATACTATTGGTCAAAGACTTATGATCAACCATTTGTTACATATCCTCTGCCCCCTTCAAGTTATCCTCATTTAATCCCTCCGTCTAGGTGTATAAGGGCATGGTTAATACTTAAATAGTATAGCCAACTTTGACTATAAGAAAGTTCCATGTCATCTGTATCCAACATGTATAACAATGGATACTGAAAACTAATTCTTGAAGATCATTTCCTGCAAAGCACAATAAGAATTATTTCTTCACAAGTTTTGGATGCAGGTTGAACAGTTGAACGCTTTTGTTTGCAAAAGATACTTTTTTATCTATTTCACCCAGATGTTTGTGAGCTCTAGAGATGAAATAATATCCGACCAAACCTATTGATACCCGTTACACATGAGATGTCTCCCACATCCTTTGTCAAAATAAACTACTCCCCGATCAATGCATTCCACTCTTCCGTGCAATGCATAGGCACCTTACTATTGATTAGTAGGACCAAAAATTGATGTAACATTATATATAGTACGATAAATGATGACGCATGTCACCTAAAATTATATCATTGAAAACTATGTTCAAATACGAATCCAACGATATTGTTTTTGTTGACATGCACTAACATTTTGTCAGTTAAATCTTCAGTCAAATTCAACGGGGGATAAACCACGACCGATGTAGTAGTACTAGTGTAGAGGGCGGCGCAGCACAGAAGTCTCACCGCGCTCGTGGCGCGGCAGTAAAGCCGTCATATCACAAAACCCAACCACTCCCTGTAATAAGTGGCCTGGTAAAATAAACGGACAAGCAACCATCACATCCCTCCGTCCTTTTTGCATTTCATCTATCTGGATTTACTTTCTCCGGTTCATCTCGCACACTCGATCCCTAACTACTACTCCTAGTATCCCTAGCTAATACTCCTAGGGACAGTTCTTTTGGCGGCTTCCCCAGCTTTTCCCATAAGACTAGTCACAGTGGAGAGTAACATTAAGGTGCCTCACTCATTTATTTGGGCTTCTAAACTAGTACTACTAGTAGTACCTCCGTCCTGGTTCATTCCTCACCATTGTAATTTGTGCTAAATTTTGACCAAACATTTAAGTGATAAAATGTTAGTGCATCTGGCATGCACTAACATTTCATTAGTTAATTTTATGATCAAAATTTGACATAGATTACAAGGGGGACCAATAAACCAGGACATAGGTACTTAGTAGTTATGGGATTACTAATCTAGAAGCCTAAAAGAACTGGCCCCTGGTACTCCTACTAGTAGTACTCCCTCAGTCTATGTGTGTAAGTCACCTAAGGTGGAGCAGTGCGACCTTGGTGGCTGCGGATTGGAAGAAGCCAAAGAATCAGACCGAAAATTCATCCAATCACCGCGCCACTTTTTTCCTCCTAAACCAAATGGAGATTAGCAATGAATCCCTAATTAATAGGGGTGTCGTTTCAGCCAACCCATGCAGGCCCATTGACGTGCATGCAAACTGGGGTCAATCCATCCCCTAATCAACATGTTCCTTCTCTACATGCATAGGTCGCTCATTCTCTCCTGCATTAACTTCCTCCCCCGCGTGGTTCAGCCAAAAAAATTGCTCACTGATGAACGAGGCAGTGAGGGGAACGAGGACATAATTTAATACATTGCGCCTAAGTATTTTGGGAATATCTGATTTTCGTAAGGTGACTTACACACCTAGATGGAGGGAGTAGTACTCAAGTTGGAATTCCAATTGCACGGCACAACTTGTTTGGCCAAAAATTCGATACAGGGCGTAGGAAGCGGTTTGGGAATTTGCATGCCTTTCCGACTAGTGAGATACTTCGTACAAATTACGACAGCGAAATAACCACAAAGAAGGAAGCTAAAATTAAACAATTAAACGAGCATTTTTGCATTTGTTTTGCATTGAATCGTTTCACATGCTTGACTAGTGCTGTTTTTCTACTTTTACAAAAACCGCATCGTAGTGTTAAAATGTGCATTTGCATGTACATAAGTAATAGTAGTACTCCCTCCGTCTATGTGTATAAGTCTTCCCTCTTTCTTGGTCACGGTGCACAACCAAAGATGACTTCTTGACCTGGATGGAGGGAGTTGCACAGTCTGCAAGCATATCTAGAGAGAGACGTGTAGTGCGATAGTATATAGTAAAGTTTGTGCTATATGCACGTACTTACAAAATGCGTACGAATACACAAGGTTTCCAAACTTTCCCTCTTACATACTTAATTAAGGACACTAATAATTCCCGAACATTCAGATTTATCATTTGCTTACCAAAACTAATGAGATCGCCTTACAAAACAAAAATTATACTCCTACTAATAGCCACGGCACTCGCAGGAGCGCTTGCGGCGCGCCACGAGTGCCATGGTGCGCGGCCGTTTCCCAGCGCGGTGACACAACGCCTCTTCCTCAGCCTCGAAACTCGCGAGGTGCTGATTGGCGGCTTCCCGGCGGGCGAGCGCGATCTCACAGGTGTGGTGATCCGGCGCCAACAGGTAGTCCTCCTAGCTAGAAGCGTGCACCCGGTCCACGTACCGCGATGCGTAGATGAGGCGCTTGGGCCCGACTGCACTCAGGGCTTTGGCACGGGCGTCCTCCACCACCCTGACGGCCCTCGCACGAGCCTTCTTCCAAAGAGCCAATTGCCTGAGACTCTTGGACGCGACATAGGCCTGCCAGGAAGCTTGTCCCACAGTGCAGTTCTCTTCCTCGGCCTTCTTCTCCGCCTCTATTTTGGCGCGCTCTGCTGGAGGCAAAGCCCCCATAAGGCAACATCCATTTCTTTCCAAAGCTCCTCAAGGCTGGGGGGGCTCGGCGGGCGGCACAGTGTTCTCCTCGTAGTGGGGAGCCGACGCGTCCCCCGACACGCGTGCTGGCGAGATTGGGAACGCCGACGCGTCCACCTCGACGCGTCACGGCAAGGAGCGGAACGCCGACGCGTCATCCTCGACTAGTGGCGGTGAGGAGCGAAATGCCGACACGTCCACCTTGACGCATCACGGCAAGGAGCGGAATGCCAACGCGTCCTCCTCAACTAGTGGCGGCGAGCAAAGGAACGGCGACGCGTGACCGTCCGGGCGGTGCAGCGAGGGGCGCCTAGGGCTTGGGAGGGGCGATGCCATGGTGGTCGACGTGAAAGGGAGGGGGAGGAGATAGCGATGAATGTGAGAGATCTTCCAAATGTCATGGGAGGCACATTATTTATAGCAAGAAATGGCACACCTATATAAGATATGGACTGAGCTTCACTACTTTAGTGCAGGTCCAGTTGCGTCATTGACATGTGGGCTAGACCCCTGTTGTGCCCATATGTCAGTGACCCAATGCACCTGAAGTTAAGTAACTGAAGCAACGTCTCGGGTGGAGTGGTGGGACCGCCGGAGGGAGAAGTAGAGTCTGCCAGGCATATTGTTTCCACACATGGAGAGGAAAAGATTTGGAGACGAACTGGTTTCCTGCAGGTATGGGGAACGGTGCATAAAGTCTAATCTTGCATGCTGGGCTAGGTATAGTCTCAAGTCATTAAAAACATGCACGCCCCACACATGTTCGTATTTCAAGGTGCACTAAATTATTGCAGGCAATGGTTAAGGCTGGCCATAATGGTGGTATCTTAGCTGGTACTCCCTCCAATCCTTTATACTCTGCGCATAACTTTTTTCATTTTTTCCCAAATGCTCTGCACGATGCCCTTGAGTAGCGCACCTTTCCCAGCCTGCCCCTGCCTCTCCGCTTCGCTAGCAATTAATCTCCTTAATTGGCGCAACTTCATAGTTTGCATGCAGAGACATAAGCGGAGGAGAGAGAGATTATGTCTGATGTGCATGGAGGGATTCGAGGCGACTAGTACTCTAATCCACGCAAAAGCAGGGGCAAACTTGTCGAGAAAATTTTGAACGGGCCTCTCCTTGGTATGCGAGCTACGAGTTATGCGCAAAGTAAAAAGAAACGGAGGGAGTATCATGCACACAGGAATTGCAAACAAGCCGGCATCGCATGTGAATAAACCGAAGGTCGTGGGAGGCGCGACGGTTGACGGAATTAATTGAAGTTACACACAAGCTGGCATGGCGTGCGAATAGGCACAAGCTATACCGTCAGGCCTATGATATGGGTCTAGTAGACATGACATATAGTGGGTCCCGCATAGTTCTCGAGAACTCTTTGGGGGCTTGCAGCTGTTTATCCACCGGGCAAGCCAGCAACCCCACGCCGTTTGCACATGCCCTACTCGTCCCCATCTTCTACTAGTACATTACCTTACAACAGTTCGCTCCCAGTCGTCCCGTCAATCCTAACCCTCCTCCCAAATCCATGGCGTCCCAAATCTCCATGATCGGCGATGAGTACAAGGTTAGAACCATCACCGGCGATGAGCTCGACGTCATCTATGCCCGTCCTTCCACAACGGTGAAAGAATGCCTTGCTCGCTTCCAGCGCATATTCGAAAACTCAAATGATGAGTGGGTCGCTGGGCTAGATGTTGAGTACACCACAGTCCTGGGAAGCGAGAAGAAACTAAAGGAGGCAGAGAAGAAGAAGCCCGCCGTGATCCAGGTTTGTGTGCATGGTTTATTCTTGGTCTACCACATATGCCATGCCGACCTTGAGTGCGAGGAATTTAAGAAGTTCCTCAAGGGTGGCCGAGTCAAATTCATTACTGTAGACTTTAGGAACGACATGGAAATCCTGGCTCGGATAGGCCTCATTGTAGGCCAGCCCTTCGATCTCTAGAAGGAGAGCCTGGTGTCCTCCTCTCAGCCTTCAATGCTGACCCTGGCAGCATCCATGATTGATCGTTCGTACACTAAACTGAAGAAACCTCACCACGAGTTTCATCATGCATGGGAGTTGAAGACATTAGATGAAGATCACATCCTTTACGCAGGAATGGATTCCTGCCTTTGTTTAAATATCTAAAAGGGTTGGATGAAGAAGTAGAGCCCAGTGTCCGGTTCAAGCAAAGAAGCATCGGCCAAGAGGAAGAGGAAGAATGATGAGGGCGAAGTCGAGGACGTGGGTTCAGACTCCGAGTAGGTGGCATTGCCGTCGCTCATGCTGGTTCTACTGCAGTGTCAAGTGGACTAGTTGCTTAGTTTATTTTCAAGGGTGTGTTGTGCTGAGGCCCCAGCAGAACTATGTTTATGTTCTTTCACGTTATTTGAACACTTTAGTACGTACGGTAGTACTAGTACGATGTCTTACTATTGTTCTTCTTGCAGTTGGTACTACTGCTCGTATCTCTGTGTTCTTACTGTAGCTAATATGTTCGTACTAGTAGTATAATTTGGGTCAGTCGATTTGTGAAAGAAGTTCGACGGAGTGAAGGAAGAAGATGGCAGGGTGCCCATAATCTATCTTATGAGTGTTGGGTGTGGAATGCAGTTCACCGGAAAAAGATGGATCGTGCCCGAGGTTAAACGGATGGCGGGGGTGGGGGGAGCATGGCGGTGGCAGGCGGTTCAGGGGAGTGCGCGGTGGTAGAAGGCGGTTAGGCGTGTGGCGGACTGAGAAGATGAACCGTGCATCTATTTCGGAGGTTGAAGAAGCCCTTCTAGCCATCCATGTTGCATCAAACGGCTCACAAGAGTGCACTGACCCAAATTGCTCCTTCAGATTGCAGGATCCATGTGACATTCAAGGTCTCGAAGGTAGATTCCGCGTCCGCACCTGGTTTGCGGGCTCGACGCGTGCACGACCGGCTTCCGCCATGACAGCCACCATGCACGCCTCCTCCGCGCGAGCGGAGACGACAATGACACGCTAGTTCCTCCTCGCCGGCGTGCTGGAGAACGCACTGGTCCTCCTCTTCGTACGCTGCATGCATAGACGCGTCTCCACCAGCTGCTCGCGTGCTTGGCAGCGCGGCGGCATATTGACGAGTGTGCGTATGGGAGCTTAGTTTAGTTTTATATAGGGGTGGTCAAACTTAAAAGAAAACCGTACTAGTACACGTAAACATTAGACTTAGGCAGCGCTTTTATTAGTTACCAAATCCACGATACGGAATCCTATGCAAGCTCGTGAACCGCAGCCGCGCGGTCGATTCAACGGCACGTCACCGTGTCGCGCTCGAAGGACATCCACCGAACATTTTTTTTGTGTGAAAACAATCCCCGAATATTACTCAACTTTTTTTCCGGGAAAAGTTATTGACGCTAGAATATTTCCATATATTTGAATTTAGCTCCAGTTCGTGTTTATTTGGATTTGGACGTTTTAGGTGCGCCCTAGTTTTTTAATGCTGATTTTGTGTGTGTGACTGAGAGAGAACGTGTGTATGTGTCCATATGTGTGTTGTGGCGGAAGGGAAATGTGGAGACGGTGTGCGTGTGATAGAGACATAGAGAGGTGTGAATGTGCAAATGATCATGCATGAGTGAGACATAGATAGATGTCGATACGTAGTGTATACATGAGAGAACGGTCTTCCATTTTACTTGTGTGTGTGTGAGAGAGAGAGGGAGATAGAGAGGAGCACCCGTAACACAACAACCATCTCTCTCGATTCGTTTGTCCCTCGCACGATCGCATGTAACACATGCATCAACGCACACATTTTGACACCCTCACCCGGCCCCTGCCCACCTCAAGGCCCGCACATCGCTCTCTATCTCGCACGCACAATCTTTTCGTGAATACC
>LR738713.1:199562683-199629821 GCA_902687465.1 Secale cereale
CTCGCCACCGCTCTCTCTCTGCTCTTTCTCGCCTCGCCGCCACCGCGACACCATGCCACCGCGTCACCGGGAAACTTGGGGATACTGCGGCGTCCGCACGCGCCCCTTTCGGCGGCTTCTTCGCCGAGATCCGTTTCCACGGGATGCGCCTCGGTCTCTGCAATTTCTACACCGCCAACAAGGCCGCCTGTGCGTACGACGCGGCGGTGTGGTGCCTCCGGTGGCCTCATAGAACATTTAACTTCCCCAACGTGCCAACGCGGGAGCAGGCACAGGAGCTCGCGCCTCTACTGCGGCTTATCACCGACGAGGATCGTCGCGACCACTGGAGGCGGGAGCACCGTCTCGGCATCGCCGAGATGGACGAGGAAGCCATGGCACTGTGGCGTCAACGCTTCCCGCAGGACATCATCAACGAGCGCGACTTCTACGAGCAAAGGATGGCAGAGAGGGGTATGAGGAGGGCGGAGCGAGCCGCCTATCGGGAGGACAAGCGTACGCGAAAAGCATACTCTCAATTCAACATGAGGCTAGGAGCAGCGTCGCCCTGGGAATCTGACGATGATCGGTATCTTCAGGCCTACAGTCAGACGTCGGAGGAGGACATCACCGAGGAGGAGTCGGACGACAAGGAGTAGTTGAATAATCTATTTTTTTATCTATCTATGCTGAGAACTATCCTCTACTCTCTATCTCTACTTCTCGATCTCACACCTGTAAACGCTTTTTCAAAGTGGCGTGCGTTGTGATTCTGTTGGAGATGCTCTAACATGGCAGATGAGTGCTTTCATGTTGCCCACAAGATGCGCGAGTATTATTAGTAGTATTTTTTTTTCTTTCCATGTTGAGATTTTAAAACCACGAGTGCGAACATGTAGAGGAGCAATGAAGACCAAACACGGGATATTGGGGATATCTTCAAGAAGCGTGGCAAGTTAAAGAGGAGCTGCACCGAACCTATAAAACGAGGTTTTGTAAGTAACACTCTTTCAATTACTTTTGTTTAGCCTCGTGTTCTTCGATGTGTATATGTTGTAGTTTTTGTTTCTCTTACGCCTCGTGTTCTTCGATGTGTCATAAGTAGAGTCTTAATCGTCCTAATGCTTTCGTTTTTAGCTTGATGTAGGATGTGGGTGTTCTCACCTTGTAGTCAGTTTTTTATATTTTTTCCTTTTAAATTCACTTCTCCCAGTTCTGTTTATCTAGCTTCTACTAAATGGATCTAGGTTGCTGTGAGTAATTATCTAAAACATAAGTAACTTCATGTCAGGATGCGGTTCCTACGAGGAGGGAAGTATGGTCAACCTCGAGATCATGTTTCCAGAATGAGGCTGGATTACACACAAGCTGTCGGTTCCCTAATGATGCTAGATTAGACACAAGGTGCAAATTCCCAGATGATGCTGGATTACACACAAGCCAGGTGGAGTCATCAGCTACTCGTGTCCTCGTGGCTCTAGTAAAGGCTGAAAGAAAGCGCGCAACAGCCCTTGAGAATGTAGCTGAGTTCCTGAAGAAGCGAAAAGAGCAATCATATGCTCTCTTCACCCATGCCAAAGAAGAGATGGATAAAGCCAGAAATAAGCTAGTAGAGGTAGAGCAGGCTAGGCGTCTCCTGCTATCTAAAACTATTTTCAATACAAAATTTCCTTCGTAGTTGCTAGGTTCAAATGTTTATCCAGCCAGCATGCCTGTTGTGATGTCCGTGCGTCTACTAATGCGGCGCAAAATATTTTTTTCGGGTCATGTAATAAGACAAATTACTTTTCGAACAATACCATACGAAGCATTGGACATGGTATAGTTCACACGCAAGCCCCACATTCCAAGTTCAACTTGCACATCAAACTCATGTTCACAGATATCTCCACATTCATACATAATGTCCACAACCATGATTCACTTCAAAGCCAGAAAAAATTCAGGAGAGTTATGAATAAAGAAAAACCTCTAGTTCCTGCTACCAGTGCGAGCACAACAAGTCAAGACCTTGCGTACTTAATTATATTTTGGTCATTTTTTGTGTTCTAAAATGCTGGCCAGCTCGCGGAAGGACGTGTTGCCGGCACAGGCGCGGATTCAGTGAAGGCAGGCGGGGCAGTCTGAAGCCTGTTGCATGCGGCGATGAGGCGTGTTCAGCCGGGCCTGCAGCGAGTGGGGCCCTCTTGGCCGGCGCGTTGGTTCAATGCCTGCGCTATGAGAGGTCGCGTCCATGTCAGAGCAATCACTCCCTCCAGTCCTTTTTTGTTAGCGTATAACAAAATTTCGTTTTCCATTCACATTTTACAAGTAAAATTCATGGACAAACTTTGACCCAAAATTGGCTGGGGACTAGGAAACCAGAACGGAGGTAGTAGTTTTTTTTCTAACCAAAGAAGGTTTTCCCCCTTCCGATTTTCATGACTGAAAACCAACATCTAAATCTAAACATAGTATTTGCCCTAGAACTACCAGGTTCAACATCTCGCAACGTAAACCCATACAACCATACGCCAAGGAAGTACGTAGTGAATTCCATTTTCGCTCCATACCAATCGTTCTAAAAACTACTTAGTACTTATAACGCGCCATTGAAAATCGGAACTCTTAACCCGGCTAAAAACTACTCGATCTGTGGCAACTGGCGAGCAACCGCCTCCAAGTCGTTCACCTGTGGTCCCGACCATCAACTCCTAAGGATCAAATTATCACCCGAGCTGACTATTCCTACAAAGGTCCGCTCCACCATGTACCCGGTACCCGCGAATGCAGCAATTGTGCACCTAGGGTTTTAGGTAACGTTGCCTTTACGTAACACTCATGTGTGCGAGACAGCGAGAGACCGACTGCGTGCGTGGGCCTCTTCTCTTCGTATATGTACTCCACCGTTTGTCTAGTGTCCAAAAAATTATACTAATAACTACTAACAATGCTCCAATGCATTGCCACACGATCTGAGTAGATTAATACATATTCACCGATTTGATAGAAAAAAAGTCTAGTTTTGAAATACGTATATCACTAAAAAAGTGTTATGTTTCACTCAAAATATAATCCTGTGGCGGTTTTGATAAGATAAGGGAGGAATGTTGTTGGTTTCAAGATTCGAGAAGTGGTATATTTCAAATTTCTACTCCTACTAGCAAGATGCCCGTGCGTTGCACGGAACATCAAGATCTCGTGGGAGAAAAGGATGAACGAGGGAAGGCTTTATCTGCGAATATGGAGAGGAGTGCAAGTAAATTGCCATAGTTTCGTTCCTATCCGTCAGATATAAATCGGAATGCCTATATTGTATGACGGCAGGCCCACCACCATCACCAACTCTGTTTTTTATCCCTAATCTTATAAAAAGCATAGTCGGTGATGATCGTGTGCCTGCCATCCTGCAATATACGTCGTCCGATCTATATCTGACGAATAAGAATGAAACTATGGCAATTTTGCGAAAATATACCCACAACCCTTCTCCACACTTGCAAATAAGGCCTTCCCTTGTTCATCCTTTTCTCTCACAAGATAAACTGCTCCTACAAATGCACCTTGATGTTCCGTGCAACGCATGGGCATCTTGCTAGTTGTTGCAAAAAGCCCATGGGTATGAGAGAGAGGGAGAGAGGAGGAGGACGGAGTGCATGTGTGACAAAGACACAAAGAGTGTGTGTGCGAGATGTATCAGCTTCAAATGAGGCGATAGTGTGTGTGTGCACGATCGAGAGGGCGTGTCTCAAGAAGGGAAGCAAAATTTACATAGATACAGGGAGCGGGAGAGAGACATGTATGCGATAGTGAAAGCACGAGTGTGCGGGTGTATAAACCTATCTAGAGGCTAGTCATTAAATGTTTGTGAGAGAAATACGAGTCGGGGGTGCAAAAGGGAGAGTTTTTGGTGTGAGAGAGAGACGGTAGTCGGGAAGCGGAGTGGAAGCAGGAGTTGTGTGTGTGTGTGTGTGTGAAAGAGAGGGGGGAGTTTTTCTGATCGGTAAACAAATGAATAATGTTAGTCTGGGATGGAGATGAAAAGGAGACCGCAACAAATGTTGTGTCTACAGAAGAGAGAGAGAGAGTGTCACACCCTGATTTTCATGTCACATTGCTTAAGCTAATTCTCATGTTAAAAATGTGGATTTGCAAAAACTTTTGAGTGTTTTTGACCTTGCTTGATTTGACTTTTGTCTGCTGTTTGCTAGTGCTCTAAAAATCAAATAAATCCTCCAACTCTTATACTTCATCTCCTTGACCCAAAACCTTTTCCCAATGATCATGCCATGTGTATAGACCAGCATAGAATTTTCTTATAAAAATATTTTGGCCAAATGGTATTTTCTAAAATTAGTTTTCCAAAAGCCCCTGAATTGAGGTTTGCACTGCAAGTACCTTATTTAGGGTGTGAAAAATCGTTCAAAAAGTTTATTTGAATCCTATTAGATATAGGACTCCGAGAAACCACAAAAGTATAATTTTAAAAGTTATTTTTATATTTTATTTAAAAGCTTTTTCTTAAGTCCAGAAATGGTCTTTAATAGGGAAAAAATATTTAATCATTTCAAAAATATTTGCCAAAATTCAGGGAGACTCATAGGACATATATTGTCCATATATAAGAGTTTCAACACATGGTCATGTTCAAAATATTGGACAAATCCTTACAAAACCCTTTCTGGATATTTCAAGCTTTTGAAATATTTACAAAGGAAATATTCTCCAAAAATTCCAGGGAAATTCTATCATGTCATATATGACATATTTGATGATCTTGCAAAGCCTCATGCCTTGAAGATCAAGGAAACATCCTCAAACCCCTTCATAACCATTCTGTCCATATTTGAAGTTTGAGCAACTCTACATTGCCAAACTTGTCCAAATGCTCCCAAATTTGGTGCACATGCTAGAATGGCCTAATTAGGCATCTAGACCAAATGGCACAAGATTTGGAATAGAGCAACTTGATCAGATCACCCCAAAACCACTTCTGTTCAAATTCAAATTTGAACAACTTTACATTGTCAACTTTTTATCTGGAGCCTCAAACTTTGTGGGCATGTTCATAACCCCAAATGATGATGCTACACCAAGTGGTGCATCAAGGGGAGATTAATTGCTTGACTCAAACATGGTGAAACCATTTCTGTTGATTTCAAGGGTTCACCAAAGTTACATTGGCCACTTTGCTTAAATGAGTTCAAATTTGGTGTAGGGGCCTAATTATAGGTGACATTTGATCCTATTAAGTCCCATGCCAATTGGAAGTCATTTGCCTCCCCAACACCTGATCAAACACCTTCTGCAAGATTGCCAAAACAAGTGTTTGGACCCCTTTTACTATTTCCCTTTACCCCAAATTTCTACCACACCTTCCCCTGATCATCCTCTACCCCCAGTAACTTCTCTATGGCCTCAGCTCAATTATTGGAGGGGGTAAAACCCCAATTCCTACTGCTGGACAGCAATTTTTACCTTCTCCATCACCTCCCTCCTCAACCCAGTGGCTCCCCAGGGTATCCAAGACCACAAAGCATTTCTTTAGTCCCCCCAGACCTTCTAGACAACTTTGGGCGGGTTGGACACGACCAGAGCGACGAGGACGTGGCCATGCCAGCCAAACGGGTGCTCTGGAGCACGCTACAGTGCTCTGGCGCACTGTAGCCTCGCCCAACCAGGAGCCCCCGACCACCTCGGGCCTCCTCCTCGTGTCCCCCGAGGTCTCCTCGACGTCCGCAACCTGCCGGGCTGTCGGTCTTATCCTCCCCGGCCCTCCTCCTCTCTCCACGAGCACGCCCGAGCGCGTCCATGGACGTCGCTCACGGTGCACCGTGGCTGCGCCTATTTAAGGCCTTCCCCCGAGCGCCCCTTGCCTCTTCTGGACTCTCCTCTCTCCCGTGCGCCTCCCATACATCCTCAACCTCTCTCCCATGGCCTCAAACTCCCTCCATGGCAAGAGTGCCGCCGCCGGCCTCCGCTCTGATTCGGGCAATGGGGGACTCCCCCGCTCCTCCTCTCCCCACCTGTAGAAGCGCTAGAGCCCGGTGGCCCTATCCCCCTCTTCTCCCAATGCTCCGGGGCACCGTGCCTCCCCTTCTCGCAGACGCCCGAGTGGCCATCCGCCATGGCTCGTGCTGGGGCCGCCTCGGCCGTCGTCCGCTGGCCTCAGCCCATCTCCTGGATGCGCCGCTCCCGGGGGATCCCTCCGGTGGCCGCGCCCTGGCCGGAGGTGGCCTGTGCCGCCGGGGACGGGCGCCGGCGTCGTGCGACCCGAGCCTCCCCTCCCCTCTGTTGTGGGAGCGGGAGGAGGAAGACGACCCTGCGGAGGGGGCCCACCTGGCAGCGACCCGGCCAGCAGGGCCCAGCCGTTTAAGTGGAGACGGCAACGGCGCAGCCCGCCTTCCCCGCGTGGAAGCGCATCGCCGAAAGGCGCCTCCGAGGTCACCGCTCCCCCCTGTGCACGCGGCCGAGCCATGGGCCGGCCCAGTTTCTCCTCCGCCCAGTGTGCAGCATAAGGGTATAACCCCTATTCCTTTCCCTTTTTCTTTACCCAGTCAACTTCAAAAATTCCTAGATAATTCAAATGAACTCCAAATTGCATGATTCAAATTTCCTATGGCTCCATAAATCATGCTCTATCTGTTGGTGCTACATGCACATTATTCCAGAAACTTTCCCTACACAAATATTTATCAAATGCCTTTATTTCATTTCTGTGATGAACTTTAGAAAATCACAGAGAGCTCAATCTTGATCCAAATGTAGTAATTCAAGTTCCTAGATGCTTGTCATGACCAAACTTAGTTTTGGAACATTTTAATAATAGTTTCTGTACCCCACCAAATATTGAGCCATTTCTTCATATTTATCAGCTTTGCAAAATCCTAGGAAATTCATTTCAAATCCAAATCCAGTAAAACCAACTCCTAAATGCTTCTAAAATCATGACTTGATGATGGGTACCTTTGCTCATCATTCAAGGAAATATTTCTGTATACTTCTTCCAAATCCATAAGCCCTTTGGTTCCATCATATTGGAATGTTCCAAACTACCTATTGATCCAACACCTATGAAACCACCTTGGTTATTTTTCATAAGACCAGAGGTATTCCAGAAAAGTCCAACTCCTATTTTTAGAGCACTTTTATTTTTGCTTTGATTGTGTTGCTTATTATGATTGTTTCCATTGTTAGTTGACGTAATAAACGGAGTAATCAGAGATGGACCAGAAGATTTGAAGACTCGGAAGAATAAGGCAAGCAGCCCTTTGACCATGTTCAACAAACCTTTTTATGCATGTCTCATAGCACCTTATTATTCAATGCATCGGAATCATGTTGAGGTGGAAACCACTTTGGTTGCTACCTTGTTACTTTACTGTTGAAACTTGCATCAAACATGACCCTACCTTCCTATGAGGGTTATGTGGGTGGGAGTAGTTAGGTTGCTTCAATAGTGGCTACGCAAATGGGACGGGTATATGCATGGTGACGGAGGCAGGATACTTTCAAAAGACTTTTCGAAAACCCCGTCGGGTGCAATTTATGCCCGAGGGAGATGGTGAGACGGGTAACCACTTGATGACGAAGTGGTGTACCGAGGAAAGTGTGTGTGTTGTTTTGAAAAACGGATTGGTTTAAGTTGCGACCGTTATTCCAACCTTACATGCGCAACCACTCTACCCTTATATGGGAAAGGGCATTATTTATTACCTAGGTCGATACTAGCATGGTGCCCGCATTACTAGTGACGGGAGTGACATGAGGTCACTCTTGGGACGGGGTCGCGCTTGGATAGGCGGCCATGACTGTCTTTACAGGGCACCGGACACACCGTTGGTACCCCGTGCTTGTGATATGTGATGAATTCGGAGCGAGTCTCCACAAACCTTGAGATGTGAAATGTGGGGCACGGGGCTGTTACCAATCGAGTGGACTCCATATTAGTGTCACCTAGGGAAAGATAGTGATCGGGTGCTTACCCCGGGTACTTGAGGTACCGCGGGTCGTGGATGACACGGAAGTTCCCCGGATCTAGTGGGTAAAGTGTGCAACCTCTGCAGAGTGTAAAACTATTCGAATAGCCATGTCCACGGTCATGGACAGTTGGGTAACCGCTCTTGGGCTATGTCCAATGTTTGCGAACCTGGTGTGCGTGTGTGAGGAAACAACATGGTTCAGAGATATTGTTGATGTGATTGTGAGAAAGTCTCAATGAGCTTGAACATGAGTTGGTTACAACTCTTTCTCGATATTGATGTCTGTGACTTCCTGATACTTGTTACAGACACATGCATATCCACATCATATGTTGATCATACTTGCACATGAAAAACTAGCTTTCCGCAAAACTGCCAACCTAGCAGTAGAGCCTTGCATAATTATTCTGTTATCACACTTGGGTTGCTTGCGAGTACATTCAAAGTACTCATTGGCTTGCCACTGGTTATTTTATTGGCCAGGCATGAGAGAACAGGTTATGGCGAAGATTTCTTGGTGACGAGCATGCGAGCTAGGACGCTTCCCAGTCAGAATGCCTGTAGGGTTAAAGGCAGATGGCATGGGTCCATGTTGTCGTTGGAGAGTTCCACTGCGATGATATAATCAAGACTTGACCATTATGGTCCTATTTGTGTAACACGGTATGTAAGGATGTAAAACTCTTGTTATTCAGCTTATGTGTGTTCAGTGAGCATTGATCTCTGGGATCACTGTGCACGTGCATTCGGTGATCACGACTTATGAGTCGGGGTCCCCACACACAGAGAGAGAGAGAGAGAGAGAGAGAGAGAGAGTAATTTTAGTGGTATGATTCATATCTAGAGACATATAGGGTGTGTGAGAGAATCACATAGAGAGAAAGACAAAGTGAAAGAAGAGTGGAGACTGTGTGTGTGGCGGTGAAAAAGAAAGCTTAGGTACCAAGTGATATGAGAGAACGGTAGAGACGTGAGAGATAATGAAAACCTTGTAATGTATAATGATAGGGAGAGTGTGACACTTCTCAAGGGAGATGTCGAGAGACTATGTTTGCAAGGATAGGAGAAACATGAGGTGAGCGTGCGGTTGAGCTAGAGAAAAGAGAGTGATAGCTACATGAAGGAGCATGCATGGGAGAGAGATGGGCATGAAAGGAGTGAATATAAAAGGGATTCAAATATTTGAATTCGAGATGATGATACATGTAATCCATACTTGAACCAAAATTGATCTATCAAACATGCATACTCGTATGAATTCACACGCATCTATGTTATTTAATATGTAGATATTACTGATCCATACATTTTAGTAGAACATAATTTGGTTTAATTTTTTGATTTCAACCTTATGATTTTGAGATCATTGTATTTGTAAATCATATGATACCTATAAAGGAGCAGAATTCTTTGTTTTGTTATTGAAAGTATATATAAAAAAATGATGTATATAGAATTTTATTCCAATCGAAAATTGATCCCGCCCGAAAAAATAGAATACAAATGGGATTCGAATTGACTTGGCACGGTAAACGTGCACTCTGCAAAATTTGAACGAAGCGGGGAAAGTCACAGTAACCGCCCGAAACCAAAATCTGCGAGATGGAAATTACTACTGCCTATCTCTGCCACGCAAAGCCTATCTACTCAATTTTTATAGGTTTCGATAGGGGTAGGTTTGTAATTTCACTCAAATGTGACATAACCGCCTCTCACCTGGATTCATACATGATGGGCGCCCAAACACAGTGTGTCCTCGGCCAAAACCGACTCCCTCCCCGATTCATACATGGTGGGCGCCAAAAACAAACTCTCATCGGCAAATATTCGATGTATGTGAGATTACCATCCTATCCCCAACCGACCAATATTGCTGTGATGTAGGAAATTGGAAACAGGGGCTAAGTTTGTGAATTTCTTGCATTTGAGACAAGCGCGCCCTGCAGACATGGTTCCCCCGTTCCTCTCCACCTCCATTTCCCCATTCGTACTTCGTGGGCACCAAAACACCCTCTCCACACCAGCCTCCTCTGTACGACACCCATCCACCGCCGTCCTCCTCCACCATGCCAGAGCTGATACCCCGACACCGCCGTCCATTACAAGATATCGACCTCTCTCATCCACGGCTTCGGACCAGGATCATTGCATCCCGTCCTCTCGCTTCATCCCCGCCGTCGTCCACCTTGCTGGCACCGCTCCTACGACTGTCTCATCCATCGTGCCCTGCCGCCACCGTCTACCCTCCTAGATCTGCTTCCACGCCGTCGACAGCCATCGCTACCGCAGCACCATCAAATTCTCAGCACATGCATACACGCCGCCGCACCAGAGACGATACTCTTTTGTATCTGTTCAACTTACTTATCCCAGCAAGAAAATAGATCGCCACTGCTTTACTCTGATTTCTTGTCCATCACTTACTTGCTAGTTGAGAGCAATCACTGGTTGCGAAGTTGCACCTTCAGATCCGCCATGGCACGCTCAACACTATACTCCCAATGCTTATGGTTTTCCCCTTTTATATTCCGCACTAGTTAAATCACAGTAGACTAAATTTCAAAATTGGGTCAGTCAATTTTTCATAGCTCGCCGGAGTTTGCCGGTGCGAACGAAGGGGCTTGGGTGGGGACTTTGGTTGTTGGGGGGGCGGTGGTGTGGCCTCGCCGAACGAAGAAAACTCGACGCGGGTGGGGCGGGGGTGGGGGTGGGGGTGGCGGAGGAACACATGCGGTGGGGGACGATGGTCCGACCGGCGGGCCGTGCGGTGTTCTGTATGGAAAGAATGAGAGACGAGGAAGAAGAAGGGTTAGGAGACATAGGATCTTCATCCAAACGCCTGAAATGGTCGACTGACCCAAATGACAAAATTCACGCGACTTGCATGCAAACATGCCTTTATATTCAGTACCTTCATCGTACCTTCTTAGCACTGCTCCTGAATCCATCAAGCTAAACAACGTGCCACTCATAATTCCAAACTTGTTGCTCAAGTACGAATCTGATATGATTATGATATAACTAAAACAGATAACATTTAATTGGTCAGCTAATGTTCCTACTTTACTTTCGAAAAGCACGTGCACCACATATAGAGAGACAGAAGGGAGTTATTTTCTTAATGCGCTCTAGTTCATCATGTGTGGGCACTGCACAACGAACATTTTATTATCCAAAATCTGCTTGCTCTTCTTAAGCATGTTCCTTTTCCGTTCTACTTTAATAAGTACTCTATCCGTTCCTAAATACAAGTCTTTGTATAGATTCCACCATGGACTACATATGGAGCAAAATGAGTGAATCTACACTCTAAAATGTATCTGGATACATCTGTATGTGATCCATAGTGGAAATCTCTACCAAGACTTATATTTTGTAACGGAGGGAGTATGATAGTAGTACAGTATGTTCCTTGTAGTGAAGATGAGCAGGGACATTTGCAGTGTAGAGGTCTATACGGTCGGTTGGTATGGACACTTTGAACTCTTCGGGCCTCTTTGATTCGTAGGATTTTGTAAACATGGGAATAGGATTTGTAGTGGCCTGCCCACTTGAATCCTATAAGAATAGCAAGGAAATGCAGGGAGCTGTGTCCCCTTTGAGAGTTACACTAATATTAACAGTACCACACCTTCAGTTGAAGATAGCTGGTATCCGAAGCCTTTCTAGCCGTACCGGCAATACTAGCACGTATATTCCAGCAAGTTCCACTTTGCTGATTTTACTCTGATGCTTACGGTTTTCCCGTTATATCTACACTATGATCTGTGTAGCTGCTTTGTGTCGCACTAGCAGTAGTCCAGTCTTGAAGCTAAACACCGCAATGACTTACAAAATTGGTGCCCAAGGCATTGAGCGCCATTCTGGATGCAATGAAACTCATACGCTCCCCACCTGTTGACTCTTGTTCAGAATATGATCCTAATGACTCATGTTAAAAATTGCCACATATAGAGAGACAGCATGGAATCGCATTTCTTTGGGCGCTGTAATTCATCATGAGTGGGCAACCAACATTGTATGCAATTAAGCAAAACCATAAGAATATACTTCCTCTTCTGTTCTTTGACATGTTCCTCTTTTGTTATTCTGTATTTAGTATGTACAGTATGTTCCTTGTCAGGAAGGGGCGCAGGGACATCTGCAGTCAACAACTGATAGAACTGGCATGTACTTGATCAATAGGCTTTCTATTACTAGTGGCAATACAACACCGTATTTTCAAGCCAGTTGCACTTTCCCGATTTATATATCGTGGTTATGGTGTACCCCTTTTATGTACACTATGATCTGCCTAGTTGCTGTGTGCTTTTGTTATCATGGTTTGGCAATAAACTCTCTATACAGTATATTTTGAACCTATCATCTGCAACCTATCCTTACTTCTCGAGCCTGTTTTTTTGATGTACTTGTGCCAGATTATATAAATACACGGACCATATTACAGCACACACGAGCTCTCTCATCGGAATCCAGTGATAGCACACGAGTGTTTGCAAGGGCGCCCCTATATTAGTATATCCTCTGTATTACAAAGATAATCTCACAACTATTTATGTTTTCATGGTTCTCAGATATTATACGTAATTACAGTGAATATCAGAATCCGCACATCAGAAGAATATTGTGGAACACTGCAATGACTTACAAAATTGGCACCAAGGCATTGAGTGCCATTCTGGATGCAATGAAACTCATACGCTCCCCACCTGTAGATTCTTGTTCATAATATGATCCTAATGACTATTATAACCTCGAGGAGTCAAAGGCAGATGGCCTGTCATGTTCACCCATCAAGGTGCCTGCTCTAATTTGGCAAGGTTTTATTGACTGCGCGTATCTTGCATACGTTGTCTTGCATTTCTTCTACTTTGTTGCACCACCATCTGCTTAGTTTACTCATCATATATGTTGAGATGCCATGCCCATCAATTATCAATACATATTTCATCTGTCATCATACCATGTTTTTCCACTCAAATGTTGTTCTTATGCATCAGACATCAAAAAGGAAGAGGGTGATTGCTGAACCTGAAGGAGCACCAGCAAAGTCCTTGAGAAACGTCATTGTGCCGGAGAAATCAGACAACACCCCACTTATATTGGTTGTACAACCAGTGACACAAAATGTTGGACCAGCTCCCGTAGACTATACCCATACTTCACTGGCCACACCACTAGCCCCACGACATAGGACCTACACTCCAGCAAAACGTATGCCAATTTTAGTTGCCATAGCACCACCCGTACCACAGAAAAATCCCACTCCAGCAAAAATTACAACAAGTCCACCAGCCGAAGGCCTATCCCAACTGAAGAGACGGCCAATTCTTGCAGATTGGAACCCCATTCCAGTTATTCCCAGTTTAAAAAACAATGCTTTCAATGTTGTTAGGTTCTACGTGCATATATTCCCATCATTGGAAGATTATAGTGAAGACGAATTCCATTTTCACTTCTTCCTGTCCCACTTACGTGTAAATGCTATTATTCATGGTGATTATTTTGTTGTTTTCTGCTGATTGAACACATCAATGATTTACATTACATTGTTGTAAGTAGGTGATGGTACATTTTAAGCTTGCTTGCGCTTTTCAAGGAAGCATTGCAGCAGTATTGGTGTTAATTGAGGAAATCACACGTTGATGGCAAGTCTATGAACGAATTTCATGTGAAGTCTCCTGTGCTAAATTTAGAAGACATTGAATGGAAAACCTTGTTATGCACTGGTCCCATTCCGAGGATGAGGTACTTTCTATGATATCGCATGACAATTTGAACTTCTACTTTCCACATGTGCCTTACGGATATTTTTTGCAGGAAATCTGCTCGAAAAAGAATTCTGGTTTGAAAAGAATGACAGGATATCACAAATATGCTGCCTGCTGCTTTGTCTTGTTAGTACCTGTTGTCCTGTATCACTGTACTTGTATACATACCTGGTTCATTACGTGACAACAGTGTGCATGATAGCTTGCTTATCAATTGTTCGCTCCAAATTATCTGATCTGTATGAATGGTTACATTAGTGTAGAATATATCCAATGTCAATGAATTTTTCTAGCTCTGCATTGTTCTTGTAAGTACCTGCTGCCCTTTATCAGTGTACTTATATTTATAGGTAGTTGTTCATGTACCATCACTCTGCAGATTATTTTCCTTTGCCCTCCATTTTCTACACATAAGATCTATATTTACTCTTACCATAAGGTTGGATAACACCGATGGTACTGAAGAAGTTTAGCTCTGCATTGCTCTTGGCTCTACCTTTTGCCTGTATCGTTGTACATACATTTATAGCTACTTGGTTATGTAGCATCACTCTTCATCTTATCTTAAATATTCTCCATTTTTTCTTATATTGTCACATCTATATTTACTCTTAAAAAATGTAGAATAAAGGAAATGCTTATGAATAAGATTATGTGGTAAACTTCTTGAATTGTCCCCCATCAGAATGCACAAGGGCTTTATAGATCCTGCCTTCACCAATAATTTAATTTTGTCCTTCTCAATCCTTTAAACTTTGTTGTGTATATTTGATTAGGCATGACTGCAACAGCTGTTTATTTTTGGTGTTTGCATCAAATTGCATGTTTAAAGTTTATTATGTACTCCAGTTCATAAACAAAAGTTTGTCCTTCTTAATTTAAGTTTTCAGTTGTACAACCAAGTTCCTTCTTCTTACCATGTAAATTAAACTATACAGAGCAAGTGATCTTATTTTTCCAATCTGAAATGGGATAAATTGACAGCACACTAACCATTGATACTTATAAGTTCTTGATAGGTAATCCAGTGGTGTCATGAAGCTGCCAACTCCTTCACAAAGTCATTTCCTGCCATGTCTTGACCTGAACAATACCATATTGTGTTAATGCTATTTTAAACTGTGTCACTTTATTCGTTAGTAAGAAATGTGATGAATTGTCAGCACTGATGCTTATATGTGCAGAACATGTCATCTGTCTGCTTGTTTACCTTTAAGAGTGAGGAGGATATAAGTGTCAAACAAGTGCACTCTCACCAGCTTGCTCAGCTGCTTGCATTGCAGCTCCTGAGCAGGGCTAACCTTTCTTGAACTCTATTGAAGTGCTTTCAGTTTTGTATATTATTTTGTCGGCGTGTTTAGTTGCACTGGTGGCGATCTTGATGCCAAGTGTATGTAATTTGTTGTCTGCTTGTGCTTAATTATCATAGTGGCGAAGTTTGATGCCAAGTGGATGTAATATGCCATAATTTCTTTATTGTATAGTCTAGGTTTTTTTCTTATTCACGATGCTGCAGTTATTTTAATGTATATATATCCCGTCTTCACAGTAAATCGGCCAAACCGTAAAATTAGGGTACATAATTGGGCCATCATGCAAATCACCATGTATGATCCGCGTCATGGGCCCCGTCATCTTGGTCCATTAATAGGCCTAAATGTAAACTGGCCCGCTAGTAGATTCGGGCCTTTAATAGGCCGAGTAAACTGCCGGCCCTATTTTCCCAAGAAAACTCAATGGGCCTTTAGAAGGCTGCAAAGTAGGTTGGGCCTGAAACGAGCCGAACTGCTCATGGGCCGGCAGCAAGGCAAAATAGACCGAAACTGTCTCGGTCCTTTTTTGGCCCAATCAGAATATCGGCTGTGAGCAGGATGGATGCAAACTGGGCCGTAGTTAGGCCCAACTATACGACGGGCTTTTAATAGACCGAAATTAATACAGGGCCGAAATGTTAAACGGATCCTTTATAGGCTGAAACTAATATGAGGCCGAATTACTAAATGGGCCTTTAGCAAATGGGCCCAAAAGCATAGCGTCTAGTTGACGGGCCGAATCTGATATGGGCCATAATTTAGCCCAAAGCCTCTTAAAGGGCCGTACCTGATCTGGGCCGTAATTTGGCCGAGAACATAGTAGGCTTTTAACGGGCCGGATCTCATATGGGCCATTATTAGGCTCGGAACGTGGCAGGCCATTAATGGACCAGATCAAACATGGGCCAGCATTTGGCCCAAAATATGGCAACCAGTTAATGGGCCGGCCTACTAGGGTCCTCAAAATCTTGTGGGCATACAGTTTGGCCGGCCCATTAATGTCAGCGAAATCTCGTGGGCCTTTAGCTAGGCAAGCCCATTATGGTCCACAAAAATTTTGTGGGCCTTCACCTGGGCCGACCCATTATGGCCGGCAAAAATCTTGTGGGCCTTTAGTTGGGCCTGCCCATTATGGTCCACAAAATCTTGCGGGCCTTTAGTTGGGCCGGCCCATTTAAACTTTATGAGCCACTTTTGGGCCCGTCCACGTCTCAACATATCATAGGCGCATCTTGCCCATTGGATGAGTGACACCTGTGCCAGCAAGGAGCTGACACGTGTTTCTGTCAGCCAATCAGAATTTTACACGTGGAAATCCCCCATTGGTGCGGGCTATTAACGGCTTATCGAATACAAAACCGGACCCGATAGCATAACGGTGTTCCGTTACGGTGGATGCCACGTGTTGGTCACCCTTGACGAAAGCACTTCTGTGACGCCCGATTTATCGTCATGGAAGTGGACACTTCCGTGATGATAATTTTGGTAATGTCATGGAACACTTCTACGACAGCACAGGTATGACTATCTTGATTCTGTCATAAAATTGTCATGGATGTACATGCATGACAGAAAATGTGACCTACTGTGACAAACACGTATCATCACGGAAGTGTATTTTGTTGTAGTGCTAGTCCCTGAAGAACTTGACGGCTGATTGTGCTGTCACATTTCTAACTGGTTCGACTTCCGGCCACTTTGTGAACTTTTCGATCACGACGTACAAGTACTCAAAGCCCCCGACAACATGGGGAAGGGGGCTTAGTATGTGAAGCCCCCAGATCGAAAATGGCCAGGGGAGATGGATTGTCTGAAGAGCTTGAGCTGGTTGATGAAGATTTTTTGAATGGACTTGGCACGCTTCACACTTGGTTACTAGTGCAGTTGCATCCTGGAGGGTGGTGGGCCGGAAGAAAGCTTGCCGGCGAGGGATCTTCACCCTATGTGGGAGCCACACATGCCTCCGTGTATCCCTACCAACAGCTCTAGTCCGTCCTCCTGAGAAATGCACTTCAATTTCACACCGTTCGATCTCATTCTGTACAGGGCATTATTCACAAACTTGTACATGTAGGACCGACAGGCTACTTTTGCTGCATCTTCCTGTTCCTCAGGGAGTTCCCCTGTTTGGAGGAAACAGACGGTGCGTTGCGCCCATGCTGGAGCCTGAGGCTTGACAGCTAGGACTAAAGGCTCATCTTCGACCGTGGGCGCGGCTGCCTCTACGGTCGGGGCTTTGGGCCCTGCCGGAGGTTGCTCCTCCCCGGCAAGCTTGGGGCACCCGCTAACGTCCTTGCTGGCGGCTCCTGGGAGCTCAACCGGAAAGTACTTGCCGGGGCCTGCCTTCCTTCGTTTTTATCTATCATGTGGATGGTTCAACGGTTGTTTGGGTTAATTGAAGCACAAAGGTACCTGGTTCCATAGGTAACTTGAGGGTAGCGTGTTTGGACAAGTCATCGGCAATGCTGGTCTCTACTCGAGGAACATGCTCTGCTTGTAGACCATCAAAACGCTCCTCCAACTTCCTTAATTCATCCACATAAGCCTCCATCAACGGGCTCTGGTAATCCTTCTTAACTTGCTTGACGACAAGCTGCGAATCACCCCTCATGATGAGTTTGTTGATTACGAGGTATGCCGCGATCCTGAGACCACGAAGCAATCCCTCGTACCCTGCAGTATTGTTCATTGATTTTCCCAGGAAAAGTGCATCTGGACTACGTACTTGAGGCGCTGTCCGGTGGGTGCGATGAGTAGTACGCCAGCACCAGCACCTAGCAGTGAGAAAGCTCCATGAAAGAACATAATCCAATGACGGCTCGTCTCCTTGCCGGGAAGGGTGATCTCCTGAATCTCTTCGTTGGGCGTTGAGGTCCATTCTGCTATGAACTCTGCCAAGGCTCGGCTCTTGATTGTTGAAGTATTTTCAAACTTGAGGCCAAAGCTTGATAGTTCCAACGCTCACTCCACAATCCTCCCAGTTGCATCTGGGTTGTGCAAGATCCATTACAAAGGGAGGCGAGTGACGACGGTGATCTCATCCGCTTGGAAATAGTGACACAGCTTCCTCAAGGCCATAATGAGGCTGAAAGAGAGAACCGACAAAAGAGACCGGTTGTTGCACCACCTTCTTCTTCTGTTCGACTTCGCCTCCTTGCGCAGACTCTGTCTTGCCGGGACCAGGCTTTGCCGGGGGTTCTGCCTTGCCGGCATCAGGCCCTGCCGGGGAGAGCTCTGGCCCATCATCCACCGACTCCTCCGCTACCACTGCTTCTTCCTCCAACTCTATCTGTGCTACTAGTGCGGCACTGACTACTTGATTCGTTGCCGCTAGATATAGCAACAACGGCTCTTGCGGTTTAGGTGCGACTAGTGTTGGCGTAGAGGAGAGTTATCTCTTCAATCTTGCAGCACCACCTCTGCCTCCAGAGTGCATTTCATTGGATGCGCCTTTTTCAAAACTTTGAAAATGGGGAGGGCGCGCTCAGCTGATTTGGAGATGAACCTACTTAGAGCGGCAACACAGCCGGCGAGCTTACGAACGTCTTTGACTCGTCTTGGCGCCTCAATCTTCTCAATCGCTTTCATCTTGTTGGGACTTTCTATGATTCCGCATTGAGACACAAAGAAACCAAGGAGTTTGCCAGATGGGACGCCGAACACACACTTCTCTGGGCTGAGCTTGAGGTTGATCTTGCGCAAGTTCGCAAATGTTTCTTCCATATCCTCCACGAGCGTGGCCTTGTCCTTACTTTTGAACACTATATCATCCATATAGGCTTCCATATTTCAATGCAGCTGGGGCTCAAAACCGATTTGGACTACTCAGGAAAATGTCAAAGCAACGCTTTTCAACCCGAAAAGCATCCATACAAAGCAGTACGTACCACATGGGGTTATGAACGTGGTTTTCTCTTCATCTTCCTTCATCATGAAGATCTTGTGGTATCCTGAGTAGGCATCGAGGAACGACCAGAGGTCACACCTGGCAGTGGAGTCCACTTTTTGGTTAATGCGTGGCAAAGGGAAAGGATCCTTTGGACATGCTTTATTGATATATGTATAGTCAATACATAGCCTCAATTTCCCATTTGCCTTACGCACTACCACTAGATTGGCCAACCATGTGGGGTGGAGAACTCCTCTGACCAGGCCTGTCGCCTCCAACTTCCTGATCTCTTCGATGATGAACTCTTGGCGCTCCAATGCTTGATTTTTGACCTTCTGCTTGACGGGCCGCGCATGGATACAGACAACAAGGTGGTGCTCAATCACCCCCTTGGTAACGCCGGGGATGTCGGATGCTTGCCATGCAAACACGTCGACATTCTCCCGCATGAAGGTGACGAGCACGCCTTCCTATTTGCTGTCAAGGGTGAAGCTTATGGTAAAAGCCCCACCCGTGTCATCCTCCTAACGGGGACCTTCTTGGTGTCTGGTGGGGCCGCCTTGGACCTCTTGCTTCCACTGGCGGAGCTCTCTGGCACGTCTCCAACGGGAACGCAGTGCTCCGAAGAGCCACATTTGCCGAAGGGGGTGCATGAGCTCTTTCCGGGGTCAGAAGCCTTGCCAGAAGGGACCTTGCCGGTAGGGGCAATGGTCTTGCCGGTTTTCTTCTCCCTCGGGGTCTCAGTGGTAGGGGCAAGTGCCCTGGCAGCATCTGCTGTAACTGCCTCTGGGTAGAGTTAGTCCGCGCAGATGAGCGCGTCTTTCTTGTCGGAGGGGACGGTGATGATGCTCATCAGACCAAGCATCTTCAACGTGTTGTAGGCGTAATGTGATGCCACCATAAACTTGGCCAGCGCTGGGCGGCCAAGGATCCCATTATAGGGCAAAGGGATCTTGGCAACATCAAAAACAATCTTCTCTGTCCTATGTTCCAGCTCGCCCCCAAATGTAACGGGTAATGCGATCTTTCCCTTCGGCTGACTCCTCCCTCGGTTGACCCCTTGAAACGTGCCCGTCTCCTCGAGATCTCCATCGGGGATTTGCAACCTCTCGATCACAGCGGGCAAGATCAAGTTCAGACCGGCCCCGTCGTCGACTAGCACTTTCATCACCTAGAGGTTGCTTATCATAGACGAAACCAACAATGGCAGACACCCAACCGCTATTTGTGAGATCAGGGTGATCCTCGGTGTCAAAAATGATAGGTGTGCTGGACCACTTCAGTGGCCTCTGGGCATCGAATGATGGCTCTGCCGCAGTGACGTCACGTGCCCACTGGCGGTGTCAAAACCGGCGGGTCTCGGGTAGAGAGTCCCGAACTATGCATCTGAGGATCGATTGTAACAGGGGACTGGGGACACGATGTTTACCCAGGTTCAGGCCCTCTCGATCGAGGTAAAACCCTACTTCCTGCTATATTAGTATGGATGAATATGTATACAAGAGTTGATCTACCTCAAGATCGTAATGGCTAAACCCTAGGTCTAGCCTTTGAGGATATTGTAATGATTCTTCTCTAGCCTCTACGAACCAAACCCTTCGATTTATATACACAGCGGAGAGGCCTAGGGTTTGTACATATCATCTTGTAGAGGAAGGAAAATCTATAGCCGAACCTAAAACTTGCCATTACAATAATATAGGAGTCCTATCCGGATACAAGAGATGATCGTCTATAACAATCTTCACGGCCCACCAATCCGGCCCACCAGGAGTTTGTCCGGCCACATGAGGACCCCCCCCCCCCGGTCCAAGACTCCCTCAGTAGCCCCTGAACCTGTCTTCGATGACGATGAGTTCGGCTTCCTACCGGTGCGCCCCAGATGTGAGTGGGAGGAATCATTTTTTCGCGTAATAAGGAGGCTGTTGATTGCGTGCGGCCAGGCCAGCGAAGGGAGTAGGGTGGGCCGGGGAAGCTGGCGCGGCATCATAGCGGGCCACAAGAGGAGGGAGCAGGCAATCCAGCCGGCGCTAGTTTAGACGGCTGGAGCAGGAAGATCAGAGATTGAAGAAGCACGTCGGCCGTGGATGGACATCAAACAGTCACTTATGCTAGAATCGTGTGTTGACTAACAAAGCCTTGCGTAAACAACTCAGCCTCGAAATATGTGGTGTGTATAGCCCATTTGCTATTGTTCTTATAATTTTTACTCATTTTGTAATTCATATGGAATTTATTGCAGCCCGTTTTCCATTTTTAGAATTGCTGCCCATTTTCTGGTCAGTACCAGGGTTAAAATTTAACTAAATATGTAGGAAATTTTGAAAATTGGCAAATTTTTGCTGGGGAACAAAATATTCTTAATCCAAAAATTAGTAGCCATAGTAAAACAAATTTAAAAATAAATTAGTACTATGTCATGTCAAATCCAATGAAATGCGTATAAGATATTAGTGAAGAACAACAACAAAAAAATAAACTAATATCCCATTTGGTATAATTATTTTTGGAATTTTCAACCCCTTTTGATATTAATTTTAACAGACACTGACCATACTCTTTGGCCAGGCCGGAATGCATCCCTCCTCCTCTTGAAAGATTTGCAGCCCTATAAGTCGGAGAAAACAAATAGGCCTAGCTTGGGTATTCTTCAAAAGGAAATATTGGGCTACCTATTTTCCCAAAGAAAAAACTGCTGGGCTGGTCATGTTGTTAGACGGGCCACAGAGACCGCACAACCCAGTTTATAGCTTGCTCCTCCGAATTACTTATTTATGTTTAGGGGACCATGAGCATGTACCTGGGCCGGATTCATGTGAGAGCCTCCCTTCCAGTTAATTATGGGCTTCTCTATTGGGCCTTCATCAATGGGTTGCATGTTATCAACAAGTGGAAAATGTGTTCCGTACGAAAAGTAGTATGCGCTACATACGGTACGGGGCACTAAAGATCGAACCGTGCAACGACTTCCAAAACATTGTGTTTGTCGTTCTAGCAACACATTTATTCAACCAACAGACGAAATATACTACTGATTGTACATTGAAAACAGCAGCAACGGCAACCAGGGCTGGGGTTGCAACAGAAGCGGTAAGCAGGCCAGAAGAGTGAAGACGCCCCTCTCTCTTCCAAACCAAACATCGGCCATCATTACAAAAGGGCTACCAGAAAAGAACAAGTGTATGCATCAAACTAAATAAATATACTACTACACAAGTGTACGCATCTAACTAACTGGCTCAGTTAGACGTTACTATTTATTAAGCTGTGGAGATTGGCTGATGTCTTGAACCAGATGGGTGCCTGACGGGGGAAACTCCAGCCAGCAGGTCGAAGTCTGATACTTGTGACACTCTCTCTTACTTTGTGTTGTAGAGCGTGGAGGCACATTTCAGGGTATGGTGCATGCAGAGACGCAAGGTGTCGGTGTACAAAAAGAGGGGTACACTTTTTGTACCCCTATGACTGTGCGCGGGCAGTCTGAGCCACGGGCACCACCACACCAAGCATGGCAAGGGAGGTGAGTCGGGATAATACCGAAGCTTGATGGAGATTGGAACAATGCCAAGAACAAGACCACAAAGAGCAAAGGGGCGAAGGGGATTTCTCCGGCAAGGTCCTTGCCGGGAGCCAGTTTTAGCAGCTCTAGCAAGACCCTTGCCAGGGCCGGCTCTGGCGGCCCCGGCAAGACCCTTGCCGCGACAGCTCGCCCCGCGCCTACGGAGCAGATCGCCCTTGAGTCCACCGCCCCCATGGGGCGAGGATTCGGGAGATATCCTCGTGGTGGCATGCAGATCTTTGTGAAGACATTCAAGATCAGATACAAATTAAGAAGACGACGACCCTTGGTAGGATCCCAGCCAAGGATGACAGCAGGCGCAACGGCAGGACCCTTGCTGGAGCCCCAGTACGGCCCTTGCCGAGGACACCCGGAGGGCCACCGTCAGGCCCGCACCAACCGGGTTTCCACCGACCCACGCAGCTAACGACCCGACCAGCTGGACAGGCTCCTGCGTGGCAACCCACAGATCTTCGTGGAGACCCGCCGTTGCGCCACCTCAGCTGCCTGTCTGCCTACATGGCGCCTCAGGCACCGCTGGCCAAGGCGCATGTCAACACGAGGAAGAGCGGCGACGGACAAGACGGACGTCTCCCCTCATCCCCGATAAAGCAAGGACACCTAAGCTAAGCGCATTAAATGCGCCTTGTCCAGTAATGTGAGGGATAACCTCGCATCACTGTACCCTTTCGACCTCCTGTGTGCCATTGTGGCGACCCCTTTTTCCTATAAAAGGAGGCCCGAGACGACCAGGAGGAGGATTTGGCTTTTTAGAACTCCTCACGACTCTTTTGGAGCTCCTCATTAGCTAAAGAACACAAACATATAATCAACCAAAGCAGGAGTAGGGTTTTACGCATCTTTGCGCCCCGAACCTGGGTAAAGGAACCGTGTCCTGACTATTAGATCTGCTCTTCTCTCAACCCCGCGCACCGCAACAATAGTAGGGATTCTTGTGATCCCATAGGTGTCGATCCAAATACACTGACATCTTTGGCGCGCCGGGTAGGGGGCGCAGTTGTAAGAATCGGCTTTGGCAGTCAGTTCAACGCCTCTTCATCGTCATGGCGCCCAAGAAGAAGACGACGGTGGCGGTTGGCCAGTCGAAAGCCGGACAGCCCGTCCCGACGCGGGCGAGCAGCGGACCGGTTGCGAAAAGAACCCGGGGCGCTGCTCGCGAACACCAACGCCGCCCCAGCAGTCGGAGTTTGGGAGGTGGCGATGCTTGTGCACCTGGTAACGGGCCACACACCACTAGTTCCAGAGATGGAACCCGTCCGCGGGTGGCGCGGGGCCTTCCAAGGTCGCTTCCACATCACCCGAAGGCGATGCAAGGATCTCCAGAACTCCCACGCCGGCACCAACAGCGTGCTCTTTTCAAGCAGCGCGCGATGAACGGTGTTGTCACCCTGAAGGTCCCGGACATCGCCATGGGAAGAGCACCGACCGCCACTCCCGAGACGTAGAAGACCTGCCCGCCCGCCGAAGCACTGGTGGAGACGATAGGCGACCGCGGGATCATGGTGGAGCTCCCCCTGACACGGTCAGGGGTCGAAGCACGTCACGGTCCGTGCAGGTTTCGCTATCGTTGACGCCAGCCGAAGCTTTGGCGCGCGCGCCGTTGCTCCTCGACTTTCCTCCCGTCACGGGGAAACTCAACGAATGGAGAGCCGCCATCCGAAGCCTTGTCGCAGTCGCTAACAAGGATGATCTAAATCCAGCGGAGCTCCCAGGTCGATGCTCTGATGGAGTCCCACGCACCGGCGGCGGGAGAGCCGGCAGCGGTGTGGCTACGGTGCATTCACCTCCTCCTCACCCGATGCCGCGTGCATCGACTCGTCAAGACGTCGCGGGCGACGTCATCTCCATAGCCTCGTCCGACCCACGGACCCGCGGCGACCAGCGTCAAGTTCTTCAGGAGCGAGCTCATGAAGGCACTCGAACCACCATCGAGCGCCCGCGCGGAACGCGCCACCAGTCAAACAGGCGAGCAGGGCCTGCTGCAGACCGCCCGGCACCGGAGAGCCCTGGGGGTCTACCTTACGAGGTAGGCTGTCCAGCTTTCACCCGTGAGCTGCGGCAGTTCCAGTGGCCCTCTCACCGCACATTCAAACCTGACATTGGCGAGAAGTAGAACGGCAAGACCCACCCGTCGGAGTTCCTCAGCATCTACACCATCGCGATGCAAGCTGCCGGGGCCCGCGACGATAAGGTGCTTGCGAATTACTTTCCGTTGGCTCTTAAACCTAACGCCATGTCGTGGTTGATGCACTTGCCAGTAGACTCTATTTCCTCCCGGTCCGACTTGTGCCATGAGTTTGTTGGCGCCTTTACCGGAGGCTACCAAGCCCATGGCCAAGCGAGTGACCTGTATGTCATACCCTAGAAGGAAGGCGAGAGTCTGCGCAAGTACATACAGAGATTCAGCCGGGTACAGTACAATATCCCCGATGTTCACCCTGCCGCCATCATCAGCGCGTTCCCCCAGAACGTGCGCAACCACAAGATGCGCGAAGAACTGCCAATGAACAAGGTGAAGGATGTAGCGGAACTGTACGTTCTTGCTGACAGATGTGCCCGGGCTGAAGAGGGAAGGAAATACCCCGGCGAATGCGCCGGTGCGGAAACTAACTCTTTAGACGAGGATACTGCCGCCCCAGCGAAGAAGGGCCGGCACCATAACAGGAAGCGCAAGGGGAAGGCCGTGCTTGCCGTCGAGGGATCAGATGACCCCGGCTCTGCCGAGAAAACCAAGGCGGGTGACCCTGGCAAGGAAATTGCCGGGTGTGTCGCCTGCCAGGCCTTGGCGGCTGCCGAGAAGCCAGGAAACTCCGGCAAGCGATACTGCAAGATCCATCACACCAAAGGCCATGATCTCCAGGACTGCCACCAGGTTGAGCTCCTTGCTGAGAAGCAAAGGGCTGAATATGAGAGGCGGGACAAGGAGAAGGGCCAAGACGGCACTAAGGGGTCCGGCAAGAAGCGTGACGGCCATGGAGGCTGTCGCGGCAAGGAGAAACAGCAGGAAAGGCCCGCCCAGGGCCGCAACAGAAGACCTGAAGACGACGATCACGAAGAGGACGACGAGTCCGGCGGCCAAGAGTTTCAGAAGGCTACGGACGCCATGTGCGTCGATGGTGGCGCCTCGCTGCATGCTTCTCACCGCCAGCTTAAACATTGGGCGCGTGAGATTATTGCGGCGGAGCCATCGTCCGGTGCCCAAAAGCCGCTGAAATGGTCCAACACACCTATCATCTTTGACGCCGAGGATCACCCTGATTGCACTACTGCGGTCGGGTGTTTGCCATTGTTGGTTTCACCGACAATACGCAACCTCAAGGTGACGAAGATGCTAGTCGATGGCGGGGCCAGTCTGAACCTACTTTCGCCCACCGTGATCGAGAAGCTGCAAGTTCCTGATGGAGACCTCGAAGAGATGGGCACATTTCAGGGGGTCAGCCCAGGTAGAAGTCAACCAAAGGGGAAAGTCACGCTGCCCGTGACTTTTGGAAGTGATTTGAACTACAGGACAGAGAGGATCATGTTCGATGTTGCCAAGACCCCCCTGCCTTACAATGGGATCCTTGGCCGCCCAGCACTGGCCAAGTTCATGGCAGCATCATGTCAGAACCCCAATCCTAAGTCACACCAATCTAGCTGTAACACGTCATATCACTTTGCATCCTCACGCACGGTAGCCCCACGGGTGCCACCTTACCTGGCCCGGGACCGTTTGCGCATTTTGGCACACGTATATGACAGTGTCGCTAGCATCCATATGACAGAGAACCCGGGCCGACATGGCTAGTTATAAACCAAAAGTGGCACTAGATTACAGAGACAGACATCCATGACCCAGCAACGAACGTGTCGGTCATCAACATATGAACCCAAGTCGTAGCAAGCTACATGGACTTAAAGGAACAACGCGTGACATTTCCCCTAAGGGACAGACACAGGAACGAAGAAGGACACATGCCGGCCAGCCTACGTGTTCCGAGCAGTAGCAAGCTACCAAGGCTCATTGGAATCACTAGGAGGCATTTCCCTGTAAGGTAGGCTACCAAAGGAAAACAACTAGGTGTCGGATCCCACACATACCAAGCATTTCAACCATACACACAATATGCTCAATATGTGGAAACACAACATTGCATCACAACAGAACTCTATGACTCAAAGTACTTTATTTAAGAGGCTCCAAGAGCCATACATAACATATCCATACAGGTAGGGGTCACATGACCCAACACTCAAGTCATACAGTCATACAAGCACAAGCGGAAGCTACATGTCTGAGTACAGACAACTTAGGAAATAAAACAGGCTTGGTGTAGCCTGACTATCTATAAGGCCCTTCACAAGCTCCAGATCTCCGTCTGGGTGTCAAGCTACTCATTGACGTCAACGTCTATGTAGAACCCATCAGCAGGGGCAGGGTTCTCCTCTGCAACAGTTATTAAGCAAACATGAGTACAAAGGTACTCAGCAAGTCTTACCACAGAACCTATTATACATGCAACAGTATCAAAGGGGGTAGTGGAGTTCATAGCAGAAAGCCAGCTTTGACTCTTGGCTAACCTATACTACAACTCTCAACAGATTGCAAGATGTTGTTACGAACACGAGTCCTCTAATCACCACAACAATACACTACCGAGGATCCTCTTCCGTCATCCCGCGGAAGGGCCATCCACGGCACTCACGCTTATCTTGAGGCTTTTAGTAGTATCCATCAACTTGTCTATGAACTGTAAGAGTAACCAAGTAGTCCGTACCGCGAACAACGGCTATTCGAATAGATTGATAACCCTGCAGGGGTGTACCTCTTCACACACGCTCCCACCACTTATCGTCGTTTACTCGGCGTGTACTCGGCAACCTTCAAGCGGAAGCCCAGCGAGGGTGTCGGCCACGACCTGACTAACTACTCAAGTCTCTCGTCCAGGTTTATCGCCTATTTGGTTCCATCCGTGGGGAGATCCAGCCGGGGTGTCGCTCACGGCCCCAAACGATGTGTACAGGGTTCCTGAGTCACCAAACGGGCAACCGGTACACCGTGCCACGTACCTGTCGCATCACAACCCACCCCGAGGGTCAGCGTTGTGCACGACCTCCAGTAAGCTATAAACACCAGAAACTAGTTGCAACTCCTGGACAGAGATCGAGGGTAATTAATAAGCCGAGAGGGTCAATTAAGGATCCCAATGTGTGGTAGTAGCTGTAACTTGAACCACACATACAGATCTCGGGTCCTATGGACGATTCCAATGAAACAACCCAGCATGTACTCCTACATGGCCTTTCATCGATACCTTTACCAAGCGTATTCCACACTTCCTTCTGTTTATCGGTATGATCATTTCACTCTGATCCATCACCCAGATGAACCAGACCAGAGACAACTATAGGCATAGCAGGCAACATAAACAAATAGCATGGTGGAACACACATCACATGGCTCAATCAATTCCTACACATGCTAGTGGGTTTCAACTATTTACTGTGGCAATGACAGGTCATGCAAGGGAATCGGGTTCAACTACCGCAGCAAGTAGCAGTTCACACGCTGTTGCCTTAATGCAGTAAAAGAGAGCAGGAGCGAGAAGATTGGGTTTGTATCGGAATGATCAATGATTGCTTGCCTGACAAGGTGGTTGTCGGGTACTGCTCTTCAACTGGATACGCAGCAGTATCCTCGGGAGCAGGACCTAACACAAAGAATACCGGTGATACAATCATTAAACAAACAAATGCAACAATATGATGCATGCTCATGACATGGCAAGATGCATGTGTTTTAGGCTAATGCAACTAAAACCAGAAGGGTTTGAGCCTATTTGAATCAAAGATTCAAATTGGCATTTTAACTATTATTTAAATAAGTGCATTATCATGTTTTAATTTATACAGCAAGGTTAACTTGCTCAAACATGCATGAAATCAGTGCCATTGGAAAGATTGGATTTTTTGATCATTTTTCATATATAAATCTTTTCCATCTGAGCTACTGTTGAATTTATATGATTTTTTGAAGTTTAGGCATTTTTCTGGAATTTCCTGAATTATTTCTAATCTAAAAATCCCAGAAAATCCTTTACTGCGTCAGCATGACATCATGCTGACGTCAGTCAGTCAACAGGAGCTAGTGCAAGTCAAACCTGGCTAGTGGGACCCACTGGTCAGTGTCACAGTTAACTAATTAACTAATTAGAATTAAATTAACACCTAAACTAGATTTGACTTGCAGGCAGGGCCCACACGTCAGTGACCCAGGGGGGTCAAACCCCTGGTCAAACAAGTCAAACTCGCCGACGAAGTGACGCCGGCGAGGCCAGACACGGCGGCGTGCTTCGGAAAACGTCTACAGGGCACGGTACGAGCTGTGATTGGGCGCGTTGGAAAGCCCTTGTTGTTGCGCGTCGGATGGTGGTGGTCGCCGGACCTGTGGTGGCCGGAGACGACGGCAACGAGCTCAACGGCGGCGACCGGCGTCGGGTGTGTGTGGGGACGCAGCTACGGTGGCCTAGGCGATGCCGGCGGCGAGCGCGGCGGCGGTGAGTTTCGGTGATCAACGGAGCGGCATCTACACGGCGCAAACGAAGCAAAAGAAGGAGGGTAACGGCGTAGGAGCTCACTGCGGTGCTAACGAGCTCGACAGAGAGGTCGGGGACGCGCTGCAGCTTCTCAATCGACGGCGAGGTGCTCCGGCGATCCGAGGAAGGGGACGACGGCGTGGAGATGTTGCAGGGCTCCCAGCGATCTGTGGCTCAGTGAGGAGGTAGAGGACGTCGCGGCGAACCTTTTGGACACGGTCACGGGTCGAGGGGGAGGGTCTAGGTGCGGCAACGGCGAGCGGCGGCGACGGGCGGCTCGGTGGTGAGAGAGAAGAGCCAGGGGAAGGCGACGGGGACGAGAGGAAAGCGCGAGAGGGGTCGGGGCAGCTGCGTGGCGTCGCGGGGAGTCTTCCAGGGCGTCGAGGATGCAGGCAGGCAGGGTGGAGGTGGCCGGGCGCGTGCCGGCGCGCGGCGGCGACGCGCGCTACCGACTGGTGCGAGGAGGAAGGCGACAGAACGAGGCTGGTGGGCTGGGCCGGCCTGCTACAGTGCTGGGCCCGAGGTAAGTCCTTTCTCTCTTTCTCTTTTTTCCTATTTCTTTTCTATTTCATTTGTTTTACAACTTTGTGTAATTAATAAAAATGCTAGAACATTTTTATAACTCATGAAACTTGTCATGCCCACTGTATATAATATGAACAGTATGGAACATTATAGTTTATGATTATTTGAGCATTTAAAATATTTTATAGCATTTAAATGCCCAAACACAAATACCATATGATTTAATCCAAAGCCCTTGGATGTCCTAGAAAATTGTGCACCATTTTTAGCAAAGGTTTGAGACCAAGGCAGAAATGATGAACATTTTTGAAGGGCATTTTGGGTACATTGGAAAATATTTTATCAAACCCTAGTTGTTAGAAGAGGGGTGATGGGGTTTCTGTCATTCCCATTTCAAGTTTCTGTGTTAAATAAACATGATGCACACTCTAGCTAGCCCTAATGGAACTGCTAAACTAGGGATGTGACAACTCACCCCCACTTAAAAGAATCGCGTCCCGAGATTTGGGTTCCTCCGGAAAGAGGGTGGGGTACTCAAGTCGAAGACGATCCTCCCTTTCCCAAGTAGCTTCACTCTCGGAATGATGTGACCATTGAACCTTGAGAAACTTGATATTGTGGCGTCGAGTGGTGCGCTCGGTTTGATCAAGAATACGAACGGGGTATTCTCGATATGTGAGATTGTCCTGGAGATCAAGCATTTCGTGGTCCACTCCGCGGATAGGATCCGAGAAGCAACGCCTGAGTTGAGAAACGTGGAACACGTCATGAACTCTGGATAGGTGCGGAGGTAGTTCCAATTGGTAGGCAACTTCTCCTCGTTTGGCAAGAATGCGAAAAGGACAGATGTAACGAGGGGCCAATTTGCCTTTGATACCGAAGCGATGGGTTCCCTTAAGAGGAGTAACCCAAAGGTAAGCCTTATCGCCGACTTCAAAAGTCACAGCCTTATGATGACTATCATATTGGCTCTTCTGGCGAGACTAGGCTGTTTTCAATCTCTCACGAACGATGCGAACTTGCTCTTCTGCTTCCTGGATCATATCCGGGCAAAAGAATTGTCTTTCCCCGGTTTCTGACCAGTTAAGAGGTGTCCGACACCTTCGTCCATATAGAACTTCGAAGGGGGCCTTGCCCAAGATGGCTTGATAACTATTGTTATAAGCGAATTCGGCAAATGGAAGACACTTTTCCCATTCCATACCGAAAGAAATGACAGAGGCTCGAAGCATGTCTTCCAGAATTTGATTGACTCGTTCCAGTTGACCACTTGACTAGGGATGGAAGGCAGTACTGAAGGAGAGATGAGTTCCCATAGCATTCTGGAAACTTTCCCAAAATCGTGAGGTGAAAAGACTTCCACGGTCTGAGTTAATCTCCAACGGCACACCATGAAGTGATACTATCCGAGAGACATACAAGTCTGCTAGCTGGCTAGCGGTAATGCTCTCTCGAACAGGCAGGAAATGAGCTACTTTAGAGAGGCGGTCGATAACGACGAAGATAGCATTATTCCCTTTCCTGGTCCTGGGAAACCCGGTAATGAAGTCCATACCGACTTTATCCCATTTCCATTCAGGAATAGCTAAAGGTTGAACGGTGCCAGCAGGCCGTTGATGCTCTGCTTTAACTCGACGACAAATGTCGCAGTTAGCAATGAATTGAGCGATTTCTCTCTTCATCCTAGTCCACCAGAATCTCTGACGTAGGTCCTGATACATTTTGGTACTACCGGGATGAATTGTGAGAGGAGATTCATGAGCCTCCTTAAGAATCATTTGTCGTAGTTGTGGTTTCTTGGGTACCACCAAGCGGTTCTCGAAGTACACATCACCTCGATCATCCGTAGAGAAACTCCTAGCAACTCCGCTAGCAATGTTCTCCTTGATCCGAGATATGCCTTTATCATACCGCTGGGCAACTATGATTTGATCCATAAGGGTAGGTTTCGCCACCAAGGTGGAAAGGAATCCTCGAGGAACAATGTGAAGGTTAAGCTTACGAAATTCCTCGTGGAGAAGTGGTTGCCCTTGTTGTAACATTAAGTTGTTACAATAAGACTTACGACTTAGCGCATCAGCCATGACATTGGCCTTTCCAGGGGTGTAAGTGATTCCTAAGTCGTAGTCTGTGAGCAACTCAACCCAATGTCTTTGCCTGAGATTTAGATCCGGTTGGGTGAAGATGTACTTCAAACTTTGATGATCAGTGAAGACTTCACAGCGATTACCAAGGAGGTAATGTCGCCATGTTTTGAGTTCATGGACTACAGCTGCAAGCTCTAGATCATGTGTAGGATAGTTATCCTCATGTGGACGCAACTGTCGAGATGCGTATGTGAAAGTGTAACTAATCCCCAGGTGGTTTTGGCAATTAATAACAACATATATATCATTGAACTAATAGCTACTTGAGAATCATTTCAGAGAAGTTCAGTGATATGGGTATGGCAATGACTGAAGAAGTGGACCCCTCAAAATGCTAAGGCAAGCATTGGCAAAAGCTCAAGACTCCATTTTTGGTTTAGTGATCCAAGATCACATTGAGTCCATAGAAAAGCCAATACTATTAAAAGGGGATGAGGATGTGTTGATGATCTGGTAGCTCAAGTGCTTAGTGATATATCTCCTTCAACTATCAGCAACTTTCACTACAATACACACTCATAAGTAATCTCGGACAAACCGATTTTCCAAACTCAGTCCCACCGAGATGAACCACCTCAGCCATAAGCCAAACCCTAGAAAAATCGGTCAATCCGAGTTTGAGTTCGGTCTCACCGAAATACGGGCTGCCAAGCTTCTGTAACCGTTTGACATCATTTCGGAATAACCGAGTTGATGATTTCGGTCTCACCGAAACTGGCAAGTTCCTGTCTTGACTCAAATCGGACAAACCGAGATGGTATTTTCGGTCCCACCGAAAACCACAACGTTCACTATATTTGAACTTTCGGTCTGACCGAGTTTCCACTTCGGTCTCACCGAGATTGCTCAATTATGTGTGTAACGGTTGGATTTTGTGTGGAGGCTATATATACCCCTCCACCCCCTCTTCATTCGTGGAGAGAGCCATCAGAAAGAACTACCACTCCTACCTTACACTTTCTGAGAAGAGAACCACCTACCCTTGTGTTGAGATCAAGTTGCTCCATTCCTACCATATGAAACTTGATTTCTAACCTTCCCAAGTTGCTTTCCACTCAATCCTTTCTTCCACCACAGCCATATCAGTGAGGAGAGTTGAGTGTTGGGGAGATTATCATTTGAAGCACAAGAGCAAGGAGTTCATCATCATCTACAACATCTATTACCTTTTGGAGGGTGGTGCCTCCTAGATTGGTTAGGTGTCGCTTGGGAGCCTCCGTCATCGAGATGTGGAGTTGAACCAAGAAGTTTGTAAGGGCAAGGAGATCGCCTACTTTGTGAAGATCTTCCCCGAATAAGGCTAGCCCTCCGTGGGCGTAGGCCATGATGGAATAGACAAGGTTGCTTCTTCGTGGACCCTTCGTGGGTGGAGCCCTCCGTGGACTCGCGCAGCCGTTACCCTCCGTGGGTTGAAGTCTCCATCAACGTGGATGTACGATAGCACCACCTATCGGAACCACGAGAAAAATCACCGCGTCTCCAAATTGCGTTTTCTCTTCTCCACCTCTATTTACTACATGTGCAATTTACTTTCCGCTGCTTATACTCTAGAATTGCATGTGTAGGGTGATGCTTGAATTGATCATAACTGAGAATCTGCCAAAAACTGTTCATGATCAAAAGGCAGAATTTTTATATTTACAAGTAGTCTAATCACCCCCCTCTAGACATACTTTCGATCCTACAAGTGGTATCAGAGCTTTGGTCTCCATTGTTTTGGTTTCCATTGCATTGGACTCCATAAGCTTGGTTTCACAACCTAGGAGAGTATGGCGTCTAGTGAGGGTAATTATCGTAGAGGTCCTTACTTTGATGGTACAAATTTTGCTAGTTGGAAGCATAAAATGAAAATGCATATTCTTGGTCATAACCCAGCCGCATGGGGCATTATTTGTGTTGGTATGCAAGGTGAATTCTTCGAGGAAGGAAAAGTTCCGGATCGCGAAGCTACACCGGAAGAGTTGCGGATGTTGCAAAACAATGCTCAAGCTTGTGACATTCTCTTCAATGCCTTGTGTCCCGAGGAGTTCAACAAAATCAGCCGTCTTGAGAATGCTAAATAGATTTGGGATACTTTGGTTGAAATGCACGAAGGTACTGAATCTGTGAAGGAATCAAAGCTAGATATTCTTCAAGGTCAACTTGACAAGTTCAAGATGAAGGATGGTGAAGGAGTCGCTGAAATGTACTCTAGGCTTGCTCTCATCACAAATGAGATTGCCGGCTTAGGAAGCGAAGAAATGACCGACCGATTCATCATTAAGAAGATTCTCAGAGCTTTGGATGGAAAATATGACACCGTGTGCACTTTGATCCAAATGATGCCGAATTACAAGACTCTCAAGCCAACTGAAGTCATTGGAAGAATTGTTGCTCATGAGATGACACTTAAGGATAAGGAAGAGCTTCACAACAAGTCAAGTGGTGCTTACAAAGCTACAAGTGATGCTCCCACAACCTCAAGTGACAAGTTAATTTCCAATGAAGAGATAAGCCTAATGGTTAAGAACTTCAACAAGTTCTACAAGAATAGAGGCAAAGAGAGAAGCTCAAAGTCTAGATCATATGATGAAAAGAGATCTTCTAGTCGTGATCGAAACTGCTACAATTGTGGAAGACCCGGACACTACTCAAATGAGTGTACGGCTCCCCACAAGAGAAGAGAAGAATCTCCAAGAAGAAGATCAAGAGATGAGTCACCTCGGAGAGAGAGAAGGAGTAGAGATGATCGTTATGAACGAAGACCCTCTCGGAGAAGCAAGGATTCGGAGAGGAAAGACAAGTCATCAAGGAGCTACACAAGAAGAAGACATCAAGCTCATGTAGGTGAATGGGTCTCAGGCTCCGACTCCGACAATCAATCCGATGGAAGCTATCACTCCGACTCCGACTACAGTCAAGATGAAGGTGTTGCCGGTCTTGCTCTCGTATCCTCCAACTCCAACTCCTACGACTTATTTGATTCACCAAATGAGGGAATTGGAAGATGCTTCATGGCTAAAGGCCCCAAGGTAACACACCCTGAATTCATTGACTTTGATAGTGATGAGGATGACTTGCTTGGTGAAGATGAGCTCTTGCATGATAAATCTAGTGAGCTTAGTAACGATGAAAATGCTAGTAGTCTTTATAGTCGAAAAGAGTCGAATGACAATGCTATGAAGGAGATTGAGCGTCTAACTAAAGAACTAAACACTCTTAAGTTAGCTCATGAAACAACTCAAGAAGATCATAGAGAGCTCCTAAGATCTCATGAGAAGCTACGCTTCAAGAAGCTCACTCTAGAGCAAGAACATGAGTTTCTAAAAGCGATCAATGACGATCTTCGAAAGAAGAGTTCTTCATATCTTGCCAAACGACTTCTCTTGTCTAATTTCTTGCCACCTATTAATACTAAGCATGACAAGCATAAGAAAAATTCTTCCTCTAGTAGTAACAATAACCATGTTAAATCTAATATTGTTGCTTCTAGTAGTTCTCTTGATTCCACTAACAATGTTTCAAGCCAAGTTACACTTGAGCAAGAAAATAGCTTATTGAAGGAAATCATAGAGAAAGGTGTCTACAAGAGTCTTGCCGGAAGCAAGAACTTTGAGGAAATTGTTCGCAAACAAGGAAGGCACCGGAAGCAAGGTCTCACCGAAATACGGGCTTCCAACCTTCTGTAACCGTTTGTCATCATTTCGGAATATCCGAGTTGATGATTTCGGTCCCACCGAAACTGGCAAGTTCCTATCCTTGACTCAAATCGGACAAACCGAGATGGTATTTTCGGTCCCACCGAAAACCCCAACGTTCACTATATTTGAACTTTCGGTCTGACCGAGTTTCCACTTCGGTCTCACCGAGATTGCTCAATTATGTGTGTAACGGTTGGATTTTGTGTGGAGGCTATATATACCCCTCCACCCCCTCTTCATTCGTGGAGAGAGCCATCAGAAAGAACTACCACTCCTATCTTACACTTTCTGAGAAGAGAACTACCTACCCTTGTGTTGAGATCAAGTTGCTCCATTCCTACCATATGAAACTTGATTTCTAACCTTCCCAAGTTGCTTTCCACTCAATCCTTTCTTCCACCACAGCCAAATCAGTGAGGAGAGTTGAGTGTTGGGGAGATTATCATTTGAAGCACAAGAGCAAGGAGTTCATCATCATCTACAACATCTATTACCTTTTGGAGGGTGGTGCCTCCTAGATTGGTTAGGTGTCGCTTGGGAGCCTTCGTCATCGAGATGTGGAGTTGAACCAAGAAGTTTGTAAGGGCAAGGAGATCGCCTACTTCGTGAAGATCTACCCCGAGTAAGGCTAGCCCTCCGTGGGCGTAGGCCATGATGGAATAGACAAGGTTGCTTCTTCGTGGACCCTTCGTGGGTGGAGCCCTCCGTGGACTCGCGCAGCCGTTACCCTCCGTGGGTTGAAGTCTCCATCAACGTGGATGTACGATAGCACCACCTATCGGAACCACGGGAAAAATCACCGCGTCTCCAAATTGCGTTTGCTCTTCTCCACCTCTCTTTACTACATGTGCAATTTACTTTCCGCTGCTTATACTCTAGAATTGCATGTGTAGGGTGATGCTTGACTTGATCATAATTGTGAATCTGCCAAAAACTGTTCTTGATCAAAAGGCAGAATTTTTATATTTACAAGTAGTCTAATCACCCCTCCTCTAGACATACTTTCGATCCTACAAGTGGTATCAGAGCTTTGGTCTCCATTGTTTTGGTTTCCATTGCATTGGACTCCATAAGCTTGGTTTCACAACCTAGGAGAGTATGGCGTCTAGTGAGGGTAATTATCGTAGAGGTCCTTACTTTGATGGTACAAATTTTGCTAGTTGGAAGCATAAAATGAAAATGCATATTCTTGGTCATAACCCAGCCGCATGGGGCATTATTTGTGTTGGTATGCAAGGTGAATTCTTCGAGGAAGGAAAAGTTCCGGATCGCGAAGCTACACCGGAAGAGTTGCGGATGTTGCAAAACAATGCTCAAGCTTGTGACATTCTCTTCAATGCTTTGTGTCCCGAGGAGTTCAACAAAATCAGCCGTCTTGAGAATGCTAAAGAGATTTGGGATACTTTGGTTGAAATGCACGAAGGTACCGAGTCTGTGAAGGAATCAAAGCTAGATATTCTTCAAGGTCAACTTGACAAGTTCAAGATGAAGGATGGTGAAGGAGTCGCTGAAATGTACTCTAGGCTTGCTCTCATCACAAATGAGATTGCCGGCTTAGGAAGCGAAGAAATGACCGACCGATTCATCATCAAGAAGATTCTAAGAGCTTTGGGTGGAAAGTATGACACCGTGTGCACTTTGATCCAAATGATGCCAAACTACAAGACTCTCAAGCCAACTGAAGTCATTGGAAGAATTGTTGCTCATGAGATGACACTTAAGGATAAGGAAGAGCTTCACAACAAGTCAAGTGGTGCTTACAAAGCTACAAGTGATGCTCCCACATCCTCAAGTGACAAGTTAATTTCCAATGAAGAGATAAGCCTAATGGTTAAGAACTTCAACAAATTCTACAAGTATAGAGGCAAAGAGAGAAGCTCAAAGTCTAGATCATATGATGAAAAGAGATCTTCTAGTCGTGATCGAAACTGCTACAATTGTGGAAGACCCGGACACTTCTCAAATGAGTGTACGGCTCCCCACAAGAGAAGAGAAGAATCTCCAAGAAGAAGATCAAGAGATGAGTCACCTCGGAAAGAGAGAAGGAGTAGAGATGATCGTTATGAACGAAGACCCTCTCGGAGAAGCAAGGATTCGGAGAGGAAAGACAAGTCATCAAGGAGCTACACAAGAAGAAGACATCAAGCTCATGTAGGTGAATGGGTCTCCGGCTCCGACTCCGACAATCAATCCGATGGAAGCTATCACTCCGACTCCGACTACAGTCAAGATGAAGGTGTTGCCGGTCTTGCACTCGTATCCTCCAACTCCAACTCCTACGACTTATTTGATTCACCAAATGAGGGAATTGGAAGATGCTTCATGGCTAAAGGCCCCAAGGTAACACACCCTTAATTCATTGACTTCAATAGTGATGAGGATGACTTGCTTTGTGAAGATGAGCTCTTGCATGATAAATCTAGTGAGCTTAGTAACAATGAAAATGCTAGTAGTCTTTATAGTCGAGAAGAGTCGAATGACAATGCTATGAAGGAGATTGAGCGTCTAACTAAAGAACTAAACACTCTTATGTTAGCTCATGAAACAACTCAAGAAGATCATAGAGAGCTCCTAAGATCTCATGAGAAGCTACGCTTCGAGAAGCTCACTCTAGAGCAAGAACATGAGTTTGTAAAAGCGATCAATGACGATCTTCGAAAGAAGAGTTCTTCATATCTTGCCAAACGACTTCTCTTGTCTAATTTCTTGCCACCTATTAAGACTAAGCATGACAAGCATAAGAAAAATTCTTCCTCTAGTAGTAACAATAACCATGTTAAATCTAATGTTGTTGCTTCTAGTAGTTCTCTTGATTCCACTAACAATGTTTCAAGCCAAGTTACACTTGAGCAAGAGAATAGCTTATTGAAGGAAATCATAGAGAAAGGTGTCTACAAGAGTCTTGCCGGAAGCAAGAACTTTGAGGAAATTGTGCGCAAACAAGGAAGGCACCGGAAGAATCAAGGAATTGGTTTTGAGCGAAAGTTCAACGCCGAAGGTGTTGAGTGGGAAGAAGGTCAATACCCTACTCCATAGTTTGTTTCTCAAAAGGAGAAGTATGATCCTACTTCTTCCAATGTGGAACAAGCTCAAGATGACCTTCCACCACAAGACCACAAGCTAAAGGCCAAGGACAAGCTTCAGGAGGAGATTGATGCATTCATTGAAGCACCTCAAGCCATGGTCAAGTGGGTTCCCAAGGACACGTCAAGTTCTACTTCGTCAAGCTCAACTACAACCCCAAGGATTCCCATCAAGATGATGTGGATCCCGAAGAAGAAGAACTAGAAGGTTCTTGAGGGTGACTCCGCCAACATACTTCACTCACATTCATTTTGGCAACTTGTGCAATCAACTTCCACATCATGCACTAGTTCATGGAGTCACAAACCCTCTTGTTGGTAAGTCAAGGGACAAGGTAATCATTGCTTTCATGGACATCATCTATTGTGAACTTCAATCTATGTCCATGGATATCCTTGTTTGTTCCTTGTGGGAGTAACCCATGTAGGTATTGAAAGTGCCCTAATCCAAAGGATAGCTCCCAACTCTTGATGATCTACATCAACATTGAGCATCCACATCTTCAACATCTACATGAAGTCTTCTACGACAACCCAAGGTTAGTTTGACCCTTTAAAAGGGGTTCTCACATCTCGGGGGAGCTTTGCTCTAAAAATTGAGCTAAAGCATCTCCAAATGATCTGAACACATCAATGCTTTATGTAAAAGTGGTAACCCCACTTGTGCTTAAACGATGAGTATGGCCTATGATCAAATGTTCTCATTTGGCTCCTAAGTCAAAATACTCATATAAAGATGACCTAGTCATCGACAAATTGTGTGCTAGTAGCTAGAGTTTTGGTTGTGCATGTTTGACACATATTTCATTTGCTATCTTATTGTGTGAGCATGTTGAATGCATGATTTTATCCATTCGAGGACATCCATTTGTTGTTTTGGTTGTTTTGATTTTTCTGGCCAAATGGATGGACAAGAATGCCTAAGCACCTCCCCTAGCTATCTATGCTTTCTTGTCTCAAATTCTATTCATGCTTATATCACAACTTTGAACAAGTCATTTTCGGACCCTCCGAGTGAGGAGCACTCAGAGCCACTGATCCGTCTAAGGCTGACTTCCAAAACCTTCTAAGTAAATTTTGGTCAGACCAACTTCTCCCACTCGGTCAAACCGAAACACTTAGACTGATCTAGGTTTCATCTCGGTGAAACCGAGTTCTAAATCTCGGTTTGACCGAAATGCGTAACTGCATAGCAGTTATTCATCTCGGTGTCACCGAGTTTTTCAACTCGGTCCCACCGACAGCAAGGGGATATAAATACTGAGGGCAGCGCGCGATTATTCCTTCAAACGTTTTCGCTCCCACGTCCCCTGCTGCCGTCGCCCTGATCTCCGGATCGTCGCCGTCATCACCTGTGCGCCCTCGCCGCAGGTCTCCGCCGCCGTCAACGGAATTCTCCTCCGCGCCATTGCCGCCGTAGAGGGACTCCACCAAGTTAGGGTGAGTCTCGATCCCTCTCGTGCTTCCCATCTGATTCATTGCACGATTGGTTTGCCCTACATCTGGCCACGTCTGAAATCTTCCTTTCCATCAGATCGTTCTAGTTTCGAGTAAAATTCTTAGGGTTAGGTTTCCAGGGAATACATCTCGGTGAAACCGATTTTGAAAACTCGGAATGACCGATTTGGCCTCTGGCCATTGCACTGCACCTTTCGGTCTAACCGAGTCGTGCAAATCGGTGTGACCGAAGTAGAGTCTTAGTGAAACCCTAGTGTTTCGGCAGGACCGAAACCCACTTCGGTGTGACCAAAAGTGGTGTGGTAAGCCTCTGTATACACTTCGGATTCACCGAAACTGAAAATCGGTTTGACCGAAATGCATTCTGTGAAAACTTAAAACTAAGATTTGAACTCATTTTTTTGCAAAAACCTCTGCAGTTTGTGATAACTCTTCTACTCTGCCTATACCTTATCTTTTCACAGGTTGTCAGCCATGTCAGATGCCAGTGATAGCCAGAACAGGTCAGAGTCACCTTTTGCAGAGATTCCTGAGGCAGATACTAGTCCTGAGGCTAGTAGCCCTATTGATGATGGTGAGAGGAGTACACCTAGTGGCTTGCCTCCTGCAGCCACCAGAACCAGAAAGGAGAGAAACTCAGATGATGAAGATTCTGATTTTGTAGCTGAGGAAGAAGTGTCCTCCAAGCCCAAGAGAAAAGTTGTTGCCAAAGAGCACCAAGGGCATTAGTCAAAGAAAGGCACCAGCAAGGTCAAGCCAAGATAGAAGCTGCTAGGAAAGCCAAAGCTGATAAAGAGGCAGCAGCAGCAGCAGCTAAACCAAAGAGCTTCGGAGAGCAGATTCTTGAAGCTACCCAGAGGATTGAACAACGCCTGGCCAGCATTGAACAATCTCAGGAGAGCCTAGAGAGGATTGTTGACGACAAGATCCACGCTCTGGACGTGAAGCTGACTGAACTTCAGGTGACCGTCAACAAGCTTGAGGCAGACATGGAGGAAGCTAGGCAGGACAGAGCAGAGCTCATGCAGGATGACCTAGTCCAGGACTCTCATCGCCAGACTGCTCAGGTTCCCAGAGGATCCCGATCAGCTGCTATCCCAGTGACTGACTCCAGGACTACCACTTCAGCACCTCCTTCCGCTCCAGCAGTCACTCCAGCCACAGCTCCAGTATCCACTCCTCCAGTGCAGACATCAGCTGAAGTTCTCGCCGATGTCGTCATATCTACTCCGACATCTACCCAGACAGGAGCCGCTAGCAGAGCCCACAGTGACGTTTAGCTCTATGCTTTTTCAAACTTTTTGGTAACTGTTGCCAAAGGGGGAGAAATTTTATAGATCATACGGCTTCGAGAGAGAGAGAGTGCTCTTTCGTTCTTTTGCGGTTTCTTCGAGATACTTTTGGTCCTTTTGGTTCTTGAAACTTTCAGTGTGCTTGATACTACGTTTGTTGCTACCTTAATGAGTGCTTGGTCATACTATGTTTTAATGTGTGCTTAATGCTTATCATATGCTATTCCTATCTTGTATGGCTATTTACTCATGTCTTGGTGTTTGGGTGCATGTTATTCATTCTTATCATTTTGTGCGCTCCACCAAGATGTATGTGACATGGAAGAGTGACCCATGATCCTAATTGATTGTGCATTTGCATTCAAACGCAAATTTTAAATAATGCACAAATTTAGGGGGAGCTCTTGCTTATCACATACTTCTCAAAGCGACGATATTATTCATTGATTATATCCTTTGTCGAAGCTTTGATCTATATGTTGTCATAAATTACCAAAAAGGGGGAGATTGAAAGTGCAACTAATCCCTGGGTGGTTTTGGCAATTAATAACAACATATATATCATTGAACTAATAGCTACTTGAGAATCATTTCAGAGAAGTTCAGTAATATGGGTATGGCAATGACTGAAGAAGTGGACCCCTCAAAATGCTAAGGCAAGCATTGGCAAAAGCTCAAGACTCCATTTTTGGTTTAGTGATCCAAGATCACATTGAGTCCATAGGAAAAGCCAATACTATTAAAAGGGGATGAGGTTGTGTTGATGATCTGGTTGCTCAAGTTCTTAGTGATATATCTCCTTCAACTATCAGCAACTTTCACTACAATACACACTCATATGTAATCTCGGACAAACCGATTTTCCAAACTCAGTCCCACTGAGATGAACCACCTCAGCCATAAGCCAAACCCTAGAAAAATCGGTCAATCCGAGTTTGAGTTCGGTCTCACCGAAATACGGGCTGCCAAGCTTCTGTAACCGTTTGACATCATTTCGGAATAACCGAGTTGATGATTTCGGTCTCACCGAAACTGGCAAGTTCCTGTCTTGACTCAAATCTGACAAACCGAGATGGTATTTTTGGTCCCACCGAAAACCCCAACGTTCACTATATTTGAACTTTGGGTCTGACCGAGTTTCCACTTCGGTCTCACCGAGATTGCTCAATTATGTGTGTAACGGTTGGATTTTGTGTGGAGGCTATATATACCCCTCCACCCCCTCTTCATTCGTGGAGAGAGCCATCAGAAAGAACTACCACTCCTACCTTACACTTTCTGAGAAGAGAACCACCTACCCTTGTGTTGAGATCAAGTTGCTCCATTCCTACCATATGAAACTTGATTTCTAACCTTCCCAAGTTGCTTTCCACTCAATCCTTTCTTCCACCACAGCCATATCAGTGAGGAGAGTTGAGTGTTGGGGAGATTATCATTTGAAGCACAAGAGCAAGGAGTTCATCATCATCTACAACATCTATTACCTTTTGGAGGGTGGTGCCTCCTAGATTGGTTAGGTGTCGCTTGGGAGCCTCCGTCATTGAGATGTGGAGTTGAACCAAGAAGTTTGTAAGGGCAAGGAGATCGCCTACTTCGTGAAGATCTACCCCGAGTAAGGCTTGCCCTCCATGGGCGTAGGCCATGATGGAATAGACAAGGTTGCTTCTTCGTGGACCCTTCGTGGGTGGAGCCCTCCGTGGACTCACGCAGCCGTTACCCTCCGTGGGTTGAAGTCTCCATCAACGTGGATGTACGATAGCACCACCTATCGGAACCACGAGAAAAATCACCGCGTCTCCAAATTGCGTTTGCTCTTCTCCACCTCTATTTACTACATGTGCAATTTACTTTCCGCTGCTTATACTCTAGAATTGCATGTGTAGGGTGATGCTTGAATTGATCATAACTGAGAATCTGCCAAAAACTGTTCATGATCAAAAGGCAGAATTTTTATATTTACAAGTTGTCTAATCACCCCCCCTCTAGACATACTTTCGATCCTACAGTATGCAATCACTTGACGATCTTGCATGAGTATGCAACCTAGTCCTTGTCGCGAGGCGTCACAATAGATTATAAAATCTTTGGAAAAGTCTGGTGGTACCAGTACAGGTGCAGATGTCAGGCATCTATTCAGTTCCTGAAAACTAGACTCGCACTGTGGGGTCCACTCAAACTTTTTATCTTTCTTGAGGATTTCAGTTAGAGGTTTAGCAATCTTGGAGAAATTCTCGACGAAGCGTCGGCAATAGCTCGCTAAGCCAAGAAAACTGCTAACTTGCTTGACCGATTCAGGAGGAGTCCAATCAAGGACGGCTTGAACTCGCTCGGGATTGACAGCAATACCCTTGCCAGAGATCACATGACCTAGATAGGTTACTTCCGGCAACCAAAATTCACATTTAGAGAATTTGGCATAAAGGCGGTGCTCTCGAAGTTTCGTCAATACCAGCCTTAAATGCTCGGCATGATCTTCCTTGTTCTTGGAGTAGATGAGTATATCATCGAGGTATACCACGACGAATTTATCCAAGTACTCCATGAATATAGAATTCATGAGCCGGGAGAAGGTGGCTGGGGCATTGGTTAATCCGAAGGACATGACGGTGTACTATTGGCCATAACGAGTAACAAAAGCCGTTTTAGGAATGTCCCCGTTCTTGATTTTGATTTGATGGTAACCCAACCTCAAATCCATCTTAGAGAAGACTGAGGATCCAGCTAGCTGATCATACAAGTCGTTGATCCTGGGAAGCGGATACTTGTTCTTTCTGGTGACTAGATTGACAGATCGGTAATCTACAACCATCCGCTCCGTTCCATCCTTCTTCTTGACGAAGAGGACGGGGCAAGCCCAAGGGCAAGAACTAGGACGGATGAAACCTTTCTGCAGGGACTCATCGAGTTGTTTCTTTAGCTCAGCTAATTCTAGTGGTGCCATCTTATAAGGTCTCCTAGAGATTGGGACAGTTCCAGGGATAAGATCTATCACGAACTAGACATCTCTGTCAGGTGGAATTCCTGGCAGTTCTTCTGGAAAAACATCCGGAAAGTCACGGACTACCGGGATATCTTCGAGTTCTGGTAGAGGGCTGGCATTAAGAGAGTAGAGCTGACGCTCAGCCATTCGGGTCAAGACATTGACTATCTTGCCGGATGGGTGTGTTAGTTCAACGGTCCTAGTGTAGCAATCAATCTTGGCGTAATGAGTTGTCATCCAATCCATACCCAAAATGATGTTTATGTCCGAGGACTTGAGAGCGATTAGAGATGCTAGGAAAACAAGTCTATCAACAAGGATTTCATTTCCATGGTTTACCCTAGAGGTTTGCCACTTCGAACCAGGAGTTTGAATAACCATGGAAGTAGGCATGTCACAAAAAGTCATGTTGTGCAATCGAGCATAGCTCTCAGATATGAACGAATGGGATGCTCCAGTATCAAAAAGAACAGATGCCGGATGGCAGTTTACGAGAAGCATACCTAGGACGACGTTAGGATCCTCATAAGCTTCCTTGGCAGAGACATAGTTGACATGACCACGTGCAGTGGGGATTGGCTTGACATAATTCACCTTGCCGGTTGGCTTACCACGGCCAACGGGTTTTCCTGGCTGGTTCTGGGGACACTCACGCATGTAATGCCCCGGTTCTCCACACTTGAAGCAGGTCACAGTGTTAGTGCGTGGAGCAAAGTTGGAAGGTGGTCCTCCATAGGTCTTAGCAGGTGCAAACTATTGAGTTGGGCGAGGCGCCTCATAGGATGGCCTCGGTGTGTACTTGGGTGGCAGAGCAGTGTTAGGAACCCACACACGGCGCTTGTGAGAGCCAGAGCCGGATGAGGAACCAAAGTCTCGAGTATGCTTGCGGGTGGCCTCGAAGTCGGTCCGGCCCGTTTCAGCACTGATAGCCTTGTTTACCAACTTCTGGAAGGAGGTGCACTCGTGCAGACGTAGATCTCGGCGGAGTTCAGGGTTGAGTCCCTTGCGGAACCTCGCCTGCTTCTTGGCATCGGTGGATACTTCCTCAGGTGCATAGCGTGCCAAGTTGCCAAACTCGCGACTATAGCCATCCACAGTTAACCGGCCCTGGGTGAAATTGCAGAATTCGTCCCGCTTGCGATCCATGAGACATTCCGGAATATGATGTTCACGGAATGCCTCACTGAACTCAACCCAAGTAGTGATTTGGCCAGCAGGACGCATAGCTTCAAAGTTTTCCCACCAAAGACTGGCAGGGTCCTCAAGATGGTAGGCGGCGTAGGTAACCTTGTCAGCTTCGGCCACACGGGCAGAGTGTAGCTTGTGGGTGATACTACGTAGCCAGTCATCCGCATCCAGAGGTTCAGTGGAGTGATGGAACTTCGGTGGGCACATCTTGATAAAGTCATTGATTGACACCACGTCATTCCTCTGACGGAACCCAGTGTTCTGCTCTATGCGTTCCAGCAGACGGTTGGTCTCTCTCTTGTTCCGTTCTGCCTCGAGCATAACTTCCGCCAAGGAGGGTGGCTGGGGCAGATTCCCATCTCTAGACCCACTAGCCTCACCCTGCTCCTGAGCAGCAGGAGTGTTGCGAGTGTTGACCATCCTAAGAAAACAAAACAACGGTTTAGACAAGGATGGCAAAAATTTGACATAGAAGTGCAGAATGTAATGGATGACACGGAATGCAGAGATGTTCATCCGTACGACATGGTAATATAGAAACTGCTATATATACACCAGTGGTCATACACACCATACATAGTTTAGTACAAGCCAAGGCTAAAGTACAACTGCGGTGAAAGACGATACATCCCATCAGAGGCATTCCAAGCTCCTATACATTATTTAACTACACCTCCGGAACTCAGTACACACTAAGTCATATTCCACAAGATGCGCAGGACTATGGAAATACAACTACTACAATACTACTACTGCCACGGTCTAGCTCAGACATTCCCGTAGTAATCTTTGTAAAGATTACCACCGTAGCCTGGAAGTGGAACAGACGGGTCTTGAAACTCGCGAGCACTCGAAGGCTGTGGACCATAGGGACATGGATGTGGCCTCGGTCCCGATGCTGGTGGTAACCGACGCCCACGTGGAGGTGTAATACCCCCAACGTCACGCCAATCCATGCGATCAGGCAGACGAGTCCGCACGGGGTACAAATCCCGCATGTCCAGATATTCGGCATGCACAGCAGGTGCAAGCCGGGTCAAAGTAGTCCAGTGGGCAGCTCGAGTGTTATACAGCTCCATTCGGAGGGCACGGACCTCACGGTCCCTATCCTCCAGCATCTGAACAGTAGTCTGAAGCAGTGGCTCTTCATGAGCAGCATCAGTATACAGACCAGTGTAGTAGCCTTCCTCTCCGGGAAGTGAGGCTGGCATGTAAGAGAACTCAGTGTTCAACAACAGGGCATGCCCAGCCCGGAGAATGGTCATCATCGAATAGGCGGCATCCTGCACTGCCATCTCGATGGTAACCCCGAGTCCATAAGACCAATGGATGGGGTCGTTAGCTCCATGATATGAGGGGTATATCCGGACTGTGCAGAAATACAGACTCTGATTGAAATCCCGGTACTGTTCCTCCACGGTGTACTCAGGATACCAGCGATAACCGGTCTCAGTCAGCACATGGACTAGCATGGCCGTGTGACCGGGCACATTGATGCATCGAGTCAAACGAACCACTTGGTGAGGGGTGCGGCCAGACATCTGAAACACGAAATAATGCAAAGGCATTAGTGTTTCTGGAAGAAATCGGGCAGCATAACAACTGTAAATGCTCAAACAAAGATTTGAGACATCATACAAATGATAGCATAGCCACTCAACAATCCATATCAAGGTTCCGGGTCCAACAATCATCATACTAAAAGGATAGAAACTGAACTGAGGCTTGAAACCAACAATCCTAAGGGTCTACGGATTAGTAACACGTGAACCTAGTAAGGATAAAAGGCCTAGTCCTAAATCCCCGTAGAAAGAATAGACTGACTCAGATCAGAAGGGCATAGGGTAAAGGAGTAAAAAGAACCTTACGTTCCCTTCCACAATCAATTCCCCTACATATAACTAAGAATTTTTCTAGACTCAACATCGACCAGTTTGGCTTGAGAAACCTACAGGCAGTCCAGCTCTGATGCCAACGCTGTCAGGACCCCGATCCTAAGTCACACCGATCTAGCTGTAACACGTCATATCACTTTGCGGCCTCACGCACGGTAGCCCCACGGGTGCCACCTTACCTGGCCCGGGACCGTTTGCGCATTTTGGCACACGTATATGACAGTGTCGCTAGCATCCATATGACAAAGAACCCGGGCCGACATGGCTAGTTATAAACCAAAAGTGGCACTAGATTACAGAGACAGGCATCCATGACCCAGCAACGAATGTGTCGGTCATCAACGTATGAACCCAAGTCGTAGCAAGCTACATGGACTTAAAGGAACAACGCATGACATTTCCCCTAAGGGACAGACACAGGAACGAAGAAGGACACATGCCGGCCAGCCTACGTGTTCCGAGCAGTAGCAAGCTACCAAGGCTCATTGGAATCACTAGGAGGCATTTCCCTGTAAGGTAGGCTACCAAAGGAAAACAACTAGGTGTCGGATCCCACACATACCAAGCATTTCAACCATACACACAATATGCTCAATATGTGCAAATACAACATTGCATCACAACAGAACTCTATGACTCAAAGTACTTTATTTAAGAGGCTCCATGAGCCATACATAACATGTCCATACAGGTAGGGGTCACATGACCCAACACTCAAGTCATACAGTCATACATGCACAAGCGGAAGCTACATGTCTGAGTACAGACAACTTAGGAAATAAAACAGGCTTGGTGTAGCCTGACTATCTACAAGGCCCTTCACAAGCTCCAGATCTTCGTCTGGGTGTCAAGCTACTCGTCGACGTCAACGTCTATGTAGAACCCATCAGCACGGACAGGGTTCTCCTCTGCAACAGTTATTAAGAAAACATGAGTACAAAGGTACTCAGCAAGTCTTACCACAGAACCTATTATACATGCAACAGTATCAAAGGGGGTAGTGGAGTTCATAGCAGAAAGCCAGCTTTGACTCTTGGCTAACCTATACTACAACTCTCAACAGATTGCAAGATGTTGTTACGAACAAGAGTCCTCTAATCACCACAACAATACACTACCGAGGATCCTCTTCCGTCATCCTGCGGAAGGGCCATCCATGGCACTCACGCTTATCTTGAGGCTTTAAGTAGTATCCATCAACTTGTCTATGAACTGTAAGAGTAACCAAGTAGTCCGTACCGCGAACAATGGCTATTCGAATAGATTGATAACCCTGCAGGGGTGTACCTCTTCACACACGCTCCCACCACTTATCGCCGTTTACTCGGCGTGTACTCGGCAACCTTCAAGCGGAAGCCCAGCGAGGGTGTCGGCCACGACCTTACTAACTACTCAAGTCTCTCGTCCAGGTTTATTGCCTATTTGGGTTCCATCCATGGGGAGATCCGGCCAGGGTGTCGCTCACGGCCCCAAACGATGTGTACAGGGTTCCCGAGTCACCAAACGGGCAACCGGTACACCGTGCCACGTACCTGTCGCATCACAACCCACCCCGAGGGTCAGCGTTGTGCACGACCTCCAGTAAGCTATAAACACCAGAAACTAGTTGCAACTCCTGGACAGAGATCGAGGGTAATTAATAAGCCGAGAGGGTCAATTAATGATCCCAATGTGTGGTAGTAGCTGTAACTTGAACCACACATACAGATCTCGGGTCCTATAGACGATTCCAATGAAACAACCCACCATGTACTCCTACATGGCCTTTCATCGATACCTTTACCAAGCGTATTCCACACTTCCTTCTCTTTATCGGTATAATCATTTCACTCTGATCCATCACCCAGATGAACCAGACCAGACACAACTCTAGGCATAGCAGGCAACATAAACAAATAGCATGGTGGAACACACATCACATGGCTCAATCAATTCCTACACATGCTAGTGGGTTTCAACTATTTACTGTGGCAATGACAGGTCATGCAAGGGAATAGGGTTCAGCTACCGCAGCAAGTAGCAGTTCACACGCTGTTGCCTTAATGTAGTAAAAGAGAGCAGGAGCGAGAAGATTGGGTTTGTATCGGAATGATCAATGATTGCTTGCCTGACAAGGTGGTTGTTGGGTACTGCTCTTCAACTGCATACGCAGCAGTATCCTCAGGAGCAGGACCTAACACAGAGAATACCGGCGATACAATCATTAAACAAACAAATGCAACAATATGTTGCATGCTCATGACATGGCAAGATGCATGTGTTTTAGGCTAATGCAACTAAAACCAGAAGGGTTTGAGCCTATTTGAATCAAAGATTCAAATTGGCATTTTAACTATTATTTAAATAAGTGCATTATCATGTTTTAATGTATACAGCAAGGTTAACTTGATCAAACATGCATGAAACCAGTGCCATTGGAAAGATTGGATTTTCCTGATCATTTTTCATATATAATTCTTTTCCATCTGAGCTACTGTTGAATTTATATGATTTTTTGAAGTTTAGGCATTTTTCTGGAATTTCCTGAATTATTTTTAATCTACAAATCCCAGAAAATCCTTTACTGCGTCAGCATGACATCATGCTGACGTCAGTCAGTCAACAGGAGCTAGTCCAAGTCAAACCTGACCAGTGGGACCCACTGGTCAGTGTCACAGTTAACTAATTAACTAATTAGAATTAAATTAACACCTAAACTAGATTTGACTTGCAGGCAGGGCCCACACGTCAGTGACCCAGGGGGTCAAACCCGTGGTCAAACAAGTCAAACTCGCCGGCGAAGTGACGCCGGCGAGGCCAGACACGGCGGCGTGCTTCGGAAAACATCTACAGGGCACGGTTCGAGCTGTGGTTGGGCGCGTTGGAAAGCCCTTGCTGTTGCGCGTCGGGTGGTGGTGGTCGCCGGACCTGTGGTGGCCGGAGACGACGGCAACGAGCTCAACGGCGGCGACCGGCGTCGGGTGTGTGTGGGGACGCAGCTACGGTGGCCTAGGCGATGCGTGCGTGGTACCTAGCTTGTCTACGTGCTGCGGCGAACGTGATGGACATGTGCCAGTGACCAAATGGTCACCGGAGCATCGCCGGCGGCGAGCGCGGCGGCGGTGAGTTTCGGTGATCAACAGAGCGGCATCTACACGGCGCAAACGAAGCAAAAGAGGGAGGGTAACGGCGTAGGAGCTCACTGCGGTACTAACGAGCTCGACAGAGAGGTCGGGGACGCGCTGCAGCTTCTCAATCGACGGCGAGGTGCTCCGGCGATCCGAGGAATGGGAAGACGGCGTGGAGACGTTGTAGGGCTCCCGGCGGTCCGTGGCTCAGCAAGGAGGTAGAGAGCGTTGCGGCGAACCTTTTGGACACGGTCACGGGTCGAGGGGGAGGGTCTAGGTGCGGCAACGGCGAGCGACGGCGACGGGCGGCTCGATGGTGAGAGAGGAGAGCCAGGGGAAGGCGACGGGGACGAGAGGAAAGTGCGAGAGGGGTCGGGGCAGCTGCGTGGCACCGCGGGGAGTCTTCCAGGGCGTCGGGGATGCAGGCAGGCAGGGTGGAGGTGGCCGGGCGCGTGCTGGCGCGCGGCGGCCACGCGCGCTGCCGACTAGCGCGAGGAGGAAGGCGACAGAACGAGGCTGGTGGGCTGGGCCGGCCTGCTACAGTGCTGGGCCCGAGGTAAGTCCTTTCTCTCTTTCTCTTTTTTCCTATTTCTTTTCTGTTTCATTTGTTTTACAACTTTGTTTAATTAATAAAAATGCTAGAACATTTTTATAACTCATGAAACTTGTCATGCCCACTGTATATAATATGAACAGTATGGAACATTATAGTTTATGATTATTTGAGCATTTAAAAAAATTTATAGCATTTAAATGCCCAAACACAAATACCATATGATTTAATCCAGAGCCCTTGGATGTCCTAGAAAATTGTGCACCATTTTTAGCAAAGGTTTGAGACCAAGGCAGAAATGGTGAACATTTTTGAAGGGCATTTTGGGTACATTGAAAAATATTTTATCAAACCCTAGTTGTTAGAAGAGGGGTGCTGGGGTTTCTGTCATTCCCATTTCAAGTTTCTGTGAGAAATAAACATGATGCACACTCTAGCTATCCCTAATGCAAGTGCTAAACTAGGGATGTGACACATCACACTATGCCTACAACACCCTGAAGATGCTAGGGCCCGTGACGATCATTACCACCCCCTCCGATAAGAAAGATGCGCTGACTTGCGCTGAACAATGGTACCAGCAAGCAGTTGCAGCAACTGCCGTTACGAGGGCACTTGCTCCTGCCACTGGAGCCCCGGGAGGGAAGAAGAAGAAGACCGGAGAGACCTCAGGAACCCACTCCGACAAGTGCACCTCTTCGGAGTGCTGTGCTCCCGTCGAGGACATGCCGGAGAGCTCCACCGAAAAGAAGAAGAAAGGTGAGACCTCAGACACCCACTCCGACAAGCGCACCTCTTCGAAGTGTCGCGCTCCCATCGAGGACGTGCCAGAGGGCTCCATCGGCAGAAACAAGAGATCCAGGGCCACACCGCCGGGAACCAAGAATGTTTCTATCAAGGAGGACGGCACGGGAGGGGCTTTTACCATAAGCTCCTCCCTTGACAACAAATAGGAAGACGCGCTCGTCACCTTCCTGCAGGTGAATGTCGACATCTTTGCCTGGCAAGCATCCGACATCCCCAGCGTTCCCAGGGAGGTGATTGAGCACCACCTTGCTGTCAGTCCTCATGCGTGGCCCGTCAAGCAGAAGGTCGGGAAGCAAGCTTTGGAATGGCTCGAGTTCATCACCGAGGAGATCCGGAAACTGGAAGCTGCGGGTTTGGTAAGAGGAGTGCTCCACCCAACGTGGTTGGCCAATCCGGTGGTAGTGCGCAAGGCAAATGGGAAGTGGAGGCTGTGTATTGATTACACAGATATCAATAAAGCTTGTCCCAAGGACCCCTTCCCGTTGCCACGCATAGACCAGATTGTTGACTCCACGGCAGGGTGTGACTTGCTGTCATTCCTCGATGCCTACTCTGGCTACCACCAGATCTTCATGGCAAGAAAAGACGAAGAGAAGACAGCATTCATCACCCATGAGGTACGTACTGTTTCGTACGAATGCCTTTCGGGTTGAAGAGTGCTGGCTCGACGTGTGCAAGGGTAGTCCAGATTGGTTTTGAACCCCAGCTCCATAGAAATATGGAGGCTTATATGGATGATATAGTGGTCAAAACCAAGAACAAGGCAACCCTTGTACCGGATTTACAAGAAACATTTGTAAACCTGCGCAAGATCAACCTCAAGATGAACCCTGAGAAGTGCGTCTTCGGCGTCCCGTCTGGCAAGCTTCTCGGGTTCTTTGTGTCGCGGCGTGGGATAGAAGCCAATCCGGACAAGATCAAAGCTATAGAGCAGATTGAAGCACCCAAATGGGTCAAGCATGTGCATCGGCTTGCTGGCTGCGTTGCCGCCATGAGAAGATTCATTTCCAAGTCTGCCGAGTGCGCCCACCCCTTTTTCAAGATTTTGAAAAAGGCAGGCCCAATGGGGTGGATGCCAGAAGCCGAACCAGCATTACAAGATCTGATGACGTATATTTCCTCCACGCCAATACTAGTTGCGCCTAGACCACAAGAACCGTTGCTGCTATACTTAGCAGCAACAAACCAGGTGGTCAACGCCGCACTAGTGGCGCAGAGAGAAATCGATGATGAGGTGATAGCAGCAACAGAGCCCGATGCCACTTGTGCAGTGGCGACACGGCCGGTTGGAGTGCAGCCGAAGAAGAAAATGATGCAGCACCCGGTCTACTTTGTTAGCTCCCTCTTGCAGGGGGCTAGATCAAGGTACTCCGGTGTGCAGAAATTGCTCTTCGGCCTTCTTATGGCCTCGAGGAAGCTGCGTCACTACTTTCAGGCGCACGAGATCACTATCCTCACTCGCCTCCCTCTGCAACAGATATTGCACAATCCAGACGCGACTGGAAGGATTGTAGAGTGGGCACTGGAGCTGTCCAGCTTTGGCCTCAAGTTTGAAAGTACCTCGACAATTCAGAGCCGAGTCCTGGCAGAGTTCGTCGCAGAATGGACCACAACGCCTGATGAAGAAGTCCAGGAAACTGCTCTCCTCGGCAAAGAGGCAAGTTGCAACTGGATCATGTACTTTGATGGGGCTTTCTCCTTACAGGGCACCGGGGCTGGCGTACTGCTGGTCGCGCCCACTGGAGAGCACCTCAAGTACGTGGTCTAGATGCACTTCCCTAGGGAGGTATCAACGAACAACACTGTTGAGTACGAGGGGCTGCTTGCTGGTCTTAGGATCGCGGCAGACCTCGGAATCAAGAAGCTCATTGTCAGGGGCGACTCGCAGCTTGTCGTCAAACAAGTCAACAATGATTACCAGAGCCCGTTGATGAAGGCCTAGGTCGCTGAAGTGAGAAAGTTGGAAGAGCGCTTTGACGGTATACAGGCGGAGCACGTTCCCGCAGCGGAGAACGACATCGCCGATTACCTGTCAAAGTGCGCTGCCCTCAAGCTACCTGAGGAACCAGGTACCTTTGTGCTTCAGGTTTCTCAGCCATCCGTTGATCCATCCACAGAGCAGAACAACAGTAGGATCCATCCACAGAGCAGAACAAGAGGAGGAAATCAGGGCCCGGCAAGTACTTTCCCACCGAGCTCCCCGGAGCCGCCGGCAAGGATGTTGCCGGAGACACTGAGCCCGCCACCGGAGGGCTAACTCCGGCGGAGCGTCAAGCTTTTGCCGTCGAGATGGTCGCTCCCTTGGCAGAGGAAATGCCTTTGGTCCTCGTCGTCGAGCCCCAGGCTCCAGCGTGGGCGTAGCATACCGTCTGATTCCGTCAGACTGGGGAACTTCCTGAGGAGCAGGAAGAAGCGGAGAAAGTAGCCCGTCGGTCTGCCATGTACTAGTTCGTCGATGACGTCCTGTATAAAAGGAAACCGAACGGTGTGAAATTGAAGTGCATCCCTCGAGAGGAAGGACTGGAGCTGTTGGCAGAGATACATGGAGGCATATGTGGATCCCACATAGGGTCGAGAGCCCTTGCCGGCAAGGCATTCTAGCAAGGCTTCTTCTGTCCCACTGCCCTCCAGGATGCGACGGCACTGGTCACCAGGTGTGAAGCGTGCCAGTTCCATTCAAAGAAACTTCATCAACCAGCTCAAGCCCTTCAAACCATTCCTCTCTCCTGGCCCTTCTCGGTCTGGGGGCTCAACATATTGGGCCCTTTCCCCCGCGCCGTCGGGGGCTTTGAGTACTTGTACGTTGCAATCGACAAGTTCACAAAGTGGCCAGAGGTGGAGGCAGTAAGGAAGGTCACATCTCAGTCAGCCGTCAAGTTCTTCAAGGGACTAGTGTGCCATTTTGGTGTACCCAACAGGATCATCACCGACAACGGCACACAGTTTACAAGCCGCACCTTCATGCAATATACCCAAGACCTCGACAGCAAGGTCTGTTTCGCTTCCGTTGCTCACCCCCGAAGCAATGGTCAAGCTGAGAGGGCAAATGCTGAAGTGCTGCGAGGACTAAGGACAAAGACCTTTGACAGGCTGCACAAGAGCAGGAGGCGCTGGATTGATGAATTGCCGGCGGTTCTTTGGTCGATCAGAACGATGCCAAATCGAGCAACCGGCCAGACACCCTTTGCCCTGATATACGGGGCAGAAGCAGTTCTCCCCAGAGAACTCATATACGGGTCACCTCGAGTGCTCGCTTATGATGAGCTTGAGCAAGAGCAACTGCGACAAGACGACGCAATTCTCCTTGAGGAAGATCGTCTTCGGGCGGCTGTGAGAGCAGCACGCTACCAGCAAGCCTTGTGCCGCTACCATAGCCGCAAGGTCCGTGCCCGAAGCTTTGAGGAAGGCTACCTTATTCTCCGGCGCGTTCAATCGGCCAGGAATACGAACAAGTTGACGCCGAAGTGGGAAGGCCCTTATCGGGTATTACGTGTCACCAGGCCTGGCGCTGTCCGCCTGGAGGCCGATGATGTCGTTCCGATGAGTAATTCCTGGAACATCGACCTTCTTCGCAAGTTTTACCCATAAGGCACGGCTTGCCGGGCCCCCCAGCAAGCCACCCTTTTGCACAAGCCTTGCCGGCAAGGCATGTAACCCTTTGTACAAAGCCAGGCGCAGACCCTGAGCATAAATATATGAAGCGTTGGTGCCCTAAGTTATAGCATGCATGTTGAGTCGAGTCTCGTCCTTGGTTAGGGTTGATAGTGCTTAGCGGCGGCTAACCACTAGCTTAGAGGTCGAGCCTTTGTCTTTCCTCTGTATTCTTTGGTTCACATTACGCCTAGACATCCTTGCCGAAGCCACTTGAGGGAAGGAAATAAGAACAGACCAGCGCCTAGGCCCCGGTGAGCCAGTGTTGCCGGAGGCTGTAAGGGCAAGAATTCGCCCTCGGCTGACTAGGGTTGCCGGGGGCTGCAGCTTCTGATAAGTTCTTTATCCCTTATCATGCATTCCATTATGGACTGAGGTATGTGAAACCTCGTTCTTTTCCTTAAGCTACCGTGTCCCATAATTCTAGGCCCTAGGGCTCGTTCCTGGGACTAAGTTTGGTCGTAGTTGCGGCAGCAGAAGGATGAAACGAGGAGCCTGAGCCCACTTCATCCCTGCCTCCGCCAAGGGCGTGAGAAAGGTCGAACAAAGTAGCGAAACGGTAGGGCCTGGTGCCGGGCGAAAAAATGTTTATCTTAAAGATATCAGGGATTTATTCCCTACTGTGGGTTTTTACCTACGAACAAATGGCCCGACAAACATTCCTTTTTCATTAAAAACATTCCATTCAGGTACAGTCCATAGGGAATGAAAAACATGAATAAGGGGATTACAAGTTTTAAACTTAATAGATGCCCAAAGGCTTATAGACTAAAAAGAGATAAGATGCCCGTAATTCGTTTCTTGTCCCTCTCCTCAGGAGGCAGGTCAAGGAGGCGAGAAGGGCAAAAGGGGCGCCTAGGCGAGCTACAGGTGGCAGAAGATACCGAGAAGGCATCTCGGCGGCCTCCCAAGGGCTGGACGGTGATGACGGGGCCGGAGGCAGAGCTCGAAGACGAGGCGGCAGGACGTCAGTACGCGTCGAAGGCGTCAGTGCCCACTTACTCTGACATGACTACCTTGCCGCCCGCCTTCTTCCTCTTCCTCTTCCGCAGCCTCCCTACGCCAGCCACCAAGGAGACGGCCGCGAGAAGTTCAAGGAGCCGGCGACGCGGATGATGGGGTCGCCGGTGCCACCAGGAGCGGCGCTAGACACCTAGTCGGACCCGTCATCCTGCCGTCCACATCGTCACCCTCGTTCGACGAGGAGTCTTCGTCATCGGAGGAGCTCTCCACGCAGCACCTCGCGCTAGTCCCGAGGTGCTTGAAGACCTTGACGGAGAGGTGGCCGTCCTCCATCAACTTTAAGTGGAGGTTGAGCCCATCCGTCAGGCTGTGGATGCGAGCGAACCTCTTCCATCGTTGGCGAAGATACATCACATGAGGGATAGGGAAGTCGACGCGGGCCCGCGGGCCACTGATCCCGCAGCCCCTCATGTGCAGCCGCAGCGACTCCGGCGGATCCACCTCCATCTCCCGCACAAATGGAGTCGGGAGACGAAGACGACGGCGCGGCTCCCCCCGCATCCTAACGAAGAACTCACAAGGGTCATCCCCAATATGACCTTCCATTGGAGGAGGAGCTGCTGGCGGGGGCGAGGCCGGCGGGCCGCCCCGTCCTCCTCTTCCCCGAGTGCCCCGGCCTCGCCCACGGCCCCGCCCCCTCCCTCTTCCCCTCGTGGCTGGTTCGTCCACTACAGGTGCAGGAGAAGGGGGGACGCATTGTCGAGTAGCGACCCTCGCCGCCACCGTTAAGGAGCTGGGATTTTCTCTCTTCATGCCAGACAGAAGTGAGGAGCAGAAGCTGAAGGAGAAAGAAGATGGAGGAGTGCGGGGCGCCGTCCCTTCCCTCCGCCCTTTATAAAGGGGCAGGGCTGGAGCTCGACCGCCCCGCTCGGCCAATCAAGATGCAGAAGGCGAGGGGAGCCGGGACCGACCCGCCGCCCCAACCAGCGACGGCTCGGTTTCCCGCCTCCACCGCTCACCACCTCGAACGCATGGGAGGCACGTGGCAAACATGCAGGACCAAAGGGACGGGTGAGGGACCTCTCCCCACCCCGTGATCGTGGGGAGTGGATACCTAGACGACCGCGCCTCGGCTCCATCCAGTAAGCAGGCCACGCCTCCACGCCTCCCCCCGTTTACGGGGAAGACGCGGGCCGCCTCCTTTCGCATTTACTAGCGACATGACGCATGCCTGTGGAAACCGCCCCACGTCATGCACGCCCCTCCACCCCGCACCGCGCGCGTGGGTCGTGGGAGGCGCAGCGCGCGGGAAATTTTACCACGGTGAAAACCGCCCCGCATGCCCGCGCACCGTCCTCGGCTTGGCCCAACAACGTGTCGCGCTTATGTGTGGCCCAGGCCCGGGGGCTCGTGTCGGTTTACAAAAAGAGGGGTACACTTTTTGTAACCCTATGACTGTGTGCGGGTAGTCTGAGCCACGGGCACCACCACACCAAGCATGGCAAGGGAGGTGAGCCGGGATAAGACCGAAGCTTGATGGAGATTGGAAGAGCGCCAAGAACAAGACCACAAGGAGCAAAGGGGCGAAGCGGCTTTCTCCGGCAAGGTCCTTGCCGGGAGCCAGTTTTAGCAGCTCTGGCAAGACCCTTGCCGGGGCCGGCTCTGGCGGCCTCGGCAAGACCCTTGCCGCGGCAGCTCGCCCCGCGCCTACGGAGCAGATCGCCCTTGAGTCCACCGCCCCCATGGGGCGAGGATTCGGGAGATATCCCTGTGGTGGCATGCAGATCTTTGTGAAGATATTCAAGATCAGATACAAATTAAGAAGACGACGACCCTTGGCAGGATCCCAGCCAAGGAGAACTACAAGGCCCCCGGTAAGCACCTTGCCGGGGATGACAGCAGGCGCCACGGCAGGACCCTTGCCGGAGCCCCAGCAAGGCCCTTGCCGAGGACACCCGCAGGGCCACCGTCAGGCCCGCACCAACCGGGTTTCCCCCGACCCTCGCAGCTGCCGACCCGACCAGCTGGACAGGCTCCTGCGTGGCAACCCATAGATCTTCGTGGAGACCCGCCGTTGCGCCACCTCAGCTGCATGTCTGCCTACATGGCGCCTCAGGCACCGCTGGCCAGGGCGCGTGTCAACACGAGGAGGAGTGGCGATGGACAAGACGGACGTCTCCCCTCGTCCCCGATAAAGCAAGGACACCTAAGCTAAGCGCATTAAATGTGCCTTGTCCTGTAATGCGAGGGATAACCTCGCATCACTGTACCCTTCCCACCTCCTGTGTGCCACTGTGGTGACCCCTTTTTCCTATAAAAGGAGGCCCGAGGCGACCAGGAGGAGGATTCGGCTTTTTAGAACTCCTCACGACTCTTTTGGAGCTCCTCACTAGCTGAAGAACACTAACATATAATCCACCAAACCAGGAGTAGGGTTTTACACATCTTTGCGGCCCGAACCTGGGTAAAGGAACCGTGTCCTGACTATTAGATCCGCTCTTCTCTCAACCCCGCGCCCTGCAACCGTAGTAGGGATTCTTGTGATCCCATAGGTGTCGATCCAAATACACCGACACAAGGTATGCTGTGTACACACAGTTTTTCCTGATGAACGAAACCACGCTCCCATCATGATCCTTGCCGTCGGTTATCTCCTCGTTAATTGGATAATTCAGCCTGACAAATAGAGAGCGTGTACCAAGGCTACTTACCAACCTCCAGTCAAAAATTCCTAATGTCCCAGAGAAGCTGGGATCCTACTGAAAGACCTTGCAGTGACTGTGATTGTATTACGCGAAACAACACGTCCGTTACGTGCGAACGATCATCAATCGTTCGTCGTCATCTGATCAAGCCAGGAACCACCTACAACTGCCATGCCACTTTTCTTTGAAAGGTTCTGGGATTAGGAAGGGTAGGGACACCAGGCGGCCTACAACATCATATCAAGTTGGAGTCAAATAACCCTAAAAAAAGTTGGAGTCAAATAAAAAAGGGCTCTTGATGTAGTCAATCCTAAGAACAGCATGTTATGAGCATGCATATTTTTTCAGTAAATGTTGGAAGTAATATAAGCAAGCCATCATGATATCATAGGAAAGTAACATACTGCTGTAACAGCCGTTTGTAGCGATGACTGGAGTAGGCCAGCAATATGTCCAGCCATAGAAGGAGTCGACAGCGTAAAGGAAGCCCTTGTGTTCAATGGCATCAGAGAACCATGGAGGATGTATGATCCTGCGATGGACGTGCAAATTTATCCACTTACCGCAGTGACCTGTCAGATAGGCGAGACCGCGGTTGAAGAACGGAATTAGCCCGAAGTCTTTATAATTCGTAGATCACTAGTGGCCCTTCGCGAAGAACATCAAGTACGAGACGTGCTACCCATTCACCGTGCTTGAGTCGCTGGAGGATCAGTGCCGCCTGCTAGTCTCGGAGGAGGACGTCAGCGTCTCCCTCTTGATCGTGGGCACCAGCGAGGCCCGCACAGGCCGCCCCACATCTCTGTAGTGTGCGTTAGGGGCGACGCCGCTGACGCTAACACTGACACTGACAAGAGGCCGATGTACGAGTGCGTGCTCACTATTACTACCCCTCGAAGGTATGTGGGCGGCAACACTGGCTACGTCAAGCTGACTTGGACTCTGTCGAGCTGGGACCTTCCCGCAGATGTGGACATGGAAGACGCACGATATTATTTAACCCCCAAGAATCTGCACGGGGACTCCAAGGAGGTTCACCTGGACATCTGCATTATCAAGTTAAATGTTGAGCATTAGTCTTCGCTCAATGTAATCCGCTGTCTAAGCATGTGGAGACTTCCATCCATGATCTTGCTGTATTGGAGTATCGCACATGAATAAAAGTGTATCCATTTATGGTTAAGTCTAGAATCTTCCATGTATGAATTTTCACTACACTACCGGTGAAAGACTTATGATCAACCGTTTCTTACATATCCTCTGCACCCTTCAAGTCATCCTGATTTAATCCCTCCGTCTTGGTGTATAAGGGCATGGTTAATACTTAAATAGTATAGCCAACTGTTGACTATAAGAAAGTGCCATGTCATCTGTATCCAACATGTATAACAATGGATACTCAAAACTAATTTTTGAAGATCATTTCCTGCAAAGCACAATAAGAGTTATTTCTTCACAAGTTTTGGATGCAGGTTGAACAGTTGAAAGCTTTTGTTTCCAAAAGATACTTTTTTATCTATTTCGCCCCGATGTTTGTGAGCTCTAGAGATTAAATAATATCCGAACAAACCTCTCGATACCCGTTAGACATGAGATGCCCCCACATCCTTTGTCAAGATAAATAAGTCCCCGATCAATGCATTTCACTCTTCCGTGCAACGAACGGGCACCTTACTATAGTTTAGTACGACCAAAAATTGAAGTAACATTATATATAGTACGATAAAAGATGATGCATGTCACCTAAAATTATATCAATGAAAACTATGTTCAAATACGAATCCAACAATATTGTTTTTGTTAACATGCACTAACATTTTGTCAATTAAATCTTCAGTCAAATTCAATGGGGGATAATCCAAGACTGACGTAGTAGTACTAGTGTAGAGGGCGGCGCTGCACAGGAGTCTCACCCTGCTCGTGGCACGGAAGTTAAGCCGTCATATCACAAAACCCAACCACTCCCTGTAATAAGTGGCCTCGTAAAATAAATAGACAAGAAACCATCACATCCCTCCGTCCTTTTTGCATTTCATCTCTCTGCATTTACTTTCTCCGGTTCATCTCACACACTCGATCCCTAACTACTACTCCTAGTATCCCTAGCTACTACTCCTAGGGCCAGTTCTTTTGGCGGCTTCCCCAGCTTTTCCCGTAAGACTAGTCACAGTGGAGAGTAACATTAAGGCGCCTCACTAATTTATTTGGGCTTCTAAACTAGTACTACTACTAGTACATCCGTCCTGGATTATTCCTCATCATTGTAATTTGTGCAAAATTTTGACCAAAGATTTAACTGATAAAATGTTAGTGCATGTGGCATGCACTAACATTTCATTAGTTAAATTTATGGTCAAAATTTGACATAGATTACAATGGGGATCAATAAACTAGGACGGAGGTACTTAGTAGTTATTGGATTACTAATCTAGAAGGCTAAAAGAACTAGCCCCTGGTACTCCTACTAGTAGTACTCCCTCCGTCTAGGTGTGTAAGTCACCTAAGGTGGAGCAGCGCGACCTAGGTGGCTGTGGATTGGAAGAGGCCAAAGAATCAGACCGAAAGTTCGTCCAATCACCGCGCCACTTTTTTCCTTCTAAAGCAAACGGAGATTAGCAATGAATCCCTAATTAATAGGGCTGCCATTTCAGCCAACCCATGCAGGCCCATTGACGTGCATGCAAACTCGGGTCAATCCCTCCCCTAATCAACATGTTCCTTCTCTCCCGCATTAACTTCCTCCCCCGCGTGGTTCAGCCAAAAAATTGCTCGCTTATGAACGAGGCAGTGAGGGGAACAAGGACGAAATTTAATACATTGTGCCTAAGTGTTTTTGGAATATCTGATTTTCATAAGGTGACTTACACACCTAGACGGAGGGAGCGGTACTCAAGTTTAAATTCAAATTGCATGGCACAACTTGTTAGGCAAAAAATTTGATACATGTTGTAGGAAGCGGTTTGGGATTTTGCATGCCTCTCCGACCAGTGAGATACTCCGTACAAATTACAACAAAGAAATAACCACAGAGAAGGAAGCTAAAAGTAAACAATCAAACGAGCATTTTTGCATTTGTTTTGCATTGAATCGTTTCACAAGCTTGACTAGTGTTGATTTTCTACTTTTACAAAAACCGCATCGTAGTGTTAAAAGTGCATTTGCACGTACAGAAGTAATAGTACTACTCCCTCTATCTAGGTGTATAAGTCTTCCCTCTTTCTTGGTCACGATGCACAACCAAAGATGACTTATTGACCTGGATGGAGGGAGTAGCACAGTTGCAAGCATATATAGAGAGACGTGTAGTGCGATAGTATATAGTAAAGTTTGTGCTATATGCACGTACTTACAAAATGCGTACGAATACACAAGGTTTCCAAACTTTCGATTTTACATACTTAATTAAGGACGCTAATAATTCCTGAACGTTCGGGATTTATCATTTTCTTCCCAAAACTGATGAGATCGCCTTACGAAACATAAATTATACTCCTACTAAAAGCCACAGCACTCCCAGGAGCGCTTGCGGCGCGCCACGAGTGCCCTGGTGCACGGCCGTTTCCTAGCGCGCTGACACAACGCCTCTTCTTCAGCCTCCCAACTCGCGAGGTGTTGATTGGCGGCTTGCCGGTGGGCGAGCGTCATCTCACTGGTGTGGTGATCCGGCGCCAACATGTCCTCCTCCTGGCTAGAAGCGTGCACCCAGTCCATGTACCGCCAAGTGTAGATGAGGGGCTTGGGCCCGACTGCACTCAGGGCTTTGGCACGGGCGTCCTCCACCACCCCGACGACCCTCGCACGAGACTTCCGCCAAAGAGCCAATTGCCTGACTCTCTCAGACGCGACATAGGCCTCCCAGGCAGCTTGTCCTGCAGTGCGCTTTTCTTCCTTGGCCTTCTTCTAAGCCTCTATTTTGGCGCGCTCTGCTGGAGGCAAAGCCTCCCACAAGGCGACATCCATTTCTTTCCAAAGCTCCGCAAGGCTAGGGGCTCGACTGGCGGCGCGGCGTTCTCCTCATAGCGGGGAGCCGACACGTCCTCCGAGGCGTGTACTAGCGAGATTGGGAACGCCGACGCGTCCACCTCGACGCGTCGCGGCCAGGAGCGGAATGCCGACGCGTCCTCCTTGACTAGTGGCGGCGAGGAGCGGAGCACCGACGCGTACACCTCGACGCGTCACGGCGAGGAGCGGAGCACTAACGCGTCCTCCTCGACTAATGGCGGCGAGAACGGAACAGCGACGAGTGACCGTCCGCGTGGTGCAGCGGGGGGCGCCTAGGGCTTGGGAGGGGCGATGCCATGGTGGTCGACGTGAGAGGGAGGGGGAGGAGATAGCGATGAACGTGAGCGTTCTTCCAAATGTCGTGGGAGGCACAATAATTATTGCGAGAAATGGCACACCTATGTAAGATATGGACGGAGCTGCACTGACTTAACTACAGGTCCCGTTGCGTCATTGACATGTGGGCCAGACCCCTGTTGTGCCCATATGTCAGTGACCCAATGCACCTGAAGTTAAGTAACTGAAGTAGCGTCCCGGGTGGAGTGGTGGGACCGCCAGAGGGAGAAGGAGAGAATGGCAGGCATATTGTTTCCACACATTGAGAGGAAAAGATTTGGAGACGAACGGGCTTCCTGCAGGTATGGGAACGGTGCATAAAGACTCATCTTGAATGCCGGGCTAGGTATAGTCTCAAGTCATTAAAAACATACACGCCCACACATGTTCATATTTCAAGGTGCACTAAATTATTGCATGCAATGGTTAAGGCTGGCCACAATGGTGGTATCTTGGCTGGTAGTCCCTTCGATCCTTTATACTCTGCGCATAACTTTTTTTGTTTTTTCCCAAATGCTCTGTGCGATCCCCTTGAGTAGTGCACCTTTCCCAGCCTGCCCCTGCCTTTCCGCTTCGCTAGCAATTAATCTTCTTAATTGGCGCAACTTCCTAGTTTGCATGCAGAGACATAAGCGGAGGAGAGAGAGATTACGTGTGACATGCATGGAAGGATTCGAGGCGACTAGTACTCTAATCCACGCAAAAGCAGGGGCAAAGTTGTCCAGAAAATTTCAAACGGGACTCTCCTTGGTATGCGAGCTACAAGTTATGCGCAAAGTAAAAAGAAACGAAGGGATTATCATGCACACGGAAATAGCAAACAAGTCGGCATGGCGTGCAAATAGGCCGAAGGTCGTGGGTGGCGCGACGGTTGACGGAATTAATTGAAGTTACACACAAGCCGGCATAGCGTGCAAACAGGCATAAGCTATACTGTCAGGCCTACGATATGGGTCTAGTAGACATGACATCTAGTGGGTCCCGCGTAGTTCTCGAGAACTCTTTGGGGGCTTGCAGCCGTTTATCCACCGGGCAAGGCAGCAACCCCACGCCGTTTGCACGCCCTACTCCTCCCCGTCTTCTACTAGTACAATACCTTACAACAGTTCGCTCCCAGTCATCCCGTCAATCCTAACCCTCCTCCCAAATCCATGGCGTCCCAAATCTCCATGATCGGCGGTGAGTACAAGGTTAGAACCATCACCGGCGATGAGTTCGACGTCATCTATGCCCGTTCTTCCGCAACGGTGAAAGAATGCCTTGCTCGCTTCCAACGCATATTCGAAAACTCAAATGATGAGTGGGTCGCTGGGCTAGATGTTGAGTACACCACAATCCTGGGAAGTGAGAAGAAACTAAAGGAGGCAGAGAAGAAGAAGCCCGCCGTGATCTAGGTTTGTGTGCATGACTTATGCTTGGTCTACCACATATGCCATGCCGACGTTTAGTGCGAGGACTTTAAGAAGTTCCTCAAGGGCGGCCGAGTCAAATTCGTTACTGTAGACTTTAGGAACGACAAAGAAATCCTCAGTCAGATAGGCCTCATTGTAGGCCAGCCGTTCGATCTCCGGAAGGAGAGCCTACTATCCTGCTCTCAGCCTTCAATGCTAACCCTGGCAGCAGCCATGATTGATCGTTCGTACGCTGAACTGAAGAAACCTCACCACGAGTTTCATCATGCATGGGAGTTGAAGACATTAGATGAAGATCACATCATGTACGCATAAATGGATGCCTACCTTTGATTAAATATCTACAAGGGTTGGATGAAGAAGCAGAGCCCAGTGTTCGGTTCAAGCAAAGAAGCGTCAGCAAAGAGGAAGAGGAAGAGGGACGAGGACGAAGTCGAGGATGTGGACTCGGACTACGAGTAGGTGGCAGTGCTATCGCTCATGCTGGTTCTACTGCAGTGTCAAGCGGACTAGTTGCTAATTTAATTTTCAAGGGTGTGTTCTGGTGAGGCCCCAGCTAAACTATGTTTATGTTCTTTCTCGTTATTTGAACTCTTTAGTACGTACAATAATACTAGTACTATGTCTTACTACTATTCTTCTTGTAGTTGGTACTACTGCTCGTATCTTCGTGTTCCTACTGTAGTTAATATGTTCATACTAGTAGTATAATTTGGGTCAGTCAATTTGTGAAAGTAGTTCGACGGAGTGAAGGAAGAAGACGACAGGGTGCCTATGATCTATCTTATGAGTGTTGGGTGTGGAATGTAGTTAGCCGGAAAAAATGGATCGTGCTCGAGGTTAAACGGATGGCGGGGCCGGGGGAGCATGGCAGTGACAGGCCCTCGGGGGAGGGCGCGGCGGCAGCAGGCGGTTAGGCGTGTGGCGGGTTGAGAAGATGAATCGTGCATCTATTTCTGATGTTGAAGAATCCTTCTAGCCATCCATGTTGCATCAAACGGCTCACAAGAGTCGACTGACCCAAATTGCTCCTTCAAATTGCAGGATCCATGTGGCATTCAAGGTCGCGAAGGTAGATTCCGCGTCCGCACCCGGTTTGCGGGCTCGACGCGTGCGCGACCGGCTTCCGCCGCAACAGCCACCATGCGAGCCTCCTCCGCGCGGGCAGAGACAAGAATGACACGCTAGTTCCTCCTCGCCGGCGTGCTGGAGCACGCGCTCGTCCTCCTCTTCGTACGCTGTGTGCATAGACGCAGCTCCACCAGCTGCTCGCGTGCTTGGTAGCGCGGCGGCATCGCGAGGAGGGACTACAGACGACGTGAGCGGGCGAGCCTTCGGCTGGGCGGCGACACGGCGGTGATGGGCGAGAAATTTTTGGCCGGAGCAGGCAGACGCCGGCATGCGCAACGGCGGTGGCATATTGATGAGTGCGCGTATGGGAGCTTAGTTTAATTTTATATAGGGTTGGTCCAACTTAAAAGAAAACCGTACTAGTACAGGTAAACATTATACTTAGGCATCGCTTTTATTAGTTATCACAGCCACGATACGGAATCCAATGCAAGAGCGTGAACCGCGGCCGCGCGGTCGATTCAACAGTGCGTCACCGTGTCGCGTTCGAAGGACATCTACCAAACCTTTTTGTGTCTGTGAAAACAATCCTCGAATATTACTCAACTTTTTTCCGGGAAAAGTTCATGATGCTACAATATTTCCATATATTTGAATTTAACTCATGTTAGTTTTTATTTGGATTTGGACGTTTTAGGTGCACCCTAGTTTTTTTAATACTGATTTTGTGTGTGTCATTGAGAGAGAACGTGTGTATGTGTCCATATGTGTGTTGTGGCGGAAGGGCAATGTGGAGACGGTGTGCGTGTGATAGAGACATAGAGTGGTGTGAATGTGCAAATGATCATGCATGAGTGAGACATAGACAGATGCCGATACGTTGCGTATACATGAGAGAACGGTCTTCCATTTTACTTGTGTGTGTTTGTGTGTGTGTGTGTGTGTGAGAGAGAGAGGAGCATCCGTAACACAACAACCATCTCTCTCGATTCGTCCATCCCTCGCACGATCGCATGTAACACATGCATCAACACGCACATTTTGACACCATCACCTAGCCCCTGCCCACCTCAAGGCCCCCACATCGCTCTCTATCTTGCACGCACAATCTCTTCATGAATACCCTGTTTAGCAAGTAGTTGTCCGTCGAATACACACACATTTATCTCCTTAGGTTTGTTTTCTCTCAATATCTAACACACACACACACACACA
>LR738713.1:199629971-199675548 GCA_902687465.1 Secale cereale
ATCACACACACACCCCCTCCCCGAGCACACAATTCATCCCCATCCAAGGTTATATGGCGTCCAGTCTCGCTTGTGCTTGTCTGCACCCCAGCATGCACAACACCTCAATGTTCAAAGAGGGCATCGAGGAGATCGAAGATGGTGACCACACTCCGCTAGAGAATGCGGGGCCATTTGGAAGCAGGATGATGTGACGATGGCAGACTGACTCCTCCCCCCACCCTCTCTCTCGCACAAAATTACCAATGCCTCTCTCTCCGCACAAATTTATTAATCCCTCAACCCACGAGATCCTTCCCCTCTCGTCCATGTTTTTCCAGCTCTCTCATCAAACATGTTGTCTCTTCTCCTTCCATGTGTACAGAATCCGGATACACACGCATCTCACGTATATTACATGTCTCCATCTTTCTCACAGACCTAACTTCTTCCTCTCTCTTTGTCTCTCTAGCTATGTCCCTATCTCTGTTTTGTTAGGTTTGTCTCCTACTCTCTCGTCCACATACATACAATCATTCCGCCCTATCTGCTCCATCTTCGCAAGCTCTCTCTGCATGTTTCATTCACACATTGGCATATGTTCAAAATGTTGCTTTTGTAATGGCTGATGTAGAGTTATTGTTGGTTTTGTTGCATCCTACAAAGTAATAACTATGCAATGCATTTTGATTGTCATTTGACTAGGATTATGCGAGTTTGAGCATGTTGTGAAGTACTATAGACCTCGTATACATCTTGGAATTCGACAATGATTGTAACTATTGAATCGTATAGACCATTACATTCGAAGTCAGTAGCCTAATATATTTATTTCACAATTTCAACAAATGATTAATTCACTACATACTAGGAAAACAAATGTGTACACCCTCCGTTTTTATTTATGTCTGAGTATAGCATTGGTCAAAGTCAAGTTTTGTAAACTCTCAGAAAGTTTATAACAAAAAATATTAACATATATAATAACAAATAAATACCATTAGATTCATTATTGAATGTACTTTCATATCATACATATCTGTTATGGTAAATGTTTATATTTTTCAACTTGATCAAACTTTAGGAAGTTTGACTTCAGTCAAACCTAATATGCAGAGTTTAGTAGTACTACTCGCTAGTTGCTTAGACGAATCACCCAACACGCCACACGGGGAGTTCAGTGTCACAAAATTTTGAGGTCTGCGGGAAAATCTCCCGCGAACCTGATTTGAGCAGTGGGAAGTTACGATCATAGCCTTCAGAACAGGCCGACAGATGACGGTTGGTAGGGGGCTGTTTTCGTAACTTCAGGTTCACCCTACCCAGCTAACCCCACCCCGGCAACCTGAGTGGTACACCTGAATACTCCCCATTTTCTATCCCCACCACAAAATAGACTTCTCCACGGCACCGCAGCCTTCGTGCTCCTCCACTTCTACATCGGCGCACTCGTCCACCGCAGCGCATCTACCTCATCGACGACCTCGTACACCGCACTGGAGCCGGTCCACCGTCGTCGTCATACACGGAGCCTCTTCCCCGGCACCGTCTTCCATAGTCTCGGATCTGCTTCCCAAAAGACGATGCCAAGCGCAGAAGCACCACCGTCGTGGACAATGAACTGACTCCCGTTGCCGACCATGACTCACAGAGGCCATCGCGACCATCGTTCTCCTCCTCGATTGGTAATGTGTGTATTGAATCACTTAGCAGTACATGTGCAGTTCCAATGTTGTTTATACCTACCCTTCAAATTTCCTGGGTGCTATTGTTCCCGTAAAAGTAATTGGTTATAGCCTCCATGGTCTAACCGAATATCGGCTTGTAATTGTGCGTCGCTCCTATATCGTGCTGAGCTTGGCTAGGTATTTCATCTACAACCAGTAGTGTGGCAAATGATGGATAACTTTTTAGAAGTAGCAAGATGCCCATGCGTTGCACGCAGGAATATGCATTTATATGAGAAGTTTATCTTGTGGGAGAAAAGGATGAACGAGGGAATGCCTTATTTGCAAATGCGGGGAGGGGTGTGGGTATCTTTTCGCAAAATTGCCACAGTTTCCTTCCTATCATTTAGATATAAATCGGATGGCCTATATTGCAGGATGGCAGGAACACAATCATCACCAACTCAGTTTTTTAGAAGATTAGGGAAAAAGTAGAGAAAAAAATAGAGAGTAGAGAAGTAGAGATAAATATTAAATATAAAATAAATATAATAGTAGAGAAGAGAGTAGAGATAGCAGAGACGTCGAGAAAGGATTGCGCGTGCGCGGGAAAAAGGGGCCGGGCGTGCGCTAGTTTTGGCGCGTGGTGTTCGGCGCGCTTTATAAAATCCAACGCCCTCCCACCACTTTGTGCCTTGCCACCGCTCTCTCCCAGCTCTGTGCCTCGCCACCGCTCTCTCCCTGCTCTTTCTTGCCTCGCAGCCACTGCGCTACCATGCCGCCGCTTGCCGGGAAACTTGGGGATACCGTGGCGTCCGCGCGCGCCCCTCCTGCGGCTTCTCCGCCGAGATCCGGTTCCGCGGGATGCGCCTTAGCCTCGGCAATTTCGACACCGCCAACGGGGCTGCCCGTGTGTATGACGCGGCGGCGTGGCACCTCCGGTGGCCTCATAGAACATTGAACTTCCCCACCGTGCCAACGCGGGAGCGGGCACAGGAGCTCGCTCCTCTACCGCGGCTTATCATTGACGAGGATCGTCGTGACCACCGGAGGCGGGAGCACTGTCTCGGCATCGCCGAGATGGACGAGGAAGCCATGACGCTGTGGTGCCAACGCTTCCCACAGGACATCATCAACGAGCGCGAGTTCTACGAGTAAAGGAGGGCGAAGAGGGATAATAGGAGGGTAGAGCGAGCCGCCTATCGGGAGGACAAGCATAGGAGAAAAGCAGACACTCAATTCAACATGAGGCTAGGAGCAGCGTTGCCCCGGGAATCCGACGATGATCGTTATCTTGAGGACTATAGTGAGACGTCGGAGGAGGACATCACCGATGAGGAGTCGGACGACGAAGATTAGTTCTATAATCTATTTTTTATCTATCTATGCTGAGAACTATCCTCTACTTCTCGATCTCAGCACTGTAAACGCTTTTTTAAAGCGGCACGCGTTGCGATTCTGTTGGAGATGCTCTAACATGGCAGACGAGTGCTTTAATGTTGCCCACAAGATGCGCGAGTATTATTAATAGTATATTTTTCTTGCCATGTTGAGATTTGAAAACCACGAGTGCGAACTTGTAGAGGAGCAATGAAGACCAAACACGGGATATTGGGGACATCTTCAAGGAGCGTGGCAAGTTAAAGAGGAGCTGCACCGAACCTGTAAAACGGGCTTTGGTAAGTAACACCCTTTCAATTACTTTCGTTAACCTCGTGTTCTTCAATGTGTATATGTTGTAGTTTCTGTTTCTCTTAAGCCTCGTGTTCTTCGATGTGTCATCAGAAGAGTCTTAATCGTCCTAATGCTTTCGTTTTTAGCTTGATGTAGGAAGTGGGTGTTCTCACCTTGTAGTCTGTTTTTATATATTTTTAGTTTTGAATTCACTTCTCCAAGTTCTGTTTATCTAGCTTCCACTAAATGGATCTAGGTTGCTCTGAGTAATTATCTAAAAAAGAAGTAACTTCATGTCAGGATGCAATTCCTACCAGGAGGGAAATATGGTCAACCTCGTGATCATGTTTCCAGAATGAGGCTGGATTACACACAAGGTGCCAGTTCCCTAATGATGCTGGATTAGACACAAGGTGCAAATTCCCAGATGATGCTGGATTACACACAAGCCAGGTGGAGTCGTCAGCTGTTCGTGTCCTCGTGGCTCTAGTAAAGGCTGAAAGAAAGCATGCAGCAGCCCTTGAGAATGTAACTAAGTTCCTGAAGAAGCGAAAAGAGCAATCAGATGCTCTCTTTACCCACGCGAAAGAACAGATGGAAGTATCGAGAAATAAGCTAGTACAGGCAGAGCAGGCTAGGCGTCTCCTGCTATCTAAAACTGTTTTCAATACAAAATTTCCTTCATAGTAGCTAGGTTCAAATGTTTATCCAGTCAGCATGCCTGTTGTGATGTCCCTGCGTCCACTGATGCGGCACAATTTTTTTTCGGGCTTGGTATAGTTCAGCGCAAGCCCGACATTCCAAGTTCAACTTCCACATCTAACTCATGTTCACAGATATCTCCACATTCATACATAATGTCCACAACCATGATTCACTTCAAATCCAAAAAAATTGAGGAGAGTTATGAATAAACAAAAACCTCTAGTTCCTGCTACCAGTGCGAGCACAAAAAGTCAAGACCATGCATAATTAATTATATTTTGGTCATTTTTTGTGTTCTAAAATGCCGGACGGCTCGTGGAAGGACGTGTTATCGGCACACGCGTGAATTCAGTGAAGGCAGGCAGGGCAGTCTGAAGCCGGTTGCATGCGGCGAGGAGGCGTGTTAAGCCGGGCCTGCAGCGAGTGGGGCCCTCTTGGCCGGCGCGCCGGTTCAATGCCTGCGCTATGAGATGTTGCGTCCGTGTCAGAGCAATCAGTCCCTCCAGTCCTTTTTTGTTTGCGTATAACAAAATCTCGTTTTCCATTCACATTTTACAAGTAAAATTCGTGGACAAACTTTGACCCGAAATAGGATGGGGACAAGTAAACAAGAACGGAGGTAGTAGTTTTTTTTCTAATCAAAGAAGGGTTTCCCCTTTCCGATTTTCATTACTGAAATCCAACATCTAACTCTAAACATAGTATTTGCCCTAGAACTACCAGGTTCAACATCTCACAACATAAACCCATACAACCATACGCCAAGGAGGTACGTAATACTATGAATTCCATTTTCGCTCCATACCAATCGTTCTAAAAACTACTTAGTACTTATAACTCACCATTGAAAATCGGAACTCTTAACCCCCCCCCCCTAAAAACTACTCGATCTGTGGCAAATGGTGACCACTGCCTCCAAGACGTTCACCTATGGTCCCGACCATCAACTCCTACGGATCAAATTATCACGTGAGCTGACTATTTCTACAAAGGTGCGCTCCACCACGTACCCGGTACCCGCGAATGCATCAATCGTGCACCTATGGTTTTAGGTTTTATTTGTTAACGTTGTCTTTACGTAACACTCGTGTGTGCGAGACAACGAGAGACCACCTGCGTGCGTGCACCTCTTCTCTTTGTATATGTACTCCACCGTTTGTTTGGTGTCCAAAAAATTATACTAATAACTACTAGCAATGTGCCAATGCGTTGCCACATGATCTGAGTAGATTAATACATATTCACCGATTTGATGGAAAAAAAGTCTAGTTTTGAAATACGTATATCACTAAAAAATTGTTATGTTTCACACAAAATATATTCCTTTGGCAGTTTTAATGAGATAAGGGAGGAATTTTGTTGGTTTCAAGATTCGAGAAGTGGTATATGTCTAATTTCTACTCTTACTTGCAAGAAACCCGTGCATTGCACGGAACATCAAGATCTTGTGGGAGAAAAGGATGAACGAGGGAAGGCCTTATTTGCAAATGTGGAGAGGAGTGCGGGTAAATTGCCATAGTTTCGTTCCTATCCGTCAGATATAAACCGGATGGCCTATATTGCAGGATGGGAGGCCCACCATCATGACCATCTCTGTTTTTTATCCCTACTCTTATAAAAAGCATAGTCGATGACGATCGTGTGCCTGCCATCCTGCAATATAGGCCATCCGATCTATATATGACGGATAAGAAGGAAACTATGGCAATTTTGCAAAAAGATACCCACACCCCTCTCCACACTTGCAAATAAGACCTTCCCTTGTTCATCCTTTTCTCCCACAAGATAAACTACTCATACAAATGCATCTTGATGTTCCGTGCAACGCATGGGCATCTTGCTAGTTGTTGCAAAAATCCCATGTGTGTGAGAGAGGAGGGAGAGAGGAGGAGGACAGAGTGCATGTGTGACAAAGACACAAAGAGTGTGTGTGCGAGAGGTATCAGCTTAAAATGAGGCGATAGTGTGTGTGTGCACGATCGAGAGGGCGTGTCTCAAGAAGGGAAGAAAAAACTACATAGATACAAGGAGCGGGAGAGAGACATGTATGCGATAGTGTAAGCATGAGCGTGCGGGTGTATAAACCTATCTAGAGGCTAGTCGATAAATGTTTGTGAGAGAAATACGAGTCAGGGGTGCGAAAGCGAGAGTTTTGTGTGTGTGAGAGAGACGGTAGTCAGGAAGGGGAGAACAAGCAGGAGTTGTGTGTGTGTGTGTGTGTGTGTGAGAGAGGGGGGAGTTTGTCTGATCGGTAAACAAATGAATAATGTTAGTCTGGGATGGAGACGAAAAGGAGACCGCAACAAATGTTGTGTCTACAGGAGAGAGAGAGAGAGAGAGAGAGAGAGAGAGAGAGAATAATTTTAGTGGTATGATTCATATCAAGAGACATATAGGGTGTGTGAGAGAATCCCATAGAGAGAAAGACAAAGTGAAAGATGAGTGGAGACTGTGTGTGTGGCGGTGAAAAAGAAAGTTTAGGTACCTAGTGATATGAGAGAACGGTAGAGACGTGAGAGATAATGAAAACCGTGCAATGTATAATGATAGGGAGAGTGTGACACTTCTCAAGGGAGACGTCGAGAGACCATGTTTGCGAGGATAGGAGAAACATGAAGTGAGCGTGCAGTTGAGCTGGAGAAAAGAGAGTGATAGCTACATGAAGGAGCATGCATGCGAGAGAGATGGGCATGAAAGGAGTGAACATAAAAGGGATTCAAATATTTGAATTCGAGGTGGTGATACATGTAATCCATACTTGAACCAAAATTATATATCAAACATGCATACTCATACGAATTCACGTGCATTTATGTTATTTAATATGTAGATATTACTGATCCATACATTTTAGTAGAACATAATTTGGTTTAATTTTTGATTTCAACCTTATGATTTTGAGATCATTGTATTTGTAAATCATATTATACATATGAAGGAGCAGAATTCTTTGTTTTTCTATTGAAAGTATATATACAAAAAATGATGTATATGGAATTTTATTCCAATCGAAAATGGATCCCGCCTGAAAAAAATAGAATACAAAAGGGATTCGAATTGAGTTGGCACGGTTAACGTGCAGTCTGCAAAATTTGAACGAAGCGGGGAAATTCGTAGTAACCGCCCGAAACCAAAATCTGCGAGATGGAAATTACTACTGCCTATCCCTTCCACGCAAAGCCTATCTACTCAATTTCTATAGGTTTCGATAAGGGTAGGTTTTTAATTTCATTCAAACGTGAGATAACCGCCTCTCACCCGGATTCATACACGGTGGGCGCCAAAACACATTGTGTCCTCGGCCGAAATCGACTCCCTCCCCGATTCACACACGGTGGGCGCCGAAAACAAACTCTCGTCAGCAAATATTTGATGTATGCGAGATTATCGTCCTATCCCCGACCGACTAATATTGCTGTGATGTAGGAAATTTGAAACAGGGGATATGTTTGTAAATTTCCTCGCATTTGAGACAAGCGCGCCCTGCAGACATGGTTCCCCCTTCCTCTCCACCTCCATTTCCCCATTCGTACTCTATGGGCACCAAAACACCCTCTCCACCCCAGCCTCCTCCATCCGCCACCCCATCCATCGTCGTCCATCTCCCCCATGCCAGATCGGATACCCCGAAGCCGCCGTCCATTACAAGAGATCGACCTCTCTCATCCACAGCTTCGGACAAGGATCCTTGCATCCCGTCCTCTCGCTTCATCCCTGTCGTTGTCCACCTTGCCGGCGCTGCTCCTACGACCGTCTCATCCTCCGTGCCCCGCCGCCACCGCCTACCCTCCTAGATCTGCTTCCACGCCGCCGACAGCCATCGCTACCATAGCACCATCAAATTCTCAGCAGATGCATACACGCCGCCGCACCAGAGATGGTACTCTTTTGTATCTGCTCAACTTATTTATCGCAGCAAGAAAATAGATAGCGACTGCTTTACTCTGATTTCTTGTCCATCACTTACTTGCTAGTTGAGAGCAAACATTGGTTGCAAAGTTGCCTTTGTCCGGTTTGCACCTTCAGGTCCGCCATGGCACACTCAACACTATACTCCCAATGCTTATGGTTTCCCCTTTTATATTCCACACTAGTTAAATCACAGTAGACTAAATTTCAAAGTGGGGTTAGTCGATTTTTCAGAGGTCGACGGAGTTTGCCGGTGCGAATGAAGGGGCTCGGGTGGGGACTTTGGTTGTGGGGGGGGGGCTTGGTGTTGCCTCGTCGAACGAAGAAAAATCGACGTGGGTGGGGGCGGGGGTGGGGGTGCGGGTGGCGGAGGAACACAGGCGGTAGGGGCCGGTGGTCTGGCCGGCGGCCCGTGTGGTATTCTGTATGGGAAAAATCAGAGACGGGGAACAAGAAGGGTTACGAGACATAGGATCTTCATCCAACCGCCTGAAATGGTCGATTGATCCAAATGACAAAAGTCGCGCGACTTGCATGCAGACATGCCTTTATATTCAGTACCATCATCGTACCTGCTTATCACTGCTCCTGAATCCATCTAGCTAAACAATCTGCCACTCATAATTCCAAACTTATTGCTCAAGTACGAATCTGATATGATTATGATATTACTAAAATAGATAACATTTAATTGGTCAACTAATGTTCCTACTTTACTTTCGAAAAAGCACGTGCACCACATATAGAGAGACACAAGGGAGTTGCTTTCTTAATGCGCTCTAGTTCATCATGTTTGGGCACTGTGCAATGAACATTTTATTATCCAAAATCTGCTTGCTCTTCTTTAGCATGTTCTCTTTCGTTCTTCTTTAATAAGTACTCTCTCCATTTCTAAATACAAGTTTTTGTATAGATTCCACCATGGACTACATATGGAGCAAAATGAGTGAATCTACACTCTAAAATGTATCTGGATACACCTGTATATGATCCATAGTTGAAATCTCTACCAAGACTTATATTTTGGAACGGAGGGAGTATGATAGCAGTACAATATGTTCCTTGTAGTGAAGATGAGCAGGGACATTTGTAGTGTAGAGGTCTATACGGTCGGTTTGTATGGACACTTTGAACTCTTCGGGCCTCTTTGATTCGTAGGATTTTGTAAACATGGGAATAGGATTTGTAGTGGCCTGCCCACTTGAATCCTATAAGAATAGGAAGGAAATGCGGGGAGCTATGTCGCCTTTGATAGTTACACTGATATTAACAGTACCACACCTTCAGTTGAAGAGAGCTGGTATCCGAAGCCTTTCTAGCAGTACTGGCAATACTAGCACATATATTCCAGCAAGTTCCACTTTGTTGATATTACTCTGATGCTTATAGTTTTCCCGTTATATCTACACTATGTTCTGTGTAGCTGCTTTGTGTCGTACTAGCAGCAGTCCACTCTTGAAGCCAAACAACGCAATGACTTACAAAATTGGCACCAAGGCATTGAGCGCCATTCTGGATGCAATGAAATTCATATGCTCCCCACCTGTTGACTCTTGTTCATAATATGATCCTAATGACTCCTGTTCAAAATTGCCACATATAGAGAGACAACATGGAATTGCATTTCTTTGGGCGCTGTGATTCATCATGAGCGGACAACCAACATTGTATAAAATTCAACGGGACCTCAAGAATATGCTTCCTCTTCTATTCTTTGACATGTTCCTCTTTTCTTATTTTGTATTTAGTACGTACAGTATGTTCCTTGACATGAAGGGGAGCAGGGACATCTGCAGTCAATAACTGATAGAGCTGGCATGTACTTGATCGATAGGCTTTCAATTACTAGCGGCAATACAACACCGTATTTTCAAGCCAGTTCCACTTTCCCGACATATATATCGTCGTTATGGTGTACCCCTTTTATGTACACTATGATCTACCTAGTGGCTGTGCGCTCTTATTAGCATGGTTTGGCAATAAACTCTCTATACAGTATATTCTGATCCTATCATCTGCCAACTATCCTTACTTCTGGAGTCTATTTTTTGTGTACTTGTGCTAGATTATATAAATGCACGCACCATATTACAGCACACATGAGCTCTCTCATCAGAATCAAGTGATAGCACACAAGCGTTTACAGGGGCGCCCCTATATTAGAATATTCTCTACATTACAAAGGTAATCTCACAACTATTTATGTTTTCATGGTTCTTAGATATTATACGTAATTACAGTGAATATCAGAATCTGCGCATCAGAAGAATATTGTGGAAAACTACAATGACTTACAAAATTGGCACCAAGGCATTGAGTGCCATTCTGGATGCAATGAAACTCATACGCTCCCCACCTGTAGATTGTTGTTCAGAATATGATCCTAATGACTGTTCTAACCTCGAGGAGTCAAAGGCAGATGGCCTGTCACATTCACCCATCAAGGTGCCTGCTCTATTTTGGCAAGTTTTTATTGATTGCGCGTATCTTGCATATGTTGTCTTGCATTTCTTCTACTTTGTTGCACCACCATCTGCTTAGTTTACTCATCATATATGTCGAGATGCCATGCCCATCCATTATCGGTACATATTCCATCTGTCATCATACCATGTTTTTCCACTCAAATGTTGTTCTTGTGCATCAGACATCAAAAAGGAAGAGGGTGATTGCCGACCCTGCCAGAGAAATCAGACAACACCCCACTTATATTGGCTGTACAACCAGTGACACTAAACATAGGACCGATTCCAGCAAACTGTACCCATACTTCACTGGCCACACCACTAGCCCCACCACACAGGACCTACACTCCAGCAAAAGGTATGCCAATTTCAGTTGCCATAGCACCAGCCGTACCACAGAAAAATCCCATTCCAGCAAAAAGTATAGCAAGTCCACCGGCCGAAGACCTATCCCAACTGCAGACATAGCCAATTCCTGCAGACTGGAACCCCATTCCAGTTATCCCTAGATTAAAAGACAATGATTTCAATGTTGTTAGGGACTACGTGCATATATTCCCATCATTGGAAGATTATAGCGAAGACACACACCATTTTCACATCTTCCTGTCCCACTTACGTGTAAGTGCTATTATTCATGGTGATTATTTTCATGTTTTCTGATGATTAAACACATCAATGATTTACATTATATTGTTGTAAGTAGGCGAGGGTCAATCTGGATAGTCATGACGAGCAAAGCTTTCTTGCACTTTTCAAGAAAGCATTGCAGCAGTATTGGTGTTACCTGAGGAAATCACACTTTGATGGCAAGTCTATAAAGAAATTTCTGGTGAAGTCTCCTGTGCTAAATTTAGAAGACATTGAATGGAAAAACCTTGTTATGCACTGGTCTCGTTCCGAGGATGAGGTACTGTGTATGATACTGCATGACAATTTCATCTTCTACTTTTCCGCATGTGCCTTACAGATCCTTTTTGCAGGAAATCTGCTCGAAAAAGAATTCCAATTTGAAAAGAACGACATGATATCGCAAATATGCTGCCCGCTGCTTTGCTCTTGTTAGTACATGTTGTCCTGTATCACTGTACTTGCATACATACCTGGTTCATTATGTGACAGCAGTATGCATGATAGCTTGCTTATCAATTGTTCGCTCCAAATTATCTGATCTCTATGAATGGTTACATTAGTGTAGAATATATATCCAATGCCAATGAATTTTTTAAGCTCTGCATTGTTCTTGTAAGTACATGCATCCTTTATTAGTGTACTTATATTGACAGGTAGTTGTTCATGTACCATCACTCTGCAGCTTATTTTCCTTTGCCCTCTATTTTCTATGCATAAGATCTATATTTACTCTTACTATAAGGTTGGATAACACCTATGGTACTGAAGAAGTTTAGCTCTGCATTGCTCTTGGATGTACCTTTTTTCTGTATCGCTGTGCTTACGTTTATAGCTACTTGGTTATGTAGCATCACTCTTCATCTTATCTTAAATATTCTCCATTTTTTCTTATATTGTCACATCTATATTTACTCTTAATAAAATGTAGAATAAAGGTAATGCTTATGATGAAGATTCTGTGGTAAAATTCATGAATTGCCCCTCCCCCCATCAGAATGGACAAGGGCTTTATAGAGCCTGCCTTCACCAATAATGTAAGTTTGTCCTTCTCAATCCTTCAAACTTTGTTGTGTATATTTGGTTAGGCATGACTGCAATAGCTATTTATTTTTGGTGTTTGCATCAAATTGCATGTTTAAAGTCTATTATGTACTCCAGTTCATAAACAAAAGTTTGTCCTTCTCAATTTAAGTTTTCAGTGGTACAACCAAGTTCCTTCTTCATACCATGTAAATTAAACTATACAGAGCAAGTGATCTTATTTTGCCAATCTGAAATGGGATAAATTGGCAGCACACTAACCATTGATACTTATGAGTTCTTGATCTATAATCCAGTGGTATCGTGAAGCTGCCAACTCCTTCACAATGTCATTTCCTACCATGTCTTGACCTGAACAATAGCATATTGTGTTAATGCTATTTTAAACTGTGTCACTTTATTCGCCAGAAAGAAATGTGATGAATTGTCAGCACTGATACTTATATGTGCAAAACCTGTCATCTGTCTGCTTGTTTATCTTTTAGAGTGAGGAGGATATAAGTGTCAAACAAGTGCAGTCTCTCTAGCTTGCTCAACTGCTTGTGCTACAGCTCCCGAGCAGGGCTAACCTTTCTTGAACTCTATTGAAGTGTTGTCGGTTTCGTATATTATTTTGTCGGCGTGTTTAGTTGCACTAGTGGCGATCTTTGATGCCTAATATTTCTAATCTGCTGTCTGCTTGTGCTTTATTATCATAGTGGCGAACTTTGATGCCCAGTGGATGTAATATGCCGTAATTTCTTTATTGTATAGTCTAGGTTTTTTCTTATTCACGATGCTGTAGTTATTTCATTGTATATATATCTTGTCTTCACAGTGAACCGGCCAAAACCGTAAAACTACGGTACACAATCCGACCGTCATGCAAATCACCATGTATGAACCGCATCATGGGCCCCATCATCTTGGTCCGTTAACATGCCTAAATGTAAACTGGCCCACTAGTAGATTCAGGTCTTTAATAGGCCGAGTAAACCGCCGGCACTATTTTCCCAAGAAAACTCAATGGGCCTTTAGGAGGCTGAAAAGTAGGCTGGGCCCGAAACGTGCCAAACAACTCACGGGCCGGCAGCAGGCCAAAATAGACCCCGGCCCATGAATGTCCCAATCAAATCACGGGCTTATAACATGCCAAAATTGTCTCAGTACTTGTTTGGCCCAATCAGATTATCGGCTGCGAGCAGGCCGGATGCAGACCGGGCCGTAGTTAGGCCCAACTATATGACGGGATTTTAACAGGCCGAAATTAATATAGGGCTGAAATGTTAAACTGACCCTTTACAGGACGAAACTAATATCACGCCGAATTACTAAATGGGCCTTTAGCAAGTGGGCCCAAAAGCATAGCGTCCAGTTGACGGGCCAATTCTGATATGGGCCATAATTTAGCCCAAAGCCTCTTAAAGGACCGGACCTGATCTGGGCCGTAATTGGGCCCAGAACGTGGTAGGATTTAACGGGCCGGATCTCATATGGGCCATTATTAGGCCCGGAACGTGGCAGGCCATTAATGGACCGGATCAAATATGGGCCGGTATTTGGCCCAAAATATGGCATCCAGTTAATCGGCCGGCCTACTAGGGTCCTCAAAATCTTGTGGGCCTACAGTTGGGCCGGCCCATTAATGTTGACGAAATCACGTGGGCCTTTAGCTGGCTGGCCCATTATGGTCCACAAAAAATTTGTGGGCCTTCACCTGGGCCACCCCATTATGGCCCGCAAAAATCTTGTGGGCCTTTACCTGGGCTAGCCCATTATGGCACGCAAAATCTTGTGGGCCTTTAGCTAGGCCGGCCCGTTATGGTTCTCAAAATCTTGTGGGCCATTAGTTGGGCCTGCCCATTATGGTCTGCAAAATCTTGTGGGCCTCTTGTTGGGCCGACCCATTTAAACTTTATGAGCCACTTTTGGGCCGGTCCACGTGTCAACATATCATAGCGCATCTCACCCATTGGATGAGTGACACATATGCCAACGCGGAGCTGACACGTGTTTTCGTCAGCCAATCAGAAATTTACACGTGGAAAATCCCCATTGGTCTGGGCTATTAACGGCTTATCGGATCCAAAACCGGACCCAATAGCTTAACGGCGTTCCGTTACGGTGGATGCCACATGTCATTCACCCTTAACAAAAGCACTTATGTGACGTGCGTTTTATCGTCATGAAAGTGGACACTTCCGTGATGATAATTTTGGTAATGTCATGGAACACTTCTACGACAGCACATGTATGACTATCCTGATTCTGTCATAAAATTGTCATGGATGTACATGCATGACAGAAAACGTGACCTACTGTGACAAACACGTATCATCATGGAAGTGTATTTTTTGAAGTGCTAGTCCTTGAAGAACTTGACGACTGATTGTGCTATCACATTTCTAACTGGTTCCACTTCCGGCCACTTTGTGAACTTGTCGATCGCGACGTACTAGTACTCAAAGCCCCCGACAGCACGGGGAAAGGGGCCCAGTATGTGAAGCCCCCAGACCGAAAATGGCCATGAGAGAGGGATTGTCTGAAGAGCTAGAGCTGGTTGACAAAGCTTTTTTGAATGGAATTGGCATGCTTCACACTTGGTTAATAGTGCAGTTGCATCCTGGAGGGCGGTGGGCCAGAAGGAACCTTGCCAGAATGCCTTGCCAGCAAGGGATCTTGACCCTATGTGGGAGCCACACATGCCTCCATGTATCTCTGCTGACAGCTTCAGTTTGTCCTCCTGAGGAATGCACTTCAATTTCACACCGTTCGATCTCCTTCTATACAGGGCATTATCCACAAACTAGTACATGTAGGACCGATAGGCTACTTTCGCTGCCTCTTCCTGTTCCTCAGGGAGTTCCCCTGTTTGGAGGAAATGGATGGTGCGCTGCGCCCCTGCTAGAGCCTGGGGCTTAACGGCAAGGACTAAAGGCTCATCTTAGACCGTGGGGCGGCTGCCTCTACGGTCGGGGCTCCGGGCCCTGCCGGAGGTTGCTGCTCCCCGGCAAGCTTGGGGCACCCGGCAACGTCCTTGCCAGTGGCTCCTGGGAGCTCAACGGGAAAGTACATGCCGGGGCCTGCCTTCCTTCGTTTCTTCTGTCCTGCGGATGGCTGAACGAATGTTTGGGTTAATTGAAGCACAAAGGTACCTGGTTCCACAGGTAACTTAAGGGCAGCGGGTTTGGACAAGTCATCAGCAATGCTGGTCTCTGCTCGAGGAACATGTGTAGGATAGAAAGTATGTCTAGAGGGGGGGTGATTAGACTACTTGTAAATATAAAAATTCTGCCTTTTGATCAAGAACAGTTTTTGGCAGATTCACAATTATGATCAAGTCAAGCATCACCCTACACATGCAATTCTAGAGTATAGGCAGTGGAAAGTAAATTGCACATGTAGTAAAGAGAGGTGGAGAAGAGCAAACGCAATTTGGAGACGCGGTGATTTTTCCCGTGGTTCCGATAGGTGGTGCTATCGTACATCCACGTTGATGGAGACTTCAACCCACGGAGGGTAACGACTGCGCGAGTCCACGGAGGGCTCCACCCACGAAGGGTCCACGAAGAAGCAACCTTGTCTATTCCATCATGGCCTACGCCCACGGAGGGCTAGCCTTACTCGGGGTAGATCTTCACGAAGTAGGCGATCTCCTTGCCCTTACAAACTTCTTGGTTCAACTCCACATCTCGATGACGGAGGCTCCCAAGCGACACCTAACCAATCTAGGAGGCACCACCCTCCAAAAGGTAATAGATGTTGTAGATGATGATGAACTCCTTGCTCTTGTGCTTCAAATGATAATCTCCCCAACACTCAACTCTCCTCACTGATTTGGCTGTGGTGGAAGAAAGGATTGAGTGGAAAGCAACTTGGGAAGGTTAGAGATCAAGTTTCATATGGTAGGAGTGGAGCAACTTGATCTCAACACAAGTGTAGGTAGTTCTCTTCTCAGAAATGTAAGGTAGGAGTGGTAGTTCTTTCTGATGGCTCTCCTCACGAATGAAGAGGGGGTGGAGGGGTATATATAGCCTCCACACAAAAATCCAACCGTTACACACATATTTGAGCAAACTCGGTGGGACCGAAGTGGACAACTCGGTGAGACCGAAGGTTCAAATAATGTGAACTTTGGGGTTTTCGGTGGGACCGAAAATACCATCTCGGTTATTCCGATTTGAGAAAAGACAGGAGCTTGCCAGTTTCGGTGGGACCGACTTCATCATCTCGGTGACACCGATATGATGACAGAAGGTTACAGAAGCTTGGCAGTCCATGTTTCGGTGAAACCGATTTCAAACTCGGAATATCCGATTTTTCTAGGGTTTTGGCTTATGGCTGAGGTGGTTCATCTCGGTGTGACTGAGTTTAGAATATCGGTGGGACCGAGATTACTTATGAGTGTGTATTGTAGTGAAGGTTGCTGATAGTTAAAGGAGATATATCACTAAGCACTTGAGCAACCAGATCATCAACATAACCTCATCCCCTTTTAATAGTATTGGCTTTTCCTATGGACTCAATGTGATCTTGGATCACTAAACCAAAAATGGAGTCTTGAGCTTTTGCCAATGCTTGCCTTAGCATTTTGAGGGGTCCACTTCTTCAGTCATTGCCATACCCATATCACTGAACTTCTCTGAAATGATTCTCAAATAACTATTAGTTCAATGATATATATGTTGTTATTAATTGCCAAAACCACCCGGGGATTAGTTGCACTTTCAATCTCCCCCTTTTTGGTAATTGATGACAACATATTGATCAAAGCTTCGACGAAGGATATAATCAATGAATAATATCGTCGCTTTGAGAAGTATGTGATAAGCAAGAGCTCACCCTAAATTTGTGCATTATTTAAAATTTGCGTTTGTATGCAAATGCACAATCGATTAGGATCATGGGTCACTCTTCCATGTCACATACATCTTGGTGGAGCGCGCAAAATGATAAGAATGAATAGCATGCACCCAATCACCAAGACATGAGTAAATAGTCATACAAGATGGGAATAGCATATGATAAGCATTAAGCACACATTAAAGCATAGTACGACCAAGCACTCATTAAGGTAGCATCAAACGTAGTATCAAGCACACTGAAAGTTTCGAAAACCAAAGGTATCTCAAAGAGACCGCAAAAGAACGAAAGAGCAAAAGCGCAAAGATAACAGCACTCTCTCTCTCGAAGCCCTATGATCTATACAATTTCTCCCCCTTTGGCAACAAGTTACCAAAAAGTTCAAAAAAGCATAGAGCTAAACGTCACTGTGGGCTCTGCTGGCGGCTCCCGTCTGGGTTGATGTCGGAGTAGATATGACGGCATCGGCGAAGACTTCAGCTGATGTCTGTGCTGGAGGAGTGGACACTGGAGCTATAGCTGGAGTGACTGCTGGAGCTGTGGGAGGTGCTGAAGCTGTAGTCCTGGTGTCAGTCACTGGAATAGCAGCTGATCGGGATCCTTTGGGAACCGGAGCAGTCTGTCGCTGAGAATCCTGGACTAGGTCATCCTGCATAAGCTCTGCCTTGTCCTGCTTTGCTTCCTCCATGTCTGCCTCAAGCTTGTTGACGGTCACCTGAATTTCAGTCAGCTTCACGTCCAGAGCGTGGATCTTCTCGTCAACAATCCTCTCTAAGCTCTCCTGAGACTGTTCAATGCTGGCCAGGCGTTGTTCAATCCTTTGAGTAGCTTCAAGAATCTGCTCTCCGAAACTCTTTGGTATAGCTGCTGCTGCTGCTGCTTCTTTGTCAGCTTTGGCTTTCCTAGCAGCTTCTATCTTGGCTTGACCTTCAACAGATGTTGGATCCTCCTCGTCCATCACAACAACATTGTCTTCATGCTCTGGCTGCAGGGGTAAGTGTTTCCTATCCAACAAGAATTTGCCCGTGCCAAACTTGGCATTGATAAGCATCTGAATCTGTGGGGCAAATCCACATGACCTTTTTTGGTCAGCTACAGTCCTCTTAATGGTCTCTACCATTAAGTCCATCACCTTGAAAGGTGCCTTCTCATCAAGTATATGCAGCATGTTGATAGAATATCCTCTGATCATGCGGTGATCTCCAGACTTGGGCATCAAGGTATGCCTCAGAATAGTATTAGTGGTAGGTAAACCTGCCTGGAGATAGTAGACTGAGCCGAGCTTCCATACTTCCAAATCTGCTGCGGGTATATCCTTGTACATGTTCTTCATGGAATCATGATTCTTCTTTGGAATCCCATAGACATCAATATCATCTTCTCGCTACATTGGAGCATTCAGAATTTCTGCCCATTCTTCAACAGAAGAAGAGAACCTTTGACCTTCAGTCATCCAGGTGATCTTCCCATCAGGAAAGAAGTGAGCTGTGGCATAGAATTGCATAATCATCTCATCGTTCCAACTGGTCAATTTCTGACCCACAAACTCTGCAACGCCACATGCAGTGAAGCTTTCATGCACATGTGGAAAGAAGTCTCTGTGCTCTTCGCTGTCAATGTATTCCCAGTCAACATATCTGGTGTCTGCGACTATGGGCTTCTTGTCCATCAGCACAGTCTCATAGAAGTCCTGCTGCTCTCTGGTGTGAAATCTGGGATCTACAGCAGTTCTTCTCCTCACGGCATATGGGTCAGCTTGTCTCCATAGCCTGAGACCTCTATCTTTCCTTGCCTTCATATCCTCGTCTTGAGGATGAGCATCATTGTGAAGTGGCAGTTTTGGACGGAGTTTCAGCAACACTTGTCCTTCCTCATCAGACTCAGTTGGTGGCACATCACCCTTGTTCTTTTCAGATGCTGGAATATTTCTGGTAGTCCTCTTGGGCTTGGCAGCAGGATTTGCTGGAGCTACCTTAGCTTGAGCAGATTTCTTGGGCTTTGAAGTGGCTCCGGCCTTAATGGCATCACCCATGAGCTTCTGCTTCTGAGGAGCAGGCTGGGGTGCTTCTTCTTCTTCATCCTCGACTGCTGCATCTACATGAGAATCAGTATACACTACCCTTTTTCTCTTGGAGGTTTTCTTCACTTTGCTTGGAGCTGGCTCTCCCAAATTCAGCTTCTTGGCAACAGTTGATTGCTTGACTTTGCTGGTGCCCTTCTTAGACTGCTGACCTTGTTGCTCTTTGGCAACAACCTTTCTCTTAGGCTTGGAGGTCACTTCTTCCTCAGCAACGAAATCAGAATCCTCATCATCGGAATTCTTCTCCTTTCTAGCTCTGGTGGCTGCAGGAGGCAAGCCACTAGGTGTACTCCTCTCACCATCATCAAATGGGCTACTAGCCTCAGGACTAGTGTCTGCCTCAGGAATGTCTGCAATAGGTGACTCTGACCTGTTCTGACTGTCACTGGCATCTGACATGGCTGACAACCTGTGAATAGATAAGGTATAGGCAGAGAAGAAGAGTTATCACAAACTACAGAAGTTTTTGCAAAAAAAAAATGAGTTCAAATTTTAGTTTTAAGTTTTCACAGAAGACATTTCGGTCAAACCGAGTTTGAGTATCGGTGAATCCGAAGTGTTTAACAGAAGCTTACCACACCACTTTCGGTCTGACCGAAGTGGGTTTCGGTCCTGCCGATAACACTAGGGTTTCACTAAAACTACATTTCGGTCACACCGATTTGCACAACTCGGTTGGACCGAAGGGTGCATTGCAATGGCCAGAGGCCAAATCGGTCACACCGAAATTCTAAAATCGGTTTTACCGAGATGTGTTCCGTGGAAACCTAACCCTAAGAATTTTACTCGAATCTAGTTCAAACGAACCAATCTGGTGTAAAGGAAGATTTCAATCGTGGCCAGATATTGGGCAAACCAAACGTGCATTGAATCGGAGATGGGAGCACGAGTGGGATCAAGACTCACCCTAACTTGGTGGAGTCTCTCTACGGCAGCAACGGCGCGGAGGAGAAGACCGTTGACGGCGACGGAGACCTGCGGCGAGGGCGCACAGGCGACGACGGCGACGATCCGGAGATCAAGGCGACGGCAGCAGGGGATGTGGGGCGAAAACGTTTGAAGGAGTAATCAACGCGCGCTGCCCTCAGTATATATATCCCTTTGCTGTCGGTGGGACCGAGTTGAAAAACTCGATGGCACCGAGATGGATAACTGCTAGGCAGTTACGCATTTCGGTCACGCCGAGATTTAGAACTCGGTTTCACCGAGATGAAACCTAGATCAGTCTAAATGCTTTCGGTTTGGCCGAGTTTGAGTGAGTTGGTCTGACCGAAATCACTTAGAAGGTTTTGGAAGTTAGCCCTTGACGGATCGGTGGCTCCGAGTGCTCCTCACTCGGAGGGTCCGAAAATGACTTGTTCAAAGTTTGTGATATAAGCATGAATAGAATTTGAGACAAGAAAGCATAGATATCTAGGGGAGGTACTTAGGCATTCTTGTCCATCCATTTGGTCAGAAAAATCAAAACAACCAAAACAACAAATGGATGTCCTCGAATGGATAAAATTATGCATTCAACATGCTCACACAATAAGATAGCAAATGAAATATGTGTCAAACATGCACAACCAAAACTCTAGCTACTAACACACAATTTGTTGATGACTAGGCCATCTTTATATGAGTACATTGACTTAGGAGCCAAATGAGAACATTTGATCATAGGTCATACTCATCGTTTAAGCACAAGTGGGGTTACCACTTTTACATAAAGCATTGATGTGTTCACATCATTTGAAGATGCTTTAGCTCAATTTTTAGAGCAAAGCTCCCCCTAGATGCGAGAACCCCTTTTAAAGGGTCAAACTAACCTTGGGTTGTCGTAGAAGACTTCATGTAGATGTTGAAGATATGGATGCTCAATGTTGATGAAGATCATCAAGAGTTGGGAGCTATCCTTTGGATTAGGTCACTTTCAATACCTACATGGGTTAGTCCCACAAGGAACAAACAAGGATATCCATGGACATATATTGAAGTTCACAATAGATGATGCCCATGAAAGCAATGATTACCTTGTCCCTTGACTTACCAACAAGAGGGTTTGTGACTCCATGAACTAGTGCATGATGTGGAAGTTGATTGCACAAGTTCTTTGCCAAAATGAATGTGAGTGAAGTATGTTGGCGGAGTCACCCTCAAGAATCATCTTGATGGGAATCCTTGGGGTTGAAGTTGAGCTTGACGAAGTAGAACTTGATGCTTCCTTGGGTACCCACTTGACCATGGCTTGAGGTGCTTCAATGAATGCATCAATCTCCTCTTGAAGCTTGTCCTTGGCTTTTAGCTTGTGGTCTTGTGGTGGAAGGTCATCTTGAGCTTGTTCCACATGGGAAGAAGTAGGATCATACTTCTCCTTTTGAGAAACAAATTGTGGAGTAGGATATTGACCTTCTTCCCACTCAACACCTTCGGCGTTGAACTTTCGCTCAAAACCAATTCCTTGATTCTTCCGGTGCCTCCCTTGCTTGCGAACAATTTCCTCAAAGTTCTTGCTTCCGGCAAGACTCTTGTAGACACCTTTCTCTATGATTCCTTTCAATAAACTATTCTCTTGCTCAAGTGTAACTTGGCTTGAAACATTGTAAGTGGAATCAAGAGAACTACTAGAAGCAACAACATTGGATTTAACATGGTTATTGTTACTACTAGAGGAAGAGTTTTTCTTATGCTTGTCATGCTTAGTCTTAATAGGTGGCAAGAAATTAGACAAGAGAAGTCGTTTGTCAAGATATGAAGAACTCTTCTTTCGAAGATCGTCATTGATCGCTTTTAGAAACTCATGTTCTTGCTCTAGAGTGAGCTTCTCGAAGCGTAGCTTCTCATGAGATCTTAGGAGCTCTCTATGATCTTCTTGAGTTGTTTCATGAGCTAACTTAAGAATGTTTAGTTCTTTAGTTAGACGCTCAATCTCCTTCATAGCATTGTCATTTGACTCTTCTCGACTATAAAGACTACTAGCATTTTCATCGTTACTAGGCTCACTAGATTTATCATGCAAGAGCTCATCTTCACCAAGCAAGACATCCTCATCACTATCGAAGTCAATGAATTCAGGGTGTGTTACCTTGGGGCCTTTAGCCATGAAGCATCTTCCAATTCCCTCATTTGGTGAATCAAATAAGTCGTAGGTGTTGGAGTTGGAGGATACGAGAGCAAGACCGGCAACACCTTCATCTTGACTGTAGTCGGAGTAGGAGTGATAGCTTCCATCGGATTGATTGTCGGAGTCGGAGCCGGAGACCCATTCACCTACATGAGCTTGATGTCTTCTTCTTGTGTAGCTCCTTGATGACTTGTCTTTCCTCTCCGAATCCTTGCTTCTCCGAGAGGGTCTTCGTTCATAACGATCATCTCTACTCCTTCTCTCTTTCCGAGGTGACTCATCTCTTGATCTTCTTCTTGGAGATTCTTCTCTTCTCTTGTGGGGAGACGTACACTCATTTGAGAAGTGTCCGGGTCTTCCACAATTGTAGCAGTTTCGATCACGACTAGAAGATCTCCTTTCATCATATGATCTAGACTTTGAGCTTCTCTCTTTGCCTCTATACTTGTAGAATTTGTTGAAGTTCTTAACCATTAGGCTTATCTCTTCATTGGAAACTAACTTGTCACATGAGGTTGTGGGATCATCACTTGTAGCTTTGTAAGCACCACTTGACTTGTTGTGAAGCTCTTCCTTATCCTTAAGTGTCATCTCATGAGCAACAATTCTTCCAATGACTTCAGTTGGCTTGAGAGTCTTGTAGTTTGGCATCATTTGGATCAAAGTGCACACGGTGTCATACTTTCCATCCAAAGCTCTTAGAATCTTCTTGATGATGAATCGGTCGGTCATTTCTTCGCTTCCTAAGCCGGCAATCTCATTTGTGATGAGAGCAAGCCTAGAGTACATTTCAGCGACTCCTTCACCATCCTTCATCTTGAACTTGTCAAGTTGACCTTGAAGAATATCTAGCTTTGATTCCTTCACAGACTCGGTACCTTCGTGCATTTCAACCAAAGTATCACAAATCTCTTTTGCATTTTCAAGACGGCTGATTTTGTTGAACTCCTCGGGACACAAAGCATTGAAGAGAATGTCACAAGCTTGAGCATTGTTTTGCAACATCCGCAATTCTTCCGGTGTAGCTTCACGATCCGGAACTTTTCCTTCCTCGAAGAATTCACCTTGCATACCAACACAAATAATGCCCCATGGGGCTGGGTTATGACCAAGAATATGCATTTTCATTTTATGCTTCCAACTAGCAAAATTTGTACCATCAAAGTAAGGACCTCTACGAAAATTACCCTCACTAGACGCCATACTCTCCTAGGTTGTGAAACCAAGCTTATGGAGTCCAATGCAATGGAAACCAAAACAATGGAGACCAAAGCTCTGATACCACTTGTAGGATCGAAAGTATGTCTAGAGGAGGGGTGATTAGACTACTTGTAAATATAAAAATTCTGCCTTTTGATCAAGAACAGTTTTTGGCAGATTCACAATTATGATCAAGTCAAGCATCACCCTACACATGCAATTCTAGAGTATAGGCAGCGGAAAGTAAATTGCACATGTAGTAAAGAGAGGTGGAGAAGAGCAAACGCAATTTGGAGACGCGGTGATTTTTCCCGTGGTTCCGATAGGTGGTGCTATCGTACATCCACGTTGATGGAGACTTCAACCCACGGAGGGTAACGGCTGCGCGAGTCCACGAAGGGCTCCACCCACGAAGGGTCCACGAAGAAGCAACCTTGTCTATTCCATCATGGCCTACGCCCACGGAGGGCTAGCCTTACTCGGGGTAGATCTTCACGAAGTAGGCGATCTCCTTGCCCTTACAAACTTCTTGGTTCAACTCCACATCTCGATGACGGAGGCTCCCAAGCGACACCTAACCAATCTAGGAGGCACCACCCTCCAAAAGGTAATAGATGTTGTAGATGATGATGAACTCCTTGCTCTTGTGCTTCAAATGATAATCTCCCGAACACTCAACTCTCCTCACTGATTTGGCTGTGGTGGAAGAAAGGATTGAGTGGAAAGCAACTTGGGAAGGTTAGAGATCAAGTTTCATATGGTAGGAGTGGAGCAACTTGATCTCAACACAAGGGTAGGTAGTTCTCTTCTCAGAAATGTAAGGTAGGAGTGGTAGTTCTTTCTGATGGCTCTCCTCACGAATGAAGAGGGGGTGGAGGGGTATATATAGCCTCCACACAAAAATCCAACCGTTACACACATATTTGAGCAAACTCGGTGGGACCGAAGAGGACAACTCGGTGAGACCGAAGGTTCAAATAATGTGAACGTTGGTGTTTTCGGTGGGACCAAAAATACCATCTCGGTTATTCCGATTTGAGAAAAGACAGGAGCTTGCCAGTTTCGGTGGGACCGACTTCATCATCTCGGTGACACCGATATGATGACAGAAGGTTACAGAAGCTTGGCAGCCCATGTTTCGGTGAAACCGATTTCAAACTCGGAATATCCGATTTTTCTAGGGTTTTGGCTTATGGCTGAGGTGGTTCATCTCGGTGTGACTGAGTTTAGAATATCGGTGGGACCGAGATTACTTATGAGTGTGTATTGTAGTGAAGGTTGCTGATAGTTAAAGGAGATATATCACTAAGAACTTGAGCAACCAGATCATCAACATAACCTCATCGCCTTTTAATAGTATTGGCTTTTACTATGGACTCAATGTGATCTTGGATCACTAAACCAAAAATGGAGTCTTGAGCTTTTGCCAATGCTTGCCTTAGCATTTTGAGGGGTCCACTTCTTCAGTCATTGCCATACCCATATCACTGAACTTCTCTGAAATGATTCTCAAATAACTATTAGTTCAATGATATATATGTTGTTATTAATTGCCAAAACCACCCGGGGATTTGTTGCACTTTCAACATGCTCTGCTTGTAGACCATCAAAACGCTCCTCCAACTTCCTTACTTCATCCACATAAGCCTCCATCAATGGGTTGTGGTAATCCTTATTAACTTGCTTGACGACAAGCTGCGAATCACCCTTGATGATGAGTGGTCTGCCGCGATCCTAAGACCAGCAAGCAATCCCTCATAATCTGAAGTATTGTTCGTTGAGTTTTCAAGGGAAATGTGCATCTGGACTACGTACTTGAGGCGCTCTCCGATGGGTGCGATGAGTAGTACGCCGGCACCAGCACATTGCAGTGAGAAAGCTCCATCAAAGTACATAATCCAATCACGGCTTGTCTCCTTGCGGGGAAGGGTGATCTCCTAAATCTCTTCGTTGGGCGTTGAGGTCCATTCTGCTATGAACTCTGCCAAGGCTCGGCTCTTGATTGTTGAAGTATTTTCAAACTTGAGGCCAATGCTTGATAGTTCCAACGCCCACTCCACAATCCTCCCAGTTGCATCTGGGTTGTGCAAGATCCATTGCAAAGGGAGGGGAGTGACGATTGTGATCTCATGCGCCTGGAAATAGTGACATAGCTTACTCAAGATAATAAGGAGGCTGAAAAGTAGCTTCTATATACCAGAATATACTGATCTAGCCCCCTGCAAGAGGGAACCGACAAATAGACCGTGTGTTGCACCACCTTCTTCTTCTGTTCGACTTCACCTTCTTGCGCATACTCTGTCTTGCCGGGACTAGGCTTTGCCGGCACCAGGCCCTTCCGGGGAGAGCTCTGGCCCATCATCCAATGACTCCACCACTACCGCTACTTCTTCCTCAAACTCACTCTGTGCTACTAGTGCGGCACTGACCACTTGATTCGTCGCCGCTAGATATAGCAGCAACGGCTCTTGCGATATCGGCGCGGCTAGTGTTGGCATAGAGGAGAGGTATCTATTCAAATCTTGCAGCACCACCTCTGCCTCCGGAGTCCATTTCATTGGAAGTGCCTCTTTCAAAACTTTGAAAATGGGGAGGGCGCGCTCAGCAGATTTGGAGATGAACCGACTTAGAGCGGCAAAGCAGCCGGCGAGCTTACAAACGTCTTTGACTCGTCTTGGCGCCTCAATCTGCTCAATCGCTTTCATCTTGTTGGCATTTTCTACGATTCCGCATTGAGACACAAAGAAACCAAGCAGTTTGCCAGATGGGACGCCGAACACACACATCTCTGGGTTGAGCTTGAGGTTGATATTGCGCAAGTTCGCAAATGTTTCTACCATATCCTGCACGAGTGTGGCCTTGTCCTTGGTTTTGAACACTATATCAACCATAGATGCTACCATATTTCAATGCAGCTGGGGCTCAAAACCGATTTGGACTGCTTGGGAAAATGTGAAACCAAAACTTTTCAACCTGAAAAGCATCCGTACAAAGCAGTACATACCACATGGGGTGATGAACGTTGTTTTCTCTTCGTCTTCCTTCATCATGAAGATCTTGTTGTATCCTGAGTAGGCATCAAGGAACGACAAGAGGTCACACCTGGCTGTGGAGTCCACTATCTGGTCAATGTGTGGCAAAGGGAAAAGTTACTTTGGACAGGCTTTATTGATATCTGTATAGTCAATACACAGCCTCCATTTCCCATTTGCCTTACGCACTACCACTAGATTGGCCAACCACGTGGGGAGGAGAACTCCTCTGACCAGGCTTGCCGCCTCCAACTTCCTGATCTCTTCGACGATGAACTCTTGGAGCTCCAAAGCTTGCTTTTTGACCTTCTGCTTGACGGGCCGCGCATGGGTACAGACAACAACGTGGTGCTCAATCACCTCCCTGGTAACGTCGGGGATGTCGGATGCTTGCCATGCAAAAACGTCGACATTCTCCCGCGGGAAGGTGACGAGCGCGCCTTCCTATTTGCTATCAAGGGTGGAGCTTATGGTAAAAGCCCCACCCATGTCATCCTCCCTAACGGTGACCTTCTTGGTGTCTGGTGGGGCCGCCTTGGACCTCTTGCTTCCGCTGGCGGGGCACTCTGGCACGTCTCCCACGGGAATGCAGCGCTCCGAAGAGCCGCGTTTGCCGAAGATGGTGCATGAACTCTTGCCGGGGTCAGAAGCCTTGCCAGAAGGGGCCTTGTTGGTAGGGGCAAAGGTCTTCCCGGTTTTCTTCTCCCTCGGGGTCTCAGTGGTAGGAGCAAGTGCCCTGGCGGCATCTGCTGTAACTGCCTCTAGGTAGAGTTGGTCAGCGCACATGAGCGCGTCTTTCTTGTCGGAGGGGACGGTGATGATGCTCATCAGACCGGGCATCTTCAACGTGTTGTAGGCGTAATGTGATGCCACCATAAACTTTGCCAGCGCTGGGCGGCCGAGGATCCCATTATAGGGCAAAGCGATCTTGGCAACATAAAAAACAATCTTCTATGTCCTATGTTTCAGCTCGCCCCCAAATGTAACGGGTAATGCGATATTTCCCTTTGGCTGACTCCTCCCTGGGATGCCGCCTTGAAATGTTCCCATCTCCTCAAGATCTCCATTGGGGATTTGCAACCTCTCGATCACAGCGGGCGAGATCAAGTTCAGACCGGCCCCGCCGTCAACTAGCACTTTCGTCACCTTCAGGTTGCGTAACATTAGCGAAACCAACAATGGCAGACACATGCCCACTGTTGTGCGATCAGGGTGATCGTTGGTGTCAAAAATGATAGGCGGGCTGGACCACTTCAGTGGCCTCTGGGCGTCGAATGATGGCTCTACCGCAGTGACGTCACGTGCCCACTGTCGGTGTCAAAACCGGCTGTTCTCCGGTAGGGGGTCCCGAACTATGCGTCTGAGAATCGATGGTAACAGGAGCCTGGGGACACAATGTTTACCTAGGTTCAGGCCCGCTCGATCGAGGTAAAACCCTACTTCCTGCTATATTAGTATGGATGAATATGTATACAAGAGTTGATCTACCTCGAGATCGTAATGGCTAAACCCTCGGTCTAGCCTATGAGGATACTGTAATGATTCTACTCTAGCATCTATGGACCAAACCCTCCAGTTTATATACACACCTGAGAGGCCTAGGGTTTGTACATATCATCTTGCAGAGGAAGGAAAATCTACAGCCGAACCTAAAACTTGCCATTACAATACTACAGGAGTCCTATCTGGATATGAGAGATGATCTTCTATAATAATCATCATGGCCGACAAGTCCGGCCCACTAGGAGTTTGTCCGGCCACATGAGGACCCCCCGATCCAGGACTCCCTCAGTAGCCCCTGAACCTGTCTTCGATGATGATGAGTTCGACATTCGTATTTTCTTCGGCATTGCAAGGCGGGTTCCTCCTTCCGAATATATCTTCTTCAAACAAGTGGATTATGTTCGGCTCTGCAAGATTATTACAACCCTTAGCCTCGAAGGCAAGGCTCTTAAAAGAAAATGAATAGCATGTCTCTATTGACACCTTTCGGGTGAAGCGTCGTGTCCAACCCACTAACATATCGAACCTTTTTAATCGATCCTAGTTTCGCGTTTTGAGGTATGTCCTCATTGACACGTCCCATCAGAATAGAGATCGTGCCCGCTTATTGTGGGATCCATATCAGTGTGACGTGAGCACCCACGCCGCGCATTACGCACGACGGCTTTGGGAACCGGAGAGTTTTATGGCTAAAGTGGGGGGACGCTCTGTATTCGCCGCATTATAAAAGGACACCAATACCCTTTTACCAGCCCCACGCCTTCCGGAAGCTCGAGCTCTACAATCTCCATTGCCCCCGTATTCTCATCTCCTGCGCCCACCACTCCTCGTTCCTCAACCACCACTCCTCTTCCCAACAATGGCTGGATCCTATGCCAGAGGCAAGTGGGAGGCTTCCACGATCACTGAAAAGACCATGGAGGTTCTACAGAGTGCGGGGTACCTTGCCGGCGACATCGCACACCGAGTCCCCCCCTAAGGGCAAGGTGATTCTCGTTCCTAAGGCGGGCGAGAGGGTAGTTTTTACCACTCAATTTGTTAGGGGGCTAGGGTTTCCACTCCACCCATTTGTTCGGGGTCTTTTGTTCTTCTACGGGCTAGATTTCCATGATCTAGCCCAGAACTCAATTCTTCACATATCCTGTTTCATAGTGATGTGTGAAGCATCTCTCCGCACCCCCCACACTTCGGCCTGTGTCTTAAGACCTTCAACGTGAAACCGAAGGTGGTTGACGGGGAACACTCAGAGTGCGGGGGCGCCATGATCAACAAGCTCCCAAACGCAACTTGGCCGAAGGGCTCATTCGTGGAGACGAACAAGGTCTGGCAGGAAGAATGGTTCTACATCACCGAACCCCGTGACACCAAGTGGGCGGCCGAACCTACCTTCAGATTTGGACCCTAGTGCGGTTGACCTCCTGGAACAAAAAGGGTCTGGACTGGGGTTTGCAGACAGAGGTGACGACTCTTATGAGCCGTGTGTCTGGCGTGATCTCCAAGGGGCACCTCCTCTTCAATGTGGTCTAGGTGATGCTGACCCGGCTTGTTCTCCCTTGCAAAAGTCAGGGCTCCTCCCTATGGGAGTTCGATCTGCAGGAGACAAGCCGTTAAAGCATCTCTTCGGCTCTAGGCACAAGGAGATCTCGAAACACCTATTCAAGAGCCAAAAGGAATGGCCTAAAGAGACCGAGAATGCGGGCTTTAGTACCGAAGTTTCCACCCCAGAGGTAACCGTAATCCTTGCCGAACACTTACCCTTTCCCTTATTTCAAGATAATAGGATTTGGAATTTTTGCGTGATATACAGGGCTGGACGAAGAAGGCGATCCAGATTAAGTGTCCGACGTCTTTGCCCGATGAACCAGCACTGCCTCTACCGACGGCGATGCTGGTCTCGGCGCCGTACAAGGCGTCGACCAAGAAGCCCAAGAAGACCAAGGGCAAGGGGACCGGAGATAGTCCCCATCCCTCGGGTAATGTCAGGACCGGTTTTCCGGGATATTAATTTCCCAGTCAATGGTCCTTGTGCTCACCAGCCCCAGGATTACTGTTAGCTGATGAGACACAATGTTGATACAGAAATTCCAAGCAAAATATAAAATATGTAGTACAAGACCATTCTGGTCCATGAGTACAACAAAAGTTTTCTAATGGTTGACGGCGGAAGCGGTTTGCGGATCATCAGCGTCTATGGGACTCCATTTCCCACAGGAACAGCTGACCTGGATAACTCCTATCTTCGCACGTCTGCTATCTCCATTGCCTAGGTTCCGGGGCTGTCGTCGTTGTACTCCTTCCCAAGCAAGAGATCTGGCCAAGACAATAGCCAGGGACAAGCCAGTGAGTAATTTGAATGTACTCGCAAACATCATGAAAACAGGTATAACATAGCAGGTGATAATCATGCACTGAAATAATCCACGATCACTTAGTCAGTCCCTAAATAAAATTCATGATGCACATGAGCAGGTAATTTGTACTAAACAGGCATAAGCAATCAGACAATGAAGATAAAATTAACCGATCGGGTGTCTGAAGCGATATCTCGAAAGGATAATAATATAAAGCATGCCTCAGTCGGGCGTCTGAGCGACGCCACATAAAGGGCATATAGGAAAAATAAATCACATGCGTGCCACAGTCGGGCGTCGGAGCGACGCCACCTAAAGGGCTTATAAGGAAAATAAATAATCAACATGCCACAGTCGGGTGTCTGAGCGACGCCACATAAAGGGCTTATAAGGAAATTAAATAACAAGCATGCCACAGTCGGGCGTCTCAGCGACACCACATAAAGGGCTTATAAGGAAATTAAATAACAAGCATGCCACAGTCGGGCGTCTCAGCGACTCCACATAAAGGGCTTGTAAAGAAAATAATCACAGGGAATATCCAGGAGGTAGAACCATCCCAGGGATACTCAGTAATTCAAACAATACAAATGGTTAGTCCATAATAATAATCGTCATCATCATGTGTCACATGTTATGATCAATGTTCTGGTTTAGAAGTTTTCCTCCGAAGACCGACGCTAAGACCGACACTTGACCCATCCCAGACTGTAGTCCTTAACCGCGGATACGGCTATTCGAATAGATATAAACTCTGCAGAGGGTGTACTATTTACCCACGAGTAACGGATTCCTTTAGTCCACCGGGACTAATTCCGCTTACGGTCTTTGAATTGAAAACACACCCAACCAGCACACACCAGCTTAACTTACCGGTGCCTGGAATCACCCACGACACTTGTTAAGCAAAACTCTAAGTGGGGAGGCTACAACCTCGATTAGCATGGGATCAAATTTATATCGCGCGCTACTAAGGGGTGCCCCCCTCTCGGCCCCAACCGGAAACACCCATGCCCCCGGACCATGTGGCATGCCTACCGGATGCACCCGGTATCTTCCACCATGGCCTCTCTGTACGGTGTGTGCCAAGAAAGGGGTTGACAACTTACTGAACCGTACCCTGCCCGCGGCAGGGACAAGTGGTAGTACGAAAACAAGCATGGGGGTTACTGGAACAAGACTCGATCTATGGTCGACTCGGGAGGCTTATGTGTTCCCTGCATGGTTAGCACAACAGATACTTTCCACAGTTTTCCTGACAGGGTCACCCCTCATGCTCCAACATGCCTCACTGCACATCCTCGCCACAACGAGATGTCAGTCACGTGGTTGTGTTCACCGGAACACAATCTTCCTTCGGACTCCATCCGAACTATCACCAGGCATATGTGGCATGAGAAGTGGCTACTGTCACCAATATCACACATATAACAAAAAAGATTTTCACCATATGTTGATATGCATGAGTATGACTTCCACATGAAATAACGCTACTCCATTTTAGCATATTGATGGAGTTCATATGTTCTAGCAAACAACACACAGCTTATGTCATAATGGAGTTCAAGATGCTTGCCTTCAAGGTGCAGAGAGGTGAGGTGCACTCCAAAACTTTTGAAAGTTTTGATCTTCCCTCCAAATTCCTATTTTTGAAAATATTCAAATTAACACATACTTTAAAAACAGTACAAAAAGTTGTCCTAATTATTTTTGAAATAAATCATAAAATAAACTAGGTGAAATTTGAGAGAGGTAGGAAAAAGAATCAACTCATTTGGAGTTTTATTTAAAAAGATATGCCCAGTCAAAGTCCTGGTAAAAATCTGTTTTATTAAAAACCAGAAAAAGGAAAACGCATCGTCTTAGAATACGCTTCCGAGAGGGGGAGACGTACTTCGGGCTTTACGCTTTCACTTAAAACGCTCAGCCGAGCCTGGAGTCACAGACGGGTGGGGCCCTCGGGTCCACTGGTCATATTTGACCAGTCGCCCTTCTCCTTCCTCCCACGGCCGAGCCGGGGCGGAGGCCCGACGATCCTCGCCGGCGGACGACGGCTCCTAGGATCCATCCGAGGGTGGGGAAAGGATCCGCCGCTCCAGGGTGATCCTTCCAGTGGTCGAAAGGGTCTCGGGGGCGAAGGGGTTCGCCGGCGGCGAGCTCTGGGGCAACGGCGCCTTCGGGAGCAAACGGGGCAGTGGCTTACGGTGCCTCCTAGTCAAGGTTGCGAGGATGGGTGGCTCCGTGGTGTCGAGGGAGAGTGGGTGGTGGCGTGGGAGAGGCTAGGAGACTCTGGGGTTGTCGGATTTAACAGAGATGGCGGCGAGCGTCACTGTCGGAGGCGGGGAAGAAGGCCACTACCAGCCGTTTGGTGGCTTGGAGAGGCTCTAAGGGAGAGGCGGGGCGCTGCGCCAGGCTGGGGAAGCAAGGAAGAGGCCTTTTTATAGGCGCGTGCTGTCGGTTCTGCGGCTTCCGTGGATAAGCACGACGGCGGCGATGGCGGTTCGTCGCCTCTATAGCCGGGGCGACGTGGCGGAGCTCTGGGAGCATGCCAGGAGCTAGCGGACGAGCTGCGACTGCCCCAGGGGCTAGCTGGCGCGCGTGGATGGGTTGGGCGGTGCTGGCCACGGCAGAGACGGCAGTCGGCGGTCGTGGCGGCTTGCGGGGGAGACGAGGGAAGGCTGCGGTGCTCGTGAACGAAGCAGGTCTGGCCTTGGCGCTATGCTGCGCGCGGCAGAGGGCTAGGATGAGCTCGGGGGTTGGTGAGGCGGCTCGGGCAGGCGCGTGCAAAACGCACGCTCTGCTCGTGCTCTCGGCATGCCCACCACGTGCTCGATGAAATGCTAGGGTGACCTAAAATGCTCTGGTGCTGTTGGAACTACCCAGGGTTAGGTTAGTGGGCAAACGGAGGCTAGAGGACATGTTGGTTTGTCCAGGAAGAAAAGTCTCTAATACAAAGTTGGGAGTATGCCAATTCTGGTCATGCACGTCAGCTGTTTGACAATATGCCAAGGCCACCTAGGAGATCTTTCTGGACTCCAAACTTACCAGACTGGGATCTCTTTAGGTGTAGGTGATGGTGGCAAGGTTAGTTTGGCAACACCAGAAACTTGTTAGTGCAAGTTTTTGAGAAAACCAAATCTGGACAGAAAATGTAGGCTATTATTGCATGGACCAAAATTATTCAAATGGGTCCAATATCCTGGACTTAAGGGTTTGGTAGCAAGCACTAATAGCAGGAAAGATCCCAAGATCACTAGAGGAATTTAAAATAGGGTTGCAGTGCAAAATACCAAACTGGACCAGAATGAAAAAGAGGATGTTTTGCTCAAAATTTATAAAACACAAAGCTGGATTTTTGCATAAAAATGAGTTATATGCATCTACTGTCATCTCCAAATTTTGGTGGAATTTTTAAAGAAATATTTAAATAGGTTGCAGTGCAATGGGAGCCCTTGAAAGAATGGAAAAGCCATTTTAAAAGAATTGATGCTTGGCAAAAGTATTATAAAAATGCTTCCACTTTCATACCCAACAAAAATCAAATGTTTTAAGAAAGCAATCAAGCCCCTCAATATTATCCAAAAGTTTCAGATAAGAGGAAAAAAAAAATTAAAAATACAGAGAAAAGAAGTAGCTCTGAAATTAATAGAAAAGCCAGAAAATAGAAAATAAATCTTTCTGACAAAATTCTAATTAATAAAACAAGATTAAATTTTTGGGGTGTCACAACACTACCCCCCTTAAGAAAAATCTCGTCCTCGAGATTTGCTAAAGGACAAAAGTTGCGAAAAAAAATATTACTCGTACCACGCGGCAATCGCAACCTGAAAAACAATTACACTATACACACGATAAGACGGGGTCATAGAAAAAAAAATCGCTGACTAATGTGCAGCTGTGGTATACTAGGGAGGTAATTGATTAGGTGATAAAAGCGCGCGGGGTCTTGCATTAAGTGCACGTGGTCTGTGAGTTATATAACGAGAGGGCATGCAAAACAAATTTTTATTAAGGAAAACATTTTTCACGGCAGTGGTCTTTTAAGAAAAACCTTACTAGGAAATTTGCTATAATTAAAAACAATCAATTTTTTTGTAATCACAAGAAACAACTTCAACCAATGCAATATACTAATACAGAAAATTTTAAAGCACAACACAGCTATCACAACAAGCAGTCAATTCCTACACAAACTGATATAACCACGGTGCTGACGGTTCAGGTAATAAGCTATATTTCACGAGGAATTATTCCCTGCAGTGCGATATATCTTTCGCCTACTGGGAGTGGATGGGGGACTCACAAAATGCGTCTCTCTTAGTCTGGCCTCAGGGGTCTACTAATAGCGACTAGGGTTTTACACAGCAAGGGTCTGGAGAAAATCCATCACTTGCTGGGTCAAGCGCTCTCGAGCGATGAGATAGTGCACCAGCTTATTTAGCATCGGACCTTTCTCTTCTCAGGTGTAGGGAAAGGATGCGGCTTCTCTGGCTGCTGCACTATTCGGGGCAATAATAATAGCCACGTTCACTGGCAAAGGGTACCATGAATTGAAGACGGGTAACCGCTCCATACGCAGCGATCTATATGGTCATTATTGGAGTGGGCATGGATTTTCCTGATGAAGGGAACTTCCGTAGGGTCTTGGTTTGGGTCTACCTGCGGGGTGTGCCTGGCTATACAATATGAGAGTGGCCCTCGATTTGAACAGGTTGTACCAGGATGGCTGGAGAAAACCCATGGTACTGTGGTCAAAATCTCACAAAAATCTCCCGGGGTTGCATCTTGGGTCTTTATATGAATCCCAAGGTGCGACCTGAGAACAATTGGCTGTGAAGGCAGTGCACAAGGTGAAGGATGCTTGGTAAGGTCACGGAGTGGCCTCATGTATAGCATCTGGGCAGGATGACATGTCGTGTTGTGGGGGCAATATTAATTGCCGGTTCTGTTCTCTGGTGGTCGGGGTCATTGTCACAGATATATATATCGCAAAATGCGATGTATTACTGTGGTTGTCGGTTGGGCAAACGCTCCCTTTATATAAAGATAAAGGAGTCTTCCTTCGCACACTTGCGAATGGGGCAACTCAGGTGTCGATCACGGGTGTGTAGCTTACTGGGCTAGTCTGATAGGTTGGGCACCGACTGCAAAAAGCTGTCGGGGTCACAGTGTGGGCTATTGGGTAGGATAGGTTTGGTTGTGGTGAGGTTAAGGTCTGGTGGGCGGGTTAACCTAGGTTCATTGACCCGGCCAAGATAGGATTAGCCAATGGTCAGCCTGGCTCTGATACCAAGGTTGTCAGGACCGGTTTTTCGGGATATTAATTTCCCAGTCAATGGTCCTTGTGCTCACCAGCCCCAGGATTACTGTTAGCTGATGAGACACAATCTTGATACAGAAATTCCAAGCAAAATATAAAATATGTAGTACAAGACCATTCTGGTCCATGAGTACAACAAAAGTTTTCTAATGGTTGACGGCGGAAGCGGTTTGCGGATCATCAGCGTCTATGGGACTCCATTTCCCACAGGAACAGCTGACCTGGATAACTCCTATCTTCGCGCGTCTGCTATCTCCATTGCCTAGGTTCCGGGGCTGTCGTCGTTGTACTCCTTCCCAAGCAAGAGATCTGGCCAAGACAATAGCCAGGGACAAGCCAGTGAGTACTTTGAATGTACTCGCAAACATCATGAAAACAGGTATAACATAGCAGGTGATAATCATGCACTGAAATAATCTACGATCACTTAGTCAGTCCCTAAATAAAATTCATGATGCACATGAGCAGGTCATTTGTACTAAACAGGCATAAGCAATCAGAGAATGAAGATAAAATTAACCGATCGGGTGTCTGAAGCGATATCTCGAAAGGATAATAATATAAAGCATGCCTCAGTCGGGCGTCTGAGCGACGCCACATAAAGGGCATATAGGAAAAATAAATCACATGCGTGCCACAGTCGGGCGTCGGAGCGACGCCACCTAAAGGGCTTATAAGGAAAATAAATAATAAACATGCCACAGTCGGGTGTCTGAGCGACGCCACATAAAGGGCTTATAAGGAAATTAAATAACAAGCATGCCACACTCGGGCGTCTCAGCGACACCACATAAAGGGCTTATAAGGAAATTAAATAACAAGCATGCCACAGTCGGGCGTCTCAGCGACACCACATAAAGGGCTTGTAAAGAAAATAATCACGGGGAATATCCAGGAGGTAGAACCATCCCAGGGATACTCAGTAATTCAAACAATTCAAATGGTTAGTCCATAATAATAATCGTCATCATCATGTGTCACATGTTATGATCAATGTTCTGGTTTAGAAGTTTTCCTCCGAAGACCGACGCTAAGACCGACACTTGACCCATCCCGGACTGTAGTCCTTAACCGCGGATACGGCTATTCGAATAGATATAAACTCTGCAGAGGGTGTACTCTTTACCCACGAGTAACGGATTCCTTTAGTCCACCGGGACTAATTCCGCTTACGGTCTTTGAATTGAAAACACACCCAACCAGCACACACCAGCTTAACTTACCGGTGCCTGGAATCACCCACGACACTTGTTAAGCAAAACTCTAAGTGGGGAGGCTACAACCTCGATTAGCATGGGATCAAATTTATATCGCGCGCTACTAAGGGGTGCCCCCCTCTCGGCCCCAACCGGAAACACCCATGCCCCCGGACCATGTGGCATGCCTACCGGATGCACCCGGTATCTTCCACCATGGCCTCTCTGTACGGTGTGTGCCAAGAAAGGGGTTGACAACTTACTGAACCGTACCCTGCCTGCGGCAGGGACAAGTGGTAGTACGAAAACAAGCATGGGGGTTACTGGAACAAGACTCGATCTATGGTCGACTCGGGAGGCTTATGTGTTCCCTGCATGGTTAGCACAACAGATACTTTCCACAGTTTTCCTGATAGGGTCACCCCTCATGCTCCAACATGCCTCACTGCACATCCTCGCCACAACGAGATGTCAGTCACGTGGTTGTGTTCACCGGAACACAATCTTCCTTCGGACTCCATCCGAACTATCACCAGGCATATGTGGCATGAGAAGTGGCTACTGTCACCAATATCACACATATAACAAAAAAGATTTTCACCATATGTTGATATGCATGAGTATGACTTCCACATGAAATAACGCTACTCCATTTTAGCATATTGATGGAGTTCATATGTTCTAGCAAACAACACACAGCTTATGTCATAATGGAGTTCAAGATGCTTGCCTTCAAGGTGCAGAGAGGTGAGGTGCACTCCAAAACTTTTGAAAGTTTTGATCTTCCCTCCAAATTCCTATTTTTGAAAATACTCAAATTAACACATACTTTAAAAACAGTACAAAAAGCTGTCCTAATTATTTTTGAAATAAATCTTAAAATAAACTAGGTGAAATTTGAGAGAGGTAGGAAAAATAATCAACTCATTTGGAGTTTTATTTAAAAAGATATGCCCAGTCAAAGTCCTGGTAAAAATCTGTTTTATTAAAAACCAGAAAAAGGAAAACGCATCGTCTTAGAATACGCTTCCGAGAGGGGGAGACGTACTTCGGGCTTTACGCTTTCACTTAAAACGCTCAGCCGAGCCTGTAGTCACAGGCGGGTGGGGCCCTCGGGTCCACTGGTCATATTTGACCAGTCGCCCTTCTCCTTCCTCCCGCGGCCGAGCCGGGGCGGAGGCCCGACGATCCTCGCCGGCGGACGACGGCTCCTAGGATCCATCCGAGGGTGGGTGTCGGGGATATGGTTAATAGATATAAACCGGATATTGTAAACCGGCTTAGTTATATCGTACTTGGTTTATTATTTTAGTAGAGATTACGGCCCATGAGATTTCAAGGCCCATGTATAGAAATACGGTTTGTAAACCGCCAAAGAGATGTAACTTGAGAGATAAGAAAGAAAGGGCAGAGACCGAGGCGGACACGATTATGAGCCGGCCTCGGGACTCTGTAAACCGGACCAGGCGTCATCTCTATATAAAGGGACGACCCGGTACCGGTTCAAGGACAAGCAACAATCAATCCGTCGAGACGCAGGCAAGCGAATCCGCTCCCTGTAAACCGACGCCCAAGCAATATCAAACCAACTAGACGTAGGCTTTTACCTTCTCAAAGGGGCCGAACTAGTATAAAACCCTTTGTGTCCTTTGTGTGCCATGAACCCTTTCAAGCTAACCCGTGCGATGGTTCCATCATCAAGTCCGCTAAACCGGACATCTGCCGTGTTAATTCCACGACAGTTGGCGCCCACCGTGGGGCCTGCGCACGATGGTTTCGAGTTCTTGGAAGGCGGCTTCAAGGGGTTAAAGGGTTACGCAGTCGGCCGGATGACCAAGAGTCGTCGGGGCCGGATCTACATCGACGATGCGGGCTGGGGGCCGGAGGCCGATTCGATAGAATACGGGTACCGGGTTCCCTTCGGCAGCATCCAAGTCTTCATCGGCAAAATTGGAGAACCGGGACCTGAGCCGGACACCCTCCCCAACATCGTCGAGCCGGCTCAGCGTGCGAGGTCGACCCGGATTCAACCTACCATGAAGCATGTGTTCGTTGGAGCGATTCACGGAGGACAAGCCGAGGACGGGTCGGAATCTGATGGTGCAACCGTCGTCTATTCAGATGACGAGTCTTCGTCCGGGGAAACTGAATCTCTGTATCAGTTGCGGGACGGCCGGTCTGAGGGTGAGTCCGATGGAAACAGTATTCCGGGCCCCTCCGACCCGCCAAACCGGGTGGCGGTCTTCATGGCCGGTTCACAACCCCCGACGAACGGAACAACAGCGGAGGCTGGTGCAGGGGGAAGCGGTTCAAATCCCTCCATTACTGCGGTTCTATCCACCTTGATCGAGGAGTTCGCAGCTAAGGCAGTAGAGGTCGTAGCTCCAGCAGACAAGGCGCAACATGATGCAGTGCTGCTTCAGTTGAAGGCCCGGATCGATCAGTTAAAGGAGGATTTAAAGGCAGAAGGAGAGATGTTAGCCATAAGACAAGCAGAGTTGGATGAACAAGCTTTTCACTTAAGGATGGAACAGGCTTCTATGGAAGGAGTAAGAGGGCGAAAATATCGATCCCGCCTACCGCCGGGTTACGAATCTGTGAATTTGTTCAGAACACCTGGGGCTGGGGCCAGTAATAATCCAATCTTAAACCAGAGAAGCCCACCAGCTCGAGATGAGCCGGTTCAGCAGCCCGCTGCAGAGCGGGAGCGACGGATTACATCGGCGCCTTATGTTCCTATCCCCCCGGGACACTACTCAAACCCTGTGGATAATATCGCTGCAGCGGCAGCGCGGTTGGCCGCTTTACCTATGGAAGAAACATCCCCGGTGGCGATAGAGGTGCGCAGGGCCCAGAAGCTACTCAATACGGCGTTAATACAGCAGCAAGCGTACACTCATAGCAGGGAAAGATTACATTCAACACCACGTCCCAACCGAAGTTACTCTAGACATTGGGAGGAGCCCGAAGTGTCTAGCAGTGAACGGAGGAGACATCAGCACAGGCAAGATAATCCGGCAAGGGCAGAGATGCCAGCCCCGGATCGAAACAGGCCTAGATCGGAGGCCAGGGAGGAAGTTCGTCAGTCGACGCCGGTTCACACAGGCACTACAGGGACAGGAGCGACAGCGGGCGGTTTTGGGATACAATGTCTCGTCCCTGCCCTGCGGAGCGTTAAGTTGCCCAAGGATTTCAAAGGACCTCGCAAGGTGCCTAATTACACAGCCGATTTACCGCCCGAAGCTTGGGTGGAAAGTTACGAGATGGCCATGGAGATGCTGGACGTGGATGAATCGGCTTGTGCCAAATATTTCACTATGATGCTTGAAGGCACGGCCCGGACTTGGCTAAAGGCACTACCTCCGAATTCTATCGGATCATGGGGGGAGCTGCGCAGTCAGTTCATCAAAAACTTTAAGGATACGTGCAAGCAACCTATGTCGGTAATAGATTTAGCAGCATGCGTGCAAGGAGAGCAGGAGTCTACAGCAGCTTGGGTACGCAGAGTGGCAGAGATCTTGCACTCCTCAAACGGCATTAATCCGAGCACAGCAATTGTAACATTGGAGAACAATAGCCGGTTTGAATCTTTGAAATTAAAACTCGGACGGCTCAAACGGGAGTGCAATGACATGGGGACTTTGATGAGCGCCTTGGTGAAGTACGGAGACTCAGATAATACCAAGTATCCGGAGCCAGAAGGAGATAAAGCGGGAAAGGCCAGCAAGACTGGCAAACCGGCGCCAGCTAATCCGATTACTTCAAGTATTTTGGGCAAACGGAAACCGGAAAACAGCTCCGATTTTGTGGCTAATACACAGGTTCAAGGCGGTTTTCAGGGTAATCAGCAAGGTCCCATTCGCCAGACCGGTGGAGGAAAACCGGGTTGGGAACAGGATTTGGATCAACCCTGTCTAAAGCATAGCGGAAAAAAGGGGCCTGCACGGCACACTGCAAGAGAATGCCTGTACCCTATGATAGCAGGGAACGGCCGTTTTAATCCTCTTAACCGGCCCCCAAACGGCGGTTCAGGGCCCGGGTTTTATGGTCCGGGTTACCAAGGGAACAACTCCGGTTCAGGATATAGGGGCAATAGCGGTTATCAAGGGAACAACGTTGGTTATCAATCCCGGCCAGGCGGCCAAGGTAGTCAAGGAAACTACAATGGTCAAGGAAATCAGTCACATTATCAAGGTGGTTATCATGGTCAGGGAAATCAATCGTATCATCAAGGTGGTTACAACAATCAGAATAATCAGCAGCAGGGCCAAGGGAGTCACAATAACCAAGGAAATCAGCAGCAGCTGCGTCCGCAGCAACAACAGCAATCCGGATACCAGAGTAATCCGAAGGAGTTGAGCAGCGGTCAATATCATGTTTTCACCACAAGTTTATGCAAGAGGGACCAGAAGGTTTTAAAGCGGGCTGTTAATGCGGTAGAACCGGCGACGCCACAGTTTCTACGATGGTCAGAGCAGCCCATTGTTTGGAGCAGAGAGGACCACCCGTTACGGGTAGATAATCCGGGACATTTAGCCTTGGTGGTGGCACCTCAGGTGGGAGGATACAGGTTCACTAAAGTCCTCATGGATGGAGGTAGCAGTATCAATATATTATATTACGAGACTTTTCGCCGTATGGGTCTGACAGATAAACAGTTAAGGACATCAAACACAGTGTTTCACGGGGTGGTCCCAGGTAAGTCAGCTTATCCAGTTGGTAAGATTGACTTAGAAGTTACCTTTGGGGATGAGCATGATTCCAGATCGGAGATGATCACCTTTGAAGTTGTCAAAATTAAAAGTCCGTATCATGCTTTGTTTGGGAGAACGGTTTATGCTAAATTTATGGCTAGGCCATGTTATGTTTATCTGCAGCTCAAGATGCCGGGTCATAAAGGCACAATTACGGTACACGGCAGTCGTAAGATAGCAGTGGAATGTGAAGAAGGTGATGCAGCTTACGCAGAAGCGGTATGTGCCACGGAAGAGTTAAAATTTTATAAGGATAATGTTGATCCGGCAGACATGACTCCGCTGAAGAAGCCAACCACCGAGCATGATCCGGCTTTGAAGTTCAAATCAGCGGAAGAGACTAAGCAGGTCGATTTTGTGCCTGGAGATTCGTCTAAGCAATTCACCATCAGTGCTAACCTGGATCCTAAATAGGAAAGCGCGCTCATCGAGTTCATCCGTGAGAACCGGGATATCTTTGCATGGAAACCTTCTGACATGCCAGGTATACCGAGGGAACTCGCTGAGCACAGGTTAAATATTGATCCGAAGTTTAAACCAGTAAAACAGTATCTGCGCCGCTTCAACGAAGAGAGGCGCAAGGCTATAGGAGAAGAAGTGGCCAGGCTTTTGGCGGCAGGGTTTATAGTGGAAGTGTTTCATCCGGAATGGTTGGCTAATCCGGTGCTAGTTCTAAAGAAGAATGGGAAGTGGAGGATGTGTGTGGACTACACAGATCTCAATAAAGCTTGCCCAACTGATCCTTTTGCTCTACCTCGCATTGATCAGATTATTGATGCTACAGCAGGGTGTGAGCGGCTGAGTTTTCTGGATGCGTACTCAGGCTATCACCAGATCAAAATGGCAGTTGAAGACCAAGAGAAGACAGCATTCATAACCCCTTTTGGTGCTTTTTGCTATGTGTCTATGCCTTTTGGGCTCAAGTGTGCGCAGGCAACTTATCAGCGTTGTGTTCAGAATTGTTTGAAGGGGCAGATAGGAAGGAACGTACACACTTACGTGGATGACATTGTGGTTAAATCAAAGGAGGAAAGGACAATGATAGAAGACCTCAGAGAAACCTTTGATAATCTTCGGACTTACAGGATGATGCTCAATCCGGAGAAATGTGCCTTTGGTGTCCCGGCTGGTAAGCTTTTGGGATTCCTGGTCTCGAACCGGGGAATAGAAGCCAACCCGGAGAAGATCAAGGCCATCACATCTTTGGCGAAACCGGCTTGCATTAATGATGTTCAGCGCATAGCTGGCCGGATCACGGCGTTGAGCCGGTTTATCAGTCGCTTAGGAGAAAAGGCGATCCCGCTTTATCAAATGTTGAAGAAAACGGACCGGTTCATTTGGAGTGATGAAGCGAATACATCGTTTGAGAATCTGAAACAGCAACTAGCGAAGCCGCCGGTTTTAGCCGCTCCTATCGACAAGGAGCCTTTGCTATTATATGTTGCTGCAAACACACGGGCAGTCAGCGTGGCGTTTGTGGTTGAGTGCAAGGAAGCAGGGAAAGAACATCCGGTTCAGCGCCCGGTTTACTATGTGAGTGAAGTACTCATCGAGTCCAAGCAAAGATACCCTCATTGGCAGAAATTGGTATATGGGGTGTTCATGGCAAACCGGAAATTGAAGCATTATTTCCAAGGGCATCCAATAACTGTGGTTAGTTCAGCTCCGTTGGGAGATATAATTCAGAATAGAGAAGCAACAGGCAGAATAGCCAAGTGGGCAATTGAGCTCAGTCCACATGAATTGAAATATGTACCACGTACTGCTATAAAATCTCAGGCACTGGTGGACTTCATCAACGACTGGACATAATTACAGACTCCGGAAGAGAAGCCGGATCTCACTTATTGGACGATTCACTTCGACGGTTCGAAGCAATTGGAGGGCTCAGGGGCCGGAGTTGTTTTAACTTCCCCCAGAGGTGATAAATTTTGTTATGTCCTCCGGTTATTATTTCCTTGTACTAATAATGCAGCAGAATATGAAGCACTACTTCATGGTTTGCGGTTGGCAAAGGAGATGAATTTAAGCCGGGTTAAGTGCCTGGGCGATTCAGACCTAGTGGCACAGCAAGTTTCGGGCAAGTGGGATTCAAGGGATCCCCTCATGGCGGCGTATCGACGAGAGGTTGAAGCGGTCGCAGGTTACTTCAAAGGATATCAGGTGGAGCATATAGACCGGCGGAAGAACGAAGTAGCTGACGCTTTAAGCCGGCTAGGGTCGCAACGTAAACAGGTACCACCAAACACCTTTTTGGATGAATTGCACAATCCTTCGGTTCAAGTACCTTCAGAGGACGATCTAGCTGTTCCGGACCCAGAGGCAGAGTTGGTTGTGGCGACCCATGTTATTCCGGATTGGACGTTACCTTATTTGGTATATTTAAGCCGAGGAGAGTTACCAGAGGACGAAGATGAAGCACGACAGATAATCCGGCGTTCCAAATCTATGACAATTGCCAACGGGGAGCTGCACCATCGTAGCACCTCTGGAGTATTCCAATGGTGTGTTTCAGCTGAGGAAGGTTGTGAGATTCTAAGGGAGATTCATGAAGGGGATTGTGGTCATCATGCCGGATCAAAATCTTTAGTGGCTAAAGCTTTCCGACATGGCTTTTATTGGTTAACCGCACATGCAGATGCGGCAGACCTGGTCCGCAAGTGTGACGCTTGTCAGAAGTTCTCAAGACGTGCCCTTGTTCCGGCACAAGAACTCCGGATGATACCAATAACTTGGCCTTTTGCAACTTGGGGGCTTGACATGGTTGGTCCTTTCAAGAGATCCCAAGATCAGAAAACTCATCTACTAGTGGCAGTGGACAAGTTTACAAAGTGGGTTGAAGCGGAACCTATAAGCAAGTGTGATGCGGCAACGGCGGTTAAGTTCATCAAAAAAGTAATATTCCGGTTTGGTTTTCCACACATCATCATCACAGATAATGGCACCAATTTATCTCAGGTTGAGATGGAAGAATTCTGTCAACGAGAGCATATTCGTTTAGACGTATCTTCTGTGGCTCACCCCCAATCCAATGGTCAAGCAGAAAGGGCAAATCAGGAGATTTTGCGAGGAATCAAGCCCCGGCTTATGACACCTTTGCAGAGAACCCCAGGATGTTGGGTTGAAGAATTACCGTCTGTCCTTTGGAGCATCAACACTACACCCAACCGGTCCACAGGTTATACACCTTTCTTCATGTTTTACGGTGCAGAAGCAGTTCTTCCAAGTGATATACGCCATGATTCACCAAGGGTGGCGGCCTATGTAGAGGCCATCAATGAGGAGTCAAGACAAGACGGTTTGGATCAGTTGGATGAAGAGCGTGACATAGCTGCAGCACGGTCGGCGATTTATCAGCAAGATCTGCGCAGATATCACAGCCGCCGGATCAGAACCAGGACATTCCAGGAGGGTGACTTGGTACTCCGGCTTATCCAAGATCAAACAGATATGCATAAGCTATCCCCGCCATGGGAAGGGCCCTTTGTGATCAGCAAAAATTTACACAACGGGTCATATTATTTGGTGGACATTCGAGAGCACAAAGATTCACGGACATCAGAAGAGGAGACGAAAAGGCCGTGGAACATTGCTCATCTACGGCCATATTACACTTGAGCCATAGGCTTCCATGTATCCTATGTATATATTATGAATAAACCGGCACCCTCGGTAAACCGGGGGCTCAGCCTTTTTTCAACATACATAAAATTTGCGGCAAATATCCATGTCAGTTTGTTATCAAAGAATCATATTTCAATGTTAGCTGGTTTTTAGAAACTAACATTTGCAGGGTGTGTGAAGGAGCGGTAGAACTCACAGGAACAAGAGATTATGTCCGGTTTAGGAAGAGAAAAACCCCATATAAAGAAAAAGGAAAAACCTGCAGGGTCAGGAGGAACGTCAGAGGCCCCTGGGGACAGTCGGGTTCGCCCACATCCTCTTGAATGGCTATGTTATGAATTTTTGGGTTCCCTGAACAGTTGGTACGCCCACGTTCAAATGATGGCCCGGCCCCTGGGGACAGTCGGGTTCGCCCACATCCTCTTGAATGGCTATGTTATGAATTTTTGGGTTCCCTGAACAGTTGGTACGCCCACGTTCAAATGATGGCCCGGCC
>LR738713.1:199675800-199704033 GCA_902687465.1 Secale cereale
CCTGAACAGTGGGTTCGCCCACGTTCAAATGATGACCCGGCCCCTGGGGACAGTCGGATTCGCCCACATCCTCTTGAATGGCTATGTTATGAATTTTTGGGCTCCCTGAACAGTGGGTTCGCCCACGTTCAAATGATGACCCGGCCCCTGGGGACAGTCGGGTTCGCCCACATCCCCATGAATGGCTAAACCTTGTTTTGAGCCTGGCAGCTCTTTGAAAAAGCCTCGATTACATAGTTTGATTTACAATAATTATGAGTTTCTTGATGTTTTTTGTGTTTCATAACCTTTTTTACCAAGGGGAACAGCTCCAGAAGTTGACAGTCTATCTAGTGTTACAAGTCTGGGTCATGAACACCAGCGAGAGATAAACCGGCGTTCATCGTAACCCGGTCCGACTTCATAATGAGATGACAGTTGGCAGCACATGATCAGCTACAAGTTACAAATTTCTGAACCGAGAAGGGAAAGATTTGTCGATAAGGTGAACCGAAGATTTTCAAGGGATTATTAGAATTGATGAAGACTGATTAAGGTGATTTTAAATATCCTGACCGGTTTAAAGTATTTTTTGTTACATACAATTCATGTATCACAGTTATTTGTTAAAGATATGATTATTAGTTATGCCAAGAGAACAAGTTAATCCGTCCAGTGGTAAAGCCACTAGGACATATTTTTGATCTTCCTTATGGACAGAGCAAGGAATCCGCATCAATCAACAAGTCAACGAAGGAATACTTCATAATGACCAAAAGTCGGATCACAGTGCATTAAGTTTCAGCTAAACCTATTACACGGCATAAAAGCCAAATAGTTGGGAACATTGTTTACAGAATAACAATCATGATTCAAGTTTGTGCTTCTCCTTGCCGGGATGATTGGCCACCGTCTTGTTCCGGAACATCTTCCTCCTCGTGAAGCGGCGGGAAATCTGGTGCACGCCAATCAATCTTGGCCAAGGCACGGAAATATACTTCATCGTTGATCAGCTCAGCAGGATCAATATCAGGAGCAAAGGTGTGAGGACGAACCGGCGGAGTTAAGTTTGCAACATCGTAAACCGGTCGTTCCACCCGCTCGTTCTGCAGGTTGTATGCTGGATGATATCGAGATAAGTCAGATTCCATCGCAATCTTGCTAGCAAGGGGACGCACTTCCTTGGTCAGAGTATAAAGATCGTTTTTATCAAAGGTTGAACCGTCCTTCTTGGTATCAGGAAATCCGGTTAGCACTTCTTCCGGATCAAGGTCTGGAACCCAAGCTTTAGCCCTTGTAAGGGCCAGCAGAGCACCTCCACGAGCAGCCGATTTCTTCACCTCTTCAAGACGAGTTGGCAGAATGGACAAACTGTTCAAAGTAACCTTGATGGTTGAAGGAGCCGGTTTACCAAAGGAAGTGGCGCTGATAATCCTTTGTGCTCCTGAGTAGAGTTGTTCAACCAAGGTATAGCAAGCCTTCAGTTTCTTCCGTACATCATCCCCAAGATGGGAGACACGGCGTCCTACATAAAACAATGAAAGTTAAACCGGTACAGGTCACAGGTTGCAAAGATAACAGACAAAAGTTAAGGTTATGCTTACCAAAGATAGCAGAAGTCATCAAATCAATTTGGCACTTTAACCCGGTCAATTCTTCAGTAACCGGGTTAAGTGCCCCTTCGGCATCCTGAACACGTTTTTCAAGCTCCTTTTTCTGGACTTCAAAAGTAGTCCGTTCCTTATCAAAGAACTTCTTTAAATCTTCAGCAGTCTTTAAACTCACTTGAAGTTCTTTCTTCGCCTTTGAAGCGGCTGATTCAGTCTCTATAAGCCGGCTTCGAAGTTCACTGATTTCTACAGCGTTCCGGTTCAGCTCAGCCTGTAGACAAAAGTTCAAAAGCAAGGTTATAAATTACAAGTCTCAAGCACACAACCAAGTTGTCTACTTGACACTTGGGGGCTAATGGCAGTTGAAGTAAGACAGCAAAGACAAATTGAGAATACAAGTCTCAAGCACACAACCAAGTTGTATACTTGACACTTGGGGGCTAATGGCAGTTGAAGCGATGCATCAGAAACAGTTTTTGCAATTACAAGTATCAACTACATAACCAAGTTATCTACTCGATACTTGGGGGCTAATGTATGGATCAGCAGTTCAAAACTACAAAGTTCCGGATTACCTTCAATAAAGCAGATAAACCGGAACTTGGGGGCTGTTATAAGATAAAGAGGCGTTGAAAAAAGACAAAGTCAGAAGAGGAAAACTTACTTCATATTTTTCCCTCATCAGGTTTACTAGGCTGGCTTCATAATCCCGGCTACTATGGAGCCGGTTCAGATATCCGGAATAGATGTCTTGAGCACTCATACTTGAGAGACTGGAGATATCAGTACTCCACTTCCCCTTCTCCTGAGTCACCTTTTCCGCTTTAGCTGTATGTTTTGCTAAAACGGTGGGTTCGGCTGGCGCAACATAAGCAGAGCCAGTAACCATGACATCAGGGGAAGTGGGTGCATTGGGAGGAGAAGCTTCAGTTTGAGCCGGATCAGGAGACGCCGGGTTAACTTGAGGAGAGTTAACCCGGGCTGGACTTGGTGGGTTTGGGACATCTTCAGCAGCAGGTGTTTCAAGAGCGGGTTCATCAACCGGAGCGGCAGGAGTACCTTCAGGAGGAACGGCGGTAGACGGATCTATCACCGGTTCATCAGTAGAAGGATCAGCAACAGGCTTTTTCGCCTTGGCTTTTTTGCTAGGTTTCGGTTTGCTGGAAAAACAAGCAAAAATAAGTGAACATTATAAAAGAAGGGGGTATCATAAACCGGAAGAAGTAAAGAGAATTACCCCGGGACGGTCTTCAAAGGAGGAAGCTGTGTAGCGGTTGATTCGCCAGAAGAAGACAGTGGAGTTTCCTGATAATCAGGATCAGTCGGTTTAAGTTGTTTTCTGATAAGACCGGCCTTGGGGTGAAGAAGGGTTGGAGAGAGTATCACCTCAGCGCGGCGCTTTCGAGCCGGAGTTAATGAGATTCCAGAGGATTCCACTGCCAAACCACTATGGCGGGTGGTCCGGCGCAAGGCTTCGTGCTGTTGTTTCTTCAAGGTAAAATTAGGATCCAACTTAGCATAAGGATGAGAAAATTGATACTTTCTAACAGTCTGACGGCTCTTTTGAGGAGGAGGTTCTGAATCAGAAGAAATAAGGGTTACCTCAATCTCCGACGGGTTATCACCTTCGAGTGGATCCTGTGAAAGGGTATCATTAGATATGTGAACAAGTATATAAAAGCAAAATGTAAACCGGAGTAAGACATACCTCGGAGTCCAGATCATCATCCTCAGAAGGAGAACCGGCATCAACGGCTGCTTTCCTTTTCTTGTTTGCAGGAGTTTTTCGGCGAGCTTGCCTTACAGGTTTTTCCTGAGGTTTTCTCCTCCAGAAAGGGTCATCAGCCTAAATGAAAAAAGCAAAGGCAAGTAAAAGACGGTTCAAAGAGGACGGTTTATAAAGTACAAGTTAAAGACAAACTCACTTCAGGCAGTTTATTCTTCTTGAAGTATGGGGCCAAGCCAACTTTAGTACAGTCTGTTAAAGCAGGATTGACAATTTTCTTGGCTGACTCAATTACTTCCGATTCAGAAAGCTTCTCCTTAGAAAACCTCTGAGGATCATCCGATTTACCGGAATAATTACACATCAAATCAGGGCGCCGGCTTAAGGGAAGGATGCTCCATGATAACCAGCAGCGAAGGAAATCGGTACCAATCAGGCCATTCGCCATGAAAGCTCTCAGCTTGGAGAGCTGTGGTGAAAACTGGATCCGTTCAGCAGCACTTAACCGTTGTGGCAAGGGGTGATTTGCCGGGATACGAGTTTCACGATAACCCGGCAAAGGATTTTCACCTTCAGGAGATGTGTCTACACAGTAAAACCAGGACTTGTTCCAGTCCTTAGGATGAGTGTGTAAGGAGGCGTGAGGAAAAACTGCATCCCTCCTTTTCTGAATGCTAATCCCACCAAGCTCTTGGTGAGGCCCGCTGGTGAACTCAGTACGCCGGTTTGCATGGAAGAAATCCCGGAATAAATCAACTGAAGGTTCTTCTTGCAGATATGCTTCAGAAAACACTTGGAAATCGCAAATGTTGGAAACAGAATTTGGTCCGATGTCCTGCGGGTGCAGCTGGAAGGTAGCGAGAACATCCCGGAAAAATTTTGAACCGGGGGGAGAGAAGCCTCTGGAGATATGGTCCAGAAATACGATAACTTCCCCGGATCTAGGAGTAGGAGGGCACTCGTTACCCGGGGCACGCCATTTTAGCTCGGCCCGAGGCCTTAAGGTGCCAATGCTCGACAATTTGACTAAGTCTTCCTCAGTTACGACAGAGCGGACCCAATCACACGAAACATACTGCTTAGCCATTTGAGCAAACTACTAAAGAAGAGAAAAGTACATAAACCGGATTATGAACATGCAAATGATCCGGGACCTATACATATTGTGCAATGGTGGAAACGGAGAACTAGCTGGCAAGGTTAAACCGGCAATCATGATACAAGTTATATCATTTCCGGTTTAAAATGGCAGTTGAAGAGGAATAGTTTAAGTCATTGCATCAGTCTATATCATTTCCGGTTTATAACATGACAATTTAAACCGGAACATACTTAGCGGATCTATCGAAGAGAAAAACAGGTTTCCAACGTATTGCTAAGGAGGAATAGATCTGAGCATACTAAGATAAAAGAAACGAAAATTACACGGGAAAATCTACAGAGATCCAATTCGGAGCAGACGAGTTTACAAGTAGTGCATGAAAAACGAGACCTAAGGCAGGCAACTACAGAAATAAAACAACAAGATCTAAAGGGCAAGGCGCAAAAGTTAAATCCGCGGAACTGATGCTAAAGGTTCTAATGGCGGAGTTCTAATGGCGGAGCTCTAATGGCAGAAGTTCTAATGGCGGAACAGATAAAATTGCAGCATTATAAAAGACAAGATCTAAGGCTAATAGTGAGCGGAAGGTTTATTGGCCAGGCCTAAAAGTTACGGATCTTACAGAAGGAACGAATCTACAAGAACAGAAGGAAAGCTTTGCTAGGAGCCCTAATGGCGGAAGAACTAGGAGGAGCACGGGCAGATGCAGATCGAAAACAAGGAAAGAAAAACATACCTGAAAAACGGAGGGCAGCAACGGAGTTTCTCTGGACAAATCAGGTTGATGCAGCGGCCTGGGAGCTCTTGATCCGACGAGATGACGGCGGCGCTCCGAGCTCGAGCTCTAATGGAGTTCTTGCGGGTCAGGAAGCGGAAGGAGGAAGAAGACGCGAGAAGGAAGAATGAAAGGGGACGGTATTATTTATAGGCAGAGAGGCAGATGCGAAGCGACAGGTGCGGTAATCAAGGGACCAAAATCGGATAAAGATCCTTTAAACGTCTCGATTCTCGGGATAACCATTAAAAACAAACTACAGTACAGCTCGCAGCGTTAAATGCGGAGATGATGTCATTGTCAGACCTTAATGATTTCGGAGGATGACGTCAGAGCCGGTTTATAAAAGATGAAGACAGAAGAAAAACTACAGGAGACGATGGAGACTGATATGAACAAGTTCAAATCATTCTGGGGCCTAATGTCGGGGATATGGTTAATAGATATAAACCGGATATTGTAAACCGGCTTAGTTATATCGTACTTGGTTTATTATTTTAGTAGAGATTACGGCCCATGAGATTTCAAGGCCCATGTATAGAAATACGGTTTGTAAACCGCCAAAGAGATGTAACTTGAGAGATAAGAAAGAAAGGGCAGAGACCGAGGCGGACAAGATTATGAGCCGGCCTCGGGACTCTGTAAACCGGACCAGGCGTCACCTCTATATAAAGGGACGACCCGGTACCGGTTCAAGGACAAGCAACAATCAATCCGTCAAGACGCAGGCAAGCGAATCCGCTCCCTGTAAACCGACGCCCAAGCAATATCAAACCAACTAGACGTAGGCTTTTACCTTCTCAAAGGGGCCGAACTAGTATAAAACCCTTTGTGTCCTTTGTGTGCCATGAACCCTTTCAAGCTAACCCGTGCGATGGTTCCATCATCAAGTCCGCTAAACCGGACATCTGCCGTGTTAATTCCACGACAGTGGGGAAAGGATCCGCCGCTCCAGGGTGATCCTTCCAGTGGTCGAAAGGGTCTCGGGGGCGAAGGGGTTCGCCGGCGGCGAGCTCTGGGGCAACGACGCCTTCGGGAGCAAACGGGGCAGTGGCTTACGGTGCCTCCTAGTCAAGGTTGCGAGGATGGGTGGCTCCGTGGTGTCGAGGGAGAGTGGGTGGTGGCGTGGGAGAGGCTAGGAGACTCTGGGGTTGTCGGATTTAACAGAGATGGCGGAGAGCGTCACTGTCGGAGGAGGGGAAGAAGGCCACTACCAGCCGTTTGGTGGCTTGGAGAGGCTCTAAGGGAGAGGCGGGGCGCTGCGCCAGGCTGGGGAAGCAAGGAAGAGGCCTTTTTATAGGCGCGTGCTGTCGGTTCTGCGGCTTCCGTGGATAAGCACGACGGCGGCGATGGCGGTTCGTCGCCTCTGTAGCCGGGGCGACGTGGCGGAGCTCTGGGAGCATGCCAGGAGCTAGCGGACGAGCTGCGACTGCCCCAGGGGCTAGCTGGCGTGCGTGGATGGGTTGGGCGGTGCTGGCCACGGCAGAGACGGCAGTCGGCGGTCGTGGCGGCTTGCGGGGGAGACGAGGGAAGGCTGCGGTGCTCGTGAACGAAGCAGGTCTGGCCTTGGCGCTATGCTGCGCGCGGCAGAGGGCTAGGATGAGCTCGGGGGTTGGTGAGGCGGCTCGGGCAGGCGCGTGCAAAACACACGCTCTGCTCGTGCTCTCGGCATTCCCACCACGTGCTCGATGAAATGCTAGGGTGACCTAAAATGCTCTGGTGCTGTTGGAACTACCCAGGGTTAGGTTAGTGGGCAAACGGAGGCTAGAGGACATGTTGGTTTGTCCAGGAAGAAAAGTCTCTAATACAAAGTTGGGAGCATGCCAATTCTGGTCATGCACGTCAGCTGTTTGACAATATGCCAAGGCCACCTAGGAGATCTTTCTGGACTCCAAACTTACCAGACTGGGATCTCTTTAGGTGTAGGTGATGGTGGCAAGGTTAGTTTGGCAACACCAGAAACTTGTTAGTGCAAGTTTTTGAGAAAACCAAATCTGGACAGAAAATGTAGGCTATTATTGCATGGACCAAAATTATTCAAATGGGTCCAATATCCTGGACTTAAGGGTTTGGTAGCAAGCACTAATAGCAGGAAAGATCCCAAGATTACTAGAGGAATTTAAAATAGGGTTGCAGTGCAAAATACCAAACTGGACCAGAATGAAAAAGAGGATGTTTTGCTCAAAATTTATAAAACACAAAGCTGGATTTTTGCATAAAAATGAGTTATATGCATTTACTGTCATCTCCAAATTTTGGTGGAATTTTTAAAGAAATATTTAAATAGGTTGCAGTGCAATGGGAGCCCTTGAAAGAATGGAAAAGCCATTTTAAAAGAATTGATGCTTGGCAAAAGTATTATAAAAATGCTTCCACTTGCATACCCAACAAAAATCAAATGTTTTAAGAAAGCATTCAAGCCCCTCAATATTATCCAAAAGTTTCAGATAAGAGGAAAAAAAAAATTTAAAAATACAGAGAAAAGAAGTAGCTCTGAAATTAATAGAAAAGCCAGAAAATAGAAAATAAATCTTTCTGACAAAATTCTAATTAATAAAACAAGATTAAATTTTTGGGGTGTCACAGGTAAGAAGCCCGAGGACCTCCATATCCTCTCCTCTGACGAGGCGGAAGAAGATGATGAGGATGAAGAGGAGGAAGAAGTGCCCCCTGCGCAAGGCTGGGCAAGGAAGAGGGGGGCCTCCTCTGACGTGGGTACGGCTGTGCCCTGGAGGAAACTGAACCTCGGAGCTAATTCAGATTCGTCCGAACATAGCTTTGTGGTGAAGCCTAGGGAGAAACCCCTGTCTGAATCGTAAGTCAATCTGGATTCAAGTGTTGCACCTTTGTTTATTCAATTTTTTTGACTCTTTACTTAATATTTTCTCCGGCTAACCTACAGCCCTCCCGATGTATACCCCCATGTTAACTCATTGGAAGGGAACTCTCTGGCGCCTGGAGAGACAGAGAGTGACCCACCAGTCCGGGCTCCATCGCCCGTAATCGGCAGTGACACCGAAGTGTCGGCCCAGCGGGTGCTCTCTGCCCAAGGAGATGACGGCGGGGCAGGAGACAAGGCAGTCGGGGTAATACCTCGGTGGCCACTGACCATGGGGGGACGCCCCCCATCGAAACCAAAGACGTGGGGCCCAATCAGTCCGGGACCCCACCGAACACCATCTCGGAGTCTAGCACGGCTCCGGGGTCCGAAGGCCCGATTACTCAAGTGAAGGAGGATACGGCGGCACCCGGAATTAATTCGAAGGCGCCGGATTCTATGGAGGGAGCACTGCAAAGTGCTCTCGTCATTGAAGAACACCGTACCGTGATGGGTGTGGTGATGAAGAAGGTTCAGTCCGTCAAGGGTGGACTGAATGAAGCCCTCAACACCATTTTAACAGGATTAGATGTAAGCAATGTAATGCTTTTAAGAAATTTTATTTGTTTTAAATACATGTATATAATTAGTAGCCACTGATGCTTTGCGTGATTCTGAAAAGAATCGGACGAAGTATCCATAGAATAGCATACTTACAGAGTTGACCTATTGTGCAAGCTTACTTAGTTACGACGACTACGCGAGACGCAGAGGTTGCCGAACTAAATCGGAAGCTCGAGGTGGCCAACTCAGACCTCGACCGCATCAACCGGCGTTTTGATGAAACACAAGGTATGTGGATTTTTTTATTTGTTTAAAAATGACCATAAGACCCCTTTGATTGAGCATTTTTATAACTTCTATGGTTGTATTCTGTTTTATACAGTTAGTGCCACTCAGCTAAAGGCCCTCAAGGGCGAGGTTGCCAAGTCCAAGAAGGAGGCCGAGGAAAACAAGGCGGTTGCTGATTTGGAGGCCGAAAAGGCTGAGTGTGAGAAGCACAAATCTCGGGTGTCCGAAGTCGAGGTCGAGGTCCAAGATGTCATCCTTAAGTGTGAGGCATCGGAGAAGAAGACTTTGGAGCAGGCAACTGAGCTGTCTGCGGCAGTAAAGTTTGCCCAGGAGGCGCGAGGCGAGGCACACAACGTATGTGAGGAAATCTAGCAAGCGCGATAGATAGCATCTAATAAGATATTTCTCTTATAGAGCATCTTCGGAGGGCGGAAGTATATTGGGCTGACACGACTGTGGAGTTCTCCAGGCGTGTTTGCTGATCTTTCGAGGAGGAGTGAAGATGCCGCTCAATACTTCCGAGCCTAGGACAGGAACGACACAGAGAAATTGTTCTGGTCGCAGTTCTATGCGCCACAACATCCAGTGCCCGTCAACGACTAGATGGAGCAGCTGGTCGAGCTGCACAACACGGCGGTTTCGGCCACGAAGGACTTAATAGTCCGGCTATGGCCCGCTGAGCCAATCCCAAGTAGTTACTTTGGATTGGTGAAGTGGCTCGTCGAGGTCAGCCCGCAGGTCGATGCGTTAACGCGCTCGGCCTGCATCGAAGGTGCTCAGATGGCCTTTGCTCGCGTCGAAGTGCGCTGGGCCAAGATGAACGCAGTGCATATAGCTACTACTGGCCCGCCCGTAGGCAAGGAGCACCGCAAGCCGGAGAAGTACTTTGAGGACGTCGTCGAAGGCGCCCGCCTTGTAGAAGGCCACTGTTCGAAAGATGTTGTCTTTGAGTGATTGTATCCGGATGTAAAGACTAGGCTTATGAATCCGATGTATATAACTTTTGTGCTATTATAATATCAGCGTCTTTTTCCTCCCGTTTGACTGTTTATTTTAAGTCTGAAAGTTTCCAGTCGTTGGCTTCAGCCCCCATGTACATAGTACTGGGGTGTTCAGTCATATGCATCTACACTCTTTATCCAATTTCTTGGTCCGTATAGGAGGTGTATGCAGAGCGAACCAGGCAATCGGACTATGCGGCGTTATTGCTTTCACTTAGTCGTAGGAGTTTGACAAGTGGGGCTAGGTACTAGCCCCTGGTGCGGAATGATATTTCCGAATTAAGGTATCCTCTTGCACCTGGCTGGGTGAAAAACCAGCCCTTCGTATAACACGGGGTAGATCTCTATCGATCGTAGTATAGAACTAAGTCACCGGATTGCAGACCATGTTCTCTCTTATCATGACAGTCAGTTTCGGCTTTCTCTACTGAGGTACTTGACCGGACTAGCCAGAAGTACTATTGCAGTTGTTCTCCCTTTACACCCTAGCCGAACAATCGGGAATGTAGGGGTAAGCACAGGAGCTGGGCAACACAACTATTGACCCAAGACATGATTCATAACTGATGCATATAATGCAAATATCCAGGACGCCGAACACTCCTTATTGGTGTTCGGTCTTTTTGACATGTACCAGGGCTGACTATAGCCCCTGGTAATAAACCCTTATTGAAAAGGCACATAGGTGAATCTGATGCGGGAAAAGAACATTTCATGGTGAGTGAATAAAACTCTGGACATAATACGAATAAAACTATTCTATTAATATCCCTCTATAGTACGGCGAGCCGCAAACTTTACAGATAATGCCGATGTCCTTCTTTAGACATTTTACATGCCAAGAAGGTATATAACAAGAAAGAAAAAAAAGGTTTACACAGGGTCTTAATCTAAAAAAGAAACCTTAGTGTCGGTCCCTGCTGCACGTCTGCGCCGTTTCCTCCTCTATAATGTGTCCTTGAGGGTGTGAGTATGATGGCCATCTGTACGAAAAAGGAAAAGGAAAATAATCCTCGAAAAGAAGAAATCAATCTAATGTGGCCATAATAGGTTTGGTTCATTTAACGAACTTAAAGAAGATAAGTTTAGAGTCCGAATAGGGTCCAGCCGAACTATGGACTATATGTAGGTGCCCCCGGTCGCTGCTCAAGGAATTTTTAAGGCATATTTATGTACTCGAGGTAGATATGCTATCACCTTACGGGGCGGTCGACGAGGGCATAGCTGTCAATCTTGCTCATATTCATCTGACCTGCCGTACTGAGGCGTGTGCCTGACACATTTAGTTTTGTCCGATATCGATAGATTATCCGGCTTGAGTAGGCCGCATTGGACTTCGGCTGCCAAGGCCGCAGTGTACTCCTCCGTACGGAGAGAGCGCTCCATATTTCCATTGACCGTGATAACGCCACATGGTCCAGGCATTTTAAGCTTTTGATAGGCATAATGCGAGTCTGCATTAAAGCGGGCGAAGGCCTTTCTTACGAGTAGAGCGTCATTGCCACTTCGTAAAGGATCTGTGTTGAAGATTAGCTCTTCGCTTCGAAAGTTGTCCGGAGAACCGAATACAACTTCCAATGTTAAAGAGCCTGTGCAGCGAGCTTAAACGCCCGATATCACTCCTTTAAAGGTCGTACTGCTTGGCTTGATTCTTGATGGGTCGATCCCCATCTTGCGGACAGTGTCCCGATATATCAGATTGAGACTACTACCGCCATCCATAAGGACTCGGGTTAGATGGTATCCATCTATTAATGGGTCGAGCACTAAGGCAGCCGAACCCCCATGCCGAATACTAGTCGGATGATCCCTGTAATCGAAACTGATCGGATAGGCTGACCATGGGTTGAATTTTGGGGCGACATGCTCAACGGCATAGATGTCTCGGAGTGCGCGCTTGCGCTCCCTCTTTGGGATATGAGTGGCATATATCATATTCATTGTTTTGACCTCCGGTAGAATTTTTATCTGTCCCCCTATATTCGGTTGGCGAGGTTCATCCTCGTCTTCACTCTGAGGCTCCTTCCCCTTGTGTTCGGTGTTTAGCTTGCCGGCCTGCTTGAAAACCCAACAGTTACGGTTAGTGTGGTTGGCAGGTTTTTCTGGGGTGCCATGTATTTGGCAGGGCCTGTCTAATATTATGTCCAGACTTGATGGACCATCTTTGTTGCCCTTAAATGGCTTCTTCCGTTGACCCAGTCTGGAGCCACTGAATCTGGCGTTTACCGCTGTATCATTTGGGCTTCCAGAATTGTTTCGACGTTTGTTTTTGTTCGTCGTGGCCTTCCATTACCATCCCTGACTTTGGATGTTCCAGGGTCATTGGTGCTGCTATGAGCTAACCAGCTATCCTCACCCGTGCAAAAGCGAGTCATGAGTGTAGTTAGGGCTACCATTGTCCTCGGTTTTTCTTGTCCAAGGTGTTTGGCCAGCCATTTTTCCCGGATACTGTACTTAAATGCCACCAAGGCTTCAGCGTCCGGACAGTTAATGATTTGGTTCTTCTTAGGAAGAAACCGATTCCAAAGCTTGCGGGCTTATTCCCCGGGTTCTTGGATAATGTGACTTAGATCTCAGCGTCCGGGGGGCGGACATAAGTCCCTTGAAAATTGGCCCGAAAAGTGTCCCCAAGTTCTTCCCAACTCCCAATGGAGTTCTCTGGGAGGCTGTTTAGCCAATGCCGAGCTAGTCCTTTTAGCTTGAGGGGTAAGTATTTAATGGCGTGGAGATCATCTCCTCAAGCCATGTGGATGTGAAGAATAAAGTATTCTATACAGACGGCGGGATCTGTCGTTCCATCGTACACTTCGATATTCACGTGTTTGAACCCTTCCGGGAAATCATGACCCAACACCTCATCGGTGAAGCATAGAGGGTGTGAAGTTCCTCTGTATCTTGCTATATCGTGGCATATGTCCAATGGTTGTGGTGTTCGGCATTGACCCCGAACTGGTATGTCACCGGCGCGATTGGCTTGATAGCCGCCGTCCCGTGCGGGAGCTCATTCCCTAGGTCTGAATATAGACCTGGTCTTGCTAGCTTTTTGTTTAGGTCCTCACATAGATCATGTTTACGGACTTGTGCCGCACCCTCCTTTCCATTATGGGGTGGTGGTGCGGGCTTGTATACATTGCTAGCTACTCTGTCCCGTCCGCGGGGTGGTCGGTCCGGCCTCTTGGTGGTGTTATTTTTTAGTGGGATAGGTGCAACGGCCTCGTCGTCGTATTCGGGCAGCAGCTTGCGCTTGGGATAGCCTTTGGTTTGGCAGTTAAAGCCATATCTTTGCTGCTTTTTTAAGCTCCGTGCGGTGGCTATAAGCCACCAATGGGAGCATTTTTGTTTAGAGGGTTCTTCTGGGATGGTATATTCATTGTCATCCAGGCTAGCCACTTCTCCGGAGATCGATTCATAGTCACCGTCTTCGGCATCGCTGTCATCGGACTGCGGCTTCGGACTCTGCTCGCCGTCCTCTCGCTCCTCCTGCTCTATCGCTGGATCTGCGGGGTGTTAGGCTTGTTCCGAAATATCACCGTCATTAGTCACGGTGTTGCTGTCCTTTCCTTTACGGGATTTAGTTCGACGTTTTGGACACCGACGCTTCGGAGGTTCTTCGGCCGGCTTGTCCTCTACGGGATTGTTTTCGCCGTCGCCTTCCACCTCATTCGGTGTATCCACCATATACACGTCGTATGAAGATGTAGCTTTCCACCGCCCTGTTATGGGCCAGCTTTGATCTGGATATGCTTCAGCTTCGAGGTCCATCGTGCTTCAAAGTCTTCGGAAGCATAGTCAAGTAGATCGGTTAGATCTTCGACCATGGCTATCAAGTTGGTGGTGGGTGGGGAAATCAATTCTTCATCAGCCTCCAGTTCGAACCGGATATAGTGTTTTTGTGTGCTCCAACATCATAGAGTCTGCAGCTCCCATGGTGGGGTTGATCTTCTCATCTTCGGGTGACGCGATCTGTTCTGGATCTAGGGCTAGAGCTGTTGCAGGTGCTATCACTACAAGAAATCTGTTAATACGTGACGGTCATTAGCCGTCACAGATCATCCAAAAATGGTCATGTGTGCCCATCCGTGACGGATCTGAAATCCATCATGTATATCGCGTCATAATTTGACATTGTAGCTTGCATGACGGATCTTGGCCGTCATTCAACTAACTCAGGCCCACCCAAGCCCAAACTAGTCTGTGACGGAACACACTGTCATGGATCAATGCCACGTAGGATTTTCAATTGACTAACTGGAATGACGTGGCTACCTACGTGGACACTATATTTCGTCACTGAAACTGTCATGAAATTAGGATTAAATTTGCTCCCATGCATTACTTTCAGCCCAAATTTTATCAAATACACGTTTAGAATAATGTGTTCTGTAAATCGTAATGCCAAATTTGGACAATTTTGGACTAGTACAATATTTCCAAAGTGCCATATGTTACACAAATCAGTCAATATGCAACCATCCATAGGTATCTACAACCTAACAGCTTATAATATCCTCCATGAAATGATACATATATTGACAAAATATATCACACAACAAGGATTAGGAACCGGTACAATACAATTTACATCAACAAAACATAGACTAAGGTTGTCGCTCGTGTTCTTGTTGTCGACCCTCCTGTTGGCAACTATGTCATGGCGGATTCCGATGGACAGCAACAAGTAGCCTCCTACCAAATTCACAACAACATTAGACATTTGTAGATATGAATAGATAGTAGAAGAAGAGACTTAAAAAACAAATTACATGCTTTACATAAACCTTAAATCTTATCGTGCCTACAAATGAGAATAACAAAGTATCTAAGTATCTAGTATAAAACAACAATAAACATGCTACAAATTAGTCCAAATCTAAATGTCTCAAATGAAAGTCTAATCAGGTTGACCTATAAAGGAGGACATAATAGAACATACATTGCAGAACTAAAGTACTATAGCAGCAGCATTTGAGGCAATATAAATCTAACAAAAAGTGACATCGCCAACAAACTATATGCATGACGCGAAGCCACTGCTTGTCGACCTGGCTGGTGTAAGCTTCTAATGTTCATATCTCAACAAGTTTACACATGAAACTAAATATTTATCAAGGCACGGATAATATTTAACAACACTTACATGCCAAGTTAACTACAAATTTCATAAAAAATAAGTAAGAGCCATAATCACTAATAGATCTATAGAACCAAGTGGCAAATAGTTCTGTTAAGAGAAATGGTGGTTAGGATGTGAGATAGGCGAAGGAGATAAGTTATTGTTCCTGGAAAACTACTTGCAAGAAAACTGCCATGGTTAAGAACTAATTATGTGTCATTTTTCTTATGTAAACATATACACCGATCTACGTGTGAGAATATACCTAATAGGAATACTAGATTATCAAGAACAGCCAAGTGTACTCTATATTACGAAAATATATTTTACAATGAATCTAATGAAACTAATTCTATCGTGCAGATGTTGATATAGCTCCCTATAAATTTCATCAAATTCAATTAATATGAAATTGAGGAAGTAGTTATAAATAATTGCATTCAATGGTAGAGAAAGCAAGAATTAAATGAAATGTTGAAGGTGGAGAGAATTTCAATGTTACGTTGTACTTAAATTGTTTGACAAGGGACACTATTTCACAATACAGAAATATGTCACACAAGGAACACTGTTTCCACACTACAGAAAGGCAAAAATGCTAGAACTGAAAGCAACATCTAGTAATACATAAAGTGGATAACTCCCTTTTATTAGGCAGTAAGAAGAGGTGCAATTATACGTTTATCTTTTGGTTCTAGGAAGATACAAAAATGCACAGCAGAATAGAAGATACGTTTTTGTCCTAGGTTTTAAGGTACAAGCATAATCAAGACACAAGAACACCAGGCGATGGTCGAATCAAAACACATTGGAAAATAGATCTATTATATTAAACATAGCAATTGTTATGCAAAGACTTCAGAAACAAATTTGCGGTTAATATAGCAATATATCACCCAGAAGTGTTAGACCTTCACCAAACATTTTCCTGTCCATCAGCTGCAGAACTAAAACCTGAGAAATGACAGTATTAAAAAACAAGGCATAATGTTCAGTACAGAATGAATAAGTTGGAGATGTTGCGAACATGAGATATGCTAAGATAAGTATGATACTTTTCATGTTTGAAGATCGACCTTTCGCACTGATTATTGTCAAACATAAAAGATGGCAATAATACATATTTAGTGATTAGGAGACCCAGTTAATAATACAAGAAAAAAGGAACACACACACCATGCATCATAAAAGAATTATGCATCGATCATCCATTAGGGGTCCAAGATCATGTTATAAGTTCTCAAAATAATTCAGAATAGTTGCCACTTGAGTTGAGAGTCATCAATACCAATAGCAGTCAACTAAAACTACAGCTCCCTGATTGTCACTATAATTTTAATCAAAACCAAAAGAGATCAGTCAATTTACTGACTTATAGCCTAATTTGCTACTGGATAATAAATCTCATACCAGAGGGATTAATATTGGAAAAAGATTATATCATGAGTTACTAAGAGAAAACATACAAAATCAAGCAGAGGAGGGATGCAGAGGTCTTGTGCTCACCGGAGAGGATTGTAGGCAAGGCAGCGGTTGCAGTGCTGGTCTAACACCACCGGCGTGCGACAGAGGAGTTTACCACAGGAAGCACGACCGCGCCAGCAAGGCGGCATAGGTGGTCGGGGTCGCCGCCGCCCAGCCCAACGCGCACGCACCGACCTAAGGGGATCCATCCAGGAGGAGGATAGGGCGTGAAGGAGCGCTATGTACGACGGAGAGGTGTCGCTGGACATGCGTGGCCGACGAACGCGACACTGTAGCCGAAACCCTATCCATGGGCTAGAGGTCGTGGACGGGCGCCGGAGGTCGGGAGCGGCGGATCCAGCCGTACTGGAGAATGAATGGGTCGGGGACGAGCTCACGAGCATGTTGCGCGGTGGTGGATGTCGCTGGAATCAGCGAGCGTTGGTGGCGGCGCGGCGGTTCGTACGAGGGAGAGAGAGATGGGTTGACAGAGGGATGGATGGGTGGGGGTTGTGGCGGAGCTAGCAGCCGTCGGAGCTGTGAGGTGGGAAGAGGGGAGGGGAGGGCCTACGGTGAGCTGCGGGAGGAAGGAGGCGACAAGTTGGGGGCGATGCGTTGGAGATGATGTGGGATTGGGAGAAGGCTGCGACGGAGGGAGGGGGCTGAAGGGCAGGGTGTTAGGGTTAGGCTTTTATACGGGAACAATTAGCCGGGCTTTAGCGGGCTTGCGGGGCTGTACCAACTCATCCATGACTGTATCCGAAAAAGTCATCACTAATCCGTCACAAATTAACAAGTTTCTTGTAGTGTATTTCCTGATCCGATAAGAGAGTTACGTCATGATCATCATGGTGGCAGAGAGGGATTGCCGCTGGCTTGAATCCTGCGAAGATCAAGTCTCCGCGGATATCAGCAACGTAGTTCAAGCTCCCAAATCTGACATGATGGCCAGGGGTGTGGCTCTCGATCTGCTAGCCTTCAGTGTTGGCGTGAAGCACGAAGCCGCTCAACACGAAAATTAGGCCGGGAGGGAAAATCCCCTCGGCGTCGCCGTTGCAGTTGACGATGTGATCCATCAGTCCTTTCATAGACGACATAGTGGAACTCTCAGTGAAAGCACCAATGTCAGTGTCAAAACCGGCGGATCTCGGGTAGGGGGTCACAAACTATGCGTCTGAGGATCGATGGTAATAGGAGACTGGGGACACGATGTTTACCCAGGTTCAGGCCCTCCCGATCGAGGTAAAACCCTACTTCCTGCTATATTAGTATGGATGAATACGTATACAAGAGTTGATCTACCTCGAGATCGTAATTGCTAAACCCTAGGTCTAGCCTATGAGAATATTGTAATGATTCTTCTCTAGCCTCTACGGACCAAACCCTCCGGTTTATATTCACATCAGAGAGGCCTAGAGTTTGTACATATCATCTTGAAGAGGAAGGAAAATGTACACCCGAACCTAAAAGTTACCATTACGATAATACATGAGTCTTATCTAGATACGAGAGATGATATTCTATAATAATCTTCACGGCCCACCAGTTCGGCCCACCAGTAGTTTGTCCAGAACATGAGAATCCCCCGATTGAGGACTCCCTCGCCCACTGTTTTAGTTGGTGGTGAGAGGTATGCAACGGGGCTCCACCATTGAAGCATAAGGCCTCCGTAGCCTTCTGTAACCCGTCTTAGGGACTCTGCTCTGCTCGCTGGACTCGTCGTCCTCATCATGATCATCGTCTCCCACTTTCTTGTCACGGCCCCGAGTGGGCCTCTCTAGTTGATTATCTTGGCCGCGGCGACCACCTCGACCGCCACGTTTCTTGCCGGGCGCCTCGGCACCATCCGGGCCCTTCTCCTTATCACACCTCTCAAATTCAGCTTTCTAGTTCTCTGCTGTCGGATTCAGGGTTCCGCAAATCCCGTTAAGTTCGAACACAGGGACGTGAACGAAGATCTCTCCCACTCATGTCTACCTAGCGCCTCGTTCTCATCTCGGTGGAAAGATTCAAGCAAACAATGGATAGAACACACAAGAGTTTATCCAGGTTTGGGCCACCGCGTGGTGTATAACCCTACTTCCTGCTTTCGTGGATTAGCCTCGGGCGAGCCGGGATATAAGCTAGTAAAAGGGTTCCTAGGCTCAGGAGGTGAGCTCAGGAGCGTCAGGAGGCTAGTGTTCTTGCTCCTTGTGTGATGGCGGCGTGTCTCAGATGATGCTTCACAGTGGGAATCCTAGCGACTTATATAGGCGGCCAGGGTCCTCTTCCCCCGAAATGTTTAGGCGGGAAGGGATCCCACAACATCCATTTTTGAGCGGGAACACAAGGACGTTCTTATCCTGACAAAAGCGGTCTTCGCCTGCAAAACGATCAGGCGATGACACGGTGGTGGGCTTGACGGCGACATCCTCCTTGTCGCCTTGCGGTCTTTGGTCTCGTTGCACCAAAGGGGAAACCTTTACCCCGCTCCTTGGGAACCAATGGCTGTGCTGCCCCCTTTGCACCGAAATGGCAACAGCACCGCTGGCGCGGTGCGTCACTGCTGACATCACTGCCTCCTCCTAAGGCAGGCTTGGCCTTGGATTCTCCGCTCCTCTAGAGCGCTTTGCTGAGACCGCTCCCGAGGAGGTCTTGACGTCGTTCTCCTCGCGGGGCTTGGCCCCCTCGCGAGGGTCTCGGATAGCTGGTCGATCAGCTGGGCCGTGCCAAGCCGCTTGTAGGAGCGTGTCGCGGCCCGCAGACAGGCAAGTCTGGGTACCCTGGTTCCTAGGACGCCCACAGTAGCCCCCGGTCCCAAGGCGCGCGCGGAGTTGGCTTCAGGGCGAAGCCTTAGTCGAGGACGAAACGCCACGGGCCCCAAAAAGGCTCTGGGCCAGGCTGGCGCGGGACTGTTGGATGGGACGCGATCGACCCCGCTCCCCACGCCATCTTGGCAACCGTGCATCTTGACAAAAGGGGGCCTTCTCCACTGGGGGAGTTATCGCCCTCTTTCCTTCCTGCTGAGATTTCTTCCCCTTACGCCTCCTGCCTTGCTGCTTCCTTCGGCTCCATGGCGCTGATTCGCTGGTTCTCGGCCGCGGAGAAGGGGAAGAGCCCGATGGTAGAGCGTGAGTGGCTGCCCCTGAAGAAGAGGCGACATAGTTCTCCGTGTGCGTCCTTGAGACCATTGGACCCCCGCACATGGTGCACGTGGGCACCACCAGGATTTCCGCTTCCCTTGTACGCTCCAGCGGCAGGCAAATGGAGCGGGGGCGGCGAAAGGGGTGGCGCCATCCGTCGCCCGGAGAGACGGGCATCTCCCCGCGCCCTGCTATCATCCCATTCTGAGGATGATGCCCGTGAGTTCATCGTGTGGGCGGGGGGCCCTCCGCATTCATGGATCCTTCTTCCTCCGTTCCCGAGGGAGGTGCGCCCGGCTCGTGGCCGGGTGACGATGGAGCTGAGGCACGGGGGGTGTCGCCTTCCTCCTTCGCATGCCGACGTGGAGGTGATTTCTTCTGGCCAGGTTTTCATGACCTGGGGCTGGGGTGTGGTGCGTCATGCCTGTGCCCCCGCCGGGAGACACATTCTTCATTTCGCCTTGGATAAGACGGGCGCGATGACCTTCAAAGTCTTCGGGGCGGACGGCCCCCGGTTGCCGTGTGGTGCAGGGAATGGGATCGCCGGCGACCATTCCCCATGTCGTCTGGGTAGCGAGGCGCTCGCCATTGGCTACGTCTCCGACTCTCATGGTAGCAGTTACGCTACCCATGAGACAGCCTCGAGCTCCGATGAGAGCTATGAGCCGCCAAGTCGCCGCCCCTATCACCGGAGGGAAATGGTGTCCTCCCGGCGTCATCGTTGTTGATGGAGTTCGAGCCGCGTTCCTCGGGAGCGTCTTCCTTAGCTTAGTTCCTGCAGGGCATCATGGGGGGCTCCACAAGGGCATGTAAATTCTTGTAATAATTTTGTTATTGTCCGGCATTATAAACTTATCTTAGCGATTCCTGTGATCAGGTGGTTGTGGTACTTGATTTCCTGTTGCCCTTCCCTTGAGGCCAGGTTTTGCGTCCAGGTGCCTTCGTCAGGAGGTGGCGATGATCGCTCCCGTGGCCCTGGGGACAAAGGTCACGGGGCCGGTGGAGATGTTTCTCCGGGCCGCTACCATCGCAGCTGAAGAGGAGAAGACCGGTAATGCTGCGCTCGGCAATGTCTGGTCCGTTCCTGTTCAGAGAGAGAAGTGCGAGTGCCTCGAGGAGGCATAAGAACTTTGCTTGAATTTGAAAGACTTGGCATTATTGTACTAGCTAGATGATTTCCATGCTTGCTTCCTTTCATGTTTGCTTAGGTGCTCTACATCGTCACGGCCCAACCCCGCGCATACCTCGACCGCCATTGAGCCCTCCGGATGACCGGGGCTAGCATAGTAACTTGGCTCCCATTGATCCCTCTGGATGACCGGGGTTACCGTAGTAACTAGACTCGCCGTTGAGCCCTCCGGATGACCAGGGTTACTGTAGTAGCTAGACTCAAGGGATGAGGGGCTACGTGGTTAGTGAGGCCCATGGGTCGCGATGCCCAAGGGTCCCCCTTGACGTTCAAACGATCCCGTTTTCGTTCTGCGTCGACAGGGGGTCCCCCTTGATGATAACCCCGCGCATACCTCGATCGCCATTAAGCCCTCCGGATGACCGGGGTTATCATCATAACTAGACTCAAGGGATGCTGGGCTACATGGCCAGTTAGGCCCCTGGGCCGCGATGCCCAGGGATCCTCCTTGACGTGCAAACGGCTCTCATGAAGGAGAACGAGCACCATACCTTGCCCACGAGCCTTCGCCTGGGATGGGGGTATGAGAAGGCCAGGTGTCTAGGCACCTAGTAAGGTGGCGTCTACCAGGCGTGACCTGAGCATAGCCCCCGTGCCTAGCCCCCCTCGCGACACCCATCCAAGGAGAAGCTATGAGCATCGTGAGCTGAAAAGCTCCCTGAGGTTGGTGCGACCACTGGGGGCCACCCTCAGTTGTTTATAACTAGCACGGAGCATAGAGCTACCACACATGAGCGGAGTGTGGGCATAACCGCGCCTCGGTCGTAGCGGCCAGCGTGGAGCTTGGTGCTTCCACTGGTTCGTGGGCATAACCGCTCCTCGGTTTGATCTGCCAGCGCGGAGCTTGGTACTTCCACCGGACCATGGGAGGGAGCCTCCCACCGGGAGAGACTCCGGGGCATGTACAGCCCCGTCCTGACACGTGGCTTGCACGGTAGGATAACCAAGGTGTATATGGGCCCTCCTCAGGACGAGCTTAACGACTCTGAGAAAGTTCTCGTGAGCTTACGCATCACTCATGAGACCCTACCCTGAGGCAGGTTACGCCTAAGTCTTCTTTTGCAAAATATGAAAAGAGATGTGTTGTGTCGACCTGCGTCGAGTGCATCTCTAGTGGGTACCGCATGAGAAGGCCGCAGCACCAGCGACCCCAGGAGGTGACGTCATGGGAATAGCTATCAAGACAGAGCTCAGCCACTGGATTTGTCGACGCTGCAGGGACGGACCCGAGCACAGGCGTCTTGCCCAGTCTTCTCATGCAACGATCCAAAAGAAAAACAGCCGGCGCACGGTTCTCACATGAGAAAGGCACCTGCCACGGGCCCCTACTTACCCATCCACAATTAGCCCATGCGAGAACAAGGCACCAAGGACTATGGGAGGTGACGTCACGGGGATAGCTCGCGAGACAGTGCTCAGCCCTTGGATTTATCGATGCTACAGGGACGGACCCGAGCACAGACGTCGTGGCAATCCTTAATCATGGGGCGGTCGCGAGTGGGCTCACAAGGGCTCATGACCTTAGTGGCGGTGAGGACGCAGAGCATGCAGGTAATGCGAATGGAAAGAAACATCTAGCCTTGATAATGCAAAAAAAGAGGATAACCGCGGGGGAACATCCCCCAGTAGTCCGAGGATGATGCGGCCCGAGAGGCGCCCTCGTTTGGATACCTGAAGTGTCACCTGATACTTGTCGAAGGAGAGTTGGGGCAGCTGAAGATGTGAGCCGTGCGGGTCGCTCCCGAGGATCGTCAGGCTCCTGAGGCCCAGGGGCTCTGGAGACACTTAGCGGTCGCACAGGTCCGATTCCCCTTCCGTCCGGACCGCCTGCCACTGAGCCTCTCGAGCCCCCAAGGCCTGCTGCGCGAGATGCTGGAACGTGGCAGCTGCGTTGCGCAAGCCAAAGAGTGTGCGGACGTAGCTGCAGGGGAGGGCCCTCCTCTGGCCGACCGCCGTCGGCCAGAAGGGCTCCTGAGAAGTGGCTCGGTTGAGACCCATGTTGTCGACGCAAACGCGGAAGCAGTCGCTTGTGCTGTGAGCAGGTGAACTTGGGGTTGTGCGGTTACGCCCATCGCGGATGAGTCTTGCGTACTGAAGTTCCTCGATAACTTGGTCGATGAACTCCTGAGCCCCCAGCGCTGAACGGCTCACGCTGGGCTCACAAAAACGCGCATCAAGATACGCTTGCAGGTGTTGCTCGAACACCTCCCTCGAGGCGCCAGTCAGCCCAGAGACACTCCAGAGGTGAGCCCCTGAGCCCGTCACGAGAGGGGCATCTAGTGCGCCTCCCTAAGTGAGGGTGGAGGGCGCCTCGTCAGCAGGCGCAGGTCCTAATGCCAGGCCGTCGGGAGCCCCTGCATCCTAAGGTCTATCGATGGGTAAGTTCTTCTTCTTCTTGGGGGCGGTCTGCAGGGCAAGGACGGCTCCATCCTCATCGGAGTACTCGACCGCCGCGGTCTGGTAGGCACGCTCCAGGGAACGCACCGCTTCCTTCTCGTCGGAGGCGATAGTGATGACTCTGCCGCTCCCGGGCATCTTGAGGACGTTGTAGCCGTGATGGGTCACCGCCATGAACTTGGCAAGGGTAGGATACCCAAGGATGGCATTGTACGGGAGTTGGATGTTGGCGACGTCGAAGTCGATGAGCTCTGTGTGGTAGTTGTCGCGATCGCCAAAGGTGACGGGGAGACGGACCTGCCCCATCGGGAGTGTGGAGCCATCCGTGACTCCGTAGAATGGCTTGGTTGGATGGGGCTGATCGTAGGGAACCTAGAGCATCTCGAAGGTCTGGACGGAGAGGACGTGGAGACCTGCTCCGCCATCGATGAGGGTCTTGGTCATGAGGGCGTTGCTGATGGTCGGTGTGCAGAGCATCGGAAGGGCGCCTGGCGCCGCAGTGCACTTGAGCTGGTCCTTGGGGTCGAAGGTGGTGACTTGCTTGGTCTACCTGAGGTTGCGCGTGGCGTCAGGCTTGGGAAGCTCCGTGTTCACCTCACGGGCAAACTGCTTGAAGATGCGGTGGGAAGCTAGGGCATGGGCTACTCCCAAGATGCATGCAACCGCACGCGGCTCCTGGAAGCCCCCTGCCTAGTCTCCCTAGCGGTCGTCGTCGTTCCTCCTTGGTGGTGGCGGCAGTGGAGGGAGGCCTCCATTGCCCTGAGGGCGACCCTCACGAGGCTGGTCGCGCCATGGGGCGTCACGAGGCTGCTCCTGCCAGTGGTCTTCAGAAGGCTGCTCACGCCACCCTTGGCACAAGTTGCTGCCATCCCAACGTCCTCCTCCTCGGCCTCCTCCACGGTTGTAGCTGCGGTTGTCACGCTCGGGGCGCAGCCCGATGCGCCCGCCACACATCCCCCTAAGCTCCTGGCAGTCATTGGTCTTGTGGCTGTGGGCGTTGTGGAACAAGCAGTATGGTAGGTTGTCTCTGGGGAGGTCATCGTAGCCACAGCCAGGCTTCACTTTTGGTTCCGCAGCCAGCACGGCGGGTCCCTTGCGCTTTGACTACTTGGCCTTGGTCTTCTTGTCGTCCGCCTCCCCCTCAGGAAGCTCCTGGAGGGAGAGGCGGCCTTCCTCCGCCCTGGCGCAATTTGCCGCGAGCTTGAACATCTCAAGGGTTGTGCACAGGTCTTCGTGGATGGCGAGCTCCTCCCTCATCCTGACATCACGGACGCCATCGGAGAACGCAGAGATGATGGCCTCATCTGAGACCCTGGGGATCCGGAGTCGCATGGTGTTGAAGCGTTGGATGTACTTTTGCAGGGTTTCTCCCGGCTATTTCCTCGGGCGGCGCAGATCAGCAGCTGTCGGGGCTCGGTCACGGGTGCCTTGGAAGTTGGAGACGAAACGCTCGCGAAGCTCTTCCCAAGAGGAGATGGAACCCACGGGGAGGTTCAGGAGCTACGAGCGTGCGCCGTCCTTCAGAGCCATGGGGAACCAGTTCCCCATGACCTACTCGGTGCCGTTGGATGCCTCGATGCTTAGCTCGTAGAGTTGGAGGAACTCCATGGGGTCGGTGGTGCCGTCGTAGCGTTCAGGCGGGTCCGGCTTGAACTTGCCGGGCCAGACGAGGCGCCGTAGCTCAGGAGCTAGGGCGCTGCACCCGGCCACGCTCATGATCGCAGGCGCCCCTTGCGCCTGTGGTGCTTGTTCTCGAGGTGTTGGCGCCGCCACCTCCTGTGGCGCGCGGTCTGAGCGCTGCGGGCCAGGGGGCCCGCGAGCCCCTGCGGCAGGGTGCAGAATCACCTGGCAGCTCTTCTCGTCGTGCGCGTTGGCTTTGCGGGGTTGCTCACGTCGAGGGGCCTCACGCTAGGCCTCCTGACCGGTGTGGTGGAGTGGAGGCGGGGCCGGGACATCGTGGCCTTCGTTCCCCGCCGGGGGCGATGGAGGACGTGAGGAGTGTGTTGGTGCACGTGCTTCTCCGGCGGCGTTGACGAGCTCGGTGATGCGGTGGAGCCACTGGTCATAGAGGTCATCTGTTGGGTGGTAGCGCAGGAGCTCCCGCGCCATCAGCAGCGCAGGCTGCTAGTAGACCGGCCCACGGCGGACCAGCGAGGACGACGCTGCGGCCGGCGAGGGTGAAGGTGTTGCCGTGTGGCCATCCCGCCGCACGAACGGTGGCAGCGACGAGTCCTGCTGCTCGTGGACAGCCGGGTCGCTGGCGGCGTTGGCGATCGGCCAGTTGGGGCGGAGCGGTGCTTCGTTGCCCGTGGGCGCCGTCTGAGCAACGTTCGCAGCGCGGCCGGCGGCACGAACTCGGCATTTGTCCACCATAGTTGTGGAGCAGAGTCGACGACGAGAACACGACGAGGTCGTCGGAGAGGCGAGATTTCGAAACGCCCCCTACCTGGCGCACCAAATATCGGATTCATGGCTCCGCAAAAAACGTTAAGTTCAAACACAGGGGCGAGAACGAAGATCTCTCCCACTCACGTCTACATAGCTCCTCGCTCTCGTATCAGTGAAAAGATTCAAGGAAACAACGGACAGAACAGCCAAGAGTTTATCCACTTCCGGGCCACCGCGTGGTGTAAGACCCTACTTCCTACTTTGGTAGATTAGCCTCGGGCGAGCCGGGATATGAGCTAGTACAAGGGTTCCTAGGCTCAGGAGATGAGCTCAGGAGGGTCAGGAGGCTAGTGTTCTTGCTCCTTGTGTGATGGCGGGGTGTCTCAAATGATGCTTCATAGTGGGAATCCTAGCTACTTATATAGGCGACCAGGGTCCTCTTCCACCAAAATGTTTAGGCGGGAAAGGATCCCACAACGGCCATTTTTGAGCGGGAACACAAGGACGTTCTTATCCTGACAAAAGCTGTCTTCGCCTGCAAAAGGATTAGGCGGTGACACGGTGGTGGGCTCGACGGTGACATCCTCCTTGTCGTCCTTGCGGTATTCGGTCTTGTTGCACCGAAGGGGAAACCTTTGCCCCGCTCCTTGGGAACCAACGACTGCGCTGCCGCTTTGCACCAAAATGGCAACTGTGCCGTTGGCGGACGCTGGCACCCGCTGGCGCGGTGCATCACTGCTGACATCACTGCCTCCTCCTGAGGCAGGCTTGGCCTTGGATTCTCCGCCCCTTCGGAGCGCCTTGCTGAGGCCGCTCCCGAGGATGTCTTGACGTTGTTCTCCTCAGGGGGCTTGGCCCCCTCGTGAGGGTCTTAGAAAGTTGGTCGATCGGCTGGGCCATGCCAGGCCGCTTGTAGGAGCGCGTCGCGGCCCGCAGACAAGCAAGTCTGGGTACCCTGGTTCCCAGGACGCCGACATCTGTGAACAGCTCGACCTACCGGCAATTCTGGAGGTCATGGCCCTTGGTGCAATGGATCTTGCAGTACTGCTTGTCGGAGCTTCCTGGCTTGTCGGTAGCCGCCAATGCCCGACAGGCGGCGCACCCGGCAACTTCCTTGCCATGGTCGTCCGCCTTAGCCTTCTTGGCTGCGCCGGGGTCGTCAGATCCCTCGACGGCAAGCACGATCTTGCCCTTACGCTTCCTGTTGCGGCATCGGACCTTCTTCGCCGGGGCGACGGCATCTCCGTCTGTGGAGTCGGTTTCTGCGTCGGCGTCTTCGCCGGGGTACCCTCTCCCTTCTTCAGCTCGGACACATCTATCTGCCAGAACATAAAGCTCGGCTACATCTCTAACCTTGTTCATCACCAGTTCTTCACGAATCTTGCGGTTGCGCACATTCTGATGGAACGCACTGATGACGGCGGTGGGATGAACATCTGGGATGTTGTGCTGCACACGGCTGAACCTTTGTATGTACTTGCGCAGGGTTTCGCCGTCCTTCTGGGGGATGACATGCAAATCACTTTCCTGGCCAGGAGCTTGGTCGCCCCCGGTAAAGGCGCCAACAAACTTGTGGCACAGATCTGACCAAGAAGAAATTGAACCCACAGGCAGATGCATCAACCATGAAATAACATTGGGATTAAGCACCAGCGGGAAGTAGTTGGCGAGCACCTTGTCGTCTCGAGTGCCAGCGGCCTGGATCGCAATGGTGTAGACGTTGAGGAACTCCGATGGGTGAGTCTTGTTGTTGGACTTTTCTCCAATCTCAGGCTTGAATGTGAGGTGAGAGGGCCACTGGAATTGCCGCAGCTCATGGGTAAAGGATGGACAGCCCACCTCGTAAGGTAAGTTACCAGAGCCCCTCGGCGCTGGGCGGTCCATAGTGAGCCCCGCATGCATATTTGACTGATGGCGCACATCCCGATGTCGCTCGATAGTGGTTTGAGCGTCTTCCTGGGCTCGCTCTCGAAGAACGTGACGTTGGTTGCGGCGGGCTGACGGGTCGGACGACGCCGTGGAAAAGTTGTTATGAGCGTTGGCCGACGAGCCGACGGCTGCTGTTGTTGGCATGGGGAAGGAGAGTGCACCGTCGTCATAGCAGCTCCGGTCCTTCCACCATTGACGTGTGCTGGCTTAACAGGGCACCAACACGAGGGTTCTGCTAGTCACAGTTCATCTTTATTAGCGAAGCTGATGAGGCTCGGATGGTGGCTCTCCACTCGTCGAGCTTCTCCGCGGCGGGAGGAAAGTTGAGGAGTAGTTGCACGCGCGCCAACGCTTGTGCTAGCGTGGGTTGTAGTGAAAGCTGCAAGGACCGTGACACAGTCTTACTTCTAACCACATTATAAAGAGCTCTATCATGGTCCCACAATCGCATGCCACTTCCGCCAGTGTCAGGACGGGCATGCTGGCCCGGTGCATCTTGAGAGTGACAGAAAGGGCTCTTCCCGCGGCGGTGCTTGGGGGCACCGACGTCGCGGTATTGCTCGTCACGCATGAGCTAGGAACACCGCGAAGCGGGCACTAGCGGAGGTGTCCTGGAGGTCGCAGCGCCGCCCGTGGGCAGCATGGCAATGCCCTTGGACCCAGTGGCGTGCAGCTCATCGTCTTGGGCATGAATGAGGCCGCTTGCCTGGCTCCGATGGCCAGAGTGTCGTGGAAGCTCATGTGCCACGCGTCCGCCACCATCCGCGG
>LR738713.1:199704043-199731153 GCA_902687465.1 Secale cereale
GGACCGTGACACAGTCTTACTTCTAACCACATTATAAAGAGCTCTATCATGGTCCCACAATCGCATGCCACTTCCGCCAGTGTCAGGACGGGCATGCTGGCCCGGTGCATCTTGAGAGTGACAGAAAGGGCTCTTCCCGCGGCGGTGCTTGGGGGCACCGACGTCGCGGTATTGCTCGTCACGCATGAGCTGGGAACACCGCGAAGCGGGCACTAGCGGAGGTGTCCTGGAGGTCGCAGCGCCGCCCGTGGGCAGCATGGCAATGCCCTTGGACCCAGTGGCGTGCAGCTCATCGTCTTGGGCATGAATGAGGCCGCTTGCCTGGCTCCGATGGCCAGAGTGTCGTGGAAGCTCATGTGCCACGCGTCCGCCACCATCCGCGGCCGCCCCATCACCCGCCCACGGTGGCACGGGCGGTTGGGCCCAGACGGACCGATCGCTGCAAACCAAGGCGATGAAGAATTCGATGCGCTAACTCCTAGACCAGATTTTCACAACCTAGCACACCCTACCTGGCGTGCCAAAGATGTCGGGGAAACAACACCTATGGGATCCAGGGGACCCCTACTATGGTTGGCGGGGTGTAGCACTGCGCAAAGAGCACGTCTAGTCGATCAACGCGTGGGAATTTTTACCCAGGTTCGGGACACAAGTGATGCGTAAAACCCTAGTTCTGCTTGTTTGTGTATATTTGGTGTTCTTGGGCTCTCGAACTGGCTACAATGCATGACTATCCGGAAAGTCCGAATCATCCAACAGTATGCCTCGGGCCTCCTTTTATATGGCAAAGGGGTCGCCACAGTGGCACATAGGAGGTGGAAAGTCTCTACAGTGTACAAGTTTATCTCCTGACATCATGGGACAAACGCACTTAATGCGCCACCTATGTGTCCTTTAGCTTTATCGGGGACGGCAACTGAGCTTGTCTCGCTCGTCACCGCCTCGTCTTGCTCTGACGCGCGTCCAAGCTGACGAGGCATGCAACGCCATGCTGGCTACTGTCTGCCATGCTAGGGCAGTGGCAGGGTCTTCATGAAGAACTGCATGCCACCACGTAGGTGCTTTGCTAGTAGGCTTAGAGGCCACACACTGCCACGCAGGCACTTGTCCAGTTGGCGAGTTGGTTGCCGCATAGGAGTGGTTGCAGGGCAGTGAAACCTTGGTGGGCGTGGTCCTGGCTATGGCCCCGCAGACGACTCCGGCAAGGGACTTGCCGGGGTCTCGTGGCTGTCCCCGGCAAGGATTTTGCTGGGGGTCTTCGGTCGTCCCTAGCAAGGCTCTTGCCATGGGTCTTCGTCTTCTGGTCCTCATCTAGATTCACAGGCCTTTGGTCTTTACAAAGATCTGCATGCCACCATGCAGGCACCCCTGAATCTTGGTCTTGACGTTGTTGGTGGTGTCAAAGCCCTCAGGTTTAAGGGTTGCGGCCTTGCCGGTGTTGGACAAGTTTCCTAGGCAAGTCTCTTGCCGGGGCTATGTAGGCCGCCCCGGCAAGGTCGTTGCCGGGGGGGAGTCCATCTTGCCCCTCTGCTCTTTATGCCCTTGGCCTGAGTGTTGCCTTGGCAGACTCGTGCTTTTCCGTCCTCTGCCCCGCCAAGCATGGCCGCAGGTGTAGCTACAATTGCCCGTGCACAAGTAAAGGGGTGCAAAAAGGCCCCTACTTTTGTACAATGATAGACTTGCCTCACTAGGGTAGATCTTCACGAAGTAGGCGATCTCCTTGCCCTTACAAACTCCTTGGTTCAACTCCACAATCTTGTCGTAGGCTCCCAAGTGACACCTAACCAATCTAGGAGACACCACTCTCCAAAAGGTAATAAATGGTGTGTTGATGAAGAACTCCTTGCTCTTGTGCTTCAAGTGATAGTCTCCCCAACACTGAACTCTCTCTCACAGATTACGATATGGTGGAAATAATATTTGAGTGGAAAGCAACTTGGGGAAGGCTAGAGATCAAGATTCTTGTTGTTGGATTGAAATATCTTGGTGTCAACACATGATAAGGTGGTTCTCTCTCAGAAAATGAATAGTGGTAGTGTAGGCATGTTCTGATGGCTCTCTCACTGATGGAGAAGGGGTGGAGGGGTGTATATGGCCTCCACACAAAATCTAGCCATTACACACATTTCAACCAAGTCGGTCAGACCAAATAAATGAACTTGGTCAGACCAAAGCAGTTCAAAGTGTGAACGTTAGACATTTTGGTGGGACCGACATTATCAACTCGGTGAGAGCGATGAGTTAGGGTTAGGCAAAACCTCAACTCGGTTTGACCGATTACACAAACTCGGTGAGACCGATTTTGGTAATAGTCTAACAAAGTGTTGGTTAGGCAAACTGGGTGGGTCCAATTCGCTCATCTTGGTGTGACCGAAATGTTACGAAGAGGAAATAGAGAGTTTGCAATGCCAACTCGGTGGGACTGATTTGCTCATCTCGGTTGGACCGAAACGTTACGAAGAGGAACCAGAGAGTTTGCGTTCCCATCTCAGTGAGACCGAGATCCCTATAAGTGAGACCGAACTGATTAGGGTCTGTGCCAGTGGCTATGTAATGTGAACTCAGTGGCGTTTGTCGGATTTAGGGCTCCGCAACACCCAAGAAGTTCGAACACACGGGCGTGAACGAAGATCTCTCCCACTCACGACTACCTAGCGTCTCACTTTCGTCTCGGTGGGGGGATTCAAGAAAACAACAGATAGAACACACAAGAGTTTATCCAGGTTGGGGCTACCATGTGGTGTAAGACCCTACTTCCTGCTTTGGTGGATTAGCCTTGGGCGAGCTAGAATATGAGCTAGTACAATGGTTCCCGAGCTCAGGAGGTGAGCTGAGGAGGGTTAGGAGGCAAGTGTTCTTGCTCCTTGTGTGGTCGCAGAGTGTATCAGTCGATCCCCTTCACAGTGGGAATCCTATCTACTTATATAGGCGGCCACGGTCCTCTTCCCCCGAAATGTTTAGGTGGGAAGGGATCCCATAACGGGCATTTTTGAGCGGGAACACAAGGACGTTCCTAGCCTGACAAAAGAAATCTTCGCCTGCAAAACGACCAGGCGGTGACGCGGTGGTGGGCTTGATGGTGACATCCTCCTTGTCGTCCTTGCGGTCTTCGGTCTTGGTACACCAATGAGGAAACCTTTGCCCTACTCCTCGAGAACCTGCGGCTGTGCTGTCCCCCTTGCACCGAAATGGTAACTGCACCGCTGGCGGGCGCTGGCACCTGCTGGCGCAGTGCGTCACTGCTGACATCACTTCCTCCTCCTGAGGCAGGCTCGGCCTTGGATTCTCTGCCCCTCCAGAGCACCTTGCTGAGGCCGCTCCCGAGGAGGTCTTGACGTCATTCGCCTCACGAAGCTTAGCCCCCTCGCGAGGGTCTTGTATAGCTGGTCGATCAGCAGGGCCGTACCAGGCCACTTGTTGGAGCGCGTCGCAGCCCGCAGACAGGCAAGTCTGGGTACCCTGGTTCCCAGTACGCCGACAGTAGCCCCCGGGCCCAAGGCACTCACGGAATTGGCTTCGGGGCGAAACCTTAGTCGAGGACGAAGCGTCGCAGGCCCCAAAGGCTGCGGGCCAGGCTATTGTGTGACGGTTGGATGGGACGTGGGTGGCCCTGCCTCCCATGCAGTCTTGGTAGTCATGCGCATTACCAATCGCATGACCGGTAGGGCTTCTCGCTGCCGCCTCTACTTTCTGCCTTCCAATCGCTCCCTTTCTTCACTTGCCTTCTCTGCCCCTTCCCCTTTGCCATCATGCTACGCAAGGCAAAGAAGAGGGGGGGGGGCAGCGAGCCTGCCGCATCCCAGCCGGTGCTCGAGCCGGCGCTGGGCCGCTCCGTCATAGTGAACCAGGAGGGTCTGGACAAGGTGCGTTGCGCCTTGGCCGACGCATCTAATGATTCGGGGCTGACCCGGGTCTGGCATGCTTCCCGGCAGGTGGCGGAGCTTGGCGCCAACAACATCCAACTTCATCTCCATTCCATCTTCGTGGGTCTCCTTCCCCTTTCTCCGCCTTCTTCTATGGAGTGCTCACACATTACCAGATTCGGGCGTTACACCTGGACCCTGGGTCCATTGTCCTTCTTTCCGGCTTCGCATTCCTGTGTGAAGCTTTCGTTGGCGTTTCCCCATCTGTGGATTTGCTTCGCCACTTCTTTGCCCTCTCCTTGGTTGACACGGGGCAGCGCTTAGGGTGTGTGTCATTGCACACGGTGGAAGCGACTGCTGCCTCCGGAATTGACTTCTCGCTTCAGCCAACCACAGAAGGGTTTCGCCGGCGATGGGTGTTCGTTGGCGCCGCTACGTACAGCCCCCAATTCCATCTTCCTTATGCACCAGCGGTGCCGAACTTGAACTGGGGGAACGAGGCCCTTTCAGATCCGTGGGTGGAGCCAGTGATGCGCCGACTGGCCAACCTAAGGAAAAGCGGATTGACCTTGGCGATGGTGGTGAGGGACTTCCTTGTCCTCCGTGTCGCCCCACTCCAGCGCCATTCTAGCCCAATGTGAGTTCTTGATGATCGTGCGCGTCTCCAGCGGAAGCAGCTCCCTCCTGATACGCTCCAGGGGCTGCTGCGGCTGCTCGTCGGTGGAGTGCCTGAAGCTCGCCCGGGCTCTATGACTCCCTTGTACTTGGCTCCTGTAGCCGGAAGGGCTCTTGCTGAAAGGATGCCCGCTTCAGTGCGTGGGGGCTATTGCCGGGTGGCACCCCTGATCCTCATGACGATTCCTTGTTGGTATCAGGGCTTGCAAGCCCGTCCTTCCCTTCCGCGGCGGACGCACCTGGCAGAGCCCCTGGCCTGGGGTCAACTCCGTCTCTGGAGCAAGTCGGCGAAGCACAAACATTGGTGTCGACGATGGTGGCGGAAGGTGCCGAGGCACCGCCAGCTCCTGGAATGACTAAAGGGGAGGCGCAGCGGCCTCCGATAGAGGCGAGTCCGGGGAATACCGCATCAGGGAGTTGGGCGCCGGCTGCGAGCGCTTGCCGCGACCTTGCCCCGGGTCTAGGCACATCTGCCTCAAGCGGCCTCCAGTCATCCTTCGCGACGCTAGGCAAGAGGCAGAGGTTGAGGAGCATGTACGGCCTTGCCCCGAGGGCCCTGAAGAGGATGAAGCTGACTGTACCAAGCAGGTGCGTGTTCTTTGGCTCTTCATGTCTTTCCCAATATGGTTCTGCTGACCCCTTGCTCCTCAGAGTCTCTTTCGATTTGTCCTCGAGCCGCTCGATGAGGCTTGCAGGAGCCTCCGCCTGCATCTCTCCTCCAGACCGTGCCGGGCCTTCGGGAAGCCTCGCGCGTGCTCTTGAAGCTGCGCCTGGGTCTTATCGCACAGGTCGTGCTCTCAGCCCCCGAGCGCATCTGGAGCAAGGTAGCTCTTGGTACGTCGGGAGCCCACCCCGTTTCCCGCATCTTGCCTTCACTGTGGGACAACAAGCTCTTGAGGCAGCCCGAGCGGTTGTCCGCCCATCAGGACCACGCCTGCTCCGCGCACCGGAAGCACCATGCGCCCCCGGGGCTAGCCCCGAGGCGCACGCTGAATGTGAGGGAGAAAGGAAGCCCCCTTTGGGCCGCACGGATGTCGGGGGCGAGCCCGGTCATCTTCTAGAACAAGCACTGCGCAGGAGTGCGGTCCATCATGATTCTGTGAGGGAGGCGTCAGATGCCCTGAAGCGTCTCGTAGTCCAGGTTGCTGAAGTGGATGGGCCTGTTGAGGCCGAGGGTCTGCTTCTGGCGAAGGGTTGGTGCCAGCTGAGGACCGCCGTCAACCTAAGCCAGCTGCAGCACAAAACAGCCCTAAGGAAGGCGGAAGCTTCGGCTGCCGTGGCTCAGGAGGCTTGCGACCGTGCCCTGGAGGAGGCCCGAGACGCTGAGCACCGCTGCGCGGACGCCAAGGAGCATGATCGCGAGCTTGAAGCCTCGAGCGCCACGCTCGAGCGCTAGGTTCGGGCTCGAAGGGCTGCCCTTGTCGCACCTATGGTTGATGATGATAGCCCGGCGGGCCTCTCGACGCGGGAGGAGGCTCTGACACTTGAGGCGATGTAGCTAAACATGGAGCGCGAACGCTTGGAGACGATGGAGCGCTAGATAGCCGAAGTCGAGGGCAACCTTGATAATCGCGAGGTTGTCGCGAAGAAGGCTGTCAAGGAGGCAGAGCGTCTCTAGAAGGATTACCGCGAGAAGTGGGGCTTCACGAGACTCGCTTCGCTGACAAGCGCAAGGAGCTTTAGAAGGAGTTCACGGCTATTAAGAGAAAACTGGCGGATGTCGAGTGTCGTCTGCAGGTGTCGAAGAAGGCTCGCATTGCAGCCGAGCATCGCGAACGGGCGTCGAAAAAGGCATGTGCTGAGGCGGAACACCGCGAGCAGGCGTCGGAGGAGGCTCGCGCCACTGCCAGGGCGGAACTGTCCTGCTTTCACAAGCAAGTGGAAGACATTTCCGCCCTCGCGGCTCGTACTTCTGAGGAGGCTTCATGAGTTCGTGGGGTGCAGCACACCCGCTCGGAGATGTTTGTGGCCCTGCGGCACCGGGCCGGCCGGGTCCTAGGAGAACTTCTTGGCTCGGGGGTCGCCGGCCCTCTAGTTAATGATGACGTCGGGTATCTCGGGTTCTTTACCAGGGTGGTGGAGTGTCTTGAAGGCGGAGTCAGGAAGGCTCGGCAGCTTGTCAAGGAGCAAAGCCGCGTCGTCCTGAGGAGCGTGGTCTCCCGCATCTTCGGCAACTTGCATCGTCTTGACCCTCGTACGGACTTCGAGGCGCTGCTGGAGCCTGCGCCTGAGGCGGTCGCCGACCCCTTGGAGACTTGGGTGAGCGACCACGTGGACGCGTTGGTGACGGACCTCGTTCCAGCCATTGATGATGCGCCGCTGCTTGAGGGGAGTGACACCGACAGTTCCGGCGAAGGCGTCGATGCTTAGTCCAGTTCCTGCTGTAAATTTGTTTTTGGTTGTGGCTCCAGAGCCGGGTGAGATGGGTGTCACAAGGCATAAACTCTTGATGATGTAAATGAACACCGTAAGGATAGGTTTTTAGGCACTCCCTTGCTTGTTCCTGAGGCTGTGGCCTCAAGCCCTTGTTGCGTGTTAGGAAGGAGCGTCTGCCGACCTCATCCGGGCGCACCTCGCAAGTACCTGCTGTGAGCGCAAGAGTGGTTGGAGGTCCTGCCTCGGATCAGACAGAACGTGCGCCCATGCCTCTTCCCCTGCTCGCGAGGAGCGACAGGGCAGGGTCGCAGACGTAGCCTAGGTCGGCCGAGCAAGACGAAAAACGGACTGGCGAAGGAAACACGACGGAAATCGCAAAGCACAGACAAAAATTCTCCCCTTTATTCAAGAAACGAGTCGCGCAGTGGCAGGATCGGCTTGAAAAAGCAGATACAGAGGGAGCAAATGCGAATGGCAAAAAGGAGGGGCCGCGTCCGTGCCCTGAGCAGGTCTTCAGTCTTCTCCCCAGCGCGGAGCATAGGGCTACCACCGGCGGGTGTGGGCATAGCCATTGGAGGGCAGTGTCGACGGCCAGCGCGGAGCATGGTGCATCCACTCGACGTGGGAGGGAGCCCCCGAGGTCCTAGGGCGATGCTCCGGAGACTCCGAGGCGTGTACAACCCCACTCATTCTTACGTGAAGGTGTCATGACCAGAGATCTTCTGACGTGCCCGCCCCTTCGCTTTGAGGGCCCCGCCCCGCATTAGTCTGCTCCCTCATGAACTCACCCGAAGGTGGCATTCATGAAGTGGGACACTGCGCATGATGGGGGGATGGGACCTTGGCCATAGGCCCCCCTCTGAGCACCAGGCGCGCCGCTCACGCGATCTTCGAGCGCGCTTCGCCCCTGGGGACTAACGTCGTTCAGAGACGCGTCGTCCTGAAGTGCGAGGGGGACCCCGTCCTACCCACGCTCCTAATGGCCCCTGAGCTCTTCCTAATCAGGGTCGGTCCCAGCGGGTACGGGATTTCGTGAGCAGGGGGACGGAGCCGCAGTCTTGGGCCCTCCTAGTGAGCGTAGGACGGGCTGCAGTACCGCCTCCAAACGCACCGTCCGCAGCCCAGGGGATGGTATGCGGGGAGGCGCGGCGTCTTGAGGTTGAACAGAGGGGGAGAAGGCCCCTCCCCGCGCGCATCATACCGGCCGCCAGCGAGCCCCTGGTGAAATCCAGGGCGGGCTCATCCGCGATGGGTCACGCGCGGGGGGACGAGGGCCTGACCCGGGCCTTCCCTTCCCTTTCAGTCTTGATGCGGCAGCCAGAGTAGTTCCCTGGCCTGTCGAGGCTCGGGGCCAGAGACACTGTTGGCCGGAGGCTACGGCTCGTGCTGTGAGTGCCGGCCCCCGCAGGCACCAACGCGCATTTCATTTGCAAACCATGGCCGTGGGCGATGATGAAGAAGGGTTGAGGGCTAAGAGCGGGGGATCTGCCTCCCGACCTTCCACTCCTGAGCCTCCTGGTGCCGGCGCCTGATTGCACCCGGCGCTCGGCGTAGTCCTGGTGTCGCCTCCTGATGACTCCTCGACTGGGGCGGTACCTGAGTACAAAGGGCTTCGAGGCAGAGGGGCGGCGTCATACGCAGGGTTCAGCAGATCATACCCCATGCCGCCCTCGTAGGTCGCTGCGGGTCTTGACCATACGGGCGACCGGGTGTGGCTGGGGCGGCACCCGGTCCCCGACATCGTCGTGTGGAAACAGAATGGCTCGGCTCCGGTGCTGGCGGCGTCGAGGAGCTCGGCCACCCTGAGGAGTAGCGCGTCATGGACGATATCGAGCAACGGACACCTTAGTTGTTCCCTTGCCACCAGTTGCACGGCCCTCATGTTCGCCATTTCGCGCCGGTCCCGTGAGCTCGCTGTTGCGTGCTCAGCGGCTCGTGCCGCCGCGCGGCCTTCACGTCGAGTGGGCGGTGGGTGCTGCAGGTCACCCGGCGGCGGGTCGGTGATGCTCATTGTGCCATCGGCCCCGATCAAGGACGGGTGGCGGCGAGTCCCGCGGCCGAATGGCGATGCCTGAGCGGCGCGGATGCCGCAGGCTTCCGCGCGCGTCTGATGCACCTCTGCCATCGTGGTCGCGGTTTGTTGAAGTTCGGCGATGCGGGGTCAATGGACGAGAGCGGGACGAGGTCATCGGAGAGGCGAGATCTTGACACGCCCCCTACCTGGTGCGCCAAATGTTGGATTTAGGGCTCCGCAAAACCCAAGAAGTTCGAACACAGGGGCGTGAACGAAGATCTCTCCCACTTACGTCTACCTAGTGTCTCGCTCTCGTCTCGGTGGGGGGATTCAAGCAACAACAGATAGAACACACAAGAGTTTATCTAGGTTCGGGCCACCGTGTGGTGTATGACCATACTTCTTGCTTTGCTGGATTAGCCATGGGCGAGCTGGAATATGAGCTAGTACAATGGTTCCCGAGCTCAGGAGGTGAGCTCAGGAGGGTCAGTGTAACACTCCAAATTTTTGGGGTTCTTCTCCCAAACTTTTGGTCTTTTGGAAGGGGGATGTTTGATCTTCTCTTGAAACCCTTCTAAAATCTCTTCTGACCAAAGTTTGTGTGTTATTCTCAAGCTTGATTTTTTTGGTCTTGAAAGCTTCTTCTTGTGTTAGCTCAACACAAGTTGTTTTCATAGGGATTTGTTCGATTCTTTTCCCTTCTTGATTTAACCATCATAGGTTTAACCTTGGGCTTATCTTTCTCTCCAACTTTCATCTTGCCTTAACACCCAACAGAAATAATTCTCTCCAAGACCTCCTCTTCACCTTAGGACAAGTCTCACATTAATTCCAGTGTGTTTCAACCTTATTGGAATTTTTTCCTCTATTTATTTTACTCCAAAAACAATTTCTGTCCATTAAAGTGGACCTTGGTGATTTACAAAGGAACCACCATGTCCACCTTGTTAATTGATTCCAAACTAACTTCCCTGGATAGTCCTTAGTACCGACAACCTAGATCCATCTTGTTTCACTGGTCCACTGTTCAAAATTTTCAAATTTCACCTGCTGCAAGTTTGGACCAGATTTGCAAATTTTGGTGAAATTCATATTTCTCTTCTTTCAAAAATTCTGTGAAAATTCAGGCAGCCTCTAGATGCATCAAGATGCCACTCCACCAATTATCAGCCCCAGAAACATTTCCCACATGCCAGAATCATTTCATGGAGCACCTGGCCTGCACTGTTCTGTCAGTTTCAGAAACTGCTAACTGAAGATCACAGCCGACAGTGCAGTTCATCAGTTTCGTCAGAGTCGCAGCGTCAATCTCGCCAGGGCTCGCCTTGGATCGATGCTCACTGCACCTCCTTCTTATCCAGCACGCCGCACGCTTGCTTGGTTGCTTCTTGGCGTCGGTAGCGCCCTGGCCCGCCCACGCCGGCGTCTTCCGCGGCGGTAGAACCTCCCGTGGCGGCCGACAGGAGGCATCCTACGGCTCACCGCCGTTTGGCACCGCCCAAGCCACCCGAGAGCTCCACGTGGCCTTCTCCACTGCCAGCGCACGCCTGCAGCACCGTCGCTGTGGCCTGGCGCGCACAGAGCGCGTTCTCTGCCACCGACATACCGCACGGCCGTTCCGTCGAGAGCAGACCGTAATCGCCCCTCCCCTGCTAAGTTAGACACGGGAATGGAACCAGTACATCTCCTAGTCGATGCTCAAGCCCCTAAACCCACCGTCCAGCCACTGCGTTGCCGTAATCGCTCGCCGGACTTATCCCGTTTACGGCAACCGCCTCGGGCCGGCTATATAAAGCGCCCCCGAGCTCTCTCTCGAGCCCGCACACCTCCACCATCTCTCTAGACCACACCTTGCCTCTGGAAGAGCCCCGAGGGGCCCTTCTTCCTCAACTCCATCCAACTCCGTCCGCCTCGGGCTCCAGCAACGTTCTCTCCGGTGAGAACTCCTCCGCTGCCCTAGACTCGAGCGTAACCTCCTAGCACCTACCTAAGCCTAACCCCCACTCCAATTTGACCCCAAGAGCTATCTCCGACGAGGCCCACGACCACCCGAGCCGCCGTCCGCCGGAGACAGGGTCGCCGTCGACGTGGGGCTTGCCGACGGTCAACTCCACCACCCACCGACGTGGAAGAACACCAGGAAGCTGTACGTACCACTCCCTTCCCCTAACTCGCCGTGGATCGACGCCGGCGACCACCGCAGCTTCTGGCGCCGGCGCGACTCTGTTTCAGTGTTTAAACCCGACGAGTTGGACCCCCTCGTCAGCATCTCGTTTCCCTCCGAAATGTTTTTCTCGAAAGCGCCTTCGGGCAAAGTACATCTTCGTATTCAGTTGGCGTAGTGCGTACCGGTTCGCTTTTCTGTTTTCTATTCTAGCCCGTGGAAACTTTCTGTTTCATTACAGATGAGTCCCGAGACAGAAACTCTAATATCTTTTTAACTAAAGATGATTTTGAGTTGATTCTTTGACTGTCCTCTTTAGTTTTTTGTCTAGTTTTTTGTCATATTTATGTGAAAATATTTCGAGCAACTTTATTTGCATGCGCGATATTTATGTTAGTATCCATTTTGTTTGAATACGTAGATATCGAAGGACGTGACGGAGCCACGAACCTCACCGAGTTAGACTCCGACTACTCCGTACCAGGCAAGCATGTTTGAACCTTTGATATGATGAGTGTGTTGCATGTTTGCTCGAGTAGTTCTTTTCATAGCATGGTCATATAAGCATTTGTGTATGGTTATATTTCATGCAAGCAAGCTTCGGGTGAGCCCCGTATGATAATGGTTGAACCACCTTGATCATGTGGTGACATGATGGGTGGTGTACTGGTATTGTTGGAGCATGCCAGTAGATGGTTAATTTAGTATCAGCATGGATCAAGTCGTGATCCCGCTCATCTCCTTTTTGGTACTGTCATATGCAGTCTGTTATGATTACGGTCTAGTCAGTTGCAAACCACTTCCCGAGTACACACCAAGTAGAGGGGCCGGGATGAGGGTTCCATGGCCCTGGATTAAAGCCCGTCATCCGGTCAGGGGGCATGGGTGTTTCCGGTTGGGACCGAGAGGGGGGCACCCCATAAAACGCGCGTATATTAATTTGATCCCATGCTATTCGAGGTTGTAGCCTCCCCGTCTTAAAGTTTTTCGTGAATGTTGTCACGGGTGATTCCGGACAGCAGGATGTGAAATGGGTGTGTACTGGTCAGTTGGGTTTCTACTAAAACACCTTAGACGGAACTAGTCCCTGTGGCTAGTGGAATCCGTTGGCTATGATAAATAGTACAAGCTCTGCAAAGTCAAATCTTCCGAGTAGCCATGTGCATGGCCTAGGGTCAATCTTCGTGACAACCCCGGTGACCGTCTCTAGTAATTTCTTGATAGTAACAAGAGTGGTGATTTTGTCAAGTTCATTTTGGGTAGATGAACTAATCAGTTATCTCTGTATTGATTTACTACCTGGAATATTTCACCGTTATACTGCTGTTTATATAAGCCCTCTATGTGATGTCGCTCAGATGTCTGACTGTGGCATTCTTGTTATTTATAAGCCCTTTATGTGATGTCGCTCAGACGTCCGACAGTGGCATTCTTGCTACTTATTTTCATTATAAGCCCTTTATGTGATGTCACTCAGACGTCCGACTATGGCATTCTTGTTACTTATTTTCATTATAAGCCCTTTATGTGATGTCGCTCAGACGTCCGACTGTGGCATTCTTGCTATTTATTTGTATTGTATGCCCTTTATGTGGTGTCGCTCAAACGCTCGACTGTGGCATTACATTTATTTATTCCTCACGAGGCGTCACTCAGACACTCGTTTGGTTTCCTTTTATTTATCTTATGGATTTCGGGAGGATTACCGCCTGACTTGTATTTTTCGTGCAGCACAGAAATATTATTATCCGGTCGCATTTTGCTAGAATACTCATATACATCATGCTTGCATTTATTATATCTTAAGTCCGAACTATTTTGCGAGTACATTCAAAGTACTCACCTGGCTTATTGATTTGGCCAGATGTGGACGAAGGCGATCTCATGGATGAAGAGTTCGATAGCGAGTCCGACGTCTAGTGGAGTCCCAGTTAGTCTCTTGCGATCCTGGAGTTGATCACTGTTATATAACCGCTTCCGCCAACCACCAAATAAATTCATCGGGTCTCACTCCGACACTCGATGAACTGTATTATATTGGAGTCACGTCACCCACTACGCTGTGACATATCCATCACCTTTTTATTACGAGTTAGTAGTATGCCACCCTACCATTGTGTCATATCCGCCTTTATGTACTATATTGGCGCACTTGTAATAAATGGTTGAGCAACCTCAGCTCAACCTTGTATAATATTCAGTATTCTGGAATTCTGTATCAAGGAATGGTCTATCTGCAAGAAGTATTCTTCCTTGCTGGTTTAATAAAAAGGTCGGTCTGTCGGTAATTATTTTACTGAAAAACCGGTCCTGACAACCTTGGTACCAGAGCTAGGCTGACTGTAGGAAACCACTAGGTGCGATCGCTAATCGATTATTAGCGTAATAATTGCTATTCAGCATTTTTGCATCTGTAGCAATTTTCTGTTAGTCATCATAAATTTATGACTTGACTCTTCGGAATTTTTGTCTACTTTTGTAGATGGCCAGCAACGACTGTGATGCACAAGTGTTCGCCAACATTCCTGAGGGGTTTGTCAAGCTCCTCTTCGCCATCACCAAGGTCGCGATTGGGCCATCAACCCGTCCAGAGTTTACACTCTACCGTCACAAGCTCAACGACAGCGTGTCAATGCACCAGGCCGTGGTGCACTTCAAGGGAGGGCGTTCTGAAGCGCGCCGCTTCCGATTTGTGGCCAGGGCCATGCCTACGGAGAGGCATGCCATGCAAATGGCTGCCCGTGAGGCGATAGCTCATCTCCGGGATATCCTTCCTTCAATGAAGACTCGTCGCTACCGTTACCTCCCATGCCACGTGCCCTACACGTGCCACTATGCGTTTGCTTGTGCAAATGGGGAACATGATGAAGCCATCGAATCAATTGTTGAGTACCTCAAGGCACTTGAGGCAGCCTTTGATAATCTTGTGGACGACTTGGTGGCTGCTCGTATGGACTTGGTCCAGAGTGGTTCCGCCAACAGGAGGGAGCTACTCCATACTGCGCCACCACTGACGTTTGTCTCGTCCCTCGCGTCCTATGCACCTTCCATCTTAGCTACCGCTCGCCGTCTGCCTACCACTGAGGAGTTTGACCAGGTCATTGCTCCTACCCCAGTTAGAGCTGCACCACCTGCCGCACCTGCATCAACGCCTCGTACCCATACTCCACGCCTGGAGCCTATTAGTGAGGAGGAAGTTGAGTCTCCATCGCCACTGGGCCTCACCCTTGACAGGCCGAGGGAAATCTTCAACATCTCCGACTAGTGAGTCTATCCGCGACGCGTTATGCTCGCATGTAAGATATGTACTAAGCAGTCCTTCTCCGTGCACAATCAAGTTTATTTTAACAATTTCTTTGGAGCTCGTGTTTTTGTTGCTTTTGCAAATCTTGGTTTATTTTGCTGCCCGGTTCTTCTCATGATTTCCGCAATAATACCGCAGAGTAAGAAATGACTCGTCCCTGGACGCGTTCCATGCCAAGTCCCCCAGAGGAAAATTATGGCACTCAGACAGGAAACAATTTCACACAGGGGTAGTCAAGTCAGCAGGGCAGCGAAACAGCGTTCTCTCAAGTATGCTGTCTTTACGAGCAAAGTCAGCAACAACATCAGGAAATGATGAACCATGTCATTAACATGGGAAATCACCGTGAGCCATACCAACAGCACTCAAAATTATCTGAATTTCAGAAGACACGTCCGCCAACATTTTCTCACACAGACAGACCTCTTGAGGCCGTTGATTGGCTTCGAGATATTGAAAGGAAATTAATTGTGGCACAATGCTCAGACCGTGAAAAGGTACTTTACGCACCACATTATCTTACTGGAGCAGCCGCGTCATGGTGGGAGAATTTTCTGCATATGCACCCCAACATAAATGATATCACCTGAGAAGATTTCAAAGAAGGCTTTCGTGGGGCGCACATCCCTAAGAGCATTATGAAGATCAAGAGAAGAGAGTTTGATGACCTCAAGCAAAGGGGCATGACAGTAACTGAGTACAACAGCCAGTTTACTTAATTATCCCGTTATGCCAACGAAGAGCGTATGACTGAAACTAAGAAGATGGAAAAATTCCTGGACGGTCTGGCACCAGCACTCAAATGCCAGTTAGTCGTACACACTTTTCCAGATTTCAAGACACTAGTGGACAAGGCTATTACGTTGGAAAATGAAGGTGGCAGTCTGGAAGACATTCGCAAGAGAAAAAGGGATCAGACCAACCACCCTCGCAACAATGGGAATAAGGTAAATTTCAAGAAAAATGGGGCGAGCAAATCCATGACAAATGATACACGTTGTAGCAGGAATTTTCATGCAAGGGACAAGGATTTCACCTATCGCCCAAGCGTTACTTGCTACGCATGTGGAGAAGAGGGACACTATGCTAAACAGTGACCGAAGCCAAGAAACTCAGCACCGAAGCCTAACAGCAACAGAAACAATTTCGCGCCCAAGCGTAACAACTTCAACCCCAATAACAATCACAAGAAAGGCCACCTGAACCATGTGACCAAGGAGCAAGCACAGGATGCCCCGGATATCGTACTCGGTACGTTCCCTGTCAACACAATACCTAGCATGGTTTTGTTTGATTTTGGAGCTTCTCATTCGTTCATTTTGAAGAGTTTTGCTTTGCAACACGGTTTTTCGATGCTTCCCTTGGGAAAGTCAATGACCATCAAGTCTCCCGGAAGTAAGCTGAACACTCAGAATTACTGCCAAGGTTTAACCATTGAAATTGAAGGGTTGAACTTTCACGCAAACCTCATCGTGTTGGAAAACAAGGGGCTGGATGTTATCCTGGGTATGGACTGGCTAACCACCAACAAAGGATTTATCGACTGCTTCAACCGGACTGTGATTCTTACTCACCATCACGGAAATACAATAAGAGTCGCAGCTCAAGAAAGACCAGTATCGCGGTAACCAAAATTAAACAAGGTTGACAATTCTGAGTTAAGCAAAGTTCCAGTTGTATGTGAATTTCCGGACGTATTCCCGAAGAACTACCAGGCATGCCACCAGACAGGGAAATAGAATTTATTATTGAACTAGCGCCTGGAACCACCCCCATATACAAGAATCCATACAGAATGGCACCATCCGAGTTGGTTGAACTAAAGAAACAAATAAAGGAATTCTGGACAAAGGATTTATACGGGCCAGCTCCTCACCTTGAGGTTCGCCGGTATTATTTGCCAAAAAGAAGGATGGGACTATGAGATTGTGTATAGACTACCGAGCGCTCAACATGGTCACTATCAAGAAAAAATATCCGATGCCACGGATAAATGATTTATTTGACCAGCTCGCGCAAGCCAAGGTTTTCTCAAAAGTTGATTTAAGGTCAGGTTATCATCAATTAAAAGTACGGACAGAAGATAACCCAAAAACAGCATTCACCTCCAGATACGGACTATATGAATTTACAGTAATGCCGATTGGACTGACCAACGCCCCCGCATATTTCGTCCACCTCATGAACAAAGTATTTATGAAATTCATGGACAAATTTGTGGTGGTATTTATTGATGATATATTGGTATATTCAAAGACACTAGAAGAGCATGCTGAACACCTCCGTATTGTACTGGGAGAATTAAGGAAACATCAACTCTACGCCAAATTCAACAAATGTGAATTTTGGTTGAGGCAAGTTGGTTTTCTAGGACACATATTGACACAAGAAGGAGTTGCCGTGGACCCGGAAAAAGTCAAGGCTGTACTTGGTGGGAAGTCACCGGCCATTATAACGGATATACGAAGTTTCCTCGGTATGGCTGGATATTACCGAAGGTTTATTGAAGGATTTTCCACCATAGCCAAACCAATGACACAGTTACTCAAGAAGGATAAGAAATTCGTATGGACCGAAGCGAGTGAGAAAATCTTCCAGGAACTCAAAAAGAAATTAACAACAGCCCTAGTATTGGTTGTACCAGACATACACAAGAGTTTTGAAGTATATTGCGATGCATCCCGAAAAGGTCTCGGATGCGTACTAATGCAAGAAGGTAAAGTAGTCGCCTACACTTCCCGGCAACTACGGAAACATGAAGAAAATTATCCTACTCATGATTTGGAATTGGCAGCAGTCATTCATGCACTCAAGGAGTGGAGGCACTTTTTGCTTGGAAATCGTTGTGAAATATATACGGGCCATAAGAGCCTGAAATATATTTTCACGCAACCAGAACTCAATTTACGACAACGACACTGGCTGGAACTGGTAAAAGATTATGACGGTTGCATCCACTATCACCCAGGAAAAGCAAACATGGTAGCTGATGCTCCAGCCGTAACCCCAGCCCGAACAATGGCAGCCTAGAGAACCTGAGACCCGAGTTTCAGCAAGAATTCGCCAAGCTCAACTTAATGATGGTCACTGAAGGCGAAGTGTCAAATCTGGAAATACGACCTATGCTAATAGAACAAATAAAGAAGGCTCGGCATGGGCACCCCAGCATCGAAGGAATAAAAAGAAAAGTAAGTCAGGGCCAGGCCTCAGAATTTACCATAGACAGTGAGGGAATATTATGGTTCGGAGACAGGCTTTGCGTACCAAATAGCGAAGACCTTAAACAGCAAATTCTAGCAGAAAGCCACACCGCTCCATACTCAATTCACCCTGGACGGACTAAAATGTACAAGGACATTCAGGAAAGATTTTGGTGGCACGGTATGAAGAGAGATATAGCCACATACATTGCATGTTGCGATTCATGTCAACGCATGAAAGCCGAGCACCAAAAATCCGCAGGACTGTTACAGCCAAACAAGATACCAGAGTGGAAATGGGACGATATTGGGATGGATTTTATTGTTGGACTGCCACGGTCACAGCACAGAAATGATGCTATATGGGTCATCACAGATAGACTGACCAAGGTGGCACACTTCATTCCAGTCAAGAAAACCCACACCACCCAAAAGCTTGCCAAGCTTTACCTCGCATGTATAGTATGCCTACATGGGGTTCCAAAGAGTATAATATCCGACAGAGGTACTCAGTTCATCTCCAAATTTTGGGATCAGTTGCAGCAGGCCCTCGGAACGCAACTAACATTCAGTACAGCTTATAACCCCCAGACTGGAGGACAAACGGAACGAGTAAATTAAATACTAGAAGACATGCTAAGGGCATGTGTCCTCACCTATGGGACCAGTTGGGAGGCAAGCTTACCGTATGCCGAGTTTGCATACAACAATAGTTATCAAGCCAGCCTGCAGATGGCACCGTTCGAAGCCTTGTACGGACGAAGATGCTGTACTCCATTAAACTGGTCAGAAACAGGGGATAGTCGTATCTTCGGCCCAGATATGTTGAAAGAAGGTGAGGAAAGAGTTAAAATAATACGGGATCGACTCAAAACAGCCCAGAGCCGACAGAAGAGCTATTACGATGAAAAGCATCGGGATATAAGTTTTGAGCCCGGTGAAGACGTATACCTACGTGTATCACCTATGAGGGGACTGCAACGATTCAAGGTCAAAGGGAAACTAGCACCATGATTCATCGGACCCTTCCGTATAGTTGCACGGAGAGGCACAGTGGCTTACCAGTTGGACCTTCCCAAGGAACTGTCAGACGTCCACGACGGGTTCCATGTCTCGCAACTACGGAAGTGTGTAAGCAACCTAGAGAAGCATGTGTCACATGAAAGTCTTGATGTGCAACCAGATCTCACCTATCGGGAACACCCAATAAAAATATTGGAGGAGTCTGAAAGGAGAACCTGTCAGAAGACTATTAAATTTCTCAAGGTTCAGTGGAGTAATCATACAGAGGATGAGGCAACATGGGAAAGGGAAGATTTCCTTCGGACAGAACACCCACACCTATTTGAGGATCAGCTGAAATCTCGGGGACGAGATTTTTAGTAAGGGGGTAGGTGTTGTAACACTCCAAATTTTTGGTTCGGTTTTTCTCCCAATCTTTTGGTCTTTTGGACGGGGGATGTTTGATCTTCTATTGAAACCCTTCAAAAATCTCTTATGACCAAAGTTTGTGTGTTATTCTCAAGCTTGATTTTTTTGGTCTTGAAAGCTTCTTCTTGTGTTAGCTCAACACAAGTTGTTTTCATAGGGATTTGTTTGATTCTTTTCCCTTCTTGATTTAACCATCATAGGTTTAACCTTGGGCTTATCTTTCTCTCCAACTTTCATCTTGCCTTAACAGCCAACAGAAATAATTCTCTCCAAGACCTCCTCTTCACCTTAGGACAAGTCTCACATTAATTCTAGTGAGTTTCAACCTTATTGGAATTTTTTCCTCTATTTATTTGACTCCAAAAACAATTTCTGTCCATTAAAGTGGACCTTGGTGATTTGCAAAGGAACCACCATGTCCACCTTGTTAATTGATTCCAAACTAACTTCCCTGGATAGTCCTTAGTACCCACAACCTAGATCCATCTTGTTTCACTGGTCCACAGTTTAAAATTTTCAAATTTCAACTGCTGCAAGTTTGGACCAGATTTGCAAATTTTGGTAAAATTCTGTGAAAATTCAGGCAGCCTCTAGATGCATCAATAGGTCACTCCACCAAATATCAGCCCCAGATACATTTCCCACAAGCCAGAATCATTTCATCGAACACCTGGCCTGCACTGTTCTGTCAGTTTCAGAAACTACTAACTGAAGATCACAGCCGACAGTGCAGTTCGTCAGTTTCGTCAGAGTTGTGGCGTCAATCTTGCCAGTGCTCGCCTTGGATCGATGCTCACTTCACCTCCTTCTTATCCAGCACGCGGCACGCATGCTTGGCTGCTTCTTGGCGTCGGTAGCGCCCTGGCCCGCCCACGCCGGCGTCTTCCGCGGCGGCAGAACCTCCCTTGGCGGCCGACAGGAGGCATCCTGCGGCTCGACGCCGTTTGGCACCGCCCAAGCCACCCAAGAGCTCCACGTGGCCTTCTGCACTGCCAGCGCACGCCTGCAGCACCGTCGTCGTGGCCTGGCGCGCATAGAGCACGTTCTCTGCCGCCGACGTGCCGCACGGCCGTTCCGTCGAGAGCAGACCGTAATCGCCCCTCTCCTGCTGAGTTAGACAATGGAACCAGTACATCTCCTAGTCGATGCTCAAGCCCCTAAACCCATCGTCCAGCCACTGCGCTGCCGTAATCGCTCACCGGACTTATCCTGTTCACGGCAACCGCCTCGGGCCGGCTATATAAAGCGCCCCCGAGCTCGCTCTCGAGCCCGCACACCTCCACCATCTCTGTAGACCACGCGTAGCCTCTGGAAGAGCCTCGAGGGGCCCTTCTTCCTCAACTCCGGCCAACTCCGTCCGCCTCGGGCTCCAGCAACGTTCTCTCCGGTGAGAACTCCTCCGCCGCCCTGGACTCGAGCGTAAACTCCTGGCACCTACCTAAGCCTAACCCCCAGTCCAATTTAACCCCAGGAGCTCTCTCCGACGAGGCCCACGACCACCCGAGCCGCCGTCCGCCGGAGACAGGGTCGCTGTCGACGTGGGGCTCGCCGACGCTCAACTCCACCACCCACCGATACGGAAGAACACCAGGAAGTTGTACGTACCGCTCCCTTCCCCTAACTCGCCGTGGATTGGTGCCGGCGACCACCGCAACTTCTAGCGCCGGTGCGACTCTGTTTCAGTGTTTAAACCAGACGAGTGGGACCCCCTCGTCAGCCTCTCGTTTCCCTCCGAAACGTTTTTCTGGAAATCGCCTTCGGGCAAAGTACGTCTTCGTATTCAGTTGGCGTACTGCGTACCGGTTCTCTTTTCTGGTTTCGATTCTAGCCCCTGGAAACTTTTTGTTTCATTACAGATGAGTCCCTGGACAGAAACTCTAATATCTTTTTAACTAAAGATGATTTTGAGTTGATTCTTTTTTGTCCTCTTTAGTTTTCTGTCTAGTTTTTTGTCATATTTATGTGAAAATATTTGGAGCAACTTTCTTTGCACGCGTGGTATTTATGTTAGTATTCGTTTTGTTTGAAAACGTAGATACCGAAGGACGTGACGGAGCCGCGAACCTCACCAAGTTAGACCCCGACTACTCCGTACCAGGCAAGCATGTTTGAACCTTTGATATGATGAGTGTGTTGCATGTTTGCTCGAGTAGTTCTTTTCATAGCATGGTCATATAAGCATTTGTGTATGGTTATATTTCATGCAGGAAAGCTTCGGGTGAGCCCCGTATGATAATGCTTAAACCACCTTGATCATGTGGTGACATGATTGGTGGTGTACTGGTATTGTTGGAGCATGCCAGTAGATGGTTAATTTAGTATCAGCATGGATCAAGTCGTGATCCCGCTCATCTCCTTTTTGGTACTGTCATATGCCGTCTGTTATGATTACGGTCTAGTCAGTTGCAAACCACTTCCCGAGTACACACCAAGTAGAGGGCCGGGATGAGGGTTCCATGGCCCTGGATTAAAGCCCGTCATCCGGTCAGGGGGCATGGGTATTTCCGGTTGGGACCGAGAAGGGGGCACCCCTTAGAGCGCGCATATATAAATTTGATCCCATGCTATTCGAGGTTGTAGCCTCCCCGTCTTAAAGTTTTTCGTGAATGTTGTCACGGGTGATTCCGGACAGCAGGATGTGAAATGGGTGTGTACTGGTCAGTTGGGTTTCTACTAAAACACCGTAGACGGAACTAGTCCCTGTGGCTAGTGGAATCCGTTGGCTATGATTCAATAGTACAAGCTCTGCAGAGTCAAATCTTCCGAGTAGCCATGTTTATGGCCTAGGGTCAATCTTCGTGACAACCCCGGTGACCCTCTCTAGTAATTTCTTGATAGCAACAAGAGTGGTGACTTTGTCAAGTTCATTTTGGGTAGATGAACTAATCAGTTATCTCTGTATTGATTTACTACCTAGAATATTTCACCGTTATACTGCTGTTTATATAAGCCCTTTATGTGATGTCGCTCAGACGTCCGACTATGGCATTCTTGTTACTAATTTTCATTATAAGCCCTTTATGTGATGTCGCTCGGACATCCAACTGTGGCATTCTTGTTACTTATTTTCATTATAAGCCCTTTATGTGATGTCGCTCAGACGTCCGACTGTGGCATTCTTGTTACTTATTTTCATTATAAGCCCTTTATGTGATGTCGCTCAAACGTCCGACTGTGGCATTCTTGTTACTTATTTTCATTATAAGCCCTTTATGTGATGTCGCTTAGACGTCCGACTGTGGCATTCTTGCTATTTATTTTCATTGTATGCCCTTTATGTGGTGTCGCTCAGACGCCCGACTGTGGCATGTTTACATTTATTTATTCCTCACTAGGCATCACTCAGACACTCGTTTGGTTTCCTTTTATTTATCTTATGGATTTCGGGAGGATTACCGCCCGACATCTATTTTTCGTGCAGCACAGAAATATTATTATCCGGTTGCATTTTGCTAGAATACTCATATGCATCATGCTTGCATTTATTATATCTTAAGACCGAACTGTCTTGCGAGTACATTCAAAGTACTCACCTGGCTTGTTGATTTCGCCAGATGTGGACGAAGGCGATCTCATGGATGAAGAGATCGATAGCGAGTCAGTCTCTTGCGATCCTGGAGTTGATCACTGTTATATAGCCGCTTCCGACAACCACCAAATAAATTCATCGGGTCTCACTCTGACACTCGATGAACTGTATTATATTGGAGTCACGTCACCCACTACGCTGTGACATATCCATCACCTTTTTATTACGAGTTAGTTGTATGCCACCCTACCATTGTGTCATATCCGCCTTTATGTACTATATTGGCACACTTGTAATAAATGGTTAAGAAACCTCAGCTCAACCTTGTATAATATTCCGTATTCTGGAATTCTGTATCAAGGAATTGTCTATCGGCAAGAAGTATTCTTCCTTGCTGGTTTAATAAAAAGGTCGGTCTTTCGGTAATTATTTTACTGAAAAAACCGGTCCTGACAGTCAGGAGGCAAGTGTTCTTGCTCCTTGTGTTGTGGCAGAGTGTATCAGTCGATCCCCTTCACAGTGGGAATCATAGCTACATATATAGGCGGCCACGGTCCTCTTCCCCCGAAATGTTTAGGCGGGAAGGGGTCCCACAACGGCCATTTTTTAGAGGGAACACAATGACGTTTCTACCCTGACAAAAGCAGTCTTCTCTTGCAAAAGGACCAGGCGGTGACACGGTGGTGGGCTCGATGGTGACATCCTCCTTGTCGTCCTTGCGGTCTTCGGTCTTGTTGCACCAATGAGGAAACCTTTGCCCCGCTCCTCGGGAACATGCGGCTGCGCTGTCCCCCTTGCACCTAAATGGTAACTGCGCCGTTGGCGGGCGCTGGCACCTGCTCGCACGGTGCGTCTCTACCAACATCACTGCCTCCTCCTGAGGCAAGCTCGGCCTTGGATTCTCCACCCCTCCGGAGCACCTTGCTGAGGCCGCTCCCGAGGAGGTCTTGACGTTGTTCTCCTCGCAAGGCTTAGCCCCATCGCGATGGTCTTGGATAGATGGTCGATCGGCTGGGCCGTACCAGGCCGCTTGTTGGAGCGCGTCGCGGCCCGCAGACAGGCAAGTCTGGGTACCCTGGTACCTAGTAGGCCGACAGCGTTGGATAGATCAAATATGTGGGGCAGAGTTTAACTTTTAGGTTTAGGACATATGTGGAAATGAGAAATTGGTTGAGGGTTTTGGAGCATATTACTAAGCACTTGAGCAAGTAGACCATTAATCAACACCTCATCCGCTTTTAATAGTATTTGCTTTTCCTATGGACTCAATGTGATCTTGGATCACTAAAATGAAAAGGTAGAGTCTTGAGCTTTTGCCAATCTTTGTACTTGCCATTTCTAATCCATGCCATGCCAACCATTGAATTTCCTATAATATTTATCTTGAAAGGATATTAGTTCAATGAGCTATATGTTGTTAGTAATTACCAAAACAACCCATGGATTAGTTGCACTTTCACTATCCTACTGGTCTCTTGGTCTAATATGGAAATACAGGGAAATGCAGTACAAACTCAATATAAACCGATCTATTTGTTGAAAAAGGAAAGAAAGTGGGGATTGGGGGACAAGTCAACAGAGTATGTCCACCACTAGATTTTGTAGCCCCACACAGTATAAGGTGGCTACAAAAATAGGACCAACCCAGATATCCTATTTGGATGTTTGTTGTCCCGAGCTCCTCTTATGTAATGCCACTCGTAAAAGGTAGCAGTCCCACTATTAAAGTAAGGACACATTAAACCAATGTTGTTTTCAATGTTATGCCTCGAGTAATATGAACTAATGACACTGTTTTTCATGTCTCCTAAATTTCCCATTAAGATAAGTTGCTTCTTTTCGTTTGAAATGCAATTGTCCTGGTCCGCCTACTCTCCCGTGCCCAAATACCAACTCTTTAGGAGTTGTTAATGTAATGTTGCTGGTAAAATGAAGCAATGGCACCATTAAAGTAATGTCGTATTTAACGGTTGTCATAGTTAATCCTAATGCCCACACTAATATCTAGCAATGTTGCTCCTTTAGAAATTGCTACTGTCCTTGTAGGATCGGCATTCAGATAAGAAACATGCTTCTTTTCATTTGATGTATGTTTTATCACTTATTAGTCACCCTCCTTCTCGCCTTTTTGTGCAAAGAGAGATATACATTTCATGCTTGGTCTTAGTTGAAATGCATAAAATGATATCCAAATTATAGTTGAACATTCCAGCAGATTCCCGACCAACCTTGATGTTGCTCAATTTTATTGCAACTAATGAAGAAGAAGCTACTAGCTCATGGGACCAAGTACTTGCTAACTGCATGATGCAAACGTTGCTTCATTTTAGGTGAACTGCACAAAAAGGTCCCATGAATTGAATCATCCATGTTGGTGACTGGTGTCATCCCTTCTATAATGGCATTGACTGCAGATATGGTTCCCATCACGAGGTATGTTCCTTATTGGTCTGACCGTTTGCCAAAGATCCTACATGTTGACTCTACTCTTGTGCTAGTGGTTTGGCACTGCCATGATAAAGCATTAATGTTATTATTTTGCACCTTAATCTAGTGGCACTATTAATTTGAGGCAATGTTTTGGCACTGCTAGTGCCACTGATTTTTTTTATATCAAAAGAGGGGTTTCCTCCTATTTTATTAAAGATACCCAACCATAGAGAACCATTATCCGAAAACATCTTAGTGTAAACGGGCAGTTATGCGACTACTACTAGAATAGACTGAGTACTAGCAGGAGACAAGTTCACCACATAAGCTCAGTAGGTAGGGGGACGCATCACCAGCTCGACCAAGTTTGGATTACAACCCAAATGCTACCACAGAACATTACGGGGGTACATAGGGACTAAAAGAGCCAGCTTCAGCATCCAAGTCTAAGTACCCCTGGCCTCCATCCTTGCGACGCATGGTACACCTCGCTTGGCACCTACTCGACCAGAGTGCCACTGATAAAATGAAGTAATAATGAAGTTAAAATAGAGCGAGTGTCCTCTCTATCATTTGATTTCCAATGTAAATGAAGAAAGTACTTCTCTTTGCTAGTATATGTTTCATCAACTAGTCCCATTTTTAATGTTTAAGTGTCTTTGCAAATTTGGCTTCTTAATTTTTAGTTGATCGGCACAAAAATAGAGATTGGAATGTCACAAGGCCCCTCCTTGCACTACTGCTGTACACTGATGTCCATCACTGGCAAAAGGTGTATCTGGGAGAATTGGGTCGATTTCCTGTATGAGGCGTCGCAAGGCCCATCTCGCCCTCGCACCATGGCCTACTATGATACTATTGCAATATTTTCCCACTAAGAAAATGAAGTTTCTTCTATTTATTAGTGTGTGTTTCATCAACCAGTGCCACTATAACGTAATCATGCTTTTTCATTATCTGTGCAAACAGGGTTATTCAGCTGCATTTTCGTGGAACTGCACAAATGTACGGATGGAACAGACATAGAGTGCGAGGTGCAAAGTAAAAATTACTTACACCAACCATGCTCCATCTAAATATTGGTGCTATCTGTGGACGGATCTTTCTCGACGGCAAATCCTCTAATCCAATACTACTAGCTTATATTGGCACTTTTCTAGGGAGTACTCTTTTCTGAAAGAAGCACCAATAATTGATTTTTCATAATTTGTAAAAGGTGTTTGTTTTTGGTACAGAGCTATTTTAGGGAGATTGGCGTACTGGTCGGAGACTAATTGTAAGCATGATTTTCCTTAGTTGTCCCACTGATTGTAAGCATGAGCAGATGGAATATTAGGTTCCGTGAAGCTTACCTTAAACCCTGCCGCCGCTGTTGAAATGAGGCGAGCGGCGAGGGAACCATGGAGAACGGTGGGGAAGCGACGTCGCACCATTCGGCATCCTCTTTCGGTGGGAGAATGAATATTCCTGTGGCTCCGGCTGGCACCGCACCCTCACGAATGGCACACCGTAATTGATTGATTCATTATCCTCTGGATGCTCGACTTTCGACCTGTACGCCGACCACCTCCGCCTGACTTTATCATCGGGCGAATCTGTCTGCTCCATCGCCTAGAGGAGATACTCAATGAACTCGAAGGACTGCGGTGTGACTACCGCCGGGGAGTACATCTCCGCCCTCATCGCGGCCGTCTTGCTCTTTCGCATACATTGCCACATTGCCCTCACCGTCCTCGAAATATCCCACTCGTTGTCGGAGAGGAGAGGGGGTGGTTTTGCAGGCTTAGGATCCTCTGGAGTAGCACACCATGCAGTACAATCACTACCGTGTGGAACCAACCCCACATATCATCTGTAGTTCAACACCATATAGTACTACAGATGATTTTCAACCCAGTTTTGCAATGGAGAAGAGTCAGCGGAGTGTGCGGCATCAATTTAGGATTGGACGCGAGGGCCGGCGCGCTGTGACTGGATCAAATCAAAATCAATTTATCCTTCAATTATGAAAGCGTCCCCACATTAACTAGGCTCCCTTGTTTTCTGGGTCATATTTGACCATGATTTTCACAAATAAAATATATATTATACGTTATAAAAAGAATATAATTTGGAAGTACATTC
>LR738713.1:199731953-199795499 GCA_902687465.1 Secale cereale
GTGACGGCGAAAGCGATGGCCAAATATATGAAAAAGATCAAAACAGAGGTGATACATAGAGAGGGAGTCACGCGGGTGTACATAGAGTTGTTCCTCTGGGCCGTGGAGCAGACAGATTTATCGCATTCGAATGTGAGTAAGAGGTGGTGGGAGTATCGATCCAAGATGGAGCATCTACCAGAGATTGAAGGATCGAGCATGTACACGGTGCCGTTTGTGAGGGTGCCATGGCAGAGCGAGCCGGTAGAGTCTTTGTCGACCATACCCAACTACAAGATGAGAAAATTAGCTGGCGCGATGTGACCCGCTGTCTCCTGCCGAGGAATAGAGGGTACTGCCCCCCATAGTGTTAGGAGGAGCTTAGGGTCGTCAGTATTTGCAGGTTGTGAATTGTGTTTTGTGTTGTGTATTTTGAGAGTACTTTCAGATATGATTGTTAGATTTGCAGTATTGAGCATATGATGTATTTTTTGAAATCTAGAGATCTATTTTTAGTACTTCAAAAATGTAGTTCCATATAAAAGTGCAGACAATGTGATTCTCAGAGAAGAAACTGCAAGTTTTAGTTTCAGAGGGAAAAGAATTTATATTAACACACCCTTTTCGAACAGGAATAACATTATGTTGGAAGTTTTATTCATGGTCGAAAATGGAACTACCAGCCAGTTAACATCATGTTGATCAACATTCATGCATAGCACATTTTCATATGATGCACAGTCAAAAAAATATGCTATTTTCAAAATGCGCACACAATGTTGAGAGCGAAAAACATAGAAAATGAGGGATGAAGTTTTTCCTAGTGTTGGAGGTGGTGTGCATAGGTGACAATCGGGACCCACATGTCAGTAATGGCAGAGGCAAAAATTAGGTGACATTTTCCCTGCATCAGATGGAATCGGACCCAAGCAGAGCAGCGGTTGGGGAGTTGAACCAGGCCACTGGGCTACTTCAAAACTTTACGTAGAAGTTTGGCACAACTTCTACCAGCACTATAGCACATCTTCCCCGGCTCTGGTGTGTTCTCTTCCAGGGCCTAGGCGTCATCCTCCGCCTTTGTGCGCTCGCCGCGGCGCTGCTGTTTGCCGTTGTAAACATGCTCAACAAACAAGAGGAATCTGGAGAGGACTGTACGTGGAAAGGCAGACAATCGGACCCACCAGGCCCATGGCCGTATGTTAGCAAGTGCCTCATTGAAAATATACTTCCTCCTAATGCTATAATGACGTTGGGGCCCATGGGTTTCTCAACGTAGTTTCTCCTTCTAATGAGATAAATTTACAATGAAGCCAGTTATTGGGGAGCTAGTAGGGAGTATCATTCATTATCAGTGGGCCAGCAAGTATCAACTGTTTTGTTTTGAGAAATGTATCAGCTAGGTCGTGCGCTGACTAGTCTAGGCTTTTTTTTAACATTCGCAGCCCACGACAAGCCGATTTGTATTTTTTTTAGGGTCGTCATGTATCCACCAGCCTATGGGCCTCCCATTCTAGGTTTTTTTAAATAGCCGCAACCCAACAACTATTTATTTATTTAAAGAATAAAATGTTGAGGTCTGTTCTATTTTTCTTTTTAAGAATTGGAACGCCAGGTCTAACTGATGTTCCCATTTTTACTATATTATATATATTTATTTATACTATCTTATATATTATTGTTATTATCATCATATATTTAACAGATACTTACATACATAACAAAAAAAAATCCCACGTCTTATTAACTTATAAAATTATTTTTTAACAATAAAATCCTGTTGTTTTTTTTACTTTAAGGCAAGGAAAATGCTGGTCATTGTGTACAATAGCTTGGTAAGATTTGAGGAATAATGTAATAATAAAGCGCCTGTTATTAAATATATTTATAAGAAAATGATCAGCCACTGTTTATTTTTGATAACATTGATGCGCCCAACCCAACAATATAATGAGAACCAGCCCAACAAAATTGTGTATTTCGAGAAAGTACAAATGGGCTGTATTGTTTTATGAATAATTAAATGGGTGTCATGGAACTTACATTATTTCTTCACCCAGCCCAGCAAATTCATGTATTTCGAGATAGTGCAAATGGGCTATAGGTTTTTAGAAATAATATAAATGGGCCGCATGACGCTACATTATTTGGTCACCCAACCCAGCAAATGGACTGTAAATTCAAAAAAATGGATTGAATATGTGCCACATTTTTGGAGTCTCAAATGTGGGCCAATAGGTCGAAGCCAACACAAGGCATTGTCAAGTTAGTCAACAAATGATTTTGAAATCCTTAGCCGTTGGATTTACATCCAATGGCCGGCATCCATCTCCAGTCTCCCATCTTCTTCCTCCAGCGCCGCCGGGGCCACCTCCTCCCGCCTCTGGCCACTAGCAGCTCTGCTTAGCAACCTTCGCTATGAAGCGATACCCCATTGCCGGCCAGGACATCCCCTCCACACCTCCTATTATTCTCCATCGAGTGCAGAACCACACTACACCAAAACCAGTTAACCCTCGTACACCTCTCCGTCTAGGACTCCACTACCACGTCTTCCCATCTCCGGCTCGTCGCCGTCTGGGGCCTCGCCGTCGTCCACTGCCTCGGTGCGCTCGGCGTGGTGTGGTTAACAAACGTGAGTTATCGAAAGAAGACTATACATCGAGAGGATGATAGTCGGGACGCACCAGGTCCAAGGACGCACGCATGCAACCTCCGCCTTATTATGTGAAAGTAAAATTATTCCTCCCCGTGAATGCTTGGACCCACCACATATATCTTCGCATGGAAGGAAGTGCCTCCTTATTCCTTCCCTAACACCTGGGACCCACCAGCAACAGGTTCACAAGCGGAAGTGCCTCCTTATTACAAGCAAAAAATGATTCCACCCCTGATAGCTGGGACACGCCAGCTATATCTGCGCACACAAGGAAGTGCCTCCTTGTCCTCCCTGACAGCTGGGACCCACCCGGTGGAAGCGTACGTAGCGTTATGTGTCTGTTAGCGAACTTGTATGTACATAGCGGTGGATCGGTCTCTCTACAGCAGTGAACTTTGGCCGAGTAAGGAGCGACATGTGTCGTACGTACAGTCCCTTGAAACTGTGTACACATACGTACACACACATGGCAAAAAATATGGCTACGTATGTACATACGGGCGGAGTCTTGAACGCGTACTCACGCATACGTACGGCCAGGGCTGGTGTACATGGAGAAGCAGTGGACGGCATCAACTGCATCGTGTTCATCGGCAGCCAACCAGCGGGGTCGGAACGGAGAAACGACATCGTGTTCATCGCGAGGCAACCGGCTTGGACGGAAAAGCCGAAACCTGGTGTGGTGTACTGCAAAACGGAGGGAAACGACCTTCTGCTGGAGCTCATGCGGTTTAAACGGGGTCCTATTCATCGGGAAGGGTCTAGCATACTGCAAAACAAAGGAAACGGCCTTCTGATCGACCGTCTATGGTTGAAACGGGATCCTGTTTATCAGGAGGAGTCTGGCGTACCACAAAACAGAGGAAACAGACTTGTGTTGGAGCGGTACTGTCGAAACGGGGGTCCTATTCATCAGAAGGGGTGTGGAGTACCGCAAAAAGGGACTCCACGTGCCACTATTAAACCCACCGTCGACTTCCTCCAGCCTCCACCTGCACTATTCATCAACCGCGTCTTCCTCTGCCTCCACCGACTACTTTTCAACCAACCCTCCACCGGCTACTGTTCAACCAGCCCTCCACCGGCTACTGTTCCACCAGCCCTCCACAGGGTCCAGTTCATCCAACCAGCCCTCCACCGAATACTATTCAACCAGCCCTCCACGGGATCCTGTTCACCCACACCCAATGCCTCTGCTGTGGCGGCCTCGTCACGGTGTCCTGTTCATCCAGCGGCAACCGCCTACTATTACTACCTCGGGGTCCTGTTCATCCATCCCCCACCGGGAACTATTCATCCAACCCCAACCACGTACGTCTTGACTCGTTCAACCAACCCCACGTTCACTGTTCATCAAGAGGCAGCGGGTTCGATCTGCTTCAGTAAGCACCAACAGCAATCGCTCGGGTTCAGTTAGTAGCAGTAGCGAAGGAATTGCTCGGGTTCAGTTAGCAGCGAAGGGATTGATTGCTCGTGTTCAGTAACGTACGTAGCTAGTGCGATCGCTCGGGTTCAGTCAGCGAATGCCTCGCTCGGGTTCAGTTAGAGCAGAATGCCTCGCACATACACGCGACGTGTATGAGAGAAATGTGCAAACCTCTGTGCATCGCTCTGCCCCGACCAGCCATCGTATCCGGGAACACCCTGAAATTTTCCTCGCCCTCGTTTCTACCATGATTTTTTCCATCATGGACGGCCCAAAGATTGTAATGCAGGTGTGTCCCCGTCCCGCCCAGGACGAAAAGCCCATTTTCTGTCATGATTTGTTGTCACAGAAGTAGGATCCCACCACATGTATGATGATACGTGTTTTTGTCACAATTATCGTCATAGATGTGTCATAAGCATGAAATATTTTTTTTCTTTTGGCCCAAAATGTCACGGATGTGTCTTTTTTTAATACCGTAGAGAGCAACCAAGATGTACGCCTCAATGAAGTGCTTACCGTCCAACCATACTCCTCACGGAAGGACTTCACACATTTGTTCTACATGGGCCTCACATGGTCATGGGTTATTGTTCATTACATATATCACACCCATATTGCCACGTTCACTTTGCATGATCTGCTAATTTCCATTTAGATGACATGATTTGGTGACCCATGCCTTGCATTACACGAGATCCATGATTCTAGTATTTTTATGTGTATTTGCATGCTTGGTGGAGATATTGCTTGTTATTGTCATGTTCCTTTAGTGGATTCCTGTAGTGTATGATGCATTTTCACGCTACTAGTTTGCATGCCATGATTCACATTCTTACCAATCTTGCTCGTTTCATGCGGTTGATGACAACCATTGCCATGCTTTGCACATGACCACTATTGATTGTTGTCCACTTGCTACATATGTCGCCCCTCTCATGCTAGAATTTCCATGTATTGAGTGCAACAATGTTGTTAGTCTTGCTAAAGAGATTGCTGCCATAGCTGTATACCATACATTTGGAGCTTTTCCCATCTTTCATGTGAACCGTTCTTGTCTTTGATAATCCCCAAGTGCAGGAATCATCATAGCACTTTCCAGAGATTGAACTGGAAGGCATGGAGTGTCGAACCTACATGGAGCTAAAGGTAAGATCAATATTATCTCAAGTCCAATCTGCCACTGATACGACTCTACGTACAACGAACATTTGATTTTATCTAGAAACAAGAAATATAACTACGTTGTGGGTACAAAGAGGATAACTTTGCATGTTATGAGAGAACTAAATTATAAAAATAGGTGTTGTCTACATAAAATTAGAATATATTACAATATATTACAAATAGCAAGGGTGGAATAATGAGGGCATGGTGTGTGGAATTGTCCTAGGAAATTGATAACAAGATCGATAATCATTATTGCAGTTTTATATGAGGGAGAGGCATTAGCTAATGCACTTTCCGCACTTCGATCATATGAACTTATGATTGGATCTCTAGCAAGAATCCGCAACTACCAGAAATCATTAAGGTAAACCCAACCATAGCATTAAGTATCATGTCCCCTTTACTCCCACACGCAACAACCCCCTTACTCGGGTTGAAGCTTATGTCACTCTCACATCCCACTATAAGCGAATCATGAATGTATTGCAACACCCTACATCAGAATTCCCGCACATGTACGCAGCACGGAAGGTGCCATAGGAGATCACCAAAATTAAACATACAACCCAAACCAATCAACATCATCAATCAACACAAAGGACACAACAATCTACTCAAACATCATAGGATGGCAACACATCATTGCATAATAATATATGGTATAAAGCACCATGTTCAAGTAGGGGATTACAGCAGGATGTTGGAGAGTGGACCGCTGAAAAGAGATGAGGGAGGTGATGAAGACAATGATGTTGATGAAGACGAGCACTGATACGTCTTGAACATATCTATATTTTTTTATTGTTCCATGCTATTATATTATCCACTTTGGATGTTTTATATGCATTAATATGCTATTTTATATTATTTTTGGGACTAACATATTAACGTAGAGCCTAGTGCCAGTTTCTATATTTTTCCTTGTTTTTTAGTATTGCAGAAAAGGAATATCAAACAGAGTCTAAACGGAATAAAACTTTCGCGACGATTTTTCTTGGACCAGAAGTCACACGTAGGACTCGGAGTCCAAGTCAGAGAGTCTTCGAGGCGACGACAAGCCAAGGGGCACACCTTAGTGGCGGGGGCGCCCCTAGGGCTTGTGCCCCCCTTGGAGACCCCCAGACCCCCTTCCTTGGCCTAGAAATACAGAAATATTCCAGAAACCCTAGAGGCATCCATGAAAATACTTTTCCACTGCAAGTCTTTGATCTCGTGAGATCCTATGTAGAGGCCTTTTGTTGTACTCTCACGAAGGGTGACTCGATCACGCATGGCTTCTACATCAACCTTGTTGCCCTTCCCATGATGCGTGAGTATGTTACCATAGACCTACAGGTCCATAGCTAGTAGCTAGATGGCTTCTTCTCTCTCTTTGATCTTCAATACAATGATGTCCTCGATGTTCTTGGAGAGCTATTCGATGTAATCTTCTTTTACGGTGTGTTTGTCGAGATTCGATGATTTGTGGATTTATGATCAGATTATGTATGAATATTATTTGAATCTTCTCTGAAATCTTATATGCACAATTTGATATCTTTGTATTTATATTTGAATTATTGGTTTGGTATGGTAAACTAGATTGGTAGTTTTTGCAATGGGAGAGGTGCTTAGTTTTGGGTTCAATCTTGCGGTGTCTGACGAAGACACATACCTAGGATAGGGTACTAGGCCTGACCAAGATGCCCTACCCAAGGGCACTGCCATAGATTCAAAGATATTTGAAGTCTAAGAGAAGGCAACGACAGAAATCACCACGAAGAACAATCCACTCACCGATATGTTCCACTCGGCTAGTCAAAATCCACTCGACCACAACAGCGTCACTCGACCAAATGAAGAAATTCTCGGAGTACAGAAGACATAAAGTCACCCCAGTATAGCTATGGTCGGGCATTTATTCCGTATTCTTAAATGTCATTACTAGCTGGCATTACCGGTAATGTCTCTATCTTAACACTCATTAACCCGTGAATAACTGAGGGACGGAGGGGTCCTAGAGCACTCTATATAAGTCACCCCCTCCTCTGGCATAGGGGTTCAGGCTCCTTGTAACTCACACGCATATTCCAGTCGACAAGCCTCCGGGCACCAAGACATAGGGCTGTTACATCCTCCGAGAGGGGTCTGAACTCGTAAAACTCTTGTGTACAACCTCGCCGTAGCTAGGGCCTTGCCTCCTCCTACGTACCCCTTATTCTCATTGTCAGACTCACTCCCGCAATAGTTGGCGCCCAGCATGGGGCAGGCGTTGCAGCGACTTCCGGCGAGGTTGCAATTTTTTCGATCTCCATCAACATGGTTTCCAGTGGTGGTTTGGCTTTGGTCCAGAGATCCGTGTTAGCGCGCTCGTCTTCATCGCCGACGACTCTGCCTGGATCCAATAAGCTCCCCTCGATGTTGTGGCCCTACGCGTCCGCGGGGCAGCTCATTTCCTTCCGAATGCTAGCGGTGTCCTTCTGCGGCAGCCGTCCACCCAGTATCGATCGGTTCCCACGTCATCTGATCTCCCCGCTGCACGCCAACACAAGTGGTCTGGCGGGTCGTGGCTCCAGCGGCGGGTGAAGCACGTGGTGGCCCGCCAGTCGGCCACCTCTCAAGTTGCGGCCCTCGAGCCTGACTATTCTCTCTATGGGCCATTCGACTAGTTCCGTAGACACCCTTTCCGAGTGCGGTAGCAGCGACCCTGCGGCAGAAGTTCTCATGGTCGACTCGCCCCATGACCCGCTTGGTTTCCTTCTCGGTGGCGGCGGCAGCAGCCCATCATGTGGTCACGATGAATATCATCCCCAATCCCTCACTAGAGAGCAGAGGGAGGAGTTGCATCATCGCAACAAGGAGGCGCTCCATACCCCCATCATTCGAGAGACTTCCGAGGCTTTTGCCTTGGAAGCTACGCGCCTAGTGTGACGCCCCAAGACTGACGCTCCAGAAGCCTTCGAGTTATTTCGTTGCTGTCGTGTGTTTTATTTTGTTTGTTGCATTCATCATCGCATCATGCGCATTGCATTTGCACGTTTAATAAAACATGTAGTCGTTCGTAGTTGCCGCTTCTCTCTTTATCTTCCTTGACCTTTCATGAGGCTCCTTGTCTTCGTTGACCTCTCTCAGAACCCTCGCAACAATGTCCGAAAACTTCCCCGAATCCGAACCGCTCTGTTGTTACCGATGGGTCCGGATCATCCCCAAACATCCCTAAAATATCTTCGGTTCTTTGTTGACCTCACCTAAGCTATTTATCTCGACCATCCGATCGTTATCGGAGGTTCCAATTAGTCCCTAACCAAACCCACCTACTATATAAAGCAGTCCACCCTAATCCATTTGGGATAAAACCCTAAAATCTAGGGACCTTGTCCCAACATCCCGCCGCCGCCACTCTGTACAAAATTTCCCTAGGGATCCCTCCCGAACCAACCAACCAAACCTCCAATCCACTGCACCGCTAGTCCCCGAGGTCCCGCTCGGCCCTGTCGACCTCGCTGGAGCCCCAGTACACCGGAGAAGGCCATCTCGCTAGCCTCCTTCCCTTTTCTCTTCCCCTCGCTCGCTCCTTCCATTTCTTCCCCGTCTTCTCTCTCCCGTGTTTCACCCTCTCTCTCTCTCTCTCTCTCTCTCTCTCTCTCTCTCTCTCTCTCTCTCTCTCTCTCTCTCTCTCTCGCGGAAACAAGGAGCTCTCGCAGGTTCCCGCCGCCTCGCCTCTCAAGCTCGCTGTCTCTCCGTGCTGCTAGGAGCCCGCCCGCGATGACCTCGACCTCTAGGCCTCTCCAATTTCGCTAGCAACCGCACCCGTTGTCTGTGTTCTAGGAACGGGGGTACCCAGACTTGCCTACCTGCGTCCCAGGGCGTGGCTCATCAGGTGGCATGGTACGGACCAACATCCTGAGCCACCATTCAAGACCCTCGCGAGGGGCCTAGCTTCGCGAGGCGGACGACGCAAGGCATCCCTTGGGGCGGCCTCACTAGGCCGGCTCAAGGGGATCAGAGATATCAAGGCAAGGGGTACCTCGCGAGGTCCTTGTGTCGTGAGCAGGGACGACCAAGGCCAGGCGGGCGCCAGCGGGCGTAGAGTGCTAGTTTCCTCTTTTGTGCTAAAGGAGGAGGTACAGGCGAGGAGTCCCAAGGCATCAGGCAAAGGGTTCCATATCGGTGCAACGAGACCAAGACCAGCAAGACGACCACCACCAGAGCCTTTGGCAGGCTGATGACCCACAACCGTAAGGGATCTATTGCAGCATTTTCGATAAGTAAGAGTGTCGAACCCAACGAGGAGCAGAAGGTATTGATAAGTTATTCCGAGCAAGGAATAACTGCAAGCACTGAAAGATAACTTTTTAGGGGTTTTCTTGATATAAGCAACATGAAAGTAAAAGTGAGCCAAGTAAAAGGCACTGGAGAGTAACAAGTGGCCCAATCCTTTCTGAGCAAAGGAGAGGCCTAGCAACTGAGCTTATAAAGGCTAAAGTGTTCTTGAGGACACACGGGAGAGGTAGTCATGTGCTTTCGCCATATTCCGTATCGGTACTATGTGATGTGTTGATAAGTGTTGTGGGGGTGGATCTATGCTAGTACACCCTCTAGACTAAGATGAGTGCACTCTTATGATTAAACACCTTGCAAGCATCCGCAAATACAAGATAGTATTTAAGGCAAAAGCCTAACCATAGCAATAGGATCGATGATCAATGTTCCCTTGTGCAAAAGCGTGCGAACTGGGGTTCAGGTTACTGTCACTCCGGCAACCCACCGTATGCATTCTTTGTACACAATGTATTCCCCTAGGTCCTTAATAAGGCGAAGTGTTGAGTGTTCGACTCACACAACACCACTAGGAAAATAACAACACAACTTAAGTATCAAACAGCACATATTACTTCAACATCATATGACTACTAACAACAAGACTTCTCCCATGTCCTCAAGAACTAAAGTAACTACTCACAAGACATAAAAGAGATCATGATCAGTGGAGATAGATGGATGATAAACAATCTGGACACAATGATATTTCTCCAACAAAACTCAATAGCATTCACCACAAAGTAGTAATCAACACCGATAGGGTAGAGAGGATAGATAGTACGGATTACAACACAAGTTGCAATTGTGAGATGAGATTGGATGAAGATGGAGATGGTGCTGATGTTGGGGATGATATTGATGGTGATCTCGATGATTCCCGTGACGATGGTGATGACGATGGCGATGATCTCCCCTTCCGGGAGGTGATCTCCCCGGCGGAATCTACCCGCCGGAGATGGCTTTTCTTCTCTGTAGGTTTCCGCCACGGAGCGGCGGCGGAACTCCGTAAACTCCCCCACTTTTAGGGTTTTTGGATGACGAGGAGTATATAGGCCAGAGGAGGGAGCCTGGAGTTGGCCAGGGGCTCCAGGCGCCCTCCCAGCGCAGCCAGGGTGGGGGCCGCGCCAGGTGGCCGCCTGGGCACCCTGTGGCCCCCCTCTGGTTGCTCTTTTGCGTATCTTCGTGATCCTTCTGGAAAATACCCTCCGTCGATTTTCAGGTAATTTGGAGGTCTTCATCTTCAGCAACTCAGCGTCCACTTTTTACCGCTGAATCCTGCGTCTGCTGCTTCGGCACCAGAAAGTTGCAAACTGTGTAAAATAGGCCAAAACAACATAAGAACATCATCGTAATGTGAAATATATCAATGAATAAGGATGAATTACGATATAAAATAGTGATGCATTTTGGACGTATCAACACCCCCAAGCTTAGACCTCGCTTGTCCCCAAGCGAATACTGAGCTCGGTAAACCTGTCCACAAGTTTAGAGAGTGAAGTGTCAATAAATAGAATACGGACAAGAAGCATCACAGTTTCTTCACCAAACTCAAATATCCTCAACAACAATCTTCAACTCACAAGGCCCTTATAAAAGAGTGGTATCACTTATAATCGAAAGTAGGGCTAAGGAAACTCATCAAATCATGGCAAACATGTCCTTTGGTCAAAGAACAACTAATAGCTTTTACTCTTGCTCTTTCTCTTTATGTTTTGGTGGGATTAATTGAAGCTTTTGAAAGAACATGTTATTAGGCAAGAAGTGAAAGTGTTAACACAAAGGAAGATGTTTGCATTAGATGGGCTTGACAAAGAACTTACTTCTCAAATGATAATGTCAACAAGGATATGATATGACAAATCTTAATGCAACTTTATATGAATGAATCCTCGTCAACATCAAATGTCTTCTCTCTTAAAGAATAGAAGGAAGTAGGAATAACTGACTCAACCTAAAACTAAGAGATAGGCCCTGCTCTACGGAAGTAGGGAAAACTCATGTGCTAACCTTAAATCAAACAGAATGAAAACAAGTTTTGAGAGGTGCATGATTTGTCAACGAATGCTAATAGATAACTCAATTACTTCTCAAACTGGACAAGTTTCGAGGAACGGCTCCCGCACGGGGACGATCACATCCCCTTAATCTCCTTTGTTTATCACTGCCAAAAGTTTTCTGATTTCTCATGAACAAAGCGTGAAGGAGGGTTTGTTTGTTGTATTATCTTTTATGAGCCGGGCGCACTCATGCCAGTTCCTCCTCGTATTAGAGGTTTATAGATTAGACATGCAATCCCAGGGTAAAACTTGTCCAACTTAAAAAGATCATGAATTAACTACTACTTCCTCATGAGCTAAAACAGGGGCACAAAATAGAGGATTTTGAACATTTAAGGATAACACATAAATTCTATACTTTAGTAGGTGGTAGTGGAATACCACGAATAGGAAGTTATGGTGGACTCATATGGAAGGTATTGGTTTAAGGGTATGGATGCACAAGCAGAATTCCGCTTAGTACAGAGTTTGCTAGCAAAGGCTTTGAGAGAACAGACAATTGATGATGACTAAGATGCAAAGCAATATAAAGCATAAACATTAAAATAAGCATAACACATCAAGTTGTCTTCCTTGTCAGCATAACACTTCAAGCATAATAACATAAAGGTTTTGGCTATGTCGCTACTTTAAGAAAATCATACTTGTTATTATGACCAAAGCTATGTTTGCCAAGATTAAATAAAGTTTTCAAAGCCATACCTGATATAAGGTCAATACTCCCCATAAGAATCATCATATAATGTCGATTGTGTGAAGAGAATACCGAGTGCAGCAAAGGAACCAATAGACTTCTCATTAATATTCCATCATAGACGACTCCACACTCACGGATACAATCTCTCCACAGAAGGAGTGATAGACCTCAATGCACACACCTATTTCATATAATAACCTCCCTAGACATGATACGACTCTACTTGACTCTAAAAGACAAAAGATAAAGATAAAAATATCGGGCACTCCCCCAAGCTTGGAACAAGCCAAGGGGATGCCATTACCCATGGAGATTTCACTCCTCATTCTTGTTGACGTTGATCACGTAGTCCTCGGCGAAGCGCTTCCATGGAAGGGGTTCTCCAGTCTCATATGAGAAGTTTGTCTCCTGAATCCTGCATGCAGCACCCATACCCATGCGCATAAACCTTAGTTCATACTCACAGTTCTGGTGATGTAGATCATAAATTTGCCATTGGAGCTCTTCAATTCTTTCTTCAGATGTGGTGATGCTTTTCCACATCTCCTTCATCTCCTTCAGGAAGTAGGTCTTCAGCTCGTTGATGATGTCAAAGTAAGCTTCAACACCACGCGCGATCATCTTCTTGTACTTGAAGACTTCTTGCTCCACTTCTTCTAGCCTGGCCTGGATGCTCCCCTCCTTGATAGGTCCCTTCAGATCTTCTTGATGGAGGACACCGTCCTCCATCCGAACAACCTGAGGGTGCTTCTTCACCTCAGCGAGGTAAGGGCTGATGACGTTGACGACGAACTTGTCCTTGGGGGAACTTGGGGAAGCCATGGCACCTAGGTCTAGCTAAAAGATTTCCTGGCAGAAACAGATCGAAAAGAAAACACACGAAATCGCGAGATACGTTGCCGGAACAATCCGGGCAAATATATAGCAAAAATGTATGCACAGAAAGGAAGGTAACAAGCTAAAGTGGGGTCGGAGACGGACTCCTAGGTGCCCAGGCGGCCTCCCGGCGCGGCCAGGAGGTAGGCCGCGCCAGGGGGGCTCCTAGGCCCCCTGGAGCTTGTCTCCGGCTCCACTTAGGCTTAGAATTTTCCTAATTTTGCAAAAACTCATAATATGGAACTTTTATGGCGGTTCGCGATGTTTCCTTATCGTAATACATACCTTTTCTTATTCTGCTTCTGCTGGTGTCTGAAACAGGGCTGCAACATGTTCTTCGTGAGTTGTTGTGTATATCATATTCACATCAACATTGACAGGGTCTCCTGCTATGTAATGCTTTAGTCTTTGTCCATTCACAACTTGAGGTTTGGTGCCTTCAAAATTGTTAATCTTGATTGCACCAGACCGATAGACTTCTTCAATATGAAGTGGCCCTTCCAACCTGGAAAGTAGTTTGCCTAGAGAAAACCTGAAACGGGATCTAAACAACAAAACTTTATCACCAACATTAAATTCACATTTCAGAATCCTCCTATCATGCCACTTCTTTACCTTTTCCTTGAACATTTTAGCGCTCTCGTAAGCTTCACTTCTCCACTCATCTAGAGAAGTCAAGTTCATGAGACGCTTCTCACCAGCTAACTTTGGGTCAGCATTAAGCTCTCTAACAGCCCAGAAAGCTTTGTGCTCTAATTCTAATGGCAAATGGCAAGCCTTGCCATAAACCATCTTATAGGGGGACATGCCCATGGGGTTTTTGTAAGCAGTTCTATACGCCCACAAAGCATCTCCTAACTTATTTGACCAGTCCTTTCTATTTCTCTTTATTGTCTTCTGTAAGATCAACTTGATCTCTCTATTGGTGAGCTCAACTTGCCCACTAGTTTGAGGATGGTACGGTGAAGCAATTCTATGATTGACATCGTACTTGGCTAAAGCTTTTCTAAAAGCTCCATGCGTGAGGTGTGATCCTCCATATATTGTTGCAAAGGATCATTAGGGGGAATAGCAATAGAAGCAATACTTTCAATAATTTTATCGTCACTAGGTAAATCGGTACCACGAGGCTGCTTAGAGAACTTAGAAAAGTTAAATTCATATGGCTAACCATTGAATTAAACAGAAACTTTAACTTTCTTGCAATCTAATATAGCTCCACAAGTTCTGAGAAAAGGTCTACCAAAAATAATAGGACAAAAATTGTCCCTCACTGAACCAAGTACTAGAAAGTCGGTAGGGTATTTTACCTTTCTACATAGGACTTCAACGTCTCTCACAATTCCGATAGGAGAGATAGTTGCTCTGTTTGCAAGATGAATGGTAACATCAACTTCTTCAAGTTCACAAGGTGAAATCTCACTGATGATCTCTTGATAAAGTGATTAGGGGATAGCACTAGCACTCGATCCCAAATCGCATAGCCCATAATAATTGTGATCTCCTATTTTAACAGATACTACTGGAGTACCTGAAATTGGGCCTTTATTCTTGGCTGTGACAAGGTTAGTGGAAACAGCAAAAAAAATTACATTGGAATCCAAAACATCATTAGTAACAAGGTCTTTAACCAATGCAACTTGAGGATCGACCTTGATCTGGTCCTCAGGCTCATCAATTCTTCTCTCACTTTTATTTATTATGCCTGTCACAAGAGAGTGCTCCCTTATCCTTTCGGGAAAAGGAGGCTTTTCATATATAACTGCAGGCAAAATAGGGTGAGCAACATGAATATCAATAGGTAACTCTTTGAAAGGTTCATGATGCTGATCTCTCTTCTTTTTAAAAGAATAAACGTGAGAGGCAAAATCCTTACAGAAATCAATCATTAGATGGGAATCAAGACCAATCTTAGAGCAAAAGGTATTGAAGTAATCAGTTTTCACATAGCTCTCAATATAATCATGCTCATAATTTATAGCGGGTTCAATACCTTTATCGATTTCCCAATCTTCGGTATTCCTCTGGATCCTTTCAATGAGATCCCACCTTTCTTCAACGCTCTTTGTCTGAAATACCCCACTAGAGGAGGCATCTAGCATCTCCTTATCCTGACGAGAAAGCCTGGCATAAAAATTTGTAAGTATAATTTTCTTGGGGAGCTCATGAATAGGACATTTGAGCATTAGGGACTTCAATCTCCCCCAAGCTTGAGCAATGCTTTCTCCGTCACGAGACCTAAAGTTATAGATATAGTTCCTGTCTCGATGAATGGAATGCCCCAGATGTAATACTTTCCCTTTTGGGCATATAATATATCTCTGGCTTCATCAATTCCATTTCGGGTTCTTCATCTTTCGGGTTTTCGTCGTTTTGTTGTGTGAGTGTGTGGCATTCATTCATATCATATAGTCTTGTGTATCGCATTGCATTTGTGTTGTCGTTTGCATCCGGTTCCACACGTTCCTTCTCGTTGTCCGTTTCGCTAGGAGCTCCCTCACATGTCCGTGGCGTCCCGTAGGCCCACTTTGGTGTTTGGCCGTGTAACGTTACCGGTTTGGCGCGAGACTTGTCGTGTGTTGTTGTTTTGGTGTGTGTAACCCGCCTGTCAAATCTCGTCGCGTTTCGAGTCCGTTTGCTACCCCAACAGTTATTCTCGTGGGCTCAAAGTGCCTCCATTTTGAGGCCCAAGACACCCCTCCAACAGCCCACCAAACCACTCCTAGCCACTTCTATCATCTAGGCCATCCAATTCTGATCGTGTGGCCGAATACCACACCTTATTTGGACAACCCTAGCTCTTTGTGCCTATATATTTGTCCACTTTCCCCAATTTTTGCCCCAAATCAAGGAAACCCTAGCTCCCCTTCCATCTTCTTCTTCCACCTACAGCCCCCTCGCCGGAACCTCGCCGGAGGAGCTCTCCCGCCGGACTCCTCCACTCCTCCTCGCCGGAGAAGGCTTCCCCGAGCCCCTGCCGGCCACCTCGACGCCGGATCCGGATGTCACAACCCTAGTTCTGGTATGCACTAGGCTAGTCTTGTTGTTTGCATCATGTTTAAATTTCAAATGAAATTGAATTGAGGACTTGTGAAACCCTCAGAAACCCTTTTTGAAAATGACCCAAATAAAAATTGCTCCAAAAAGGTCCAAGAAAATGTTCATGTTGCTCTCTGGAAATATTGGTTAGAGATAAAAATCAAACCAACATTATTAGGAGCTCATAAGTATTTATCTTGGGCATTTGGAATTAATGCAATATTTATTTGCTTGGATATATATTTATTGTATATTTTATATATGTCCAAAATTCTGATTCTTTATTTTGAGGGGCTTGGATTAATTCCTAGGTCCCTGCAAAATAAAAATGTCAGAAGAAAATAATTGATTTAGTTTAGAAACTAAATCAAAACATAATTGCAGAAATAGAAAACAGAACAAATAAAAAAAAATAGGAAAGGGAAGCAACTTACCTATGCTGGCCCAGCACAGTGCGCCCTGGCCGGCCCAGCTGGCCAGCCCAGCCCGCTGCCTCCCCTGTCGTCTTCCTCGCGCCAGTAGGCGAGGCGTGTGGCCGGCGCACGCTCTCGGCGAGGACGCCACGCCTCCTGCCTGCCTGTCCTCCCCCTCGCTGCCTGGAAGACGCTCGCGACGCCACGAACCTCCCCGACCCTCTCACACTCTCTCTGGACCCTCCCCTCTCCTCTATCTCCCTCTCGCGCTCGGTCCTGACCGCCGTCGTCTCCGCCGATCGCCGTTGCCGTAGCCACCGCCTCCCCCTCGCCTCTCCGACGAGCCTTAGAGCTCCGCCCCGCCGCCGTGAACCTCTACGCCGCGCCGCAGGACCCCGGACGCCCCAAGACCGCGCCCCCGAGCTCTTCTTCTTCGCACGGCCACCGAACGCCGTCGACGAATTCGCCGCCTCCGAAGCTTCCCCGAGCCCACTGAACCCCCAACAGACCCGCGGTGAGCTCCCGGATCGTTCCCCCTGTCCTTGCCGTCGTTTGCGACCTCTAGGTCCCTTCCCCGCTGATGCCCGACCTCACCGCCACCGGCGATGCCGCCGCCGTGGCCACAGCCACGCGAGCTCAAAACTGAGCACGCCACCGCACTCGCCGTTTCACCAGGAGCCCGTAGCACCTTCTCCCTGGCCTCCCCGTGCCCTGTAGCACCTATTTCGACGAAACCCGAACTCCGGCGCCGCCGCGAGCTCGTTTCCGGCGAGCTCCGGCCGCCCTAGCTGCAGCCGCTGGCTGGAATGGACGCGGACGAGCTCCAGCTCCTCGCCCGTGGTCTCCGCTGCCCAAATGACCGCCAGAACGGCGTTCCCGTGCCCCTCCGCCGCGTCTGTGGACGCCGGCAACGAGCCGCCCGTGGGTTTGACCGCTGACCGGCGTGAGTTGACCTCCCCCCCCTCTCTCACTGACCTGCGGGCCCCGCCCTGCTAATTATTCCAGTTAGTATTAATTAACTATTTTGGTTAATTAGATTAGCCACTGACATGTGGGCCCTGCCCTGCCGACTTTCTGTTAGGATTAATTTAGTGTTAATTAACTCAGTTAATTAACTGAGTCACTGACCAGTGGACCCCACTGTCAGGTTTGACTCTGGACCAGCCCTTTGACCTGCTAACGTCATGCTTGGGTCATGCTGACGCAGTATTCCAATTCTGGTATTTAAATAAATCTTAAATGATTTATTTATTTCAGAAATTGGTTTAAACTTCAAAAAAATCACAGAAATTCAACCGTAGCTCAGAATGAAATAATTTATATATGAAAAATTATCAGAAAAATTCAATATATCCATCTGTACCATTTTCATGCATGATAAATGAAGTTAAACCTACTGTTTTTATGAAAACACATATTTGGCATTTAAAAATACCTATTTTAGAGTTGCATTTGAACACTTGGTTCAAATGGAGTTCAACCAATTAAAATTCTAGTTGCATTAACTCAACAACATCATAACTTCATGCCATATTCATGAATCATATTGTTGCATATACTTGTGTTTGATTGTCGGCACCGTTCTTCTCGATAGGTGCAGCTCCGGAGACCGATCCAGAGTACCTGTCAGAGGAGCAATGCTCTGCACGTTGTTTTACCAGGCAAGCAAACCCCCTTGTTCATTCCGATACAACCCCTCTCTCGCTCCTGCTCCCTGTTATTGCATTAGGACAACAACGACTTCAACTGCTACTTTATGCTTCGGTAGTTGAACCCATTCCTCTGCATGACCTGTCATTCCATAGTAAATAGTTGAAACCCATTAGCATGTGTAGGAGTTGATTGAAGCCATGTTGTGATCTTACCATGCCTTGCTTGCTATTGCTTAGAGTGTGTCAGGTCCGATTCATCGGGAATGGATTGGAGTACAATGATATGTTCTGATGCTGAGGGTTAAGTGTGTGAAAACGATTTGGTAAAGGTAGTGGTGAGAGGCCATGTAGGAGTACATGGTGGGTTGTCTCACTGTAACCGTCCCTAAGAACTGAGTTCTGTGTATGTTGTCTAATGACCAGCTACTACCACGCATTAGAATGCTTAAGTGCCCCTCTCAACTTATTAACCGACTTGGTCTCTGTCCAGGAGTTGCAACTAGTTTCTGGTGTTTGTAGGTAGTGTTAGTAGTCTACCAAGTGGCACTCGGCCAGTGGGCTTGGGACAGACTAGGCACCGTGGCACGGTGTACCAAGCGTAGATCCACTCGGCGAGGTGGGCTTGGGAACCCTGCGCACATCATTTGGGGCCGTGAGCGACACCCCGGCCGGATCTCCTTACGGATGGAACCCGAATAGGCGATAAACCTGGACTAGAGTCTTGTGTGGTTAGTCAGGTCGTGGCCGACACCCTCGCCAGGCTTCCGCTTGAAGGTTGCCGAGATACACGACGTGTACATGGCGGTAAGTGGCGAGAGTGTGTGTGAAGAAGTACACCCCTGCAGGGTTAACACGATCTATTCGAATAGCCGGGTCCACGGTTATGGACTTCTTGGATGCTTATGTGGTACATAGACAACTTGAAGTGGATACTCTAAAATACGCAAGACAAGTGTGAGTGCTATGGATGGCCTTCTCGTAGGGAGACGGGGATGAATCCATAGTGGTGTATTGTGTGGTGCTTAGTGGACTCGTGTGCGCCACCTCAAAAGAGTTACCAGCAATCGTAGTATAGGATAGCCACTGAGTCAAAGCTGGCTTGCTGCAACTAAACCCCACTTTGCCTTCTTGATACAAGTGCATGTATGATAGGATTTGATGTAAGTCTTGTTGAGTACCTTTGTACTCATGTTTGCTTAATTTATGTTTGGCAGATAGGATTGATGTCTCACTAGTAGTTCCGCTTGGACTTCGACAAGTAGCTTGTACCTCAGCTACGTTCATGGACGAGTGTTGTAGATAGTCAGGCTCTTCAGCCTTTTCATTTGTAGATGTCTGTACTCAGACATGTTGTGCTTCCGCTTGTTGCTTGTATGCTCTGAATGCTGGGTCGTGAGACCCATGTTTGTAATATTTGGCTCCTCGGAGCCTAATGAATAAATACTTTGTTTATTAGAGTCTTGTTGTGATGCCATGTTGTATTTGCACATATTGAGCATATTGTGTGTATGTTATTGAAATGCTTGGTATGTGTGGGATCCGACACCTAGTTCTTTACCCTTGGTAGCCTATCTTACAGGGAAATGTCTCCTAGTGATTCCACTGAGCCCTGGCTGACCGGCATGTGTCCTTCTTCGTTCCTGTGTCTGTCCCTTAGGGGAATTGTCACGCGTTGTTCCTTTAAGTCCTTGTAGCTTGCTACGACTTGGGTTCATACGTTGATGACCGACACGTTCGTTGTTGGGTCATGAATGCCTGTCTCTGTGATTTAGCGCCACTTTTGGTTTATAACTGGTCATGTCGGCCCGGGTTCTCTGTCATATGGATGCTAGCGACACTATCATATATGTGATCGAAAATGCGCAAACGGTCCCGGGCCAGGTAAGGTGGCACCCGTGGGGATACCGTGCGTGAGGCCACAAAGTGATATGGTGTGTTACATGCTAGATCGATGTGACTTAGGATCGGGGTCCCGACAGCGTTAGTATCAGAGCCTGACTGCCTGTAGGATTACCAAGCCAAAATGGTCGAAGTTGAGTCTAGAAATTCTTTAGTTATATAAGGGAATTGATTGTGGAAGGGAACGTAAGGCTCTTTTTACTCCTTGTACCTCATGTCTTCTGATCTGAGTCATCCTACCTTTCCTACGGGGTTAAGGAACTAGGCTTTCTCTTCCGTCTATCAGGATCACGACTTACTACTCCGTAGTCCCTTAGGATTGGTTGATCAGAGTCCTACTCCTGTTTTCAAGCTCTTCCAGTATAGTTTGTTTAGTACTATCACAGAACCTTGAGTGATGATGTTGAGATGTTGAACTACCCTTTGTTAGCAGGATGTCTCATTCTAAGCATTTTACTGCCGTTATGCTGCCGGAATTATCCTAGTAGTTCGAGAGATACTAATTTCTTGTTCTACCTTATGCATCCTATAGTTGTTGATGTTTCCGTCTTCGGTTTCGCTTCTCAGGATGTCTTAAATTAAGCGAAGCTCAGCTGCTCGTAGATAGAACCACGGAGGTGGTAGGGATGAGGAGGATCCTCCCGACCAGCCTTCGTTGGCGGAGTTAATGTTAGAGATGGAGAGAAACAAGTGTGAGTCTAACCGTTTGTTGGCACGTATTGAGGACAACACCGCACATCAGTGCAAGGAATCAACAACCATCCATGACTTCATTCGTCTGAAACCACCCACTTTCCATCATTCCATTGAGCCACTCGATGCAGATGACTGGCTCCGTAGTATCACTAACAAGCTGCGTTCTGCGAACGTAGCTGAAGATGACAAGGTCATCTATGCCACTTATCACCTGGAAGGTCCTGCTAGTCTTTGGTGGCAGAACGATGAGGCCATGATTCCAGCTGGCCAGATTCCTACCTAGAGAGATTTCACCGAGGCTTTTCGTGAGCATCATATCCCTCAAGTCCTTATCGATCGTAAGAGAGAAGAGTTCTGTAGTCTTACACAGGCTAAGATGGCTGTTGATGCTTATAGTCGAGAGTTTGAGAACCTCGCCCGCTATGCTACAGAAGAAGTGTCCACGGACGCCAAGAAGCAGGCTAGGTTCCGGAAGGGTCTCAACCCCAAACTGCGTCGTGATCTCCACTTGCATCATTGCAACACATTCGATGCTCTTGTGAACAAGGCCATCAATGCAGAGACAGATCAACTCACTTACGAGGAGTCTCGTAAGCACGTCCTTGATTTGGGATCTTTTTCCGGTACTAGTTCCCAGAAGCGCCAGATTTGGGTTCCGAACTCTGTTCTTCCACCCACTTATCCTCCGAGGCCATCTCGTGTGGTACCTCTTCCAATGCAGCAGTATGCTCCACCCAGGTCTATTGCTGGACCGTTTGCCAATGCGGGTCCATGTCCTACCTCCAGGATTTGTTACAAGTGCGTAGAGCCGGGACACATTGCCCGTATTTGCACTCAGACCCGTGTTGCTCCACCCCAGTCTGAGAAATCTGTTGGCCGTGATAAACCATCACGCAAGATGATCAGTGTCAAGTCAGCTCCCATCGAACATGGACGTGTGCATCACGTCTCAGCCAAAAACGCTCATGGTGATCCAGATGTCGTTCTTGGTACACTCCTTGTCAATTGTCATCCGGCATCGGTTCTATTCGATACTGGAGCATCTCATTCCTTCATTTCCGAAAGTTATGCCCGTTTGCATGACATGTCATTTTGTGATATGCCCTCCCCACTACTCATTCAAACTCCTGGTTCCAAATGGCAAACTTCTAGTGTAAGCCATGGTAATGAAATCCTTGTCGACAGACTTGTGTTCCTTGCATCACTTGTAGCCCTCAAGTCTTCAGATATTAATATCATCTTGGGTATGGACTGGATGACAGCTCATCATGCCTAGATTGATTGCTTCACTAGGTCTGTTCAGCTTACACATCCATCTGGTAAGATAGTCACCGTCACCACTAGAGTTGCAAAGTGTCAACTCTATTCTCTTAATGCCAGCCCTCTTCCATACCTTGAAGATGTTCCGGTAGTCCGTGACTTTCCGGATGTCTTTCCAGAGGAACTGCCAGGTGTTCCACCCGACCGAGATGTAGAGTTTGTTATAGAGCTTATCCCAGGAACCGCTCCAATCTCTAGGAGACCCTACAAAATGGCACCCTTAGAACTAGCTGAGCTTAAGAAACAACTTGATGAGTCCTTGCAAAAGGGTTTCATCCGTCCTAGTTCTTCTCCTTGGGCTTGCCCCGTCCTCTTCGTTAAGAAGAAGGATTGTACGGATCGGATGGTTGTAGATTATCGTCCCGTTAATTTGGTCACGGTAAAGAACAAGTATCTGCTTCCCAGGATCAACGACCTGTATGATCAGCTCGCTGGATCCTCAGTCTTCTCCAAGATGGATTTGAGGTTAGGATACCATCAAATCAAGATTAGAAATGGGGACATCCCCAAGACGGCTTTCGTCACTCGTTATGGCCAGTACGAGTACATCGTCATGTCTTTCGGCACTTTCTCCCGCTTGATGAACTCTATCTTTATGGAGTATTTAGATAAGTTCGTTGTGGTTTACCTCGATGATATTCTTATTTACTCGAAGAACGAGGAAGAGCATGTCGAACATCTTAGACTTGTTCTAGAAAAACTTAGAGAGCACCGCCTTTATGCCAAGTTCTCCAAGTGCGAATTCTGGTTGCCAGAAGTGACCTATCTCGGCCACATAATCTCTAGTAAGGGCATTATGGTCAATCCCGAGAGAGTTCAGGCCGTCCTTGATTGGACTCCGCCTGAAACAGTTAAACAAGTTAGGAGTTTCCTTGGTCTAGCCAGTTATTGTCGCCGCTTTGTTGAGAACTTCTCTAAAGTGGCCAAACCTCTCACGGAACTTCTTAAGAAAGATAAAAAGTTTGAGTGGTCCCCACAGTGTGAGCACAGTTTTCAGGAACTGAAAAGACGCCTGACTTCTGCTCCCATACTTGTGCCACCGGATTTCACTAAGGACTTTGTTATCTACTGTGATGCCTCACGACAGGGACTAGGTTGCATTCTTATGCAGGATCGTCGTGTGATTGCCTATGCATCTCGACAGTTGCATCCACATGAGGAGAATTATCCTACACATGATTTAGAGCTTGCAGCCGTAGTTTATGCACTTAAGACCTGGCGACATTACCTCCTTGGTAATCGTTGCCAGATCTACATCGATCACCAGAGTCTCAAGTATATCTTCACCCAACCAGATTTGAACCTTAGGCAAAGACGTTGGTTGGAGTTGATCTCAGATTACGACTTAGGAATTACCTACACCCCAGGCAAGGGAAACGTCATGGCTGATGCGCTAAGTCACAAGTCCTATTGCAACAATCTCATGTTGCAGCAGGGCCAACCACTTCTCCATGACGAATTATGTAAGCTTAACCTTCACATCGCTCCTCACGGATTCCTTTCTACCTTGGTGGCGAAACCTACCCTTGAGGATCAGATCATTTCTGACCAAAAGTTTGATAGGGGTGTTATCCGCATCAAGAGAAAATTTTGCCAAGGGTATTGTTGGTAGTTTCTCCATAGATGACCGAGGTGTTGTTCTCTTCCAAAACCGGCTGGTGGTTCCCAAGAAGCAACATCTTCGGCAATTGATTCTTAAAGAGGCTCATGAATCTCCTCTCACGATTCATCCCGGTAGTACTAAGATGTATCAGGACTCACGCCAGAGGTTCTGGTGGACTAGGATGAAGAGAGAAGTTGCTGAGTTCATTGCTAAATGTGACGTTTGTCGTCGCGTTAAGGCAGAACATCAAAGACCTGCTGGCACCCTTCAGCCTCTAGCTATTCCTGAGTGGAAATGGGATAAAGTTGGTATGGACTTCATCACCGGCTTTCCCAGGACCAAGAGAGGTAATAATGCTATCTTCGTAGTCATTGATCGTCTCTCCAAAGTGGCTCACTTCCTACCTGTTCGAGAGAGTATCACTGCTAGTCAGCTTGCTGACTTGTATATTTCTCGAATAGTGTCACTTCATGGTGTCCCACTAGAGATCAATTCAGACCGTGGTAGTCTTTTCACTTCTCATTTCTGGGAGAGTTTCCAGACTGCCATGGGCACCCATCTTTCCTTCAGTACCACTTTCCACCCTCAGTCAAGTGGTCAGGTCGAACGGGTTAACCAAATTCTCAAAGACATGCTTAGAGCCTGTGTTATCTCATTCGGTATGGATTGGGAGAAATGTCTTCCTTTCGCCGAGTTTGCTTATAACAATAGCTATCAATCCAGTCTCAAGCAAGCTCCTTTCGAGATACTCTATGGACAAAGATGTCGAACACCTTTGAACTGGTCAGAAACCGGTGAAAGACAATTCTTTGGACCGGATATGATCCAGGAAGCAGAAGAGCAAGTTCGCATCATTCGTGAGAATTTGAAGACAGCCCAGTCTTGTCAAAAGAGCCAATATGATCGTCATCATAAGGAAGTGGCTTATGAGGTTGGTGACAAAGCTTATCTTCGGGTTACTCCTTTGAAGGGTACCCATCGTTTTGGTATCAAGGGCAAGTTGGCTCCTCGTTACATTGGTCCTTTTCGCATTATCGCTAAACGAGGAGAGGTTGCCTACCAATTGGAACTGCCCCCACATCTTTCCCGAGTTCATGATGTCTTCCACGTCTCTCAACTCAGGCGTTGCTTCTCGGATCCCATCCGCGGAGTGGACCACGAAACGCTTGATCTCCAAGATAACCTAACATACCGAGAGTATCCCGTTCGCATTCTGGATCAAGCAGAGCGTGTCACTCGATGTCATAACATCAAGTTTCTCAAGGTTCAGTGGTCTCATCATTCCGAGAGAGAAGCTACTTGGGAGCGAGAAGATCGTCTCTGACTGGAGTACCCCACCTTCTTTCCGCCTACTCCTGAATCTCGGGACGAGATTCTTTCGAGTGGAGGCGAGTTGTCACAACCCTAGTTCTGGTATGCACTAGGCTAGTCTTGTTGTTTGCATCATGTTTAAATTTCATATGAAATTGAATTGAGGACTTGTGAAACCCTCATAAACCCTTCCTAAAAATGACCCAAATAAAAATTGCTCCAAAAAGGTCCAAGAAAATGTTCATGTTGCTCTCTGGAAATATTTGTTAGAGATAAAAATCAAACCAATATTATTAGGAGCTCATAAGTATTTATCTTGGGCATTTGGAATTAATGCAATAGTTATTTGCTTGGATATATATTTATTGTATATTTTATATATGTTCAAAATTCTGATTCTTTATTTTGAGGAGCTTGGATTAATTCCTAGGTCCCTGCAAAATAAAAATGTCAGAAGAAAATAATTGATTTAGTTTAGAAACTAAATCAAAACATAATTGCAGAAATAGAAAACATAACAAATAAAAAAAATAGGAAAGGGAAGCAACTTACCTATGCTGGCCCAGCACAGTGCGGCCTGGCCGGCCCAGCTGGCCAGCCCAGCCCGCTGCCTCCCTTGTCGTCTTCCTCGCGCTAGTAGGCGAGGCGTGTGGCCGGCGCGCGCTCACGGCGAGGGCGCCACGCCTCCTGCCTGCCTGTCCTCCCCCTCGCTGCCTGGAAGACGCTCGCGATGCCACGCACCTCCCCGACCCTCTCGCACTCTCTTTGGACCCTCCCCTCTCCTCTATCTCCCTCTCGCGCTCGGTCCCGACCGCCGTCGTCGCCGCCGATCGCCGTTGCCGTAGCCACCGCCTCCCCCTCGCCTCTCCGACGAGCCTTAGAGCTCCGCCCCGCCGCCGTGAACCTCTACGCCGCGCCGCAGGACCCCGGACGCCCCAAGACCACGCCCCCGAGCTCTTCTTCTTCGCACGACCACCGGACGCCGTCGACGAATTCGCCGCCTCCGAAGCTTCCCCGAGCCCACTGAACCCCCAACAGACCCGCGGTGAGCTCACGGATCGTTCCCCCCTGTCCTTGCCGTCGTTTGCGACCTCTAGGTCCTTTCTCCGCTGATGCCCGACCTCACCGCTGCCGGCGATGCCGCCGCCGTGGCTACAGCCACACGAGCTCAAAACTGAGCACGCCACCGCACTCGCCGTTTCACCAGGAGCCCGTAGCACCTTCTCCCTGGCCTCCCTGTGCCCTGTAGCCCCTATTCCGATGAAACCCGAAACCCGGCGCCGCCGCGAGCTCGTTTCCGGTGAGCTCCGGCCGCCCTAGCTGCTGCCGCTGGCTGGAATGGACGCGGACGAGCTCCAGCTCCTCGCCCGTGGTCTCCGCTGCCCAAATGACCGCCAGAACGACGTTTCCGTGCCCCTCTGCCGCGTCTGTGGACGCCGGCGACGAGCCGCCGGTGGGTTTGACCGCTGACCGGCGTGAGTTGACCTCCCCCCCCTCTCTCACTGACCTGCGGGCCCCGCCCGGCTAATTATTCCAGTTAGTAGTAATGAACTATTTTGGTTAATTAGATTAGCCACTGACATGTCGGCCCTGCCCTGCTGACTTTCTGTTAGGATTAATTTAGTGTTAATTAACTCAATTAATTAACTGAGTCACTGACCAGTGGACCCCACTGTCAGGTTTGACTCTGGACAAGCCCTTTGACCTGCTGACGTCATGCTTTGGTCATGCTGACGCAGTATTCCAATTCTGGTATTTAAATAAATCTTAAATGATTTATTTATTTCAGAAATTTGTTTAAACTTCAAAAAATCACAGAAATTCAACCGTAGCTCAGAATGAAATAATTTATATATCAAAAATTATAAGAAAATTTCAATCTATCCATCTGTACCATTTTCATGCATGACAAATGAAGTTAAACCTACTGTTTTTATGAAAACACATATTTGGCATTTAAAAATACTTATTTTAGAGTTGCATTTGAACCCTTGGTTCAAATGGAGTTCAACCAATTAAAATGCTAATTGCATTAGCTCAACAACATCATAACTTCATGCCATATTCATGCATCATATTGTTGCATATACTTGTGTTTGATTGTCGGCACCGTTCTTCTCGATAGGTCCAGCTCCGGAGACCGATCCAGAGTACCTGTCAGAGGAGCAGTGCTCTGCACGTTGTTTTACCATGCAAGCAAACCCCCTTGTTTATTCCGATACAACCCCTCTCTCGCTCCTGCTCCCTGTTATTGCATTAGGACAACAACGACTTCAACTGCTACTTTATGCTGCGGTAGTTGAACCCATTCCTCTGCATGACCTGTCATTCCATAGTAAATAGTTGAAACCCACTAGCATGTGTAGGAGTTGATTGAAGCCATGTTGTGATCTTACCATGCCTTGCTTGCTATTGCTTAGAGTGTGTCAGGTCCGATTCATCGGGAATGGATTGTAGTACAATGATATGTTCTGATGCTGAGGGTTAAGTGTGTGAACACGATTTAGTAAAGGTAATGGTGAGAGGCCATGTAGGAGTACATGGTGGGTTGTCTCACTGGAACCGTCCCAAAGAACTGAGTTCTGTGTATGTTGTCCAATGACCAGCTACTACCATGCATTGGATTGCTTAAGTGCCCCTCTCGACTTATTAACCGACTTGGTCTCTGTCCAGGAGTTGCAACTAGTTTCTGGTGTTTGTAGGTAGTGTTAGTAGTCTACCAAGTGGCACTCGACCAATGGGCTTGGGACAGACTAGGCACCATGGCACGGTGTACCAAGCGTAGATCTACTCGGCGAGGTGGGCTTGGGAACCCTGCGCACATCATTTGGGGCCGTGAGCGACACCCCGGCCGGATCTCCTTACGGATGGAACCCGAATAGGTGATAAACCTGGACTAGAGTCTTGTGTGGTTAGTCTGGTCGTGGCCGACACCCTCGCCAGGCTTCCGCTTGAAGGTTGCCGAGATACACGACGTGTACATGGCGGTAAGTGGCGAGAGCGTGTGTGAAGAAGTACAGCCCTGCAGGGTTAACTCGATCTAATCGAATAGCCGGGTCCATGGTTATGGACTTCTTGGATGCTTACGTGGTACATAGACAACTTGAAGTGGATACTCTAAAATACGCAAGACAAGTGTGAGTGCTATGGATGGCCTTCTCGTAGGGTGACCGGGATGAATCCATAGTGGTGTATTGTGTGGTGCTTAGTGGACTTGTGTGCGCCACCTCAAAAGAGTTACCAGCAATCGTAGTATAGGATAGCCACTGAGTCAAAGCTGGCTTGCTGCAACTAAACCCCACTTTGCCTTCTTGATACAAGTGCATGTATGATAGGATTTGATGTAAGTCTTGTTGAGTACCTTTGTACTCATGTTTGCTTAATTTATGTTTTGCAGATAGGATTGATGTCTCACTAGTAGTTCCGCTTGGACTTCGACAAGTAGCTTGTACCTCAGCTACGTTCTAGGACGAGTGTTGTAGATAGTCAGGCTCTTCAGCCTTTTCATTTGTAGATGTCTGTACTCAGACATGTTGTGCTTCTGCTTGTTGCTTGTATGCTCTGAATGCTGGGTCGTGAGACCCATGTTTGTAATATTTGGCTCCTCGGAGCCTAATGAATAAATACTTTGTTTATTAGAGTCTTGTTGTGATGCCATGTTGTATTTGCACATATTGAGCATATTGTTTGTATGTTATTGAAATGCTTGGTATGTGTGGGATCCGACACCTAGTTGTTTACCCGTGGTAGCCTATCTTACAGGGAAATGTCTCCTAGTGCTTCCACTGAGCCCTGGTAGCTTGCTACTGCTCCGGATCACTTAGGCTGACCGGCATGTGTCCTTCGTTCCTGTGTCTGTCCCTTAGAGGAAATGTCACGCGTTGTTCCTTTAAGTCCTTGTAGCTTGCTACGACTTGGGTTCATACGTTGATGACCGACACGTTCGTTGCTGGGTCATGAATGCCTCTCTCTGTAATTTAGCGCCACTTTTGGTTTATAACTGGTCATGTCGGCCCGGGTTCTCTGTCATATGGATTCTAGCGACACTATCATATACGTGAGCCAAAATGCGCAAACGGTCCCGGGCCAGGTAAGGTGGCACCCGTGGGGATACCGTGCGTGAGGCCGCAAAGTGATATGGTGTGTTACATGCTAGATCGGTGTGACTTAGGATCGGGGTCCCGACACTCGAGGGCCCCGTCCAGATCGGGCCGTTCCCGCCCAGATCCGCCTCCTCCGGCCTTCTCCCGCTCGCCGGAGGGCTGGTCAACGCCCCAGCGCCGCCGCCTGGTTCTTCTGTCGTCGCTGCTTCGACCTCCTTCGGGGAGCTGCCTGGGTCACCGCCCGATCTGTGCGCCAGGCCGAGCCGATCCGCCGAAGGCCCAGCCCCGCGTACGAGGCCCAGACGCCAAGCGCCATCGAAGCCTCCAGCCGCGCCCTTCGCCACATCGCCAGCTCCGCTCCCGCACCCGAAGGCCAGATCCGCCAAGGCCTGGGCCTCTCCCTCCTTCGCCAGGGCCCTTCTGCCTCCAGGCCGGCCCCGCCAGCCATCGCGAAGCCCCGGGCCCGAAGTCCCCAGCGCTCCCGACCGCCGCCAGCCGCTCGGTGGGCTCGGCCCGCTCCGCCAGGCCTCCAGGCGCCGCCTCGCCGGGTGGGCCAGACCCGCTACCCCGCCGATCCAGCCGCTCGGGCTGCCGAGCCAGCGCCGCCGCAGCCCACTTCGCCCAATCCGCCGAGCCCGTTGACCTTTTTTCCAGATCTGGGAGGAGGTAGCTATTTTTCTCTAAGTCCCCAGTGTACTTGTTGTCTGATGCATATTTTCAAATAGAGATAACTTGGTGTGTGTGGCTCCGATTTGAGTGAATGAGGTGTCCAGACGTTCGTGGTGACTAGCACTACGTTTCATTCCTTTGTGCCATGCATGTTTGAGTTCATCTAGATGCTTATTTTTCTGTTGCAAGAGTGCATCCCGATATAAACTGTTGTTAGTGATGTTTTTATGCCATCTTTGCATAGTGATATCTTTTAGCTCGTTTATCCGAATGATGCAAATGACATGTCCACGTGTTCGTCTTGTCATGCTCTACATGATGATTGCTTAGACTTGCATGATAGATTTAATCTTGCCATGTTTATCCTCGTTGCAAAGTGCTATGTGGCTGTTTAGTTGTTTAACTTGTTATGAGATGCCATCTTGTTGAGCTCATTGCTATCGTTGTGTTTATATCCATGATGCATGCTTGTATGTTTCGGATTCACCTTCTTGTGTACTTTGATGTGGTGCTTACCACTTGCCATGTTTAGTTTTGAGGTGACTTAAACTTGCTCTCAAAGATGCCATGATGAAACTGCTGTTTTAACACTTAGTGAAATTTCACCAAGTCTGGAATCTGTAATTCTCAGATGCCATGTTTGCTTGCTGTTCTAGGGCAATCCATGATAGTTTTGGGGTGGATCTTGATGGTTCCTTGTAGTACATATTGTTGGCTATCCATTAATGCTCTCACGTGCTTATTTTAGTGGCTGTAGCATATTTAACTTTTGCTCCAAAGTTTCAATAAAATTCTGCTGTCAGGATTTTGTTGTCAAGTTTAATATGTCCAAGCTTGTTGCTATTGATCCGTGGCTCCTTTGGGGGTGCACCAATGGACTTATTTTCTGTAGGATATGTCTAGTTTATGTTCATGCTCTTTTCCATGATGTTTGAGTGCTGTAGCTTAATTATCTAGTGCTCCGAAGTTGCTATGTTGCTGTAATTTTCAGCTTTGGCATATTTCTTGTTTCGGGCATAACTTTTAGCCCATAGCTCCGATTTCAGCAAGTCTTATATGAAACTTGATTGATTTTCCGTGTAGATTCATAATATCCTATTGTTATCTTGTTTTGAAGCTTTTGCTTGAATGCTATTTTCCGTGCTCCGTGTGCTCCCTTATTGCATCAATCATGCATCCATTATTTGTTTGCGCATTGCATCTTGTTGATTCGTGCCTTGTGTGGTTGTATTGTTTAGAGCCGGAAGCTGAGACCGAGTACGAGTACGAGCACGAGGTTACTACTGAGGTTGAGCACGAGGACCCTTCTTACGATCCGTAAGACAACTCTTCAAGCAAGATGACCGAAACCCGATAACATTACTATCTTTGCCTATTGCTAGAGTATCGCTCTATAGTTTTGCCTCGATGCCCATGTTTTTCCTGTCAGCCTCCTACTTGTAACCATGACCATGTTTAACCACCCTACCTTTGCAAACCGTTGAATGGCTAAGTACGCTTCGCTCAGCCCCTCTCATAGCGTTGCTAGTTGCAGGTGAAGTTGAAGATGCTTGCTTCATGTTGAAGTTTTGTTGGGTTATATCACACTATATAAATGCTTAAATGAAATCATCTATATATTGGCAATGGGTGGAAGGCTAAGCCTTTTGCTTGGTGATTTGTTCCACTCATGCCGCTAGGAACCGTATAAACCGGTGTTATGTTCCTTGATTATGCGTTCCTCACACGGTTGGGGTTATGGGACCCCCTCGATAAACCGCTAAGTGCTAAGTCTTTTCCAGCAAGTCCCAACATTGGTACTATTTGCCTAATAACTAATAAACTTGCATAGGGAGTAATTAACCCTCTTTCTTAATCAACAACCCCGGGCCAGTGCTCCACATGAGTGTTGGTCCGCAACGGGGAGTCTGCGGGGCCACCACGAGGAAACTCGAGGTTTGGTAAAAACCTGTAGAATCGCCCATCCGGTCGTGGCCTGAGACTAGATACGCGCGGCTATTGTTAGGGTGTCGGCACGCCTGGAGGATTTGCTGGATTAGCCTTACCTTAGTTCGGAGTATCTTGGGCACAGGATTCCGAGAATACTCGGGTCTTCCCACCTTTGGAGTTGCGACTCCGCGGATCGTGGGCTTGTCATGGGCCAAGTTGGAACACCCCTGCACGGTTATGAACTTTCGAAAGCCGTGCCCGCGGTTATGTGGTAGATGGGAGCTTGTTAATATCCGGTTGTAGATAACTTGACACCATGTTCCAATACACTACTAGCGTGCGTACCGTGACTATCATTTTCCGAATAGGGATTCAGGAGATGAACACGGTAGGGTTATGTTTGATGTGTTTTAGCTAGGATCACTTCGTGATCATCTCTCGACCGAGGCACTTCTCTTCTCGCACTCTTTCACGTAAGCTAGTGCTAGTTGCTGCTGCAGACACTTATACTTTTCTTCAGCCTTATCCTCACCCAAGGCTTAAATAGTCTTGTTACCCGGGAACGGGATTGCTGAGTCCTCTGTGGCTCACAGTTACTTCATCACACCAGATGCAGGTCCGATGGTGAGCTATCCAAGTGATGGCACCTAGCTAGACTGGGAGTACGACGAGGAGCGTAGTCGATACTATGTTCGTTATCTGGATGATCAGTAGTGGAGACTTCTACTAGGATTCGATCCGACCTGTGGATTTAAATTATGTTTGGTATCTTGACATTTGGATTTTACCCTTAGAAGGGTTGTGATGTTTTATTGAATGATGATTGAAACATGTAATGAATTTGTGTGACGTGGCGAGTGTAAGCCAACTATTTTATGTTTTCCATCCCCATCTTTTACATGAGTTGTGGAAAGATACCAAACTTGCGATCATTCCAGCATGGGGTTATGTCTCTAAGTCGTGCCTCGACACGTAGGAGATATAGTCCCATCCTGGGCATTACAAGTTGGTATTTAGAGCCTTTTCCGACCTAGAAGCCCCCACTGATTGATTGAATCGTTGACGGTCGAGTCTAGGCACACACTAAAAATATTTTGAGTCCTATATTTATATCGGAGAGTAGGATTTCTTTGCTTCTCATCCCCTTTCTCTCTGGTGAGGACTCCTGACGTCTACTCTTGCCTCTTCTACTTTCAAAATTTGCACCAAATTTTTTTTAGGAATCTCGCGAGTATTCTTGGATTGTTTCGATGTTCTTGTGACGAGAATATTGTTCTCGATGCCTCCTGACATTAAGGGTTGTGGCAGTGTCTCGGGGAGTTGAGCTTCGTGGTATTGTCGTCACAAGCATATCGCGGCAGTACTAAATACTTAAGACGGCCGACATCGAAAATCTCTCCTATACGGTTAGTGGCAAGATAACCCCGACATCACCCAGTACAGGGGAGGTAGTTCGGGAGTATTGCCATAGCTTGTTATAGTGGATGCTTTTCGAAGGTCCGAGGTAGACAGTTTCCGAGAAAGACTGTTTATGTGTTGAAGGATGGATACAGCTGGATGTAGGTTTAGAGTTGATTGCACGGTGCTTCCCCTGTATCCCCAACACCTGATGCATACATGGAATCTTTCGGAGATTAATAGGTGGGTTTATCCAGTAGATCGTAGGCATTCTTCCAACACATGCAGGTTAGCGAGTTCGGGGTTCTACATTGAGTGAAGTGGTTTTATGACCGATGTTCAGATCGGGAGTTGCATCTTAAAGGGTCCTTGGCTATGCTGATCCGGGGATTGCAAAACCCTTTCGTAACGCGTTCATATGCTTACAGCACAAAGATGTTAGAACGAAGATCCTATCTTGTGTTTGTTTCCGTCTGTACCTTGTTTTTTTTCTTATTTTACCTTTTTTCCCCTATGTGGCTTCTCATGAAGATTGTTGTTATCATTTAACCGATAATTTCATTCGTTCCTCTTGTTCGAGTGATTATTGTGAAGACTAAGTGGCATTTCAATCCGTTGATTCAGCTTATATCTTCTTTCAATCAATTGCTGATTCGTGGTCATCTCTTTCAGGATGGCTCCGAATAAAGTTCCCAACGCTAACCCAGAGGGTGAAGAGGTCCCATATCGTCCTCCTTCCCCTCCTCCTCCGTCTGAGGCTTGGAGAGCGATTATGCAGACTACAAATCAGAACACCCAGATGTTGATGCAGATGATGCAGCAGATGCAAGCTAATCAAGCTAATCAGGGTGTTCCAGGGAATCAAGGCAATTTCTTCAACCAACAGCACCATGCTACTCTCAACCAGTTCTTGGCCAATAATCCAAAAGCTTTCAGTTACTGTGTCGACCCTCTTGATGCTGAAGATTGGTTAACCGATATCAAGAAGCATTTTGAGTGCAGTAACGTAAGGGAAGAGGATTATGTGAAGTTTGCAGCCTTCCAACTCAAAGACCAAGCAGCTAACTGGTGGCAGCAGTACAAAGACTCCAGGCCAGGTCGTGTGATCTCTTGGGAGGATTTCTACAAGGACTTTCGCTCTCACCACATTCCAACAAGTGTCATCAAGGGTATGCATGAGCAATTCTGCAACCTGAAGCAGGGCTCTATGACTATCTACCAGTATAATGTCAAGTTCCAAAACCTCGCCCGCTATGCTAAGCAAGACGTACCAGATGCCAAGAGCAAAATCTATCAGTTCCGTAGAGGTCTCAAAGATGAACTTCAACTTGCTCTCACCTTTTTCGAGCCCGATGAGTTCGACAAATTCTATAACATGGCTTTGAAACAAGAAGCAGCTCAGCTCAAGATGGAGGCTTCCAAAAAGAGGATTCGAGATGCCGTTCACTCCTCCTCATCTTCTCAAGTCGTCGCGAAGCAACAGAAATTTTGGCTTCCTCCTCCTCAAGTGATTCGAGCTCCTTACGACAACTCCAACAACTCCAACAGCAACAAGAACTCTAGTGGTCGTGGTTTCTCCCACCCACCCAACCCGAGCAACCAGTCGAAGAACCAGTTTCAGTCTCGAGGTTCCAAGTCAAGTGGTTCTCATTTCCGTCCTCTCTCAGAAGTGACTTGCAACAAGTGCACTCAGAAAGGTCACTATGCTAACAGATGCCCGAACCCGTAGCGACTTCCACCTCCTCCACCTGTGAGTTCAGCTATTGTCAAGCATAATCCCAAGCAAGCAAGGGTCAATCTGATGAATGCAGCGCAAGCGGAGAATTCTTCTGATGTCATTTTGGGTAACCTTCCAGTTAAATCTTTTCCAACTAAACTGTTGTTTGATTCAGGTGCTACATGTTCCTTCATGTCATATCCATTTGCATCCAAGCACAATGTTGTCACTTCAAATTTGCCTCAGAAGTTGCAAGTTGTTTCTCCGGGCAGAATAATGACTTCCAGTGTCTATGCTCCCGATGTTTCTATTCGCATGGGTGATTATCGCTTTCTGGCTAAACCGGTGGTTCTTGGTAATTCTGACATTGACCTCATCCTCGGGATGGACTGGCTTTCTCAGCATGATGCTCAAATTGATTGTGCACAGAAGGAAGTCAAGATTACTCATCCTGATGAAGATGTGATTATCTTCGCCTCCAGGGATAACACTATCAGGCTTTTCTCTCTCAATGATAAGGGTGAGATTAATGCCATCTCTCAAATTCCGGTGGTAAACGAATACGAAGACGTCTTTCCTGAAGAACTTCCAGGCATGCCTCCACACCGTAAGGTGGAATTCGTCATTGAACTCGAGCCGGGTACTGAGCCAGCATGCCGGCGTCCGTACAAGCTCTCTCCTGAAGAATAGAAGGAATTGAAGAAGCAGCTTGATGAACAGGAGCGTATGGGTCTCATCAGGCCTAGTACGTCTCCTTGGGGTTGTGGTGTCTTATTTGTCAAGAAGAAGGATGGCACGGAGCGTCTCTGCGTTGATTACCGGCCATTGAACAAGAAGACAATAAAGAACAAGTATCCGCTCCCCAACATCAATGAACTGTTCGAGCAGCTCAAAGGAGCTAAAGTGTTCTCTAAGCTCGATCTCCGAATGGGCTATCACCAAATTCGCATTCGCGAGGAAGACATCCCCAAGACTGCCTTCAGAACGAGCTACGGTTCATATGAGTATACAGTCATGTCCTTTGGTCTCACCAATGCTCCACCTACCTTCTCGAGAATGATGCACTACATCTTCAACCCCTACACCGGCGAGTTTGTGCTTGTGTATCTGGATGATATTCTGGTATTTTCCAAGAATGAAGAAGATCACGAAAAGCACTTACGTCTGGTTCTTGACTAACTCCGTGAGCATAAGTTCTATGCCAAGTTCTCCAAGTGCGAATTTTGGCTCGATAAGGTTTTGTACCTGGGCCATATCATCTCCGCTGACGGTATTGCGGTAAATCCCGAGAAAGTTGAAGCTATTGTCAACTGGGAAGCTCCTCAGAACGTCAAGCAACTCCGCAGTTTTCTGGGTCTTGCCAGCTATTGCAGAAGGTTCGTTGAGAACTTCTCCAAGATTGCCAAGCCTCTTTCCAACTTGCTTCAGGAGAATGTCAAATATTTTTGGTCTCCAGAGTGTGAAGTGGCATTCAGAACTCTCAAAGAAAAGCTCTTCTCTTCTCTAGTTCTGACTCCTCCAGATGAGTCCAAGCCCTATGAAGTATTCTGTGATGCTTCTCTTCAAGGCCTTGGTGGTGTGCTTATGCAAGACAAGAGAATTGTGGCATACACTTCTCGTCAGCTGAAGCCAAGTGAGAAAAACTATCCCACACATGATCTCGAGCTAGCAGCTGTGGTACATGCTTTGATTACGTGGAGACATCTGTTGTTGGGCAGAAAAGTCGACATCTTCACTGATCACAAGAGCTTGAAGTACATCTTCACACAGCCGAATCTGAACCTCCGCCAGACTCGTTGGGTTGAAATGATCCAAGAGTATGATCCCAGCATTGAATACACTCCTGACAAGGCGAATGTGATTGCAGATGCTTTGAGCAGAAAGGCATATTGCAACAGCCTTCTTATCAAGCCGTTCCAGCCTGAGCTTTGTGAAGCATTCAGGAAACTCAACCTCCAAGTTGTTCCGCAGGGTTTTCTTGCAAATCTTCAAGTTGCTCCTACCTTGGAAGATAAGGTCCGTGAGGCCCAACTCAGTGATGCCATGGTGCAGAAGGTGAAACATGGTATTGCAAAGGGCACTCCAAAATACAAGTGCTATCGTGTTGATGAGAGAGATACCTTGTTCTTCGAGGATAGACTCATTGTTCCCAAAGGGGATCTCAGGAATCTCATATTGGAAGAAGCACACGATTCTCTCTTTTCCGTTCATCCTGGTAGCTCCAAGATGTACCAAGACCTCAAGCAATCTTACTGGTGGACACGCATGAAAAGGGAAATTGCCCAATTCGTGAATGAATGTGATGTTTGTAGAAGAGTGAAAGCAGAACATCAACGTCCAGCCGGTCTTCTCCAACCTCTTCCTATTCCCGAGTGGAAATTCGACCACATTGAAATGGATTTCGTCACTAGCTTTCCTAAATCCAAGAGAGGGAATGATTCTATCTTCGTGGTGATTGACAAGCTTACCAAAGTCGCTCACTTCCTTCCAGTCAAAGAATCCATCAATGCAGCTCAACTTGCAGAGTTGTACACTTCCAGAATTGTGTCCTTACATGGCATCCCTCAAGTTATCTCCTCAGACCGTGGAATTTTATTCACATCCAAGTTCTGGGACTCCTTTCAGTCCGCCATGGGCACTAAGATCAGGTTCAACACTGCTTTTCACCCTCAGACTAGTGGTCAAGTCGAGCGAGTGAATCCGATTCTAGAAGACATGCTCAGAGCCTGTGTCATATCTTTTGGCATGAAATGGGAAGATTGCCTTCCATTTGCCGAGTTCTCTTACAACAAGAGCTTTCAAGCAAGTGCCGGCAAAGCTCCGTAAATCCTCTATGGCAGAAAGTGCCGTACCCCTCTCAACTGGTCTGAAACTGGTGAACGTCAACTTCTTGGCAATGACTTGATCTCAGAAGCCGAAGAAATGTGCAAAGTCATACGTGAGAATCTCAAAGCCGCTCAGTCACGTCAGAAGAGCTACTATGACGGCAAGCATCGAGATTTGGCTTTCAACATTGGTGATCATGTCTATCTCCGTGTTTCTCCGATGAAAGGCACCCAAAGATTCGGTATCAAAGGAAAGCTTGCTCCTAGATACGTCGGGCCTTTCAAGATCCTTAGCAAAAGAGGCGATCTAGCCTATCAACTTGAGCTCCCTTCCAACTTCGCCAATGTTCATGATGTGTTCCATGTGTCTCAACTTCGCAAATGCTTCAAGGCACCTGAACGCATGATTCCGTTTGAAGAGATTGATCTTCAACAAGATTTGTCTTACCGAGAGCATCCCGTTGCTATTTTCGAAGAAACCGAGCGCAAGACGCGCAACAAGTCCATCAAATTCTTGAAAGTCAAGTGGTCACACCATACCGACCGAGAAGCTACGTGGGAACGAGAAGATCATCTTCGTTCCGAGTACCCTTCCTTTTTCCAATCCTAGATCTCGGGACGAGATATTTTTTGTAGTAGAGGAGAGTTTGTAATGCCCCGGATGTAATACTTTCCCTTTTGGGCGTATAATATATCTCTGGCTTCGTCAATTCCATTTCGGGTTCTTCGTCTTTCGGGTTTTCATCGTTTTGTTGTGTGAGTGTGTGGCATTCATTCATATCATATAGTCTTGTGCATCGCATTGCATTTGTGTTGTCGTTTGCATCCGGTTCCACGCATTCCTTCCCGTTGTCCGTTTCGCGTTCCGGAGCTCCCTCACGTGTCCGTGGCGTCCCATAGGCCTACTTTGGTGTTTGGCCGTGTAACGTTACTGGTTTGGCGCGAGACTTGTCGTGTGTTGATGTTTTGGTGTGTGTAACCCGCCTGTCAAATCTCGTCGCGTTTCGAGTCCTTTTCCTACCCCAACAGTTATTTTCGTGGGGTCAAAGTGCCTCCACTTTGAGGCCCAAGACACCCCTCCAACAGCCCACCAAACCACTCCTAGCCACTTCTATCATCTAGGCTATCCAATTCTGATCGTGTGGCTGAAAACCACACCTTATTTGGACAACCCTAGCTCTTTGTGCCTATATATTTGTCCACTTTCCCCAATTTTTGCCCCAAATCAAGGAAACCCTAGCTCCCCTTCCATCTTCTTCTTCCACCTACAGCCCCCCCGCCGGACTCCTCCACTCCTCCTCGCCGGAGAAGGCTTCCCCGAGCCCCTGCCGGCCACCTCGACGCCGGATCCGGAGGGCCCCATCCAGATCGGGCCGTTCCCGCCCAGATCCGCCTCCTCCGGCCTTCTCCCGCTCGCCGGAGGGCTGGTCAACGCCCCAGCGCCGCCGCCTGGTTCTTCTGTCGTCACTGCTTCGACGTCCTTCGCGGAGCCGCCTGGGTCACCGCCCGATCTGTGCGCCTCCAGGCCGAGCCGATCCGCCGAAGGCCCAGCCCCGCGTACGAGGCCCAGCCGCCAGGCGCCATCGAAGCCTCCAGCCGCGCCATTCGCCGCATCGCCAGCTCCGCTCCCGCGCCCGAAGGCCAGATCCGCCAAGGCCTAGGCCTCTCCCTCCTTCGCCAGGGCCCGTCTGCCTCCAGGCCGGCCCCGCCAGCCATCGCGAAGCCCCGGGCCCGAAGTCCCCAGCGCTACCGACCGCCGCCAGCCGCTCGGTGGGCTCTGCCTGCTCCGCCAGGCCTCCAGGCGCCGCCTCGCCGGGTGGGCCGGACCCGCTACCCCGCCGATCCAGCCGCTCGGGCCGCCGAGCCAGCGCCGCCGCAGCCCACTTCGCCCGATCCGCCGAGCCCGTTGACCTTTTTTCCAGATTTGGGAGGAGGTAGCTATTTTTCTCTAAGTCCCCAGTGTACTTGTTGTCTGGTGCATATTTTCAAATAGAGATAACTTGGTGTGTGTTGCTCCGATTTGAGTGAATGAGGTGTCCAGACGTTCGTGGTGACTAGCACTACGTTTCATTCCTTTGTGCCATGCATGTTTGAGTTCATCTAGATGCTTATTTTTATGTTGCAAGAGTGCATCCCGATATAAACTACTGTTAGTGATGTTTTTATGCCATCTTTGCATAGTGATATCTTTTAGCTCGTTTATCCGAATGATGCAAATGACATGTCCACGTGTTCGTCTTGTCATGCTCTACATGATGATTTCTTAGACTTGCATGATAGAATTAATCTTGCCATGTTTATCCTCGTTGCAAAGTGCTATGTGGCTGTTTAGTTGTTTAACTTGTTATGAGATGCCATCTTGTTGAGCTCATTGCTATCCTTGTGTTTATCTCCATGATGCATGCTTGTATGTTTCAGATTCACCTTCTTGTGTACTTTGATGTGGTGCTTACCACTTGCCATGTTTAGTTTTGAGGTGACTTAAACTTGCTCTCAAAGATGCCATGATGAAACTGCTGTTTTAACACTTAGTGAAATTTCACTAAGTCTGGAATCTGTAATTCTCAGATGCCATGTTTGCTTGCTGTTCTAGGGCAATCCATGATAGTTTTGGGGTGGATATTGATGGTTCCTTGTAGTACATATTGTTGGCTATCCATTCATGCTCTCACATGCTTATTTGAGTGTCTGTAGCATATTTAAATTTTGCTCCAAAGTTTCAATAAAATTCTGCTGTCAGGATTTTGTTGTCAAGTTTAATATGTCCAAGCTTGTTGCTATTGATCCGTGGCTCCTTTGGGTGTGCACCAATGGACTTATTTGCTGTAGGATATGTCTAGTTTATGTTCATTCTCTTTGCCATGATGTTTGAGGGCTGTAGCTTAATTATCTAGTGCTCCGAAGTTGCTATGTTGCTGTAATTTTCAGCTTTAGCATATTTCTTGTTCCGGGCATAACTTTTAGCCCATAGCTCCGATTTCAGCAAGTCTTATATGAAAATTGATTGATTTTCCGTGTAGATTCATAATATCCTATTGTTATCATGTTTTGAAGCTTTTTCTTGAATGCTATTTTCCGTGCTCCGTGTGCTCCCTTAGTGCAGAAATCATGCATCCATCATTTTGTTTGCGCATTGCATCTTGTTGATTCGTGCCTTGTGTGGTTGTATTGTTTAGAGCCGGAAGCTGAGACTGAGTACGAGTACGAGCACGAGGTTACTACCGAGGTTGAGCATGAGGACCCTTCTTACGATCCGTACGACAACTCTTCAGGCAAGATGACCGAACCCCGATAACATTACTATCTTTGCCTATTGCTAGAGTATCGCTCTATAGTTTTGCCTCGATGCCCATGTTTTTCCTGTCAGCCTCCTGCTTGTAACCATGACCATGTTTAACCACCCTACCTATGCAAACCGTTGAATGGCTAAGTACGCTTCGCTCAGCCCCTCTCATAGCGTTGCTAGTTGCAGGTGAAGTTGAAGATGCTTGCTTCATGTTGAAGTTTTGTTGGGTTATATCACACTATATAAATGCTTAAATGAAATCATCTATATATTGGCAATGGGTGGAAGGCTAAGCCTTTTGCTTGGTGATTTGTTCCACTCATGCCGCTAGGAACCGTATAAACCGGTGTTATGTTCCTTGATTATGCGTTCCTCACACGGTTGGGGTTATGGGACCCCCTCGATAAACCGCTAAGTGCTAAGTCTTTTCCAGCAAGTCCCAACATTGGTACTATTTGCCTAATAACTAATAATCTTGCATAGGGAGTAATTAACCCTCTTTCTTAATCAACAACCCCGGGCCAGTGCTCCACATGAGTGTTGGTCCGAAACAGGGAGTCTGCGGGGCCACCACGACGAAACTCGAGGTTTGGTAAAAACCTGTAGAATCGCCCATCCGGTCGTGGCCTGAGACTAGATACGCGCGGCTATTGTCAGGGTGTCGGCACGCCGGGAGGATTTGCTGGATTAGCCATACCTTAGTTCGGAGTATCTTGAGCACGGGATTCCGAGAATACTCGGGTCTTCCCACCTTTGGAGTTGCGACTCCGCGGATCGTGGGCTTGTCCTGGGCCAAGTTGGAACACCCCTGCAGGGTTATGAACTTTCGAAAGCCGTGCCCGCGGTTATGTGGCAGATGGGATCTTGTTAATATCCGGTTGTAGATAACTTGACACCATGTTCCAATACACTACCAGCGTGCGTACCGTGACTGTCATTTTCCGAATAGGGATTCGGGAGATGAACACGGTGGGGTTATGTTTGATGTGTTTTAGCTAGGATCACTTTGTGATCATCTCTCGACCGAGGCACTTCTCTTCTCGCACTCTTTCACGTAAGCTAGTGCTAGTTGTTGCTGCAGACACTTATACTTTTCTTCAGCCTTATCCTCACCCAAGGCTTAAATAGTCTTGTTACGTGGGAACGGGATTGCTGAGTCCTCTGTGGCTCACAGTTACTTCACCACACCAGATGCAGGTCCGATGGTGAGCTATACAAGTGATGGCACCGAGCTAGACTGGGAGTACGACGAGGAGCGTAGTCGATACTATGTTCGTTATCCGGATGATCAGTAGTGGAGACTTCTACTAGGATTCGATCCGACCTGTGGATTTAAATTATGTTTGGTATCTTGACATTTGGATTTTACCCTTAGAAGGGCTGTGATGTTTTATTGAATGATGATTGAAACATGTAATGAATTTGTGTGACGTGGCGAGTGTAAGCCAACTATTTTATGTTTTCCATCCCCATCTTTTACATGAGTTGTGCAAAGATACCAAACTTGCGATCATTCCAGCATGGGGTTATGTCTCTAAGTCGTGCCTCGACACGTAGGAGATATAGTCCCATCCTGGGCATTACAATGAATTTCATGAAGAGGATAAAACTTGGTATAAAAGAGAGACATAAGCTCTTGCCAATCAAGCAAGTGTGAGTTATCGAGAATCTTATACCAATCTGAAGCTTTATCTATAAGCGATACGGAGAACAATTTCCTCATGACAATCTCCATTGATACACCTGCAAGCTTAAATAATGAACATAGTTGTGACAGATATAGCAAGTGTTCACCGGGATGTCTGTCTCCAGCATAACGATTAGCCAAAACATAATCGATAATACCAGCTTGTATTTTATAGGGCACAATTTCAGTAGAGGGAGGAGCAACCACCACAGATGTGGGGCGTCTTCCCACAAGCAACGATCCAATAGCAAGGTTGTCCATAAGGACAAAGAGCAGCAACAGCAAAATAAAAACAGAAATATAAAAACTTCCTTACCAGCTACACTTACCAATAGCGCTACACTCCCCGGCAACGGCGCCAGAAAACGGTACTTGATGACCCACAACCGTAAGGGATCTATTGCAGCGTTTTCGATAAGTAAGAGTGTCGAACCCAACGAGGAGCAGAAGGTATTGATAAGTGATTCTGAGCAAGGAATAACTGCAAGCACTGAAAGATAACTTTTTAGGGGTTTTCTTGATATAAGCAACAGGAAAGTAAAAGCGAGCAAAGTAAAAGGCACTGGAGAGTAACAAGTGGCCCAATCCTTTCTGAGCAAAGGAGAGGCCTAGCAACTGAGCTTATAAAGGCTAAAGTGTTCTTCAGGACACACGGGAGAGGTAGTCATGTGCTTTTGCCATATTCCGTATCGGTACTATGTGATGTGTTGAGAAGTGTTGAGTGGGTGGATCTATGCTAGTACACCCTCGGGACTAAGATGAGTGCACTCTTATGATTAAACACCTTGCAAGCATCCGCAAATACAAGATAGTATTGAAGGCAAAAGCCTAACCATAGCAATACGATCGATGATCCATTGTTCCCTTGTGCAAAAGCGTGCGAACTGGGGTTCAGGTTACTGTCACTCCGGCAACCCACCGTAAGCATTCTTTGTAGACAATGTATTCCCCTAGGTACTTAATAAGGCGAAGTGTTGAGTGTTCGACTCACACAACACCACTAGGAAAATAACAACACAACTTAAGTATCAAACAACACATATTACTTCAACATCATATGACTACTAACAACCAGACTTCTCCCATGTCCTCAAGAACTAAAGTTACTACTCACAAGACATAAAAGAGATCATGATCAGTGGAGATAGACGGATGATAAACAATCTGGACACAATGATATTTCTCCAACAAAACTCAATAGCATTCACCACAAAGTAGTAATCAACACCGATAGGGTAGAGATGATAGATAGTATGGATTACAACACAAGTTGCAATTGTGAGATGAGATTGGATGAAGATGGAGATGGTGCTGATGTTGGGGATGATGTTGATGGTGATCTCGATGATGCCTGTGACGATGGTGATGACGATGGCGATGATCTCCCCTTCCGGGAGGTGATCTCCCCGGCGGAATCTGCCCGCCGGAGATGGCTTTTCTTCTCTGTAGGTTTCCGCCACGGAGCGGCGGCGGAACTCCATAAACTCCCCCCTTTTAGGGTTTCTAGGTGACGAGGAGTATATAGGCCAGAGGGGGAGCCTGGAGTGGGCCAGGGGCTCCAGGCACCCTCCCAGCGCGGCCAGGGTGGGGGCCGCGCCAGGTGGCCGCATGGGCACCCTGTGGCCCCCCTCTGGTTGCTCTTTTGCGTATCTTCGTGATCCTTCTGGAAAATACCCTCCATCGATTTTCAGGTAATTTGGAGGTATTCTTCTTCAGCAACTCAGCGTCCACTTTTTACCGCTGAATCCTGCGTCTGCTGCTTCGGCACCGGAAAGTTGCAAACTGTGTAAAATAGGCCAAAACAACATAAGAACATCATCGTAATGTGAATTATATCAATGAATAAGGATGAATTACTATATAAAATAGTGATGCAGTTCGGACGTATCAACACCCCAAGCTTAGACCTCGCTTGTCCCCAAGCGAATACTGAGCTCGGTAAACCTGTCCACAAGTTTAGAGAGTGAAGTGTCGATAAATAGAAAACGGACAAGAAACATCACAGTTTCTTCACCAAACTCAAATATCCTCAACAGCAATCTTGAACTCATAAGGCCCTTATAAAAGATTGGTAACACTTATAATCGAAAGTAGGGCTAAGGAAACTCATCAAATCGTGGCAAACATGTCCTTTGGTCAAAGAACAACTAATAGCTTTTACTTTTGCTCTTTCTCTTTATGTTTTGGTGAGATTAATTGAAGCATTTGAAAGAACATGTTATTAGGCAAGAAGTGAAAGTGTTAACTCAAAGGAAGATGTTTGCTTTAGATGGGCTTGACAAACAACTTACTTATCAAATGATAATTTCAACAAGGATATGATATGACAAATCTTAATGAAACTTTATATGAATGAATCCTCGTCAACATCAAATGTCTGCTCTCTTTAAGAATAGAAGGAAGTAGGAATAACTGACTCAACCTAAAACGAAGAGATAGGCCCTTCTCTAGGGAAGTAGGGAAAACTCATGTGCTATCCTTAAATCAAACAGAATGAAAACAAGTTTTGAGAAGTGCATGATTTGTCAACGAATGCTAATAGATAACTCAATTACTTCTCAAACCGGACAAGTTTCGAGGAACGGCTAACCGCACGGGGACGATCACATCCCCTTAATCTCCTTTGTTTATCACTGCCAAAAGTTTTCTGATTTCTCATGAACAAAGCGTGAAGGAGGGTTTGTTTGTTGTATTATCTTTTATGAGCCGGGCGCACTCATGCCAGTTCCTCCTTGTATTAGGGGTTTGCAGATTAGACATGCAATCCCGGGGTAAAACTTGTCCAACTTAAAAAGATAATGAATTAACTACTACTTCCTCATGAGCTAAAACAGGGGCACAAAATAGAGAATTTTGAACATTCAAGGATACCACATAAATTCTATACTTTAGGAGGTGGTAGTGGAATACCACGAATAGGAAGGTATGGTGGACTCATATGGAAGGTATTGGTTTAAGGGTATGGATGCACAAGCAGAATTCCGCTTAGTACAGAGTTTAGGCTAGCAAAGGCTTTGATAGAATAGACAATTGATGATGACTAAGATGCAAAGCAATATAAAGCATAAACATTAAAATAAGCATAACACATCAAGTTGTCTTCCTTGTCAGCATAACACTTCAAGCATAATAACATAAAGGTTTTGGCTATGTCGCTACTTTAAGAAAATCATGCTTGTTGTTATGACCAAAGCTATGTTTGCCAAGATTAAATAAAGTTTTCAATGCCATACCTGATATAAGGTCAATACTCCCCATAAGAATCATCATATAAGGTCGATTGCGTGAAGAGAGTACCGAGTGCAGCAAAGGAACCAATAGTCTTCTCATTAATATTCCATCATAGACGACTCCACACTCACGGATACAATTTCTCCACAGAAGGAGTGATAGGCCTCAATGCACACACCTATTTCATATAATAACCTCCCTAGACATGATACGACTCTACTTGACTCTAAAAGACAAAAGATAAAGTTAAAGATACCGGGCACTCCCCCAAGCTTCGAACAAGCCAAGGGGATGCCATTACCCAAGGATATTTCACTCCTCATTCTTGTTGACATTGATCACGTAGTCCTCGGCGAAGCGCTTCCATGGAAGGGGTTCTCCAGTCTCATATGAGAAGTTTGTCTCCTGAATCCTGCATGCAGCACCCATACCCATGCGCATAAACCTTAGTTCAGACTCACAGTTCTGGTGATGTAGATCATAAATTTTCCATTGGATCTCTTCAATTCTTTCTTCAAATGTGGTGATGCTTTTCCACATCTCCTTCATCTCCTTCAGGAAGTAGGTCTTCAGCTCGTTGATGATGTCAAAGTTAGCTTCAACACCATGCTCGATCATCTTCTTGTACTTGAAGACTTCTTGCTCCACTTCTTCTAGCCTGGCCTGGATGCGCCCCTCCTTGATAGGTCCCTTCAGATCTTCTTGATGGAGGACACCGTCCTCCATCCGAACAACCTGAGGGTGCTTCTTCACCTCAGCGAGGTAAGGGTTGATGACGTTGACGACGAACTTGTCCTTGGGGGAACTTGGGGAAGCCATGGCACCTAGGTCTAGCTAAAAGATTTCCTGGCAGAAACAGATCGAAAAGAAAACACACGAAATTGCGAGATACGTTGCCGGAACAATCCGGGCAAATATATATCAAAAATTTCTGCACAGAAAGGAAGGTAACAAGCTAAAGTGGGGTCGAAGACGGACTCCTGGGTGCCCAGGCGGCCTTCCGGCGCGGCCAGGAGGTAGGCCGCGCCAGGGGGGCGCCTGGGCCCCCTGGAGCTTATCTCCGGCTCCACTTAGGCTTAGAATTTTCCTAATTTTGCAAAAACTCATAATATGGAACTTTTATGGCGGTTCGCGATGTTTCCTTACCGTAATACATACCTTTTCTTATTCTGCTTCTGATGGTGTCTGAAACAGGGCTGCAACATGTTCTTCGTGAGTTGTTGTGTATATCATATTCACATCAACATTGACACGGTCTCCTGCTATGTAATGCTTAAGTCTTTGTCCATTCACAACTTGAGATTTGGTGCCTTCAAAATTGTTAATCTTCATTGCACCAGACCGATAGACTTCTTCAATATGAAATGGCCCTTCCCACCTGGAAAGTAGTTTGCCTGGAGAAAACCTGAAACGGGATCTAAACAACAAAACTTTATCACCAACATTAAATTCACGTTTCAGAATCCTCCTATCATGCCACTTCTTTACCTTTTCCTTGAACATTTTAGCGCTCTCGTAAGCTTCACTTCTCCACTCATCTAGAGAAGTCAAGTTCATGAGACGCTTCTCACCAGCTAACTTTGGGTCAGCATTAAGCTCTCTAACAACCCAGAAAGCTTTGTGCTCTAATTCTAATGGCAAATGGCAATCCTTCCCATAAACCATCTTATAGGGGGACATGCCCATGGGGTTTTTGTAAGCAGTTCTATACGCCCACAAAGCATCTCCTAACTTATTTGACCAGTCCTATCTATTTCTGTTTACTGTCTTCTGTAAGATCAACTTGATCTCTCTATTGGTGAGCTCAACTAGCCCACTAGTTTGAGGATGGTACGGTGAAGCAATTCTATGATTGACATCGTACTTGGCTAAAGCTTTTCTAAAAGCTCCATGCGTGAGGTGTGATCCTCCATATATTGCTGCAAAGGATCATTAGGGGGAATAACAATAGAAGCAATACTTTCAATACTTTTATTATCACTAGGTAAATCGGTACCACGAGGCTGCTTAGAGAACTTAGAAAAGTTAAATTCATATGGCTCACCATTGAATTCAACAGAAACTTTACCTTTCTTGCAATCTATTATAGCTCCACAAGTTCTGAGAAAAGGTCTACCAAAAATAATAGGACAAAAATTGTCCCTCACTGAACCAAGTACTAGAAAGTCGGTAGGGTATTTTACCTTTCTACATGGGACTTCAACGTCTCTCACAATTCCGATAGGAGAGATAGTTTCTCTGTTTGCAAGATGAATGGTAACATCAACTTCTTCAAGTTCACAAGGTGAAATCTCACCGATGATCTCTTGATAAAGTGAATAGGGGATAGCACTAGCACTCGATCCCAAGTCGCATAGCCCATAATAATTGTGATCTCCTATTTTAACAGATACTACTGGAGTACTTGAAATTGGGCCTTTATTCTTGGCTGTGACAAGGTTAGTGGAAACAGCACAAAAATTTACATTGGAATCCAAAACATCATTAGTAACAAGGTCGTTAACCAATGCAACTTGAGGATCGACCTTGATCTGGTCCTCAGGCTCATCAATTCTTCTCTCACTATTATTTATTATGCCTGTCACAAGAGAGTGCTCCCTTATCCTTTCGGGAAAAGGAGACTTTTCATATATAACTGCAGGCAAAATAGGGTCAGCAACATGAATATCAACAGGTAACTCTTTGAAAGGTTCATGATGCTGATCTGTCTTCTTTTTAAAAGAATCAACGTGAGAGGCAAAATCCTGACAGAAATCAATCATTAGATGGGAATCAAGACCAATCTTAGAGCAAAAGGTATTGAAGTAATCAGTTTTCACATAGCTCTCAATATAATCATGCTCATAATTTATAGCGGGTTCAATACCTTTATCGATTTCCCAATCTTTGGTATTCCTCTGGATCCTTTCAATAAGATCCCACCTTTGTTCAACGCTCTTTGCAGGGGCGGAGCCCATTAGGCTGACCCTGATGCACAGGAATACGGGTCCAATTTGATATTAGTACTGGCCTACTACCTAAAAAGGCCTCGTGCATCAGGTTGGCCCAAGATTGGTGCATCGGGTCTGTGCCCAGGCTGCCTTCACGTGCATGCCTATGCGATGGGCTTTTAACACAAAGCCCCACGCACGCACACATTGTTGTTCGTTTTCCCACCCCAGCCCAAGTTACGTACGCACTATATTTTTTTCACATCAATGGATCGATCGATTAGTTTTTAGCATGTAGACATAGAGGCGGCAGCGAGCCAGCGATTGAGAGATGCCGGACGGAAGACGCCACAGACCACGGCCACACATGACGGCTAGCGTTCTGACGCAGTGGGCGACGCCGCACTCCATAGTTTCGCCTCTGGCAAGTTCGTTTCTCTCTTCTCTGCAATTTGGCAACGTGCGACATGTCTGTCTTTAGATTAAAAAAATGACCCCAATTTTGTTAGCATCCTTGCCCTAACTTTTTTGAAATCTTTTTACAAATTGCAAGTTGCAACAATTACCTGTATAATCTTGTAGCCGATAGATTAAATCCATATGTATTGGCAAAACTAGGATCATTTTCTAGGGTTTCACTTCTATTTAGAGTATACTTTCTATGTAATTTCCGTCTCTCATTTGTAATTTGTATTTTAATATACGTGTACTATGGACAAGTTTCTTTTCAAAAGAAAAGCACTATCAAAAAAATAAATTGTGAAGGAGATTCAATATGTTCCAAGCAAGAGAAAATTGATTGAATATTACCATCCTAATTTGAAGATCTGGTTAGAAGAAAATATTTACTTAATGGACCTTGTCAGCCAAGAGACACTGATTGATCATTAGCCATTTAAGTACATTCATTTGGGCATTTATTATCTTCTACTTGAACTCTAATTCAATTTTTATCTTGTAGGTTACTGAAACTTGACATCCGATGAGGTGTTTTCTCTTTTTATAAGCAAAGGACGCCATGGCATTACTCTACCACTGAATTAAAAAGGCTTTTTATTTAATTCAAAAATTAGCCACTCCCATAATTTCTTCGTAGTGGCTCCGTTCCATGACTCATTTCATAGGGAAGCCCAAAGTGGATTCACGCGAGCGAGCCAGAGCATATGGTAAAAGAAGCCCACACCCTACTAAACATTGACGATTCTTTTCCAGAAATCTCAAAAGCCTTTTGTTTATTTAGAAATGCAGGGCATCCTTCTCAAGTAAATTTTTCATTCATTTTATCATTATAGTAAAAATTTTGACGGCTACGTTTTGTTTTTACACATCGCCTTCTATTATACCTGAGCTTTATTCAATACATTGTAGCTTTATTTTGATGGCTAGAAGCTGTGAAATACACATTTATTCAATACACGGTTCCTTGAATTTTTTTCCTTTGTTTAAGTGGTGCATCGGGTAACATTTTCTCCAGCTCCGCCCCTGGCTCTTTGTCTGAAATACCCCACTAGAGGAGGCATCTAGCATCTCCTTATCCTGACGAGAAAGCCTGGCATAAAATTTTTTAAGTATAATTTTCTTGGGGAGCTCATGAATAGGACATTTGAGCATTAGGGACTTCAATCTCCCCCAAGCTTGAGCAATGCTTTCTCCGTCACGAGACCTAAAGTTATAGATATAGTTCCTGTCTCAATGAATTTCATGAAGAGGATAAAACTTGGTATAAAAGAGAGACATAAGCTCTTGCCAACCAAGCAAGTGTGATTTATCGAGAAGCTTATACCAATGTGAAGCTTTATCTATAAGCGATACGGAGAACAATTTCCTCATGACAAACTCCATTGATACACCTGCAAGCTTAAATAATGAACATAGTTGTGACAGATATAGCAAGTGTTCACCTGGATGTATGTCTCCTGCATAACTATTAGCCAAAACATAATCGATAATACCAGCTGGTATTTTATAGGGCACAATTTCAGTAGGGGGAGGAGCAACCACCACAGATGTGGGGTGTCTTCCCACAAGCAACGATCCAATAGCAAGGTTGTCCATAAGGATAAAGAGCAGCAACAGCAAAATAAAAATAGAAATATAAAAACTTCCTTACCAGCTTCACTTACCAATAGCGCTACACTCCCCGGCAACGGCGCCAGAAAACGGTACTTGATGACCCACAACCGTAAGGGATCTATTGCAGCGTTTTCGATAAGTAAGAGTGTCGAACCCAACGAGGAGCAGAAGGTATTGATAAGTGATTCTGAGCAAGGAATAACTGCAAGCACTGAAAGATAACTTTTTAGGGGTTTTCTTGATATAAGCAACAGGAAAGTAAAAGCGAGCAAAGTAAAAGGCACTAGAGAGTAACAAGTGGCCCAATCCTTTATGAGCAAAGGAGAGGCCTAGCAACTGAGCTTGTAAAGGCTAAAGTGTTCTTGAGGACACACGGGAGAGGTAGTCATGTGCTTTTGCCATATTCCGTATCGGTACTATGTGATGTGTTGATAAGTGTTGAGTGGGTGGATCAATGCTAGTACACCCTCTAGACTAAGATGAGTGCACTCTTATGATTAAACACCTTGCAAGCATCCGCAAATACAAGATAGTATTTAAGGCAAAAGCCTAACCATAGCAATACGATCGATGATCCATTGTTCCCTTGTGAAAAGCGTGCGAACTGGGGTTCAGGTTTCTGTCACTCCGGCAACACACCGTAAGCATTCTTTGTACACAATGTATTCCCCTAGGTCCTTAATAAGGCGAAGTGTTGAGTGTTCGACTCACACTACACCACTAGGAAAATAACAACACAACTTAAGTATCGAACAACACATATTACTTCAACATCATATGACTACTAACAACAAGACTTCTCACATGTCCTCAAGAACTAAAGTAACTACTCACAAGACATAAAAGAGATCATGATCAGTGGAGATAGATGGATGATAAACAATCTGGACACAATGATATTTCTCCAACAAAACTCAATGGCATTCACCACAAAGTAGTAATCAACACCGATAGGGTAGAGAGGATAGATAGTACGGATTACAACACAAGTTGCAATTGTGAGATGAGATTGGATAAAGATGGAGATGGTGCTGATGTTGGGGATGATGTTGATGGTGATCTCGATGATGCCCGTGACGATGGTGATGACGATGGCGATGATCTCCCCTTCCGGGAGGTGATCTCCCCGGCGGAATCTGTCCGCCGGAGATGGCTTTTCTTCTCTGTAGGTTTCCGCCACGAAGCGGCGGCGGAACTCCGTAAACTCCCCCCCTTTTAGGGTTTATGGATGAAGAGGAGTATATAGGCTAGAGGGGGGAGCCTAGAGTGGGCCAGGGGCTCCAGGCGCCCTCCCAGCGCGGCCAGGGTGGGGGCCGCGCCAGGTCGCCGCCTGGGCACCCTGTGGCCCCCCTCTGGTTGCTCTTTTGCGTATCTTAGTCATCCTTCTGGAAAATACCCTCCGTCGATTTTCAGGTAATTTGGAGGTATTCTTCTTCAGCAACTCAGCGTCCACTTTTTACCGCTGAATCCTGCGTCTGCTGCTTCGGCACCGGAAAGTTGCAAACTCTGTAAAATAGGCCAAAACAACATAAGAACATCATCGTAATGTGAAATATATCAATGAATAAGGATGAATTACGATATAAAATAGTGATGCATTTTGGACGTATCAACACCCCCAAGCTTAGACCTCGCTTGTCTCCAAGCGAATACTGAGCTCGGTAAACCTGTCCACAAGTTTAGAGAGTGAAGTGTCGATAAATAGAATACGGACAAGAAGCATCACAGTTTCTTTACCAAACTTAAATATCCTCAACAGCAATCTTCAACTCATAAGGCCCTTATAAAAGAGTGGTAACACTTATAATCGAAAGTAGGGCTAAGGAAACTCATCAAATCATGGCAAACATGTCCTTTGGTCAAAGAACAACTAATAGCTTTTACTTTTGCTCTTTCTCTTTATGTTTTGGTGAGATTAATTGAAGCTTTTGAAAGAACATGTTATTAGGCAAGAAGTGAAAGTGTTAACACAAAGGAAGATGTTTGCTTTAGACGGGCTTGACAAACAACTTACTTATCAAATGATAATGTCAACAAGGATATGATATGACAAATCTTAATGCAACTTTATATGAATGAATCCTCGTCAACATCAAATGTCTGCTCTCTTAAAGAATAGAAGGAAGTAGGAATGACTAACTCAACCTAAAACTAAGAGATAGGCCCTGCTCTAGGGAAGTAGGGAAAACTCATGTGCTATCCTTAAATCAAACAGAATGAAAACAAGTTTTGAGAGGTGCATGATTTGTCAACGAATGCTAATAGATAACTCAATTACTTCTCAAACTGGACAAGTTTCGAGGAACGGCTCCCGCACGGGGATGATCACATCCCCTTAATCTCCTTTGTTTATCACTGCCAAAAGTTTTCTGATTTCTCATGAACAAAGCGTGAAGGAGGGTTTGTTTGTTGTATTATCTTTTATGAGTCGGACTCACTCATGCCAGTTCCTCCTCGTATTAGGGGTTTGTAGATTAGACATGCAATCCTGAGGTAAAACTTGTCCAACTTAAAAAGATCATGAATTAACTACTACTTCCTCATGAGCTAAAACAGGGGCACAAAATAGAGGATTTCGAACATTTAAGGATAACACATAAATTCTATACTTTAGGAGGTGGTAGTGGAATACCAAGAACAGGAAGTTATGGTGGACTCATATGGAAGGTATTGGTTTAAGGGTATGGATGCACAAGCAGAATTCCGCTTAGTACAGAGTTTGCTAGCAAAGGCTTTGAGAGAACAGACAATTGATGATGACTAAGATGCAAAGCAATATAAAGCATAAACATTAAAATAAGCATAACACATCAAGTTGTCTTCCTTGTCAGCATAACACTTCAAGCATAATAACATAAAGGTTTTGGCTATGTCGCTACTTTACGAAAATCATGCTTGTTGTTATGACCAAAGCTAAGTTTGCCAAGATTAAATAAATTTTTCAAAGCCATACCAGATATAAGGTCAATACTCCCCATAAGAATCATCATATAAGGTCGATTGCGTGAAGAGAATACCGAGTGCAGCAAAGGAACCAATAGACTTCTCATTAATATTCCATCATAGACGACTCCACACTCACGGATACAATCTCTCCACAGAAGGAGTGATAGACCTCAATGCACACACCTATTTCATATAATAACCTCCCTAGACATGATACGACTCTACTTGACTCTAAAAGACAAAAGATAAATATAAAGATACCGGGCACTCCCCCAAGCTTGGAACAAGCCAAGGGGATGCCATTACCCAAGCAGATTTCACTCCTCATTCTTGTTGACGTTGATCTCGTAGTCCTCGGCGAAGCGCTTCCATGGAAGGGGTTCTCCAGTCTCATATGAGAAGTTTGTCTCCTGAATCCTGCACGCAGCACCCATACCCATGCGCATAAACCTTAGTTCATACTCACAGTTCTGGTGATGTAGATCATAAATTTGCCATTGGAGCTCTTCAATTCTTTCTTCAGATGTGGTGATGCTTTTCCACATCTCCTTCATCTCCTTTCAGGAAGTAGGTCTTCAGCTCGTTGATGATGTCAAAGTTAGCTTCAACACCACGCTCGATCATCTTCTTGTACTTGAAGACTTCTTGCTCCACTTCTTCTAGCCTGGCCTGGATGCTCCCCTCCTTGATAGGTCCCTTCAGATCTTCCTGATGGAGGACACCGTCCTCCATCCGAACAACCTGAGGGTGCTTCTTCACCTCAGCGAGGTAAGGGTTGATGACGTTGACGACGAACTTGTCCTTGGGGGAACTTGGGGAAGCCATGGCACCTAGGTCTAGCTAAAAGATTTCCTGGCAGAAACAGATCGAAAAGAAAACACACGAAATCGCGAGATACGTTGCCAGAACAATCCGGGCAAATATATAGCAAAAGTTTCTGCACACAAAGGAAGGTAACAAGCTAAAGTGGGGTCGGAGACGGACTCCTGGGTGCCCAGGCGGCCTCCCGGCACGGCCAGGAGGTAGGCCGCGCCAGGGGGGCACCTGGGCCCCCTGGAGCTTGTCTCCGACTCCACTTAGGCTTAGAATTTTCCTAATTTTGCAAAAACTCATAATATGGAACTTTTATGGCGGTTCGCGATGTTTCCTTACCGTAATACATACCTTTTCTTATTTTGCTTCTGCTGGTGTCTGAAACAGGGCTGCAACATGTTCTTTGTGAGTTGTTGTGTATATCATATTCACATCAACATTGACAAGGTCTCCTGCTATGTAATGCTTAAGTCTTTGCCCATTCACAACTTCAGGTTTGGTGCCTTCAAAATTGTTAATCTTGATTGCACCAGACCGATAGACTTCTTAAATATGAAATGGCCCTTCCCACCTGGAAAGTAGTTTGCCTGGAGAAAACCTGAAACGGGATCTAAACAACAAAACTTTATCACCAACATTAAATTCACGTTTCAGAATCCTCCTATCATGCCACTTCTTTACCTTTTCCTTGAACATTTTAGCGCTCTCGTAAGCTTCACTTCTCCACTCATCTAGAGAAGTCAAGTTCATGAGATGCTTCTCACGAGCTAACTTTGGGTCAGCATTAGGCTATCTAACAGCCCATAAAGCTTTGTGCTCTAATTCTAATGGCAAATGGCAAGCCTTGCCAAAAACCATCTTATAGGGGGACATGCCCATGGGGTTTTTGTAAGAAGTTCTATATGCCCACAAAGCATCTCCTATCTTATTTGACCAGTCCTTTCTATTTCTGTTTACTGTCTGCTGTAATATCAACTTGATCTCTCTATTGGTGAGCTCAACTTGCCCACTAGTTTGAGGATGGTACGGTGAAGCAATTCTATGATTGACATCGTACTAGGCTAAAGCTTTTCTAAAATTTCCATGCGTGAGGTGTGATCCTCCATATATTGCTGCAAAGGATCATTAGGGGGAATAGCAATAGAAGCAATACTTTCAATAATTTTATCATCACTAGGTAAATCGGTACCACGAGGCTGCTTAGAGAACTTAGAAAAGTTAAATAAATATGGCTCACCATTGAATTCAACAGAAAATTTACCTTTCTTGTAATCTATTATAGCTCCACAAGTTCTGAGAAAAGGTCTACCAAAAATAATAGGACAAAAATTGTCCCTCACTGAACCAAGTACTAGAAAGTCGGTAGGGTATTTTACCTTTCTACATAGGAATTCAACGTCTCTCACAATTCCGATAGGAGAGATAGTTCCTCTGTTTGCAAAATGAATGGTAACATCAACTTCTTCAAGTTCACAAGGTGAAATCTCACCGATGATCTCTTGATAAAGTGAATAGGGGATAGCACTAGCACTCGATCCCAAATCGCATAGCCCATAATAATTGTGATCTCCTATTTTAACAGATACTATTGGAGTACCTGAAATTGGGCCTTTATTCTTGGCTGTGACAAGGTTAGTGGAAACAGCACAAAAATTTCCATTGTAATCCAAAACATCATTAGTAACAAGGTCTTTAACCAATGCAACTTGAGGATCGACCTTGATCTGGTCCTCAGGCTGATCAATTCTTCTCTCACTTTTATTTATTATGCCTGTCACAAGAGAGTGCTCCCTTATCCTTTCGGGAAAAGGAGGCTTTTCATATATAACTGCAGGCAAAATAGGGTCAGCAACATGAATATCAACAGGTAACTCTTTGAAAGGTTCATGATGCTGATCTCTCTTCTTTTTAAAAGAATCAACGTGAGAGGCAAAATCCTTACAGAAATCAATCATTAGATGGGAATCAAGACCAATCTTATAGCAAAAGGTATTGAAGTAATCAGTTTTCACATAGCTCTCAATATAATCATGCTCATAATTTATAGCGGGCTCAATACCTTTATCGATTTCCCAATCTTCGGTATTCCTCTTGATCCTTTCAATGAGATCCCACCTTTCTTCAACGCTCTTTGTCTGAAATACCCCACTAGAGGAGGCATCTAGCATCTCCTTATCCTGACGAGAAAGCCTGGCATAAAAATTTGTAAGTATAATTTTCTTGGGGAGCTCATGAATAGGACATTTGAGCATTAGGGACTTCAATCTCCCCCAAGCTTGAGCAATGCTTTCTCCGTCACGAGACCTAAAGTTATAGATATAGTTCCTGTCTCGATGAATTTCATGAAGAGGATAAAACTTGGTATAAAAGAGAGACATAAGCTCTTGCCCATCAAGCAAGTGTGAGTTATCGAGAAGCTTATACCAATCTGAAGCTTTATCTATAAGCGATACGGAGAACAATTTCCACATGACAAACTCCATTGATACACCTGCAAGCTTAAATAATGAACATAGTTGTGACAGATATAGCAAGTGTTCACCGGGATGTCTGTCTCCTGCATAACGATTAGCCAAAACATAATCGATAATACCAGCTGGTATTTTATAGGGCACAATTTCAGTAGGGGGAGGAGCAACCACCACAGATGTGGGGCGTCTTCCCACAAGCAACGATCCAATAGCAAGGTTGTCCATAAGGACAAAGAGCAGCAACAGCAAAATAAAAACAGAAATATAAAAACTTCCTTACCAGCTTCACTTACCAATAGCGCTACACTCCCCGGCAACGGCGCGAGAAAACGGTACTTGATGACCCACAACCGTAAGGGATCTATTGCAGCGTTTTCGATAAGTAAGAGTGTCAAACCCAACGAGGAGCATAAGGTATTGATAAGTGATTCTGAGCAAGGAATAACTGCAAGCACTGAAAGATAACTTTTTAGGGGTTTTCTTGATATAAGCAACAGGAAAGTAAAAGCGAGGAAAGTAAAAGGCACTGGAGAGTAACAAGTGGCCCAATCCTTTCTGAGCAAAGGAGAGGCCTAGCAACTGAGCTTATAAAGGCTAAAGTGTTCTTGAGGACACACGGGAGAGGTAGTCATGTGCTTTCGCCATATTCCGTATCGGTACTATGTGATGTGTTGATAAGTGTTGAGTGGGTGGATCTATGCTAGTACACCCTCTAGACTAAGATGAGTGCACTCTTATGATTAAACACCTTGCAAGCATCCGCAAATACAAGATAGTATTTAAGGCAAAAGCCTAACCATAGCAATACGATCGATGATCCATTGTTCCCTTGTGCAAAAGCGTGCGAACTGGGGTTCAGGTTTCTGTCACTCCGGCAACCCACCGTAAGCATTCTTTGTACACAATGTATTCCCCTATGTCCTTAATAAGGCGAAGTGTTGAGTGTTCGACTCACAAAACACCACTAGGAAAATAACAACACAACTTAAGTATCAAACAACACATATTACTTCAACATCATATGACTACTAACAACAAGACTTCTCCCATGTCCTCAAGAACTAAAGTAACTACTCACAAGACATAAAAGAGATCATGATCAGTGGAGATAGATGGATGATAAACAATCTGGACACAATGATATTTCTCGAACAAAACTCAATAGCATTCACCACAAAGTAGTAATCAACACCGATAGGTAGAGAGGATAGATCGTACGGATTACAACACAAGTTGCAATTGTGAGATGAGATTGGATGAAGATGGAGATGGTGCTGATGTTGGGGATGATGTTGATGGTGATCTCGATGATGCCCGTGACGATGGTGATGACGATGGCGAAGATCTCCCCTTCCGGGAGGTGATCTCCCCGGCGGAATCTGCCCGACGGAGATGGCTTTTCTTCTCTGTAGGTTTCCGCCACGGAGCGGCGGCGGAACTCCATAAACTCCCCCCCATTTAGGGTTTCTAGATGACGAGGAGTATATAGGCCAGAGGGGGGAGCCTGGAGTGGGCCAGGGGCTCCAGGCGCCCTCCCAGCGCGGCCAGGGTGGGGGCCGCGCCAGGTGGCCGCCTGGGCACCCTCTGGCCCCCCTCTGGTTGCTCTCTTGCCTATCTTCATGATCCTTCTGGAAAATACCCTCCGTCGATTTTTAGGTAATTTGGAGGTATTCTTCTTCAGCAACTCAGCGTCCACTTTTTACCGCTGAATCCTGCGTCTGCTGCTTCGGCATCGGAAAGTTGCAAACTGTGTAAAATAGGCCAAAACAACATAAGAACATCATCGTAATGTGAAATATATCAATGAATAAGGATGAATTACGTTATAAAATAGTGATGCATTTTGGACGTATCAACACCCCCAAGCTTAGACCTCGCTTGTCCCCAAGCGAATACTGAGCTCGGTAAACCTGTCCACAGGTTTAGAGAGTGAAGTGTCGATAAATAGAATACGGACAAGAAGCATCACAGTTTCTTCACCAAACTCAAATATCCTCAACAGCAATCTTCAACTCATAAGGCCCTTATAAAAGAGTGGTAACACTTATAATCGAAAGTAGGGCTAAGGAAACTCATCAAATCATGGCAAACATGTCCTTTGGTCAAAGAACAACTAATAGCTTTTACTTTTGCTCTTTATCTTTATGTTTTGGTGAGATTAATTGAAGCTTTTGAAAGAACATGTTATTAGGCAAGGATTTAAAGTGTTAACACAAAGGAAGATGTTTGCTTTAGATGGGCTTGACAAACAACTTACTTATCAAATGATAATGTCAACAAGGATATGATATGGCAAATCTTAATGCAACTTTATATGAATGAATCCTCGTCAACATCAAATGTCTGCTCTCTTAAAGAATAGAAGGAAGTAGGAATAACTGACTCAACCTAAAACTAAGAGATAGGCCCTGCTCTAGGGAAGTAGGGAAAACTCATGTGCTATCCTTAAATCAAACAGAATGAAAACAAGTTTTGAGAGGTGCATGATTTGTCAACGAATGCTAATAGATAACTCAATTACTTCTCAAACTGGACAAGTTTCGAGGAACGGCTCCCGCACGGGGATGATCACATCCCCTTAATCTCCTTTGTTTATCACTACCAAAAGTTTTCTCACTTCTCATGAACAAAGCGTGAAGGAGGGTTTGTTTGTTGTATTATCTTTTATGAGCCGGGCGCACTAATGCCAGTTCCTCCTCGTATTAGGGATTTGCAGACTAGACATGCAATCCTGGGGTAAAACTTGTCCAACTTAAAGAGATTATGAATTAACTACTACTTCCTCATGAGCTAAAACAGGGGCACAAAATAGAGGATTTTGAACATTTAAGGATAACACATAAATTATATACTTTAGGAGGTGGTAGTGGAATACCACGAATAGGAAGGTATGGTGGACTCATATGGAAGGTATTGGTTTAAGGGTATGGATGCACAAGCAGAATTCCGCTTAGTACAGAGTTTAGGCTAGCAAAGGCTTTGAGAGAACATACACTTGATGATGACTAAGATGCAAAACAATATAAAGCATAAACATTAAAATAAGCATAACACATCAAGTTGTCTTCCTTGTCAGCATAACACTTCAAGCATAATAACATAAAGGTTTTGGCTATGTCGCTACTTTAAGAAAATCATGCTTGTTGTTATGACCAAAGCTATGTTTGCCAAGATTAAACAAAGTTTTCAAAGCCATACCTGATATAAGGTCAATACTCCCCATAGGAATCATCATATAAGGTCGATTGCGTGAAGAGAATACCGAGTGCAGCAAAGGAACCAATAGACTTCTCATTAATATTCCATCATAGACGACTCCACACTCACGGATACAATCTCTCCACAGAAGGAGTGATAGACCTCAATGCACACACCTATTTCATATAATAACCTCCCTAGACATGATACGACTCTACTTGACTCTAAAAGACAAAAGATAAAGATAAAGATACCGGGCACTCCCCCAAGCTTGGAACAAGCCAAGGGGATGCCATTACCCAAGGAGATATCACTCCTCATTCTTGTTGATGTTGATCACGTAGTCCTCGGCGAAGCGCTTCCATGGAAGGGGTTCTCCAGTCTCATATGAGAAGTTTGTCTCCTGAATCCTGCATGCAGCACCCATACCCATGCGCATAAACCTTAGTTCATACTCACAGTTCTGGTGATGTAGATCATAAATTTGCCATTGGAGCTCTTCAATTCTTTCTTCAGATGTGGTGATGATTTTCCACATCTCCTTCATCTCCTTCAGGAAGTAGGTCTTCAGCTCATTGATGATGTCAAAGTTAGCTTCAACACCATGCTCGATCATCTTCTTGTACTTGAACACTTCTTGCTCCACTTCTTCTAGCCTGGCCTGGATGCTCCCCTCCTTGATAGGTCCCTTCAGATCTTCTTGATGGAGGACACCGTCCTCCATCCGAACAACCTGAGGGTGCTTCTTCACCTCAGCGAGGTAAGGGTTGATGACGTTGACGACGAACTTGTCCTTGGGGGAACTTGGGGAAGCCATGGCACCTAGGTCTAGCTAAAAGATTTCTTGGCAGAAACAAATCGAACATAAAACACACGAAATCGCGAGATACGTTGCCGGAACAATCCGGGCAAATATATAGCAAAATTTTCTGCACAGAAAGGAAGGTAACAAGCTAAAGTGGGGTCGGAGACGAACTCCTGGATGCCCAGGCGGCCTCCCGGCGTGGCCAGGAGGTAGGCTGCGCCAGGGGGGCGCCTGGGCCCCCTGGAACTTGTCTCCGGCTCAACTTAGGCTTAGAATTTTCCTAATTTTGCAAAAACTCATAATATGGAACTTTTATGGCGGTTCGCAATGTTTCCTTACCATAATACATACCTTTTCTTATTCTGCTTCTGCTGATGTCTGAAACAGGGCTGCAACATGTTCTTCGTGAGTTGTTGTGTATATCATATTCACATCAACATTGACAGGGTCTCCTGCTATGTAATGCTTAAGTCTTTGCCCATTCACAACTTGAGGTTTGGTGCCTTCAAAATTGTTAATCTTGATTGCACCAGACCGATAGACTTCTTCAATATGAAATGGCCCTTCCCACCTGGAAAGTAGTTTGCCTGGAGAAAACCTGAAACGGGATCTAAACAACAAAACTTTATCACCAACATTAAATTCACGTTTCAGAATCCTCCTATCATGCCACTTCTTTAACTTTTCCTTGAACATTTTAGCGCTCTCGTAAGCTTCACTTCTCCACTCATCTAGAGAAGTCAAGTTCATGAGACGCTTCTCACAAGCTAACTTTGGGTTAGCATTAAGCTCTCTAACAGCCCAGAAAGTTTTGTGCTCTTATTCTAATGGCAAATGGCAAGCCTTCCCATAAACCATCTTATATGGGGACATGCCCATGGGGTTTTTGTAAGCAGTTCTATACGCCCACAAAGCATCTCCTAACTTATTTGACTAGTCCTTTCTATTTCTGTTTACTGTCTTCTATAGGATCAACTTGATCTCTCTATTGGTGAGCTCAACTTGCCCACTAGTTTGAGGATGGTACGGTGAAGCAATTCTATGATTGACATCGTACTTGGCTAAAGCTTTTCTAAAAGCTCCATGCGTGAAGTGTGATCCTCCATATATTGCTGCAAAGGATCATTAGGGGGAATAGCAATAGAAGCAATACTTTCAATAATTTTATCATCACTAGGTAAATCGGTACCACGAGGCTGCTTAGAGAACTTAGAAAAGTTAAATTCATATGGCTCACCATTGAATTCAACAGAAACTTTACCTTTCTTGCAATCTATTATAGCTCCACAAGTTCTCAGAAAAGGTCTACCAAAATAATAGGACAAAAATTGTCCCTCACTGAACCAAGTACTAGAAAGTCGGTAGGGTATTTTACCTTTCTACATAGGACTCAACGTCTCTCACAATTCCGATAGGAGAGATAGTTGCTCTGTTTGCAAGATGAATGGTAACATCAACTTCTTCAAGTTCACAAGGTGAAATCTCACCGACGATCTCTTGATAAAGTCAATAGGGGATAGCACTAGCACTCGATCACAAATCGCATAGCCCATAATAATTGTGATCTCCTATTTAGCAGATACTACTGGAGTACCTGAAATTGGGCCTTTATTCTTGGCTGTGACAAGGTTAGTGGAAACAGCACAAAAATTTACATTGGAATCCAAAACATCATTAGTAACAAGGTCTTTAACCAATGCAACTTGAGGATCGACCTTGATCTGGTACTCAGGCTCATCAATTCTTCTCTCACTTTTATTTATTATGCCTGTCACAAGAGAGTGCTCCCTTATCCTTTCGGGAAAAGGAGGCTTTTCATATATAACTGCAGGCAAAATAGGGTCAGCAACATGAATATCAACAGGTAACTCTTTGAAAGGTTCATGATGCTGGTCTCTCTTCTTTTTAAAAGAATCAACGTGAGAGGCAAAATCCTTACAGAAATCAATCATTAGATGCGAATCAAGACCAATCTTAGAGCAAAAGGTATTGAAGTAATCAGTTTTCACATAGCTCTCAATATAATCATGCTCATAATTTATAGCGGGTTCAATACCTTTATTGATTTCCCAATCTTCGGTATTCCTCTGGAACCTTTCAATGAGATCCCACCTTTCTTCAACGCTCTTTGTCTGAAATACCCCACTAGAGGAGGCATCTAGCATCTCCTTATCCTGACGAGAAAGCCTGGCATAAAAATTTGTAAGTATAATTTTCTTGGGGAGCTCATGAATAGGACATTTTAGCATTAGGGACTTCAATCTCTCCCAAGCTTGAGCAATGCTTTCTCCGTCACGAGTCCTAAAGTTATAGATATAGTTCCTGTCTCGATGAATTTCATGAAGAGGATAAAACTTGGTATAAAAGAG
>LR738713.1:199795509-199872576 GCA_902687465.1 Secale cereale
GTATTGAAGTAATCAGTTTTCACATAGCTCTCAATATAATCATGCTCATAATTTATAGCGGGTTCAATACCTTTATTGATTTCCCAATCTTCGGTATTCCTCTGGAACCTTTCAATGAGATCCCACCTTTCTTCAACGCTCTTTGTCTGAAATACCCCACTAGAGGAGGCATCTAGCATCTCCTTATCCTGGCGAGAAAGCCTGGCATAAAAATTTGTAAGTATAATTTTCTTGGGGAGCTCATGAATAGGACATTTTAGCATTAGGGACTTCAATCTCTCCCAAGCTTGAGCAATGCTTTCTCCGTCACGAGTCCTAAAGTTATAGATATAGTTCCTGTCTCGATGAATTTCATGAAGAGGATAAAACTTGGTATAAAAGAGAGACATAAGCTCTTGCCAATCAAGCAAGTGTGAGTTATCGAGAAGCTTATACCAATCTGAAGCTTTATCTATAAGCGATACGAAGAACAATTTCCTCATAACAAACTCCATTGATACACCTGCAAGCTTAAATAATGAACATAGTTGTGACAGATATAGCAAGTGTTCACCGGGATGTCTGTCTCCTGCATAACGATTAGCCAAAACATAATCGACAATACCAGCTGGTATTTTATAGGGCACAATTTCAGTAGGGGGAGGAGCAACCACCACAGATGTGGGGCGTCTTCCCACAAGCAACGATCCAATAGCAAGGTTGTCCATAAGGACAAAGAGCAGCAACAGCAAAATAAAAATAGAAATATAAAAACTTCCTTACCAGCTTCACTTACCAATAGCGCTACACTCCCCGGCAACGGCGCCAGAAAACGGTACTTGATGACCCACAACCGGAAGGGATCTATTGCAGCGTTTTCGATAAGTAAGAGTGTCGAACCCAACGAGGAGCAGAAGGTATTGATAAGTGATTCTGAGCAAGGAATAACTGCAAGCACTGAAAGATAACTTTTTAGGGGTTTTTTTGATATAAGCAACAGGAAAGTAAAAGCGACCAAAGTAAAAGGCGCTGGAGAGTAACAAGTGGCTCAATCCTTTCTGAGCAAAGGAGAGGCCTAGCAACTGAGCTTATAAAGGCTAAAGTGTTCTTGAGGACACACGGGAGAGGTAGTCATGTGCTTTCGCCATATTCCCTATCGATACTATGTGATGTGTTGATAAGTGTTGAGTGGGTGGATCTATGCTAGTACACCCTCTAGACTAAGATGAGTGCACTCTTATGATCAAACACCTTGCAAGCATCCGCAAATACAAGATAGTATTTAAGGCAAAAGCGTGCGAACTGGGGTTCAGGTTTCTGTCACTCCGACAACCCACCGTAAGCATTCTTTGTACACAATGTATTCCCCTAGGTCCTTAATAAGGCGAAGTGTTGAGTGTTCGACTCACACAACACCACTAGGAAAATAACAACACAACTTAAGTATCAAACAACACATATTACTTCAACATCATATGACTACTAGCAACAAGACTTCTCCCATGTCCTCAATAACTAAAGTAACTACTCACAAGACATAAAAGAGATCATGATCAGTGGAGATAGATGGATGATAAACAATCTAGACACAATGATATTTCTCCAACAAAACTCAATAGCATTCACCACAAAGTAGTAATCAACATCGATAGGGTAGAGAGGATAGATAGTACGGATTACAACACAAGTTGCAATTGTGAGATGAGATTGGATGAAGATGGAGATGGTGCTGATGTTGGGGATGATGTTGATGGTGATCTCGATGATGCCCGTGACGATGGTGATGACGATGGCGATGATCTCCCCTTCCGGGAGGTGATCTCCCCGACGAAATCTGCCCGTCGGAGATGGCTTTTCTTCTCTGTAGGTTTCCGCCACAGAGCAGCGGCGGAACACCGTAAACCCCCCCCTCTTTTATGGTTTCTGGATGACGAGGAGTATATAGGCCAGAGGGGGGGAGCCTGGAGTGGGCCAGGGGCTCCAGGCGCCCTCCCAGCGCGGCCAGGGTGGGGGCCGCGCCAGGTGGCCGCCTGGGCACCCCGTGGCCCCCTCTGGTTGCTCTTTTGCGTATCTTCGTGATCCTTCTGGAAAATACCCTCCGTCGATTTTCAAGTAATTTGGAGGTATTCTTCTTCAGCAACTCAGCGTCCACTTTTTACCGCTGAATCCTGCGTCTGCTGCTTCGGCACCGGAAAGTTGGAAACTGTGTAAAATAGGCCAAAACAACATAAGAACATCATCGTAATGTGAAATATATCAATGAATAAGGATGAATTACGATATAAAATAGTGATGCATTTTGGACGTATCAACACCCCCAAGCTTAGACCTCGCTTGTCCCCAAGCGAATACTGAGCTCGGTAAACCTGTCCACAAGTTTAGAGAGTGAAGTGTCAATAAATAGAATACGGACAAGAAGCATCACAGTTTCTTCACCAAACTCAAATATCCTCAACAGCAATCTTCAACTCATAAGGCCCTTATAAAAGAGTGGTAACACTTAAAATTGAAAGTAGGGCTAATGAAACTCATGAAATCATGGCAAACATGTCCTTTGGTCAAAGAACAACTAATAGCTTTTACTTTTGCTCTTTCTCTTTATGTTTTGGTGAGTTTAATTGAAGCTTTTGAAAGAACATGTTATTAGGCAAGAAGTGAAAGTGTTAACACAAAGGAAGATGTTTGCTTTAGATGGGCTTGACAAACAACTTACTTATCAAATGATAATGTCAACAAGGATATGATATGACAAATCTTAATGCAACTTTATATGAATGAATCCACGTCAACATCAAATGTCTGCTCTCTTAAAGAATAGAAGGAATTAGGAATAACTGACTCAACCTAAAACTAAGAGATAGGCCCTGCTCTAGGGAAGTAGGGAAAACTCATGTGCTATCCTTAAATCAAACAGAATGAAAACAAGTTTTGAGAGGTGCATGATTTGTCAATGAATGCTAATAGATATCTCAATTACTTCTCAAACTGGACAAGTTTCGAGGAACGGCTCCCGCACGGGGACGATCACATCTCCTTAATCTCCTTTGTTTATCACTGCCAAAAGTTTTCTGATTTCTCATGAACAAAGCGTGAAGGAGGGTTTGTTTGTTGTATTATATTTTATTAGTCGGGCGCACTCATGCCAGTTCCTCCTCGTATTAGGGGTTTGCAGATTAGACATGCAATCCCGGGGTAAAACTTGTCCAACTTAAAAAGATCATGAATTAACTACTTTAGGATTTTGAACATTTAAGGATAACACATAAATTCTATACTTTAGGAGGTGGTAGTGGAATAGCACGAATAGGAAGGTATGGTGGACTCATATGGAAGGTATTGGTTTAAGGGCATGGATGCACAAGCAGAATTCCGCTTAGTACAGAGTTTAGGCTAGCAAAGGCTTTGAGAGAACAGACAATTGATGATGACTAAGATGCAAAGCAATATAAAGCATAAACATTAAAATAAGCATAACACATCAAGTTGTCTTCCTTGTCAGCATAACACTTCAAGCATAATAACATAAAGGTTTTGGCTATGTTGCTACTTTAAGAAAATCATGCTTGTTGATATGACCAAAGCTATGTTTGCCAAGATTAAATAAAGTTTTCAAAGCCATACCTGATATAAGGTCAATACTCCCCATAAGAATCATCATATAAGGTCGATTGCGTGAAGAGAATACCGAGTGCAGCAAAGGAACCAATAGACTTCTCATTAATATTCCATCATAGACGACTCCACACTCACGGATACAATCTCTCCACAGAAGGAGTGATAGACCTCAATGCACACACCTATTTCATATAATAACCTCCCTAGACATGATACGACTCTACTTGACTCTAAAAGACAAAAGATAAAGATAAAGATACCGGGCACTCCCCCAAGCTTGGAACAAGCCAAGGGGATGCCATTACCCAAGGAGATTTCACTCCTCATTCTTGTTGACGTTGATCACGTAGTCCTCGGCGAGGCGCTTCCATGGAAGGGGTTCTCCAGTCTCATATGAGAAGTTTGTCTCCTGAATCCTCCATGCAGCACCCATACCCATGCGCATAAACCTTAGTTCATACTCACAGTTCTGGTGATGTAGATCATAAATTTGCCATTGGAGCTCTTCAATTCTTTCTTCAGATGTGGTGATGCTTTTCCTCATCTCCTTCATCTCCTTCAGGAAGTAGGTCTTCAGCTCGTTGATGATGTCAAATTTAGTTTCAACACCACGCTCGATCATCTTCTTGTACTTGAAGACTTCTTGCTCCACTTCTTCTAGCCTGGCCTGGATGCTCCCCTCCTTGATAGGTCCCTTCAGATCTTCTTGATGGAGGACACCGTCCTCCATCCGAACAACCTGAGGGTGCTTCTTCACCTCAGCGAGGTAAGGGTTGATGATGTTGACGACGAACTTGTCCTTGGGGGAACTTGGGGAAGCCATGGCACCTAGGTCTAGCTAAAAGATTTCCTGGCAGAAACAGATCGAAAAGAAAACACACGAAATCGCGAGATACGTTGCCGGAACAATCCGGGCAAATATATAGCAAAAATTTCTACACAGAAAGGAAGGTAACAAGCTAAAGTGGGGTCGGAAACGGACTCCTGGGTGCCCAGGCGGCCTCCCGGTGCGGCCAGGAGGTAGGCCGCGCCAGGGGGGGCGCCTGGGCCCCCTGGAGCTTGTCTCCGGCTCCACTTAGGCTTAGAGTTTTCCTAATTTTGCAAAAACTCATAATATGGAACTTTTATTGCGGTTCGCGATGTTTCCTTACCGTAATACATACCTTTTCTTATTCTGCTTCTGCTGGTGTCTAAAATAGGGCTGCAACATGTTCTTTGTGAGTTGTTGTGTATATCATATTCACATCAACATTGACAGGGTCTCCTGCTATGCAATGCTTAAGTCTTTTCCCATTCACAACTTGAGGTTTGGTGCCTTCAAAATTGTTAATCTTGATTGCACCAGACCGATAGACTTCTTCAATATGAGATGGCCCTTCCCACCTGGAAAGTAGTTTGCCTGGAGAAAACCTGAAACGGGATCTAAACAACAAAACTTTATCACCAACATTAAATTCACGTTTCAGAATCCTCCTATCATGCCACTTCTTTACCTTTTCCTTGAACATTTTAGCGCTCTCGTAAGCTTCACTTCTCCACTCATCTAGAGAAGTCAAGTTCATGAGACGCTTCTCACCAGCTAACTTTGGGTCAGCATTAAGCTCTCTAACAGCCCACAAAGCTTTGTGCCCTAATTCTAATGGCAAATGGCAAGCCTTGCCATAAACCATCTTATAGGGGGACATGCCCATGGGGTTTTTGTAAGCAGTTCTATACGCCCACAAAGCATCTCCTAACTTATTTGACCAGTCCTTTCTATTTCTGTTTACTGTCTTCTGTAAGATCAACTTGATCTCTCTATTGGTGAGCTCAACTTGCCCACTAGTTTGAGGATGGTACGGTGAAGCAATTCTATGATTGACATCGTACTTGGCTAAAGCTTTTCTAAAAGCTCCATGCGTGAAGTGTGATCCTCCATATATTGCTGCAAAGGATCATTAGGGGGAATAGCAATAGAAGCAATACTTTCAATAATTTTATCATCACTAGGTAAATCGGTACCACGAGGCTGCTTAGAGAACTTAGAAAAGTTAAATTCATATGGCTCACCATTGAATTCAACAGAAACTTTACCTTTCTTGCAATCTATTATAGCTCCACAAGTTCTGAGAAAAGGTCTACCAAAAATAATAGGACAAAAATTGTCCCTCACTGAACCAAATACTAGAAAGTCGGTAGGGTATTTTACCTTTCTACATAGGACTTCAACGTCTCTCACAATTCCGATAGGAGAGATAGTTGCTCTGTTTGCAAGATGAATGGTAACATCAACTTCTTCAAGTTCACAAGGTGAAATATCACCGATGATCTCTTGATAAAGTGAAAGGGGATAGCACTAGCACTCGATCCCAAATCGCATAGCCCATAATAATTGTGATCTCCTATTTTAACAGATACTACTGGAGTACCTGAAATTGGGCCTTTATTCTTGGCTGTGACAAGGTTAGTGGAAACAGCACAAAAATTTACATTGGAATCCAAAACATCATTAGTAACAAGGTCTTTAACCAATGCAACTTGAGGATCGACCTTGATCTGGTCCTCAGGTTCATCAATTCTTCTCTCACTTTTATTTATTATGCCTGTCACAAGAGAGTGCTCCCTTATCCTTTCGGGAAAAGGAGGCTTTTCATATATAACTGCAGGCAAAATAGGGTCAGCAACATGAATATCAACAGGTAACTCTTTCAAAGGTTCATGATGCTGATCTCTCTTCTTTTTAAAAGAATCAACGTGAGAGGCAAAATCCTTACAGAAATCAATCATTAGATGGGAATCAAGACCAATCTTAGAGCAAAAGGTATTGAAGTAATCAGTTTTCACATAGCTCTCAATATAATCATGCTCATAATTTATAGCGGGTCAATACCTTTATCGATTTCCCATTCTTCGGTATTCCTCTGGATCCTTTCAATGAGATCCCACCTTTCTTCAACGCTCTTTGTCTGAAATACCCCACTAGAGGAGGCACCTAGCATCTCCTTATCCTGACGAGAAAGCCTGGCATAAAAATTTGTAAGTATAATTTTCTTGGGGAGCTCATGAATAGGACATTTGAGCATTAGGGACTTCAATCTCCCCCAATCTTGAGCAATGCTTTCTCCGTCACGAGACCTAAAGTTATAGATATAGTTCCTGTCTCGATGAATTTCATGAAGAGGAACAAACTTGGTATAAAAGAGAGACATAAGCTCTTGCCAATCAAGCAAGTGTGAGTTATCGAGAAGCTTATACCAATCTGAAGCTTTATCTATAAGCGATACGGAGAACAATTTCCTCATGACAAACTCCATTGATACACCTGCAAGCTTAAATAATGGACATAGTTGTGACAGATATAGCAAGTGTTCACCGGGATGTCTGTCTCCTGCATAACGATTAGCCAAAACATAATCGATAATACTAGACTTGCCTACCTGCGTCCCAGGGCGTGGCTCATCAGGTGGCATGGTACGGACCAACATCCTCAGCCACCATTCAAGACCCTTGCGAGGGGCCGAGCTTCGCGAGGTGGACGACGCAAGGCATCCCTTGGGGCGGTCTCACTAGGCCGGCTCATGGGGATCAGAGATATCAAGGCAAGGGGTACCTCGCGAGGTCCTTGTGACATGAGCAGGGACGACCAAGGCCAGGCGGGTGCCAGCGGGCGCAGAGTGCCAGTTTCCTCTTTTGTGCTAAAGGATCAGGTACAGGCGAGGAGTCCCGAGGCATCAGGCAAAGGGTTCCATATCGGGGGAACGAGACCAAGACCAGCAAGACGACCACCACAAGAGCCTTTGGCAGGCTGATGACCCACAACCGTAAGGGATCTATTGCAGCGTTTTCGATAAGTAAGATTGTCGAACCCAATGAGGAGCAGAAGGTATTGATAAGTGATTCTGAGCAAGGAATAACTGCAAGCACTGAAAGATAACTTTTTAGGGGTTTTCTTGATATAAGCAACAGGAAAGTAAAAGCGAGCAAAGTAAAAGGCACTGGAGAGTAACAAGTGGCCCAATCCTTTCTGAGCAAAGGAGAGGCCTAGCAACTGAGCTTATAAAGGCTAAAGTGTTCTTGAGGACACACGGGAGAGGTAGTCATGTGCTTTCGCCATATTCCGTATCGGTACTATGTGATGTGTTGATAAGTGTTGAGTGGGTGGATCTATGCTAGTACACCCTCTAGACTAAGATGAGTGCACTCTTATGATTAAACACCTTGCAAGCATCCGCAAATACAAGATAGTATTTAAGGCAAAAGCCAAACCATAGCAATACAATCGATGATCCATTGTTCCCTTGTGCAAAAGCGTGCGAACTGGGGTTCAGGTTTCTGTCACTCCGGCAACCCACCGTAAGCATTCTTTGTACACAATGTATTCCCCTAGGTCCTTAATAAGGCGGAGTGTTGAGTTTTCGACTCACACAACACCACTAGGAAAATAACAACACAACTTAAGTATCAAACAACACACATTACTTCAACATCATATGACTACTAACAACAAGACTTCTCCCATGTCCTCAAGAACTAAAGTAACTACTCACAAGACATAAAAGAGATCATGATCAGTGGAGATAGATGGATGATAAACAATCTGGACACAATGATATTTCTCCAACAAAACTCAATAGCATTCACCACAAAGTAGTAATCAACACCGATAGGGTAGAGAGGATAGATAGTACGGATTACAACACAAGTTGCAATTGTGAGATGAGATTGGATGAAGATGGAGATGGTGCTGATGTTGGGGATGATGTTGATGGTGATCTCGATGATGCCTGTGACGATGGTGATGACGATGGCGATGATCTCCCCTTCCGGGAGGTGATCTCCCCGGCGGAATCTGCCCGCCGGAGATGGCTTTTCTTCTCTCTAGGTTTCCGCCAAGGAGCGGCGGCGGAACTCCGTAAACTCCCTCCTTTTAGGGTTTCTGGATGACGAGGAGTATATAGGACAGAGGAGGGAGCCTGGAGTGGGCCAGGGGCTCCAGGCGCCCTCCTGGCGCGGCCAGGGTGGGGGCCGCGCCAGGTGGACGCCTGGGCACCCTGTGGCCCCCCTCTAGTTGCTCTTTTGCGTATATTCGTGATCCTTCTGGAAAATACCCTCCGTCGATTTTCAGGTAATTTGGAGGTATTCTTCTTCAGCAACTCAGCTTCCACTTTTTACCGCTGAATCCTGCGTCTGCTGCTTCGGCACCGGAAAGTTGCAAACTGTGTAAAATAGGCCTAAACAACATAAGAACATCATCGTAATGTGAAATATATCAATGAATAAGGATGAATTACGATATAAAATAGTGATGCATTTTGGACGTATCACAGGAGAAGACCACCTTTTGTCAGGATAGGTTGTACTAGTTGTCCCCCTTCAAATTTGGCCGTTGTGGGATCCCTTCCCGCTCAATATTTGGGAAGAGGACCCGGGTCACTATAAATTGTACTAGCCACCACCACCATGGAGGGACATCTCATCTTGAGTAGATCAGATAGAAGGCCACACACCACAAGATCACTCGAGCACAAGAACCCCTCTCCTCGGGAGGCAGTTCATCCATGTACTAGTACTTCCCCAGCCTACAAGGCAATCCACCACACGACACTGGATTAGGGTACTACAGCACAATGGTGGCCAAAACGAGTGTAAGCCTTCTGTCCCTTGTTCTTCGGATCGGACGAGCTAGGCCTATGGACCGACGAGTAGACGTGCTAGGGAGGAATGAGAGATATTTGTGCGCACCCTAGAATTCGAACCTCAAGGGTTTTGCCAGAACCCTAGATCCGACACCCGTTCCCCAGAACCATCGACCCCACCGCCTCCAGCGACACCCCGTCGTCCTTTCCCATGTCCCGCGGTGCTGCCTTCCTCATCTCGTCGCCCACCGGCCTCCACCGCCCGGATTCGTGCCTCACCTCGCATCCTCATGTTCCTGGCCACCTCTCCCCGCCTGTAGCACCGCGGTCCCCTCTGCTTAATCATCGCCATGAGGAGGATGACGACCAGGCCCAATCCCGCTCGCCCGTGCGTTGACCAACCAGGTCGTAATCCTGGGCATCACTCGTAGGAGAGGATGCAACTCCCTTTGCCTCTGCCTGCCCTCCTGGCCCAGCCTGGCCCGTGGTGAGACAGCCCAGTCCGCCCAGCAGTTTCGGCCCAGCATGATTTTTTTTCCTTTCTGTAAATTAAGCTAATTTCCAAAGAAAATGCATATTTACAATTTGACCCTCCATGTTCATGCATTTAATAAGTTAATAACCATGAATTAGAATTAAACAAGTTATATATGTAAAATGCTTAGAATTTCATGTAGAATAATAATTTGCAACTTTCATGCATGATAGAAATGTTTAAACTTGTTGTCTGAATTAATTTGTACAAGTAACATGCTAAAATGTTTTATTTCATAACTAAATAATCGTAGCTCCAAATTTAATAAACTTCATATGTAAATGGGGTGGAAATGCATAGATTAACTTGGTGCACTTTATTTCCTTGTTTAACAACTCTAAAATATGGTTTAAGTAAAACAACACCAAATTTGAAATATGCACATGGGGATTTTCCGGAATTGTTGTTTTTTATTTCCGGCCTCATTTATAATTGCTTACATAGATTGTTTACTTATGCTTCACCACTTGCCATGTTAGTCAACATTTAAACTTGTTGGGTGCATAACCGGGATCAAACTAAATAATTGAATGTGGTGTTTTTTCAATATGCAAGTTTCATATTGAGCTCCACTTAATTTGTAGTGTTGGTTGTCGTACTTTGCCATGCCATGCATATTTAAATCGGACATGCACCATCCTTGGTTGTGCATCATGCCATGCTTATGCTTGTGTGTTTACCATGTTGTTTGCTTCTTTCCGGTTTGCTTCTCTCATTATCTTCGGTTTCGTTCCGGAGTTGTGAGGATTCGTTTGACTACGTCCGATTGTCTTCTTCATGGACTCGTTCTTCTTCCTTGCGGGATCCTAGGCAAGATGCCCGTTCCTTGATATCGCCTCTATCTTTGCTTTGCTAGTTGTCTCGATCTACAGCTATGTCACGCTACCCATTCTTGTTTTGTCAGCCTCCCATGTTACCATGAAACCCTCTAACCACGTTCCTAGCAAACCTTGACTTGCAAAGTTACGCTTTTGCTCAGCCCCTCTTATAGCGTTGTGAGTTGCCGGTGAAGATTGAATATTTTCCATGTTGGAACATGGATTCTTTGGGACAACAAAATATATATCTTATTTAATTAATACACATATATACTTGGTAATGGGTGGAAGGCTTGGCCTTCTGCTTGGTGTTTTGTTCCACTCATGCCGCCTTAGGATGTGATAAACCGGTGTTATGTTCCTTGATAGTGTGTTCCTAACACGGTTGGGGTTTATGGTGCCCCTCGATAATTTGCTCTGTTTAAAGCTCTTCCAGCAAGGCCCAACCTTGGTTTTACCATTTGCCTAATAACTAAAAACTGCATTGGGAGTAATTAACCCATGGATTCTTAATCAACCCCCGGGCCAGTGCTCTTGTGAGTGTTGGTCCAAACCGAGCGATGTACGATGCTCCCTAGGCAATCAGGGTCTCAGCTAACCCGACGTCTTGCCCATCTAGTGTGCCCTGAGAACAAGATACGTGTGACTCCTATCAGGATTTGTCGGCACATCGGGCGGTCTTACTGGATTATATTTACCTTTGTCGAAATATCTTGTGCACGGGATTCCGAGAATATTCGGGGCTTCCCAACATAGAGTTGTTACTCCAGTGATCGTGAAAGGTTGTGATGGGCTAAGTTGGGACACCCCTGCAGGGTTATGATCTTTCGAAAGATGTGCCCTTGGTTATGTGGCAGATTAGAGTTGTTAATATCCGGTTGTAGATAACTTTACACTATAACTCAAATAATAATACACTACCTATGTGAGTAACCGTGATGGTCTCTTTCCGAAGTGGTTCGAAAAGTGAACATGGTGGGGTTATGTATGAACGTAAGTAGATAGGATCACTTCTTGATCACTACTAGTTCTGACCGTTGGCATATATTCTCATCTCGCTCTGACTTTGTAAGCAAGCCTCATACAATGCTTAGTGCTGCTGCAACCACTTAATAACCTCTTCACACCTAAAAGCCTTGATAGTTTTGATACCCGGGAACAAGATTGCTGAGTCCTCATGACTCACAGGTTACTACACAACAGGTGCAGGTACATCAAAGTTTGACTCAGGAGACATGGAAGAGCTCCATTGGGAGTTTGATGAAGAGCGTGGGAGTATGTACATGGCGTTCCCCGACCATCAATAGTGGTTCCTACTAGGGCCGATCAGGATTAGCCTATGTGTTATCTTTTTCTTCTTTTTTCGCGCGTAGTCAGACCCTGTGTTCTTTGGATGAATGTATGTTTATTGTATTAATAGTATGACATGGTGAGTGTAAGCCAACTATTAACTCTTTTTCGTCTCGTTCATTATGTAAAGATACAATGCTTGAGACCATTCCAGAATGCGGTTATGACTCTAAGTCATGCCTCGACACATAGGAGCTATAGCCGCATCCTGGGCATTACAAGTTGGTAATCAAAGCCTTCCCCGACCTAGGAGCCCTTGCTTTATTGAACCGCTACTGATGTTGAGTCTAAAAAAACTGTTTTGAGTCTTAGGATTATATATATGGAGAGTAGGAATTCTTTTACTTCTTATACACTTCGTCGCTCTAGTGAGGACTCCTGAAGTAGAAGATTTGACTTCACTCTCCTCGTTTTCACTAAAAAATTTAGGATCATGCAGGTATTGTTTGGATCATTCCGATATCTTCGCGACGAGAATTCTGTCTTGGTGCCTCCCGTCTATTTAGGATTAGTCCCGGGGAGTTGATCTCTGAGGTCTTTTCGTCACAATTGTATAGTTGTAGTTCCAGAATACCAGAGGTGGCCGACATCAAAAACACTTCTAGGCGTGTCTAGTGGTGAGATAACCCCGACGTCACCTAGTATTGGGGGGATAGTTTGGGAGTATTACCACAGCTAGTATACTGGATGCTTTTCGAAGGTCTGAGGTACACGGTTTCTGAACGTGCCTAGTTATGTGTTGACGGATGGATATAGCTGGATTTAGGGCTTGTTAGTTGTGTGAGATATTATTCTTCCCCTATATCACCCACACCAGATTGTATAACCAGAAAGTTTCGGGAATTAATAGGCGGGAATTCAAGTAGTTCTTAGGTAATCTTCCAACAATTAAATGATATGACATTGGGGTTCAATGTCTAGTGATTCGCTTGTCACGGTCGATTTTACACTTGTTACGTTGTGTCTTAATGAATCCTTGGCTATGCTGATTCGGGGATGCAATGTCCGTTGTAACGTCATGCCAGGGGGCCTCATCATGAAAACTTTCGACGGAATCTCTTTCATATGTTTGTTCCGGCTTCTTCAAATGCCAAATCCTTTGTTTTATTTTGATTGTGGTATTCGTGTTGCTTCGAAGTCAAGTGTTGACAGCATACCTTTCCTAAGCGGTGTTCTCATATTTCTATGGGAGTGCTAGTCCTTCTTAATCATCAAAACTGTCATGTAAATTCTCCTCAACCAGTGTGCTTCTCCTCAAGTAAAACCGATCCTTTGAATATGTGCAAGACCAATTCTTAGTTTTTCTCAACGGTTTCTATTTCATTCATCCCTAGTTGTCTTTGTTGTTCCCACCCTCCCACCCTTCTTCTTCTCGAAGCCAGAAATTCTCAAATGAAATATCCATTTTATTCATGTGATGATTCTTCATTCTTTTCCTTCAACATCCTTATCCGGTGATTCTCATGAAGATGCTAAGGAAGCTTCAAGTTTATCTTTCTCCGTTCTCGTTTGTTCCCCGGTGGACTAAATTCAAGATTCGATATTGACCATATCTCTTCCTCTTGTTTCACTTGTTTTCCCATGTTGGAATTTCTTACATTACAAAAAAAGACACATCCGTGACATTTTGGGCCGAAAGAAACTTTTTTCTGTCATACTTATGACACTTATATGACGAGAATTGTGAAAAAACCCGGTATCATCATAGATGTGGTGGGGTCCTACTTCTATGACAAAAAATCATGACAGAAAATGGGCTTTTCGTCTTGGGCGGGCCGGAGACGCAGCTGCATGACATTCTTTGGGCCGTCCATGACGGGAAAAACGGTGGTAGAAGCGAGGGCGAGGAAAATATCGGGATGTTCCCGGTTACGGTGGGTGGTCGGGGCCGAGCGATGTGCGTTTCTCTCACACACGCACGCATGTGGGTGCGAGGCGTTGGGCTCTAACTAAACATGAGCGAGGCGTTGGGCTCTAACTGAACCCGAGCGATTGCACTTCAGGCTACGCGTTACTGAACCCGACCGATGGATCGATGGCTGTTAACTGAACCCAATCGAGCGATTTCTTCGCTACTGCTGCTAACTAAAGCCGGTCGATGCTACCTCTGCATGAACAATGAGCGTTGCTGGGGGGGTTTGGATAAACAGTTCCCGGTGGGGGTGGCTGAACAGGACCATGTGGTCTTGCCTCTGCATGAACAGGACCCCGTTTGATCGAGCCGGTTGGGGCTGCATGAAGAGGACCCCATGGTGGGCTGCATGAACAGGACCACCCCGTGGAGGGCTGGATGAACAGTAGATGGTGAAGGGCTGGATGAACAGTAGCTCGTGGAGGGGTGGTTGAACAGGAGCCCGTGGAGAGGGCTGGTTGAACAGTAGCCGGTGGAGTAGCGCGCGGTGGAGGATGAACAGTCGCAGGTGGAGGATGGAGGAGGTCGACGGTGGATGAATAGTAGCCCGTGGAGGCTGGAGGGGGTCGACGATGGTGATGAACAGTATCCCGTGGAGTCCCGTTTTGCGGTATGCCACACCCCTCCCGATGAACAGGACCCCCGTTTCGACCGTAGCGCTCCAACACAAGTCCGTTTCCTCCGTTTTGCGGTGCGCAACACCCCTCCCGATCAACAGGACCCCCGTTTCGACCGTAGGAGGTCCGTTTCCTCCGTTTGCGGTACGCCGCACCCCTCCCGATCAACATGACCCCCATTTCGACCGTATGAGGACCGTTTCCTCCGTGTTGCGGTACGCCAGACCCCTCCGTTCTGCGGTACGCCAGGCCGGTCGAACGCAAGGCTGTTTCTTCCGTTTTGCAGTACGCCAGGCCTCGTTTCCAACGATTGTTCCGTCCAAGCCCTCCCGATGAACACGGCGACGCATTCTGTTCTGACCCAGCCGATTGGCTCCCCATGAACACGACGACGACGGTGTTTCTCCATTCTGACCCAGCCTTGCACATGAGCCCTGGCCGTACATATGCGCGAGTAGGCGTTCGAGACCCTGCCCGTATGTACGTACGTGGCCGTATTTTCTTTCTTGCACACTGGACGCTATACGTACGTGTACATGCTACGTGCGTGCCTCTACTAGGACACGTGCGCGCCTCTACATCGACCAGTATGTATGTACACGTTCGCGACCAGAATGACAACCCTTCGTATGCTTCGACCAGGTGGGTCCCGGCTGTCAGGAACTTGCGTGCGAAGATGTAGCTGGTGGGTCCCAGCAGTCAGGGGGCAAATCGTTTTTTATTGCCTGGATGCACTTCCTTGCATGCAAAGATGTAGCCGGTGTGTACCAGCAGTCACGGGGAAATTTTTTTTTGCGAAATACTGTGGCCCGTCCAGTGGGTCCCTGCTGTCAGGTGGAGGAATAATTATTTTGCACGTAATAAGGAGGCACTTCCTTGCTGCGGCCGTCGACCCAGCTGTCAGCCTCTCCACATACATTACTCTTCCGATTGAAGTCGGTCGTTGACCACATTGACCATGCCGCGCCGAGAGCACAATGGCGGTGGACGATGGCATGGCCTAGGAAGGGGACGACGTGGAGCCAGGGAAGACGCGGCAGTGGATGCCCACGCGGAGAGGAGTACGAGGGTTCACTTGTTCGGCTGCGGTGTGAGGCTGCCGTCACCGCAGAATAACATGGGGTGTGGGTGATTAGAGGGATGGCCTGGCCAACAGTGGGAGTAGTAGGGGGCGATGAGGCATCCGCGGCATCGCAGCCGACCCCGGGAGCCAGGAGGTTGGAACAAGAACACCAGAGGTTGAAGAAGCACTACGGCCGTTGGATGGACATCTTACGGTCAATGGAGCTAGAATCATGCATAATGACTAAGTTGACAAATCCCTCCATCTCCGTTACCTTAGTAGGCCCACAAGTCAGCCTCCCACTATACTGGGTACCAGCTAGCAGGGGGTGTATTCATTTTTTTTGTGCATAATAAGGAGGCATTTCTGGTGGGTCTGAGCTGACAGCGGGGGGAACATTTTTTTCGCGAAATACGGTGGCTCACCCAGTGGGTCCCAGAAGTCAGGGGGGAAACATTTTTTCGCCAAATACGGTGGCTCGTCTGGTGGGTCCCTGCTTTTAGGTGGAGGAATAATTATTTTCCGCGTAATAAGGAGGCACTTCCTTGCGGCTGTCGTGGACCCAACTGTCAGCCTCACCATGATAGTACTATTCCGATGGAAGTCGTTCCTTGACCACGTTGACCACGCCGCGCCGAGAGCACCAGGGCGGTGGATGACGGCGCGGCCTAGGAATGGGACGACGCGGAGCCGGGGATGACACGGCAGTAGATGCCCACGCGGAGAGGAGTACGACGGTTCACTGGTTCGGCTGTGATGTGAGGCTGCCGTCGCCGCAAAATAGCAGGGGTATGGGTGAGTAGAGGGATGGCCTGGCCAGCGGTGGGAGTAGTAGGGGGCGGGGAGGCCTCCGCGGCATCGCAGCCGTCCACGAGAGGCAGGAGCACGAGGCACAACCGACGCTAGTTTGGGCGGCTGGAGCAAGAAGACCAGAGGTTGAAGAAGCACTAAGGCCGTTGGATGGACATCGTACAGTGAATGGACCTAGAATCGTGCATATTGACTGAGTTGACAAAGCCCTCCATCCCCGTCAACTTAGTAGGCCCACAAGTCAGCGTCCCACTATACTGGGTCCCAGCTAGCAGGGGGAGTATTCATTTTTTTGTGCGTACTAAGTAGGCACTTCCAGTGGGTCCGAGCTGACAGCGGGGGGAACGTTTTTTTCGCGAAATATGGTGGCCCATCCGGTGGGTCCCAGTGGTCAGGGGGGAAACGTTTTTCTTTGCCAAATATGGTGGCTCGTCCGGTGGGTCCCTGCTGTTAGGTGGAGGAGTAATTATTTTCCGCATAATAAGGAGGCAGTTCCTTGTGGCTGCCATGGACCCAGCTATCAGCCTCTCCACGACAGTACTCTTCTGATGGAAGTCGTTCCTTGACCACATTGACCACGCTGCGCCGAGAGCACCAGGACGGTGGACAACAGTGAGGCCTAGGAAGTAGACGACGTGGAGCTGGGGAATATGTGGCAGTGGATGCCCACGCGGAGAGGAGTACGAGGGTTCACTGGTTCGGCTGTGGTGTGAGGCTGCCGTCGCCACAGAATAACAAGGGGTGTGGGTGAGTAGAGGGATGGCCTGGCCAGTGGTGGGAGTAGTAGGGGGCGGGGAGGCCTCCGCGGCATCGTAGCCAGCCACAGGAGGCAGGAGCACGAGGCACGACCTGCGCTGGTTTGGGCGGCTGGAGCAAGAAGACCAGAGGTTGAAGAAGCACTACAACTGTTGGATGGACATCATATGGTCAATGGACCTAGAATCGTGCAAATTGACTAAGTTGACAAAGCCCTCTGTCCCCTTCAACTTAGTAGGCTCACAAGTCAGCCTCCCACTATACTGGGTCCCAGCTAGCAGGGGGAGTATTCATTTTTTTGCGTAATAAGGAGGCACCTCCGGTGGGTTCGACTTGACAGCAGGGGGAACGTTTTTTTCGTGAAATACGGTGGCCCGTCAGGTTGGTCCCAGCAGTCAGGGGGGAAATGTTTTCTCGCCAAATAGGGTGGCCCGTCCGGTGGGTCCCTGCTGTCAGGTGGAAGAATAATTATTTTCCGCGTAATAAGGACGCACTTCATTGCGGCTGCCGTTGACCCAGCTGTCAGCATCTCCACGACAGTACGCTTCCGCTGGATGTCATTCCTTGACCACGTTGACCAGGCCGCGCCGAGAGCACCAGGGCGGTGGACGACGGCGAGGCCTAGGAAGGGGACGACACGGAGCCAGGGAAGACACGTCAGTGGATGCCCACGCGGGAAGGACTATGAGGGTTCACTGGTTCGGCTGCGGAGTGAGGCTGCCGTCGCCGTAGAATAAAAGGGGGTGTGTGTGAGTAGATGGATGCCCTGGCCAATGGTGGGAGTAGTAGGGGGCGGTGAGGCCTGCACGGGAGGCGGGACCAAGCGGTCCCGTCGGCGCTGGATTTGGCGGCTGGAGCAAGAAGATCAGAGATTGAAGAAACATGACGGCCGTTTGATTGACATCGAATGGTTACGTCTGCTAGAATCGTTTGTTGACGTATATAATAACTAAAAAAATCTAGCATACGCGTCAACTTAATAGGTCTATAAGTCAAACCATTCCCTCTTTTTGTAATAATTTATATATAGCTCATTGCGACTTCTTATGCAATTTATCGTAGTCCGTTTTTTAGGTTGGCCAGGGCCAATTTCGCATATTTCTGTGGGTTCCAAACTATTTTTAATACCGAAATGTCGAGCCAGATTTAAATTACTTTGAAGATATATTTAAATTAGGTTAATGCCCAGTGAAATAGGAATCAGAAAATGTGAAAAAATTCAGAAATTATAAAGTAATTACCAATTTGTCATCTGTTTTTATATTTACAACCAATTTCATATTACTTTCAAGATTTGCAGGCGTCTTGAAAGAGTTGCAGCCCATCAGGGCGTAGAAAAATAAATAGTCCTGGATTGGGTATTCTTCAGAAAAAATAAACTGGGCTCATTTTATAGTTTGTTAAAAGTACATCCCATTTTCTAGGTAGGATTGGGTATTCTTCAGAAAAAATAATTTCAACCAACCGTTCAAGACAGAATTCAATAAAATTTCCCACATTTTGATGGGATCCGAAATATTTTATCTCGAAATTTCTAGTCAGATTAAATATAAATTTGTATTACGTAAAAATCTAACGAAACATTGCCTGCGCAACAATTAAAAATTAAGATTTTCAAAATCCATAAATAATATTTTATAAACTAATTTCGTGCTTGGTGCATTTTTTTATAGTTATTGCCCAGTTTTTATAATTATATCCCATTTATTATGTTTTAAAGACCATTTTCCTGTTAATCCTAATGCATCCCTCCTAGGAAAGATTTGCAGCCCAGCGGGGCAGAGAATATCAAGTTGACCTTGCCTGGGTATTCCTAAAAAACGTATAGCTGGGCTAGCCATTTTCATATTGAAAAAAATTAATATATGGGCGGGATATCTGTCCTGGGCTAGACGGGCCACAGCCCGCCCAGTTAATACCCTGCTCTCCTCTGAACAACAACGAAAACAACGCCAAGAAAAACTCTGCAGTGCTCACGTCTCAAAAAAGAAAAATACTACTCGAGCAGCTTGGTCCCAGCTGTCGGCCGCACCTTTTGCAGTTCTCTCATTTATATTGACTACATAGGTTGACAATGGTGTGCGACCGTGATGTCAGGAAACCAGGAGGAAGCAAAAAAATATGATTGTACATAATAAGGAGGCACTTGCGTACGTACGGCTATGGCCCTAGTGGGTCCCTACTGTCAACCAATCAAAATAAAGTCATCTCCTGAATCCTCATGTTCATTGACCATGTTAACAATGCTCGGCGCCACGGCGAGCGCAACAACTCGAAGGTTGACGGAGATGGCCTCGCAAGCCCTACGGATGGTCTGATACAGCGCCCGCTGCTCATTCACGAAGCCAGGATCATCGGACACCTATGAGCACCTTCGAGAGATTGAGACGGCCTGAAACGGAAAGGCCACTCTTGAGAGCTCTGGTTTATTTCACACCTGTATTAAGATACAAGTGTAATTTACTCGTCATCGGGAACAACGCGTAAAATACAGGCGTAATGAAACCGAGGGCCCGAGGTCTGTAAGTAAAACCGGCGGGTTACGCGTGTAATTTGGGAGACCGGTGTATATTTTACTAGTCGAAATCGACCAACCAAACGATTCGCTAGAGACCATCTGGTTTTATTTACAAGCGTCGGTTTTACAAGCGGTTTTGGTTGGAAAACGAAGATCCAATCACGGCCTAAGATGATGGGTTGGTCGGAAGATCATATGGTTTCACATCTAACCTACCCGACTTGTCGTATATGCTATGAATGAAACATAAGACAGTGAACTTCTTAAGCACGGAAACAACAGAAGAGGATGATCTTCCTAACAAGCAAATCACTGGCATTTGATCGACATGTAAAACAATACGAAGCATTATTCTCAGGAGGCATGGTGAACAACTCGTGATTCTGCATGCCACAACATTCCAAGCTCAACTTTGCAATCAAACACAAGGCCTAGCATTACATAGACAATATTCAGAACAAACTCTTAAAATATCTTAGATAAGTCAACATTCATGTGGCTATGCATCTCAGCAGAGTAAATATTTACTTCTGAACTGAGGACAGGAACAGGAAAAAACGATCGACGTTGCTCACAGCAAAGGACGTCCCAATCAAAAATATCAAATGCATTTCTTCTGGCTAACATCAATGAGCAAAAATTGACAAGGTTTTCCAATTCTAATATATTAAACTAATGTCAAGTTTGACAAGCTTTTCCCATTCAAAATATGTAATGCCTATGATTGTGGAACGAGCAGGGTTTGTCATGTGATAGTCCGGTGGCTCAGGGTGACGACGAATGATTACAGAACCATTTGATGTATTGTGCATGATGTAGTATTATTATGGAGGAAACGAACCATATGAACATTTTGTGTAGTTCCACTAAAATCAAGCTGAGCATCCCTGTGGATTTCGTATTTATATGCTGCCAGAAAACAAAGACACATCAGCACACACATGAATATTGGCCCCAGTGTCAACCCACCAATCGTTGGACTAACAAACTGAAAGTACGGTAAACAGATTCTCATACCCAGATGCCCCATCATTGTTGCTTAGAATGACATTGAAAGATTTGGAGTCCTATCCTAGCTTCCTATACTTGTTTGGGCACTTTTTGCCCACTGCACTCCACATGTTGTAGAGTTTCCTATGCTCTCTGCAGACTAGTCGTGTCACCAGCGTCCACTAATACTCTGTAAAGCTTCTCGATCATTCCTTGTGTAATTTAGCGCAAACAGTGACTGCTTCTTTCTGCAAAGTGGTAAGACTAACTGGACCCACTAATGCAGCAGTTTCCCTTAGACCCATTGGCACCTTTTGTGAAGTTCTTCTAAAATCAAAGTCGGAATAGAACCGAGCTTAATTTTTGATATCCCTGTAAGCAACAAAAGGTATAAGGGAAACAATTACTAAGAAATAACGGTTGATGACTTGTAGTCTCAGAAGAGTAGAAATTCTCAATCAGTGTGATTCATTCATATTAACTGAGACATTATCTTAAAAATGCCTTGTTTCAACATGTATAAAGAACGACAAAGCAGAAAAGTATCATTCCTAAAACAATGCGACTGATTCATTTTAACAGAGAAATTTTCTTAACAATACCTTGGTTACACATGTAGAAAGACCTACAAAGCAGTATATTACCATTTGTCAAAGAGTGTAGCTGATATATAATAACAGAGACATTATCTGAACAATGCATTTCTTAAACATGTACTCCGGCCAATCCCTAACACAAATGGTACTCCCGCCGATCCCTAACAAGTGTTGCACTTTTGAACTAAGATTCACTAGTTAATTCTGAGGAAAATCTGTACTGACCTTTCAAGACCAAGATTTGAAATAACGCGTGACGAAGACCTCAAAGAGATCTCAACACATATATGGAAATCCGGTCTCATTTTGTGTAGTTCCACCAAAATTAAGCGAAGCAAAATGTCGCAATAGCAACAAGTTGAATAGATATACATGTTTTAACAGAGAAAAAAAAGGAATCAATTACTAGCCAATAAAGGAGGATGAAACATGTGGCCACAAAAATGGTAATCCCGACAATCCCAAACAAGTGTTGCAGTTTTGAAATAAGATTGAGTAGTTAATTCTGAGAGTGGCATTGCTTAATTTTACCAGCGGCATTAGATTAACAAAAAGCATAAACAGTTCTAGGGGAGAGTGGGTGCAACAACAACATGTACTTCCATCTACTTATAAAGGGGGTTATGCAGAGTTTATTTAAAACAATACCAATACAAGTAGCACAACATCTCAAAACACACTGCACGATCATGTGGATGGGACATGGGACATGCCTGCACCATGTGCGTCCACACGTATAAATGGGTGATGCAGAGTATGTAGCCAAGCAGCATATCTGCATTGGTCCCAAATTTGTTCTCTTTGAAACTTTTTCCGATGTGAGGGCAGCAAATATAGTCCTGCACAAACTACTCGACCCCCCAGTTTATTTCCCTTTTCAACAAAGAGTTCGGTTCCTTACAGATGTGTGTACTGGGTTACCCCCTTTTTCCCTTTTCGACCAACAAAGCAGCTAGATAGCTAGTCTATACTACTTTCCCTCCCTCCTTTCCTCATTGAACCACGTCTTAGATTCATGCTCCACCCCACCGCACCCTTCTTTCCTCTTTGAACCAAGACCTAGATTCGACTACAGAATCGAAAAAGGTCAGCATGCAGCTAGACCAATGACGGTTTCAAAGAAACTTATACCATAGGGTCGTCGGGATGTGGCAAGGCATGAAGCTAGACCAAGTCGATGTGTCCAAAAATATAAAAAAGGGATATAGTGTTGTTACTTTGTTTTACAAGATTAACAATGACATCTCAATTGTCAATAAGAGTTATGAAAAGTACACCAACAAACAGAAGCATCATGATTATCTTGATGGGAACTAAACCAGGATAGCCGAGAAAAAGCATTTGTTCATTTAACCAGTGATAGTATTAGATTAGCAGCAGCAATAGGAGCATATGGACTACGACCGCACAACCACCACGTACTTTTTGTCGAAACAACATGTATAACTCCACCGAGGGATAAATCAGGACAACTTTTCGAGTGGCATTTCCTCTATAATAGTAGGTGATGTTGGACCTGCCGACGAACCCTAGCTACTATACATGGGGAGGTGGGGAGTTGACGCATAGAAGAAAGCCTGCATGCAGCAACCTAGGGAGCTGGACCAGTATAAGAACTTATACATCAGGTGGGCGAGATGTTGCTTAGGTGGGCGGGCGGGATCTGCCCACACGAAGGCAGCGAACAAGGGCGCGGAGAACCTTCGTCCGCGCCAGCGCCGGCTCTGAGATGCACATCGGCTTTCTCCATCGCCGACGGCAACAACGTCAACGCTGCACCTCCTCACCTCCCGCAGGGATTCTGTCGGATCTGTGACCACCGATGAGGAGAGAGATAGTGTGGACACTGTCATCTTGTTTTGATATGGAGATGGTGAGAGAGCGAGATGTGAGAAACTCTATCAAACAAGAGGCTATAACAGAGTAAAACAATCTCTCCATAGCAGTGGTTTTAAATAGAATACGCGCATTCCCGAAGAAAAGAAACGAAAACTGGCGGACAATTTTTTAATGTACCAAGAAAGAAAACTCGATCAAAAACACGCCCCCGCTTCCAGGTCTCGAGAGTCATCGCGCACACACACATAGACATAGACATGCATATCCGTGTTTACGTAAAATTCCATTTCCATCTCCATCTCCAATCATATTTGTCCAGCTAGCACATTATTTACGTTGTTAATTATGTACGCGGCAATATTAACGTACAACATCTCTTGCGCTGCCATGGCCGCTCCTGACCAACCCGAACCCTCTTCATCACCCGCGCGTGCTTCCTGCCCGAAACTGTCAGTGCCGCATTCATGCCCGGCCTGAGCGGACGCGACCTATCACTGGCGCCGGCATTGAAGAGTGAAATGATGTCTGCTTCTTCCGACTAACTAACTGTGTGATTTCACTGCTCCTTCAGTTACCCCTACACGTACTCCCCCTATGTGTATGCAACAGTCACACGTACACATGGATGAAAAACGTGCGCGACGCCCTAATGCATGCATGTCCGAGCACACGACGGAACACACACGGTCACGCTCAAGTGCTCAACCTACACGTGCATGCACACACATACTCAGCCAGGGTGAGATAGTGACCGTATAAACACCGGAAAATGTATATATTGAGCGCAATGAGCGTATTATGAAGTCCACTGACCATATTTCTACAAATATCCAGTGACAGACAGTGTATTTCTCTCATTTGAAATTAAGCCATATTAACCGAAGAGGAGGCAGTATGGACTAGGATTACTTTGCTGTGTTCCGTCAACTTGCTGAACAAGGAGAAGCTTGCAGGACGGGAGAAGCTTGCACGCGGTGGGTCACAGGACAAGGAGAAACTTTTGACTAATGCAAGCTGTCCTTCGCTCAGGCGGTGGACGTGCAACAGTTAATTTGGTGTCAGATTGCCAGAAGCACACACTATACTAGTAGTACTATTATTGTTGCACTTCCCGAAGAGGCGAACAGCCAAGCGCAAAGTTTATGGTAGTCTATAGAGGTACACTAGGAACCGGATGGAGGAGCGTCTGCACTCTTATTATATTTTTAAAATGTGATAAAGCAATCTTCAACACATTTGGTTCTCTTCGAGGGTTCTCGCATGTGATAATGGAAGTTGATTGCATGGAACACTCACCACAATTCTCACTTAATTCTGGCTCATATCCTGTTACAAATAGGAGCGGTCGGTAATATTTCCTCTTTTTTTATTCAGCAGGTAAATAGGTTAGCAAACCTTGAGGCGCATCTTTGTGCGAACCGTGCTTTCTGCACTTTGACTGTGGCCGAGAGCTGGCTTGATGAAACACCTCGCTTCCTACTTCTTTTTTTGCGGGGTACCTCGCTTCCTAGTGACTAGTGTCTTGGTTGATCGTCCTAAGATTGCTTATATATGAATAAAGCTCTCTCATTTACCCGCAAAAAAGATTAAGCCATATTAACCGGAAAGGAGGGAGTATGGACTAGCACTACTTGTTGGTGTGTCCCGTCAACTCGCAGAATGAGGAGAAGCTTGTAGGACAAGGTGAAGCTCGCATACGCCTTTTGACTAATGCAACGTACCCTCGCCCAGGCGGTGGACATGCATCAGTCCATTCGGTGTCCGATTCCAGAGGCATACACTGTAGTACCGAACATGCGGAGTACCATCATTGTTCGACTTCACGAAGAGGCAAAGGGCCAAGCGCAAGGTTTAGTAGTATGAGTAGTACTACTACTAGAACTGCATGGTGCAGCCTTTGTACTCTTATTTTTCTTAATCTCTGATAAAGTACACATTTATTCCGGAGAAGGGCGTAAAACGGCAGCCCAACATGTAATGATGATATCGATCAACCATGCTCGAATATATCTTGGCCTCCGTGCGAGCCCGTCTGTGTGTTCTTGCTCCTCGTTTCTATCAAGGAACGGCGGGTTGGCCATTTTGCCGTGAATTGAGGTCGGTTTGCTCACACTCCGGTCCCACATGACAGTGATATGCCAAGAGGAGGTGCGTTGACCGACTGGCCGTACGCGTACTTGGTTTTGCACCTTCATACTACTCCTCCCTTCGTCACAGTTTACAGGGCGCGCTTCATTATGATACATTTCTCTCAATGCATTTCCACCACCAGATAGACTTTAGACGCGTTTGGTTTAATGCTCAATTAATTAGGGTGTGGTAACCACAATTTTCTCTCAATGTAGTACTACAGAGTGGAGTAAGTGCATGCATGTGTGCACCCCGGGTGGAAGCACTGCATAACTACCAATGCTATTTTCAGGCCGATCGCTAGTCGCCTTGGTCCTAGAGATTTTCTCTTTTTCTGAAGCGCGCACTATAAACAGTGACGGATGGAGTAGTATGAGCAGATTCAAAGAAGGGTGTATTGATGGTTGCTTCTTCCGAGCAATTTACAGTGGGAAAGGTGGGGCTTATGATTTGACTGCTCATTACTCACTATTAATGCGGCGCAACGACTAGTCTGAGTCTCCCATGCGGCTGTGCACTACCCCCTCGGTTTTTAAATATACTCCAGAGTATTTGTCTTTCTAGAGATTTCAACGAGTGACTACTCAAATATTTTTCTTTTTAGAGATTCAAATGGACTACTACATACGGATGTATATAGATATATTTTAGAGTGTAGATTCACACATTTTGCTATGTATGTAGTCACTTGTTGAAATCTCTAGAAAGACAAATATTTAGGAACGGAGGGATTACACATACGAAGCAAAATGAGTGAATCTACACTCTAAAATATGCCCATTTGAAATTTGTAAAAAGACAAATATTTAAGAACGAAAGAGTATAATTTTGTTCATGGCACATGGACCCGGATGCCGATGAGGCTTCTGGCAATGCTATCAAGCTTCCAGCATTTGTTTACATAATTGGCATATTATACAATAACTTTCCGGCGACATGAAATTGTACAATGGTGTGAGCTTTCAGCTTTTGTTTCGTGTGTCTTGCCATCGATGCTCTTTCGGAAACAATAAAAAACTAACTTCTTTGCTAATCAGAGCTAATATTTACATCACAACTGAAGAAAAAGTTGTGAGAAGGTGTTAAATTAAAATTGATCCATGCTTTCATTGGCAGCAACGTCCCCCAGCTCTGTCTAAATCAGCAAGGCATGTTGGGAAAAAAAGTAGATGTCTGGAGGATGCAATATTCTGATCATTTTTGTGCAGTTCCACTAAAATAGAGTTGAGCATCCCTGTTCCAAAGATATTAAGTGTGATTACAATAATAGAGGACTGCTGATGAAACAATAAACACACAAATAGATGCCGGTAACCTTTGCAGTTTATCTTTAGACTAACTAGTTGGAGAAGATTAGGCTCGGAGTTGGATGAGGAGGATAGAGCAAAACCAATCTTCCTTTGTGCAGTGGCACTGAAATGTAGAGACGTTGCCCGTGTGACATTTTGGTACAACTGCACAAAACACTCTAAAGAAAAATGTGATTTGTGCAGTTCACGAAAAGGTCGCAATAGCAACGAGGTGAAATGGATAGCCCTGTTTGCAAAAAAGAGGTAGAAAGGAAATAATTACTGGCCAATAACAGTTGATGACACATGCGACGACAAAAAAGAAGCATATTCCTTGTCCTAAGGGAAGATGACAACACGGTTGTGTTTGTCTAAAATGGTGTGAGGACGAGATTGCAATATGGAAAGAACTTCGGACGAGCTACGTTTTGGGCAAAGAACTATGGAAGATCCACATGCAGCGACGTGCTAAGACGGGCAGTGGAGTAAGGCCGGAGGGGATACCTGGAGGTCGTCGGGATGTAACTAGGTGAGCGGCGGCGGGCGGAATCTGCCCAACTACGGCAGCGAGCAGGTGGCGCAGGCCCTACCACGCCGGAGCTTGGTCGGAGAGAACGACATGTACCGCAGATCAGGACGTGCTACCTCGGCGCCGTCGAATGGAGAAACGATGCACGTCCTCCCTTTCGCCGCCGGCGGACGAGATGCGGCCGGATCAGTGACCAACAGTGAGAGAGAGAGAGAGAGAGGCCACCGCATCCTTGTGTGAGATACTCTGAAGAGAGACAAACCAGGCAGGCATGCTCCATTGTATATAGTGGAGCGGACTACCTTTTTCTCCATAAAAATCGTTTTATCTTCTGCGTACGTGCCATTGAGTGATATAACTTTATTTAAAAATAACACGCCAACGCACCAAGTCCAATTTTGTTTCATGCACGCGTGGTACACGACCTCCGTAGGTAAACAACTGCTACACGTGTTCAAATTAGCACGTGGGCTGCCATTTCGTACATAAATGAGCTCCACCATGTACCCGCGCGGGTGTGGCTGGGCACGAAGCGTGAGTAAGTGAACGGTGCACCAATTCTCTCATTGTATACGTACACTACCTACGTGGGGTTGTGTGAGAGATATACAAACGTAGAGAGATATAGTGTGTGGGTTCGTGAGTGTTTTTTTGGGGGTGGGATCAATCAAAAAATGTAACATATGCAATGTGTGTGATATATAGAGGGGGCGATCCACGAGAAGAGAGTGGAGGTATCATCGGCTTGAGGTGTCCATAGAATCGAAGAGAGGGATGATGTGTGTGTGTGCACGCACGCTATGGATAAAGAGTGCCAAGGAGTGGATGGCCTACTAGAATGAGAGAGGGGACATGTGCAGTTTGTCTCTGTGGCATGGATACCTACCTACAACGCTCGACTATCGGTGTGTGGTGGAGGGAGGGGAGGCCTAATTAACTATAGAGGTACAATGGCTGGTATATGTGTGGAGGAGGAGAGAGGCCTACCTCATGTATTAAGGGAGATCGATCGGCATCCATGCATATGTGTAGGAGAGGAATAAGGTTGGGGGAGAGATAGAGCTATAGTGTTGGAGGGGGTGGTAGTGGAGTTGCTTCTAACAAATGGTGGGATAGGCTTGCTAGACAACCAGAGGGCACGCCTGCAATACCAATAAGAGAGGGATGGCTGCCTGTCTGTGCTCATGCGTGTGAGAGACGGGTCAGGAGGCATGCACGAATGATGAGGGGGGCGATATGGATGTGGTAAGCTGACATAACTACATAGGAAGATCAATCGCCCTTTGTCAGAGAAAGGAGAGACATAACTTGTGAGGTATGTCGATCGATTGGGGGGAAATAGTTAAAGTCGACCTAGATTTATGTTGGGAGATCGATCGGTATACATGCATGTGTGTGTTAGAAGCAAATGAGGCACGGGGATAAGTGTGTGTGTGAGAGAGATGGATGCATCTAGGAGGTGGTGCGAGAGTCATACTATATCGAGGGGGAGGAGTGTGCGAGTACGAGATCGATGAACAGAGTGGTGGGAGTGTGGCATGGACGGTGATAAGACAAGAGGGGAAGCTTGTGTTTTGTGCTAGGCACACCTGGCTAGAGAGGCATATCGATCGATGTATGCCGTAAAGAAGGAGCTGGGGGGCCTACCCACACCATTGGTGAACGACCTAAAGTGAAAAGACGAATTTCCGCGATGGAGCGAGAGAATGCTATGGGAGGGTGAGAGGGATGCGGGCGTCTGTATGCACGAGAGAAAGTTAGCGCTAGCTAGCTACAAAGATAAGAGGATTGTGTGGGTGTAAAAGACGAATAGAGAGCATACTTCATTATAAAAATAGAATTCGGATAATTGAAGAATTTATCATAGTGTTTTAAATAGACGCATGTGTGAATATATATAACGGTGATACACATGGTGTGGTCATGAGCATGTTATACTACATATAATATATTTTATCTCTACTCTTACAAAAAAACGGAGTTGTTGATGATGGTGCCATCCTGCAATATAGGCCGTCCGATTTATACCTAACGGATAGGAAGGAAACTATGGTAATTTTGAAAAAAGATACCCACACCCCTCTCTATATTTGCAAATTAGGCCTCCCCTTGATCATGTTGATGTTATGTGGAACGCATGGGCATCTTTCTTGTACAATGTATAACATATATAACATTGATTATAATTTGGCCTAATGTGTGGCATTCGCAGCTCAGGCCTAAATACTTTTCATAATGTAGGGGGCGGGGCACTATACTATGTGTGATAAACATGGTGTACACGTATGGAACATGTTTTAGATTAGGAATATATTGTTAGTACATCAAATGTACAATTATTTGGAATCAACATCAAGTGTATTCAAAAAATAGAATTCGAGTTCATGTAGTACACATAGTTCATATCTATCTCTATAGTAATCATGTGGTGTGTTATTAAGGTAATACACTAATGATGGTTGAAGTTGGCAACAATCATGATTGTAGATTGTTATTGAATAGAGAAACGAATTCAAATTCAGTTCGAATTGCAGCGGTAGTATAGACATTTGGAATGCACTAAAATGTTGGTATGAGTAGGTTACATGCATTATACAGCAAGCGGAAAAATTTAATTGGACATAATATGGATTCATACTACCGAATAGCATTTAATTGCACTAAATTGTTGGTATGAGTAGCTTTAAATAGCATTTTTATAGTAAAACCGGGCAAGACTCTCTCTTTCTGTGGTGTGAATAGTTTTATTTTTTTCGTTTCTTTTTGGTTGAGGGAAGTGCAAATTTATTTGGTACATACAAGTACAATATTACACGTTAGGCTTGTCCCTAAAATTCAACCCGCGCCCCGAAAATTCAGATATCGTGCTCCCAAAACTGGCGCCTTCACAACCCGCGCCTTGCTATCCCGAAATTACAACGCGCGCGAAAACTCCGTCCAGCTGCCAAATCCCGACACGCGAAATCCCCCTTCTAACCCTGAGCCGAAAGGGCCGCTAGTTCAAAATGATCGAGGGTACTTTTGTAACACACCCTACATTTTGGACAAGCGCGTCGCCATCGCCTCCTTTTTGCCATTCGAAATCCCAGGCCACCATAACCTCTCCGCTCCAGCCGTGAAACCCCACCCTACTCCGTCTGCCACCTCACCGCTGCCAAGCCGGAGCCGCTTCCCCGACGACGTCGTCCACCGCAACAGATCGACGTCCCTCGTCCACCTCCCCGGATGAGGATACGTCGTCCATCTCATTGTCCCGCCAGTTCAGCCGCACCGCCCTCCACCTCCAAGGAGCAGCTCCGATGATCGCCTCGCCTATCGCGGCTGCTCCATCCCCACAGCGCCGCCATAACCTGCTCCACCGGAACCGCAACATCCTCACCGACTCCTCGGACGAAGCCGAGGCCTACTCGGCGCCACCAAAGAGGTTGTACACTCATCGCATCGCACCTTTGATACGGTGTATCCTAGGGTCATCCCCATGGACCCTTCATCGCCTCATCATATGCCCAAAGGACCAATGAATAGAGCTCTCGAGACCGAGGTGACGTCATTCCTTGCTCTAAAACCTTCCGATATGCATGAGACATGGCTGCTACCCTCATCTGGAACCTTATGCATACTCAGGTACTTGGGTGAAGGCCACGGGACAGTTCCGCACAATGGTCAAGACAGCGAGCCCGACGAGTGCACGAGACAAGAAGAAGGATGGCTGAAGATACTACAGGCACCGGACGTCCGGCCTGCACCGGACGACCGGCGACTCCCAGGCACCGGACGACCGGAAGACACCGGACGTCCGGCCTCCCCCAGACGACCGGACGACCGGAAGCCACCGGACGTCCGTGACAACGACTACAGAAGCTAAATAGCGGAAATCCGAGGATTACCGGACGTCCGGTCCCTCCGGAACCACCGGACGTCCGGTAACCCACGGACGTCCGCTACAACGGCGACCGCGTGTGTAATATAAATACTGTGGACCTCCTTCCTTTAGACTCAGCTGTGGTTTAGCTCATTTGATACTTGTGTGGATTTCTCCCACGAGACGGTGCGCCTCTACGGAGAAGATCCACTACGGATTCAGGACCTCCTTCAACGGAGAAGATCCCCCGGGATATCAAGACCTCCTCCGGGAGAAGACTATCTGTATCACCGTTGTTGACCTTGGATCATGGATCTCGACCTTGTATCGCGGATCTAGCATTTGTGTGATTGCTTCCGTGTTGATTTGAGTGTTCTCTCTTGTGTTTTCCCCATCTTTCCCCGTGTTTTCCCCGTGTTCATCGTGTGCCATCCTCCAAATCGTGAAAGGTCCGCTGTTTAGGGTTCCACCCTATATCATCTTGGTATCAAGAGCAAAGGTTTCTCACGATTTTGGAGCCCCACATTTTGTTTTCTAGCTTGTTTTTGTCGTGTTCTTCCCTATTTCGAAAATTCCCCACAAAAAGAGCCCCAAAAATTTTTTGTGATCTGTTGATTTGGCAAGATTTTGTTGAATTTGTTCCATGGATTTGCTGTGCCACGTGTCGATCTAGCATTTCCCCACCTTTTCCCACCGCAAATCCGACCACGTTTCACCGTTTTCGCCACGGATCCCACCAACCCAGTCCACAACCTACCGGACGACCGACGTTTACCGGACGTCCGACACCCCTCGAGACACCGGACGTCCGCTAAACACCGGACGACCGGCACCCCGACCACAGAACGCTTTTTCCGGATTTCCGGTCTCCACCGGACGTCCGACCACTACAGACCGACCGGACGACCGGTAAATACTGGACGTCCGACATTTCCTGACGCAGTTGATTTGGTTCAGTTACGTTTTCTCTACCACCACCTTCCGCAAATACCAACCACATTCCGCAACTACCACCCACCTTCCGCAACCACCATCGTTTTCCCGCTCTGAGCTTGAAAAGTGTTTCTCCCTTCGCCTTGGATACTTGAGTTGTGGTTTCACCGTTTCCTTGGATGTTTAGGCTACCTTGGAACGACAAGACTTCGACAACACCACCGCTCAACTTCGGCAAGGACGGTAACATCGACGACACTTCACTCATTCTACCTTGCAATTGCATTGTCACCCTATGAACCATCTTTGCGTAGCTTTCCCATTGAGACTAGCCATTTGAGTATTGCCGGGCCACGCCACTTGTGCACATTAGTGATAGTCATAGATATTGCATACTACATCATTGTGAGTAACATCACATCATCGTGGTATCTTGCATATCTCCTTGTGCCACAAGAGTGTTCCGCATACACAATAGCTACCTTGATACGAGAAGCATACATATGTGCCCAACGAGAGAGCTCAAAAGCTTTTAAGCAAAAGAGCCAATCCAAGCAAAGAAACAATAGCATCATACGCCTTGCATCCAAAGAGATCATACATAGCAACATCATCTTGTGCTCAAGCATCGGCACATCATACACTCATAGCATACTTGTGATAGATAGTCGTTACGTTTTGCCTCTTATAGGTCGTGCACAAGTGCGTATCCGCCTATTAAGCAATCGGTTAGCGTCTCTCTAGCGTTGTGCAACACGAGCATTTTCCGTGGTTTACCACATTTTTCGCTCATCCTTGGTTGCACAACCACATTTATCTATCCGTGCGTGTGTTCCGTGTGCTACTCTTTGCTAGTGATCTACTTGTTGCATGAGCAAATTTGTGAACCATTTTCAACATCTTTGAGTCACCTTGACTATTGCATTGAATTTGTGCCACATCCTAACCAAGCTCCTCCCAAAGCTTTACTTGTGTAGGTGTGAGAATCGACACGAAGTGATACCAATAGTGCTATTTCCGGGTTACATTGTTGAGTGATCATTGATCCATTTTCAACCTCGGTTAAGGTACATTGATATTGTCTTCTCCTTTCTCCACTCACATACTTGCTTGTGATGATGGATAGGCCAAGTTCATCTACCAACCCGATCTTCGACGATCCTCAAGAAGCGAACAACTACGTCACCAAACTACATCTATTCGGTGTCCAACGAGCTCAACATCAAGAGAGTGAAGCTATGCGAGAGTACATTGGTCAAGTTGCCGAGGACGCGCGACAATTCCAACAAAGTACCAAGGAGCAAATCGACCTCATCAACACCAACATGTCTACTCAATACAATGAGCTCCGGACATTGATCATCAACCGACGTTCTTCCTCAACATCATCTCAACGACGAAGCCGCTCAAGTCGACACACCGACTCAACGCAAGACTCACGTACACCTACGTCAAACACTCTTCGTCAAGCCGCACGTCAAGCTCGACATGAACATCGGCATCCTCTACATGACAAGAGTTCTCAAGAGCTATTCGACGAGCAAGAAGATCGACGTCGTCAAAACCAAGCTAAGCTTGAGCAAGCACAAGAACGGCAACGACTACGACAACAACAAGAAGAGCGAGCACGTCAATATCAAGACGATCAAGATGCCGAGGCTAACCGCCAAGCACAACAACATCGAGAAGCTCAAGCTATGGAGGCGCAACGTGCCATACAAGATGCACATCGCAATGTGGCAGCCCGCACTCGACACAATCGTCAAGAAGATGATTTCCTTCGCGATGAGATGCAAGAAAGGCGCCATCAAGCAAGAATGCAAGAAGAAGCTCCTCCTCAAGCGCGGCAAGAGCAACAACCTCAACAAGAACATCAACTCCAACAAGAACGTCTACATCCTCAAGAGCAACATGATATGGCAAACCGCCAAAATCGAGATCGCCCTCCCAATTGGCAAAGCTCAAGTTCAAGTTCACCATGCCAAAGTTCAAGTTCACCATGCCAAAGTTCTCCGGAAGCATTGATCCCGAAGACTACATCTCATGGGCATTGAAAGTTGACAAGATCTTTCGCCTTCACAACTTTGATGAAGAGAAGAAGATCGCTATGGCATCACTTGAGTTCCAAGACTATGTTCTCATTTGGTGGGAGCAAATCATGGAGAGAAGAGAAGCAAAAGGCGAACCTCCTATCACCACTTGGGCTCAAATGAAGGAAGCGATGAGAGCACGCTTCGTGCCTACACACTACAATCGTGACTTGTTCAAGAAGCTACAACTCCTCAAGCAATGTACCAAGTCCGTTGAAGAGTACTACAAGGAGATGGAGATTGCCATGATACGAGCCAACATCACGGAAGATGAAGAGCAAACTATGGCGAGATTCTTGAATGGCCTCAATTATCCCATCAAGAAGATTGCGGACTTCCAACCATACAACAATCTCCTCGAGCTAGTGCATCAAGCAACCAAAGCGGAGCGACAAGTTCAAGAGGACTACAAGTACTCCAAGTTCAACTCCAAGAACTTCGGCTCCTACGACCAAGCTTCAACGACTACGGATACTCCTCCTACCTCTACAAAGCCATCTACAAACATCAGCGACAAGTCAAGCTACAACAACGCGACTACATCGAGCCATACACCTTCTTCCAACTATGTCAAGTCTAAAGCTTCATCAACTACTACCCCAACGGACGACAACACCAAGACAAGCTCCATCAAATGTTTCACATGTGGTGGCCGTGGTCACAAGTCATTCGAGTGCACCAACAAGAGAACCATGATCTTCCACGACGATGGCACATATGACTCCATGAGCGAAGACGAAGTGGACGCCATCAAGCACTTGGCCATCCACCGGCGTATCAATGAAGAAGAAGATCGTCAAGTGTTTTGAGACAATGACTCAAGCCCCAACCTGGTTGTTTCCAAAGTCTTGACACTACAACATCAACAAGATGGCGACCAACGATGTCATATTTTCCATACGAAGGCCGCCATCAATGGACGCTCCGTCAAGGTCATCATCGATGGAGGAAGTTGCCACAACTTGGCAAGCGAAGAGCTCTGCGACAAGCTTCATTTGGTCAAGACGAAGCATCCTCACCCCTACAAGGTCCAGTGGCTCAACGACGCCGGAATTCTTCGAGTCGAGCACACCGTGCAAGTCTCTCTCAAGATTGGCGCCTACGAGGACACTCTCGAGTGTGATGTGATACCCATGTCCGTGTGCCACCTTATTCTTGGACGTCCATGGCAATATGATCGTGGAGTCACACACAATGGACGGACAAATCACTATCACTTCAAGATGAAGGGCAAGGAATTCGTGCTACGACCAATGACTCCAAGTCAAGTAGCCGCCGACAAGCTTTTACCTACCACCCATCGTGGAGAGAATGGTGAGAGAGCGAGCCACCAAAAAGAGAGTGAGAGCCACAAGCCAAATATGAGCGACTCCACGATGAGCTACACGAAGAAGCTAGTGCTATTTGCCACCAAAAGTGAGATGAGGGAAGTGTGTGAGAACCCATCGAACGTCGTTCACCTTGTGCTCTTATGCAAAGGGGAAGACAAAACTACTAACACTTCACAACCTCCACCTTTTGTGTTGTCTCAATTGTTGCAGGAATTCTCGGACGCCTTTCCCGATGAGATATCACCGGTTCTACCTCCTCTTCACGGGATAGAACACCGCATCGAACTTGTACCCGGTGCGCCATTTCCCAACAAAGCTCTCTACCGTGTCAACCACGAGATACAACGGCAAGTGCCCAAACTCATCGACAAAAGTCATGTACGTGACAGATTTAGCACTTGTGCCGCTCCGGTTACTCTATTGCCTACGAAACATGGAAGTTTTCACGCAAATGCATGCTTGTTACGCAAACGCTTACTTGTTACACAATTTGAGTTGCCTGTGATAGGCTTTGAGCACCTAAAAGATTTATATGAGCATGATACTCCCTTTGCAAATCCCTATGTTACGTGCTTGACTCACACTTCTTGGGAACATTACTACATCAAGGATGGATATCTTATGAGAGCTAACAAACTTTGCATTCCCGAGTCTTCGCTTCGATTGTTCCTTTTGCAGGAATCTCATGGAGAAGGACTCATGGGACACTTTGGAAGAGACACGGCGTTTGCTACCCTCTCTAAGAACTATTTTTGGCCAAAGATGCTTCGTGACGTCTCCCGCCTAATCAACCGATGGTCGACATGCCACACAGCTAAGTACAAAGCTCAATCTCATGGTCTTGACATGCATCTTCCTACTCCATATCATCCATGGGAAGACATAAGCATGAATCTCATACTTGGCTTGTCTACGACTAAAAATGGATATGATTTCGTGCTTGTCGTGGTCGACACATTCTCTAAAATGACTCATTTCATTCCCGATAACAAGATCGACGATGCTTCACATGTTGCCACTTTCTTTTGTAGTGAAATACTCAAGAAGGTGCACGAACAAACACGGGCAACAATCGAGCGACAAGTACATCGCCTCACCACCAAGATCAACGTCAACAAGGCAACAATGGCGTTTCACCCGGAAAATCTCAGTTGGCTACATCTTCACAAGGACCACTTCGCACTAGAGCACAAGTCCAAGCTTCTACCTCGCGCCGACGGACCATTCAAGGTGCTCCATGGTGATGAAGATTTCTATCCGTGGTCGGATCTTTCCCAAGGGAGGGGAGATGATACGGTGTATCCTAGGGTCATCCCCATGGACCCTTCATCGCCTCATCATATGCCCAAAGGACCAATGAATAGAGCTCTCGAGACCGAGGTGACGTCATTCCTTGCTCTAAAACCTTCCGATATGCATGAGACATGGCTGCTACCCTCATCTGGAACCTTATGCATACTCGGGTACTTGGGTGAAGGCCACGGGACAGTTCCGCACAATGGTCAAGACGGCGAGCCCGACGAGTGCACGAGACAAGAAGAAGGATGGCTGAAGATACTACAGGCAACGGACGTCCGGCCTGCACCGGACGACCGGCGACTCCCAGGCACCGGACGACCGGAAGACACCGGACGTCCGGCCTCCCCCAGACGACCAGACGACCGAAAGCCACCGGACGTCCGTGACAACGACTACAGAAGCTAAATAGCGGAAATCCGAGGATTACCGGACGTCCGGTACCTCCGGAACCACCGGACGTCCGGTAACCCACGGACGTCCGCTACGACGGCGACCGCGTGTGTAATATAAATACTGTGGACCTCCTTCCTTTAGACTCAGCTGTGGTTTAGCTCATTTGATACTTGTGTGGATTTCTCCCACGAGACGGTGCGCCTCTACGGAGAAGATCCACTACGGATTTAGGACCTCCTTCAACGGAGAAGATCCCCCGGGATATCAAGACCTCCTCCGGGAGAAGACTATCTGTATCACCGTTGTTGACCTTGGATCATGGATCTCGACCTTGTATCGCGGATCTAGCATTTGTGTGATTGCTTCCGTGTTGATTTGAGTGTTCTCTCTTGTGTTTTCCCCATCTTTCCCCGTGTTTTCCCCATGTTCATCGTGTGCCATCCTCCAAATCGTGAAAGGTCCGCTGATTAGGGTTCCACCCTATATCAACCTTCTCCTTAGCTCAACATCTTGGCGCCGACGGTGCTCCATCCCGCACCCCCATGGAGCAGCTACCTTGAAGACGGCGCCGCAGGCGACATCTCCACGGCGGCTCTCCCCCAGTGCGAGGCCCCTTCGGTGGTGGGGTCCGTACCAGCCGGATCTGCTGCTACTGCTCCAGCTCTCGCTCGATTGCTCGCTCACCCAGCTGCTGGTGCTCCAGCTCTCGCTCGCTCGCTCGTGCTTCTGCTGCTGCTCCGGCTCTCGCTCGGTCGCTCGCTCGCCCAGCTGCTGCTGCTCCGGCTATCGCTTGCTCGCTCGCGCCACTACTGCTCCGGCTATCGCTTGCTCGCTCGCGCCACTGCTGCTACTGCTCTCCCTCTCGCTCGTGCTGCTGCTCTGCTTCGATTTAGCTACACTTTAGTCGACTGAATCGACTTTTGGGTGGGGGGCTCGCCGGAGTTAAGGAAGAACCACCCGCAGCAGTGACGGGGGCTTGCCGGAGAGGTACCCCACTATCTATCTTAGGGTTCAGGGTGGGGGGTGGGGGCCTATAGGGCTGGCCAGGGTGGCGGCGGACCGGCGGTGGGGAGTTGTTTCGGAGCGGTGTGGCGGCGCTGGGGTCGGCGGTTCGGCCGGTGGTGGTTGGCGGCTAAGGGGGGGTGCAGGTTGAAGATACCTGCTGGCCCTCCCTAAACTACATGTTAAGTGCCTCTCTACTACCATTGTGTTCAGTTTCGACAGTAACATTCAGATTCCACAGTAAAATTTCAGTTTCGACAGTTAAGTTCACAGTCAACGGTATTTACCTCATATGTTGTAGTCAGGTGGTTTTTGGTGATGTAATTTTTGCATCTATTTTACATCATCTATTGGAAATGCTATTATAATCCCACTTGAGATTGACGATGTATGTCTTGTGCTGCTTCAGCCTTGACGTCTTACCGCTCACCGGGGCTGCTCCAGCGACAGAACAATCTATCACAACAGATAAGTGCCCTGGACACCGTATACAGATTCCTCAGATCTTCCTCCACACCTCCGACAGCCACCTCTGCCGCAACTGCTTCAGCGACCAACCCAATGATGCTGAGGCAAAGAAGTTGTACACTTGTTGCATCACTTATTACTATTAGGGCTATTTTTGTGCAACGGAAAAACATAGCAATAGGGAAATTGTCGGATTATGGAATCCGCAAACCCAAGAAGTTCGAACATAGGGGCGTGAACGAAGATCTCTCCAACTCATGCCTACCTAGCGTCGCGCCTTTGTCCAGTGAAGAGATTCAAGAAAACAACAAGTGAAGCACGCAAAAGTTTACCCAGGTTCAGGGCACCTTGTGGTGCAAAACCCTACTTCCTGCTTTGGTGGATTGGCCTCAGGAGGGCTAGAATATGAACTAGTACAGTGGTTCCTGAGCTCAGGAGGAGAGCTCAGGAGGGTCGGGAGGCAAGAGTTCTCGCTCCTTTGCGTGGAGGCCGAGTTTGCGGATCTGCTTGACTTGACTTGAACTGACTTGACTTGTCCCTCATAGTGGGGATCCTAGCTACTTATATAGGCGACCAGGGTCCTCTTCCCCCGAAATGTTTAGGCGGGAAGGGATCCCACAATGGCCATTTTTGAGCGGGAACACAAGGACGTTCCTACCCTGACAAAAGCAGTCTTCGCCTGCAAAAGGATCGGGCGGTGACGCGGTGGAGGGCTCGGTGGTGACATCCTCCTTGTCGTCCTTGCGGTCTTCGGTCTTGTTGCACCAAAAGGGAAACCTTTGTCCCGCTCCTCGGGAACTTGCGCCTGCGCTGCCTGCTTTGCACCGGAACAGCAACTGCGTCGCTCGCGGGCGCTGGCACCCGCTGGCGTGGTGCATCACTGCTTACGTCACTGCCTCCTCCAGACGCAGGCTTGGCCTTGAATTTTCCGCCCCTCCAAAGCACCTTGCCCAGGCCGCTCCCGAGGGGGTCTTGACATTGTTCTCTTCGCGAAGCCTAGCCCCCCCCTCGCGAGGGTCTTGGGTGGCTGGTCGATCAGCTGGGACGTACCAGGCCATGGTAGGAGCGTGTCGTGGCCCGCAGACAGGCAAGTCTGGGTACCCTGGTTCCCAGGATGCCGACAGTAGCCCTCGGTACAAGGCGAGCGCGGAGTTGGCTTCGAGGCAAAACGTTAGCTGAGGACGAAGCGCCGCGGGCCCCAAAAAGGCTGCGAGCTAGGCTGGCGCGTGACGGTTGGATGGGACGTGTGCGACCCCGCTCCCCACGCAGCCTCGGCAACCATGAAGTTTGACAAAAAGGGGATGTCTCCGCTGCAGGGGAGTTATCGCTTCCCTTCCTCCCTGCTCAGATCTCCTCCTCCAACTCCTCCCGCCTTCCTAAATCGCATGTATCCTCTGGCACCTTCAACAATGGTGAAGAAGAGCAAGGGTACCACGCAAGCGTCCGGATCCGCTTCTTCCCTTGAGGCGGCGCTCAAGGAGTCCTCCATCACCGAGGAGGAGTACTCAGAGGTCCAACCTTTCTTGTCGAGCATCCACAACGAGCATGGCCCGAAGGGGATTTGGGCCGGATCCACCACGATGCGAATATTGCCGAAGTCCTGCTACCGCTTCTTCCTTCACAACATCTCTGTCGGCTCACGCCTCCTTTCTCAGAGTTCTTCTACGCCATCCTGGAACATTACCAGGTGCATGCTCTCCACATCCAACCTCGCTCCATCTTTGTCATGTCGCTCTTTGCCTTCTACTGCGAGGCGCTCGTGGGGGTGAGGCCGACTGTCGCCCTCTTCCGCCACTTCTTCTCCATGCGTCAGTAAAACGAGGATGGGTCTATCTGGACGCCCAGCGCGTTCATCCACTGCTAGCGCTGCCTACCGCCCGTCCGGCGAAACGCGCCGGCTGGAGCTACGCGAAGCTCACCGACCCCCTTGTCGGGCCTGTTCTAGCAAGGATTGAAGCCGACCTGGGCTCGAGGCTTGAAGGGGCCCAGATCGTGAAGGAGTTCTTGAGGCAGCATCTGGCGCCGCTGCAGGCACACTCACGCCCCATGTGGGAGATGATGGGTGATGACGACAGGCTCCGGCTGCGCTCGGGGGCGCTGGCCGAGGCCGATCTTGACTTAGCCCCAGTTACTCTCCTAGCGATGGTTCCTAAGGACCTCTCGGGGATCCACCTGGCGTTGTACAGCCGCCCTAACAAGGTCGGGCTGTTGAAGGCCGTGTCAGGTTTTGGGGTGCCCGTGGAAGCTACGCCTATGGTTGACGTGTCTTCCGGCGCCGACGATGGGAGGAGCGACGAGGGGAACTCGGAGGAGAACCTGGATGATGAGGACCGGGTTGACGAGGGGGACTCCTCCGAGGTGTCCGCTGGAGCAGTGGCGTCTAGCGCAGGTGCCGCCAGACAGCCCCAGGTGACCACTCCGCGACGATCCGGACGCGCTGCATCCAGGGGAAGCAATGCGACCCCGCCGAGGAGTGTCGTGCCAACGAAACTGGTTACCACGGCTGTGCCCAGGATTGTGGCCTCGCACCTTGCCTAGATCCGGGCTACCGGCACGCCCATAGCGCCAGCGGCTGCAGTCGACCTGTTGGTGAAGAGGAGGGCGCGCCTCGCCTCCGACGAGAAAGTGTGCAATCTCCTGTTATCCTTGGTTTCTGTGTCCCTGACATGCTTGTCCTGATGTAGCGGCCTGAGGGCGTGATGAAGAAGGCGAAGGGGGAGCTCACGTCGTGGTGCCCTGTTCCTCTTGCTGCTGATGTGGCCGCGGAGAAGGGTGCCACGACCCTAGTCGAGCAGCCGGTCTTGTTAGTGCCCGTGCGCCAGCCGGCGCAGCCTGGCCCTGAGACCTTGGAAGCTGCCTCCGCCGTGCTGGGTCGGATTCGTACCGAACTTAAAGGTGGTGACGGCCGCGCGATGGAGGGACGCCTAGGGCTGATCTCTGGGTGGCTCCTGGCAGACAAGTCCGTGCAGGACACCTGGAACCAGGCCTCAGCGATCGCTGCCAAGGGTCGAGAGGAAGCTGCGGCATCCACGCAAGCATGTGACGCTGCGCGAGCCGATGCTGCGTCCTTCAAGAAGCGCTGCATCGAGGCGGAGAGCGAGCTGGAGGCTCTTCGAGAGGAAAGCCCTGCCGGGCTCCTTGCCATGCTTGTGAAGTCCCTGCGCGAGGTTGTGGCCGCAATTGGCCAGTTAGAAGACGTTGAAAGCCGCACACTCCTTAACTTGGTCCTGACGCAGGTGTGCGGCCACCTAAGTCTTCGTGACCCCGCTCTTGACCTGGCCTCGCTATTCGAGCCCGTGACCACGGGCATAGAGGGCGCCTGTCACATCCCTAGTTAGCACTTAGGACTAGCTAGAGTGTGCATCATGTTTACTTATCAAAGAAACTTGAAATGGGAATGATAGAAACCCCAGCACCCCTCTTCTAACAACTAGGGTTTGATAAAATCTTTTCCAATGTACCCAAAATGCCCTTCAAAAATGTTTATCATTTCTGCCTTGGTCCTAAACCTCTGCCAAAAATGGTGCACAATTTTCTAGGACATCTAAGGACTCTGGATTAAATCATATGGTATTTGTATTTGGGCATTTAAATGCTATAAATATTTTAAATGCTCAAATAATCATAAACTATAATGTTCCATACTGTTCATATTATATACAGTGGGCATGACTAGTTTTATGAGATATAAAAATGTTCTGGCATTTTTATTAATTAAACAAAGTTGCAAAAGAAATGAAACAGAAAAGAAATAGGAAAAAAAAGAAAGAGAGAAAGAACTTACCTTGAGCCCAGCACTGTTGCAGGCCGGCCCAGCCCACCAGCGCCGCTCCTGTCGCCTTCCACCTCGCGCCAGTAGGCAGCGCGCGTGGCCACCGCGCGCCGCCACGCGCCCGGCCACCTCCAGCCTGCCTGCCTACGTCCCCGACGCCCTGGACGCCTCCATGCGTCGCCATGCAGCTGCCCCGAGCCCTCTCTCACTCCCCCTCGTCCTCATCTCCCTCTCCTAGCTCTCTCCCTCTCACCACCGAGGCCGCCCATCGCCGCCGTTCGCCGTTGCCGCACCTAGAGCCTTCCCCTCGTCTCATGACCGTGTCCCGAAGGATCGCCGCGACGCCCTCTTCCTCCTCGCTGAGCCACGGATCGCCGGAAGCCCTGCATCGCCTTCACGCCGTCGTCCCCCTCCTCGGATCGCCGGAGCTCCTCGCCGTTGATTAAGGAGCTGCAGAGCGTCCCCGACCTCTCCTTCGAGCTCGCTAGCACCGCTGTGAGCCCCTACGCCGAATACCTCCTTCCTCCGCTTCGTTTGCGCCGCGTAGCTGCTACTCTGCTGATCACTGAAAGCCACCGCCGCCGTGCTTGCCGCCGGCGATGCTCCGATGACCATTTGGTCTCCGACGCATGCCCGTTTTGCTCGCCGCAACACGTAGATGAGTTAGGTGCCACGCACGCATCGCCTAGGCCACCGTAGACGCGTTTCCACACACGCCCGAGCGCCGGCCGCCGCTGCCGAGCTCGTCGCCGTCGCCTCCGGCCACAACAGGCCCGTCGGGTACCACCTCTCGACGCGCGCCAGCAAGGGCTCTCCAACGCGCCCAACCGGGGCTCGTGCCCTGTAGGCGATTTCCGAAGCTCGCCGCCGCATTTGGCCTCGCCGACGTCACTTCGCCGGCGAGTTTGACTCGTTTGACCGGGGGGCTGACCACCCCTGGGTCATTGACGTGTGGGCCACCCCTCCCCTAATTAGCTAGTTTAATTAAGTAAATGTTAATTAAATTAGTTAGTTAGGTTAGTCACTGACTGTGGGCCCAGACCCCACTGACAGTTAATTAGTTCCTAGCTTAACACTAATTAACTTTGCTAATTAGCTATGACACTGACATGTCGGGCCCACATGTCATGTTTGACTTGGACCAGCTCCTATTGACCTGCTGACGTCAGCATGACGTCATGCTGACGCGGTAAAGAGTTTCTGGAATTTAAAATAAATCTTAAATGATTTATGAATTTCAGAAAATACTCAAAACTCCTAAGAATCATATAAAATCAACCGTAGCTCAGATGGAAATAATTTATATATGAAAAATGATCAGAAAAATCCAATCTTTCCAATGCCACTGGTTTCATGCATGTTTGAGCAAGTTAACCTTGCTGTATACATTAAAACATGATAATGCATTTAATTAAATAATAGTTTGAATTCCAATTTGAATCCTTGATTCAAATAGGCTCAAACCCTTCTGGTTATAGTTGCATTAGCCCAAAACACATGCATCTTGCCATGTCATGAGCATGCATCATATTGTTGCATTTGTTTGTTTATTGATTGTATCGCTGGTATTCTCCGTGTTAGGTCCTGCTCCCGAGGATACTTCTGCGTATCCAGCTAAAGAGCAGTACCCGACAACCACTCTGTCAGGCAAGCAATCATTGATCATTCCGATACAAACCCAATCTCCTCGCTCCTACTCTCTTTCACTGCATTAAGGCAACGGCGTGTGAACTGCTACTTGCTGCGGTAGTTGAACCCTATTCCCTTGCATGACCTGTCATTGCCACAGTAAATAGTTGAAACCCACTAGCATGTGTAGGAGTTAATTGAGCCATGTGATGTGTGCTCCACCATGCTATTTGTTTATGTTGCCTGCTATGCTTAGAGTTGTGTCAGGTCTAGTTCATCTGGGTGATGGATCAGAGTGAAATGATCATACCGATAAAGAGAAGGAAGTGTGGAATATGCTTGGTAAAGGTATCGATGAAAGGCCATGTAGGAGTACATGGTGGGTTGTTTCATTGGAATCGTCCATAGGACCCGAGATCTGTATGTGTGGTTCAAGTTTCAGCTACTACCACACATTGGGATCCTTAATTGACCCTCTTGGCTTATTAATTACCCTTGATCTCTGTCCAGGAGTTGCAACTAGTTTCTAGTGTTTATAGATTACTGGAGGTCGTGCACAACGCTGAACCTCGGGGTGGGTTGTGATGCGACAGATACGTGGCACGGTGTACCGGTTGCCCGTTTGGTGACTCGGGAACCCTGTACACATCGTTTGGGGCCGTGAGCGACACCCCGGCCGGATCTCCCCACGGATGGAACCCAAATAGGCCATAAACCTGGACGAGAGACTTGTGTAGTTAGTCAGGTCGTGGCCGACATCCTCGCTGGGCTTCCGCTTGAAGGTTGCCGAGTACATGTTGAATAAGCGACGATAAGTGGTGGAAGCGTGTGTGAAGAGGTACACCCCTGCAGGATTATCAATCTATTCGAATAGCCGTTGTTCGCAGTACGGACTACTTGGGTACTCTTACAGTTCATAGACAAGTTGATGTATACTACTAAAAGCCTCAAGATAAGTGTGAGTGCCGTGGATGGCCCTTCCGTAGGATGACGGAAGAGGATCCTCGGTAGTGTATTGTTGTGGTGAGTAGAGGACTCGTGTTCGTAATAACATCTTGCAATCCGTTGAGAGTTGTAGTATAGGTTAGGCAAGAGTCAAAGCTGGCTTTCTGCTATGAACTCCACTACCCCTGTTGATAATGTTGCATGTATGATAGGTTATGTGGTAAGACTTGCTGAGTATCTTTGTACTCATGTTTGCTTAATAACTATTGCAGAGGAGAACCCTGCCCCTGCTGATGGGTTCTACATAGACGTTGACGTCGACGAGTAGCTTGTCACCCAAACGGAGATCTGGAGCTTGTGAAGGGCCTTGTAGATAGTCAGGCTACACCAAGCCTGTTTTATTTTCTAAGTTGTCTGCACTCAGACATGTAGCTTCCGCTTGTGCTTGTATGACTGTATGACTTGAGTGTTGGGTCATGTGACCCCTACCTGTATGGATATGTTATGTATGGCTCTTGGAGCCTCTTAAATAAAGTACTTTGAGTCATAGAGTTCTGTTGTGATGCAATGTTGTATTTGCACATATTGAGCATATTGTGTGTATGATTGAAATGCTTGGTATGTGTGGGATCCGACACCTAGTTGTTTTCCTTTGGTAGCCTATCTTACAGGGAAATGCCTCCTAGTGTTTCCAATGAGCCTTGGTAGCTTGCTACTGCTCGGAACACGTAGGCTGGCCGGCATGTGTCCTTCTTCGTTCCTGTGTTTGTCCCTTAGGGGAAATGTCACGCGTTGTTCCTTTAAGTCCATGTAGCTTGCTACGACTTGGGTTCATACGTTGTTGACCGACACGTTCGTTGCTGGGTCATGGATGCCTGTCTCTGTAATTTAGTGCCACTTTTGGTTTATAACTAGCCATGTCGGCCCGGGTTCTCTGTCATATGAATGCTAGCGACATTGTCATATACGTGTGCCAAAATGCGCAAACGGTCCCGGGCCAGGTAAGGTGGCACCCGTGGGGATACCGTGCGTGAGGCCGCAAAGTGATATGACGTGTTACAGCTAGATCGGTGTCACTTAGGATCGGGGTTCTGACAGTGTTGGCATCAGAGCTAGACTGCCTGTAGGTTTCTCAAGCCAAACTGGTCGATGTTGAGACTAGAAAAATTCTTAGTTATATGTAGGGGAATTGATTGTGGAAGGGAACGTAAGGCTCTTTTTACTCCTTTACCTTATGCCCTTCTGATCTAAGTCAATCTATTCTTTCTACAGGGATTTAGGACTAGGCCTCTTATCCTTACTAGGTTCACGTGTTACTAATCCGTAGACTCTTAGGATTGTTGGTTTCAAGCCTCAGTTCAGTTTCTACCCTTTTAGTATGATGATTGTTGGACCCGGAACCTTGATATGGAATTGTTGAGTGGCTATGCTATCATTTGTATGATGTCTCAAATCTTTGTTTGAGCATTTACAGTTGTTATGCTGCCCGATTTCTTCCAGAAACACTAATGCCTTTGCATTACTTCGTGTTTCAGATGTCTGGCCGCACTCCTCACCAAGTGGTTCGTTTGACTCGGTGCATTAATGTGCCCGGTCACACGGCCATGCTAGTCCGTGTGCTGACTGAGACCGGTTATCGCTGGTATCTTGAGTACACCGTGGAGGAACAGTACCGGGATTTCAATCAGAGTCAGTATTTCTGCACAGTCCGGATATAACCCTCATATCCCGGAGCTAACGACCCCATCCATTGGTCTTATGGACTCGGGGTTACCATCGAGATGGCAGTGCAGAATGCCGCCTATTCGATGATGACCATTCTCCGGGCTAGGCATGCCCTGTTGCTGAACACTGAGTTCTGTTACATGCCAGCCTCACTTCCCGGAGAAGAAGGCAACTACACTGGTCTGTATACTGATGCTGCTCATGAAGAGCCATTGCTTCAGACTACTGTTAAGATGCTGGAGGATAGGGACCGTGAGGTCCGTGCTCTCCGAATGGAGCTGTATAACACTCGAGCCGCCCACTAGACTACTTTGACATGGCTTGCACCTGCTGTGCACGCCGGATATCTGGACATGTGGGATTTGTACCCCGTGCGGACTCGTCTGCCTGATCGCATGGATTGGCGTGACGTTGGGGGTATTACACCTCCACGTGGGCGTCGGCTATCACCAGCATCGGGACCGAGGCCACATCCATGTCCCTATGGTCCACAGCCTTCGAGTGCTCGCGAGTTTCAAGATCCGTCTGTTCCACTTCTAGGCTACGGTGGTAATCTTTATGAAGATTACTACGGGAATGCCTGAGCTAGACCGTGGTAGTAGTAGTATTGTAGCAGTTGTATTCCCACAGTCCTGCGCGTCTTGTGGAATATGACTTAGTGTGTACTGAGTTCCGAAGGTGTAGTCAAATAATGTATAGGAGCTTGGAATGCCTCTGATGGGATGTATCGTCTTTCACCGCAGTTGTACTTTAGCCTTGGCTTGAACTAAACTATGTATGGTGTGTATGACCACTGGTGTATATATAGCAGTTTCTATATTACCATGTCGTACGGATCAACATCTCTGCATTCCGTGTCATCCATTACATTCTGCACTTCTGTGTCAAATTTTTGCCATCCCTGTCTAAACCGTTGTTTTGTTTTCTTAGGATGGTCAACACTCGCAACACTCCTGCTCCTCAGGAGCAGGGTGAGGCTAGTGGGGCTAGAGATGGGAATCTGCCCCAGCCACCCTCCTTGGCGGAAGTTATGCTCGAGGCAGAACGGAATAAGAGAGAGACCAACCGTCTGCTGGAACGCATATAGCAGAACACTGGGTTCCGTCAGAGGAATGACGTGGTGTCAATCAACGACTTTATCAAGATGTGCCCACCGAAATTCCATCACTCCACTGAACCTCTGGATGCGGATGACTGGCTACGTAGTATCACCCACAAGCTACACTCTGCCCGTGTGGCCGAAGCTGACAAGGTTACCTATGCCGCCTCCCATCTTGAGAGCCCTGCCAGTCATTGGTGGGAAAACTTTGAAGCTATGCGTCCTGCTGGCCAAATCACTACTTGGGTCGAGTTCAGTGAGGCATTCTGTGAACATCACATTCCGGAAGGTCTCATGGATCGCAAGCGGGAGGAATTCTGCAATTTCACCCAGGGCCGGTTAACTGTGGATGGCTATAGTCGCGAGTTTGGCAACTTGGCACGCTATGCACCTGAGGAAGTATCCACCGATGCCAAGAAGCAGGCGAGGTTCCGCAAGGGACTCAGCCCTGAACTCCGCCGAGATCTACGTCTGCACGAGTGCACCTCCTTCCAGAAGTTGGTAAACAAGGCTATCAGTGCTGAGACGGGCCAGACCGACTTCGAGGCCACACGCAAGCATACTCGAGACTTTGGTTCCTCATCCGGCTCTGGCTCTCACAAGCGCCGTGTGTGGATTCCTAACACTGCTCTGCCACCCAAGTACACACCGAGGCCATCCTATGAGGCGCCTCGCCCAACTCAACAGTATGCACCTGCTAAGACCTATGGAGGACCACCTTCCAACTTTGCTCCACGCACTAGCACTGTGACATGCTTCAAGTGTGGAGAACCGGGGCACTACATGCGTGAGTGTCCTCAGAACCAACCAGGAAAACCCGTTGGCCGTGGTAAGCCAACCGGCAAGGTGAATTATGTCAAGCCAATCCCCACTGCACGTGGTCATGTCAACTATGTCTCTGCTGAGGAAGCTTATGAGGATCCTAACGTCGTCCTTGGTACGCTTCTCGTTAACTGCCATCCGGCATCTGTTCTTTTCAATACTGGAGCATCCCATTCGTTCATATCTGAGAGCTATGCTCGAATGCACAACATGACTTTTTGTGACATGCCTACTTCCATGGTTATTCAAACTCCTGGTTCAAAATGGCAAACCTCTAGGGTAAGCCATGGAAATGAAATCCTTGTCGATAGACTTGTTTTCCTAGCATCTCTAATCGCTCTCAAGTCCTTGGACATAAACATCATTTTGGGTATGGACTGGATGACAACTCATTATGCCAAGATTGATTGCTATACAAGGACCGTTCAACTTACACATCCATCCGGCAAGATAGTCAATGTCTTGACCTGAATGGCTGAGCGTCAGCTCTACTCTCTTAATGCCAGCCCTCTACCAGAACTCGAAGATATCCCGGTAGTCCGTGACTTTCCGGATGTTTTTCCAGAAGAACTACCAGGAATTCCACCCGACAGAGATGTCGAGTTCGTGATAGATCTTATTCCAGGAACTGTCCCAATCTCTAGGAGACCTTATAAGATGGCACCCCTAGAATTAGCTGAGCTTAAGAAACAACTCCATGAGTCCTTGCAAAAAGGTTTCATCCGTCCTAGTTCTTCCCCTTGGGCTTGCCCCGTCCTCTTCGTCAACAAGAAGGATGGAACGGAGCGGATGGTCGTAGATTACCGACCTGTCAATCTAGTCACCATAAAGAACAAGTATCCGCTCCCCAGGATCAACGACCTGTATGATCAGCTCGCTGGATCCTCAGTCTTCTCTAAGATGGATTTGAGGTTGGGTTACCATCAAATCAAAATCAAGAACGGGGACATTCCTAAAACGACTTTTGTTACTCGTTATGGCCAATATGAGTACACCGTCATGTCCTTCGGATTAACCAATGCCCCAGCCACTTTTTCCCGACTAATGAATTCTATATTCATGGAGTACTTGGATAAATTCGTTGTGGTATACCTCGATGATATACTGATTTACTCCAAGAACAAGGAAGATCATGCCGAGCATTTAAGGCTGGTATTGACGAAACTTCGAGAGCACCGCCTTTATGCCAAATTTTCTAAATGTGTATTTTGGTTGCCGGAAGTAACCTATCTAGGTCATGTGATCTCTGGCAAGGGTATTGCTGTCAATCCCGAGCGAGTTCAAACCGTCCTTGATTGGACTCCCCCTGAATCGGTCAAGCAAGTTCGGAGTTTTCTTGGCTTAGCGAGCTATTGCCGACGCTTCATCGAGAATTTCTCCAAGGTTGCTAAACCTCTAACTGAACTCCTCAAGAAAGATAAAAAGTTTGAGTGGACCCCACAATGCGAGTCCAGTTTTCAGGAACTGAAAAGACGCCTGACATCTGCACCTATATTGGTACCACCAGACTTTTCCAAGGATTTTATAATCTATTGCGACGCCTCGCGACAAGGACTAGGTTGCATACTCATGCAAGATCGTCAAGTGAATGCATACGCATCTCGACAGTTGCGTCCACATGTGGATAACTATCCTACTCATGATCTAGAGCTTGCAGCTGTAGTCAATGCACTCAAAACATGGCGACATTACCTCCTTGGTAATCGCTGTGAAATCTTCACTGATCATCAAAGTTTGAAGTACATCTTCACCCAACCGGATCTAAATCTCAGGCAAAGACGTTGGGTTGAGTTGCTCACAGACTACGACTTAGGAATCACTACACCCCTGGAAAGGCCAATGTCATGGCTGATGCACTAAGTCGTAAGTCCTATTGTAACAACTTAATGTTACAACAAGGGCAACCACTTCTCCATGAGGAATTTCGTAAGCTTAACCTTCACATTGTTCCTCGAGGATTCCTTTCCACCTTGGTGGCGAAACCTAACCTTATGGATCAACTCATAGTTGCCCAGCGGTATGATAGAGGTATATCTCGGATCAATGAGAACGTTGCTAGCGGAGTTGCTAGAAGTTTCTCTATGGATGATCGAGGTGTTGTGTACTTCGAGAACCGCTTGGTGGTACCCAAGAAACAACAACTACGACAGATGATTCTTAAGGAGGCTCATGAATCTCCTCTCACAATTCATCCCGGTAGTACCAAAATGTATCAGGACCTACGTCAGAGATTCTGGTGGACTAGGATGAAGAGAGAAATCACTCAATTCATTGCTAACTGCAACGTTTGTCGTCGAGTTAAAGCAGAGCATCAACGGCCTGCTGGCACCCTTCAACCTTTAGCTATTCCTGAATGGAAATGGGACAAGGTCGGTATGGACTTCATTACCGGGTTTCCCAGGACCAGGAAAGGGAATAATGCTATCTTCGTCGTTATCGACCGCCTCTCTAAAGTAGCTCATTTCCTGCCTGTTCGAGAGAGTATTACCGCTAGCCAGCTAGCCGACTTGTATATATCTCGGATTGTATCACTTCATGGTGTGCCGTTGGAGATTAACTCAGACCGTGGAAGTCTTTTCACTTCACGATTTTGGGAAAGTTTCCAGAATGCTATGGGAACTCATCTTTATTTTAGTACCGCCTTCCATCCCCAGTCAAGTGGTCAAGTGGAACGAGTCAATCAAATTCTGGAAGACATGCTTCGAGCCTCTGTCATTTCTTTCGGTATAGAATGGGAAAAGTGTCTTCCATTTGCTGAATTCGCTTATAACAATAGTTATCAAGACAGCCTGGGTAAAGCCCCCTTCGAAGTTCTATATGGACGAAGGTGTCGAACACCTCTTAACTGGTCAGAAACCGGGGAAAGACAATTCTTTGGACCGGATATGATCCAGGAAGCAGAAGAGAAAGTTCGCATCGTTCGTGAGAAATTGAAAACAGCCCAGTCTCGTCAAAAGAGCCAATATGATAGCCATCATAAGGCTGTGACTTTTGAAGTCAGCGATAAGGCTTACCTTCGGGTTACTCCTCTTAAGGGAACCCATCGCTTCGGTATCAAAGGCAAATTGGCCCCTCGTTACATCGGTACTTTTCGCATTCTCGCCAAACGAGGAGAAGTTGCCTACCAATTGGAACTACCTCCGCACCTCTCCAGAGTTCATGATGTTTTCCACGTTTCTCTACTCAAGCGTTGCTTCTAGGATCCTATCCGCAGAGTGGACCATGAAACGCTTGATCTCCAGGACAATCTCACATATCGAGAATACCCTGTTCGTATTCTTGATCAAACCGAGCGCACCACTCGACGCCACAATATCAAGTTTCTCAAGGTTCAATGGTCACATCATTCCGAGAGTGAAGCTACTTGGGAAAGGGAGGATCGTCTTCGACTTGAGTACCACACCCTCTTTCCGGAGGAACCCGAATCTCGGGACGCGATTCTTTTAAGTGGGGGTGAGTTGTTACATCCCTAGTTAGCAATTGCATTAGGACTAGCTAGAGTGTGCATCATGTTTACTTATCAAAGAAACTTGAAATGGGAATGACAGAAACCCCAGCACCCCTCTTCTAACAACTAGGGTTTGATACAATCTTTTCCAATGTACCCAAAATGCCCTTAAAAATGTTCATCATTTCTGCCTTGGTCCTAAACCTCTGCCAAAAATGGTGCACAATTTTCTAGGACATCTAAGGACTCTGGATTAAATCATATGGTATTTGTATTTGGGCATTTAAATGCTATAAAATATTTTAAATGCTCAAATAATCATAAACTATAATGTTCCATACTGTTCATATTATATACAGTGGGCATGACTAGTTTTATGAGATATAAAAATGTTCTAGCATTTTTATTAATTAAACAAAGTTGCAAAAGAAATGAAACAGAAAAGAAATAGGAAAAAAAGAAAGAGAGAAAGAACTTACCTTGAGCCCAGCACTGTTGCAGGCCGGCCCAGCCCACCAGCACCGCTCCTGTCGCCTTCCACCTCGCGCCAGTAGGCAGCGCGCGTGGCCACCGCGCGACGGCACGCGCCCGGCCACCTCCAGCCTGCCTGCCTGCATCCCCGACGCCCTGGACGCCTCCATGCGTCGCCACGCAGCTGCCCCGACCCCTCTCTCACTCCCCCTCGTCCTCATCTCCCTCTCCTGGCTCTCTCCCTCTCACCACCGAGGCCGCCCGTCGCCGCCGTTCACCGTTGCCGCACCTAGAGCCTCCCCCTCGTCTCATGACCATGTCCAGAAGGATCGCCGCGACGCCCTCTTCCTCCTCGCTGAGCCACAGATCGCCGGAAGCCCTGCATCGCCTTCACGTCGGCGTCCCCCTCCTCGGATCACCGGAGCTCCTCGTCGTCGATTAAGGAGCTGCAGAGCGTCCCCGACCTCTCCTTCGAACTCGCTAGCACCGCTGTGAGCCCCTACGCCGAATCCCTCCTTCCTCCGTTTCGTTTGCGCCGCGTAGCTGCTACTCCGCTGATCACCGAAACCCACCACCGCCGTGCTTGCCGCCGGCGATGCTCCGGTGACCATTTGGTCTCGGACGCATGCCCGTTTTGCTCGCCGCAGCACGTAGATGAGTTAGGTGCCACGCACGCATCGCCTAGGCCACCGTAGCCGCGTTTCCACACACGCCCGAACGCCGACCGCCGCTACCGAGCTCGTCGCCGTCGCCTCCGGCCACAACAGGCCCGGCGGCTACCACCTCTCGACGCGCGCCAGCAAGGGCTCTCCAACGCGCCCAACCGCGGCTCAAACCGTGCCCTATAGGCGATTTCCGAAGCTCGCCGCCGCGTTTGGCCTTGCCGGCGTCACTTCGCCGGCGAGTTTGACTCGTTTGACCGGGGGGCTGACCACCCCTGGGTCACTAACATGTGGGCCACCCCTCCCCTAATTAGCTCATTTAATTAAGTAAATGTTAATTAAATCAGTTAGTTAGGTTAGTCACTGACTGTGGGCCCAGACCCCACTGACAATTAATTAGTTCCTAGCTTAACACTAATTAACTTTGCTAATTAGCTATGACACTGACATGTCGGGCCCACATGTCATATTTGACCTGGACCAGCTCCTGTTGACCTGCTGACGTCAGAATGAGGTCATGCTGACGCAGTAAAGAGTTTCTGGAATTTAAAATAAATCTTAAATGATTTATGAATTTCAGAAAATACTCAAAACTTCTAAAAATCATATAAAATCAACCGTAGCTCAGATGGAAATAATTTATATATAAAAAATGATCAGAAAAATCCAATCTTTCCAATGTCACTGGTTTCATGCATGTTTGAGCAAGTTAACCTTGCTGTATACATTAAAACATGATAATGCATCTAATTAAATAATAGTTTGAATTCCAATTTGAATCTTTGATTCAAATAGGCTCAAACCCTTCTGGTTATAGTTGCATTAGCCCAAAACACATGCATCTTGCCATGTCATGAGCATGCATCATATTGTTGCATTTGTTTGTTTATAGATTGTATCGCCGGTATTCTTCGTGTTAGGTCCTGCTCCCGAGGATACTTCTGCGTATCCAGCTGAAGAGCAGTACCCGACAACCACTGTGTCAGGCAGGCAATCATTGATCATTCCGATACAAACCCAATCTCCTCGCTCCTGCTCTCTTTTACTGCATTAAGGCAATAGCGTGTGAACTGCTACTTGCTGCGGTAGTTGAACCCTATTCCCTTGCATGACCTGTCATTGCCACAGTAAATAGTTGAAACCCACTAGCATGTGTAGTAGTTGATTGAGCCATGTGATGTGTGATCCACCATGCTATTTGTTTATGTTGCCTGCTATGCTTAGAGTTGTGTCAGGTCTGGTTCATCTGGGTGATGGATCAGAGTGAAATGATAATACCGATAAAGAGAAGGAAGTGTGGAATATGCTTGGTAAACGTATCGATGAAAGGCCATGTAGGAGTACATGGTGGGTTGTTTCATTGGAATCGTCCATAGGACCCGAGATCTGTATGTGTGGTTCAAGTTTCAGCTACTACCACACATTGGGATCCATAATTGACCCTCTCGGCTTATTAATTACCCTTGATCTCTGTCCAGGAGTTGCAACTAGTTTCTAGTGTTTATAGATTACTGGAGGTCGTGCACAACGCTGACCCTCGGGGTGGGTTGTGATGCGACAGGTACGTGGCACGGTGTATCGGTTGCCCGTTTGGTGACTCGGGAACCCTGTACACATCGTTTGGGGCCGTGAGCGACACCCCGGCCGGATGTCCCCACGGATGGAACCCAAATAGGCGATAAACCTGGACGAGAGACTTGTGTAGTTAGTCAGGTCGTGGCCGACACCCTCGCTGGGCTTCCGCTTGAAGGTTGTCGAGTACATGTCGAGTAAACGGCGATAAGTGGTGGAAGCATGTGTGAAGAGGTACACCCCAGCAGGGTTATCAATCTATTCGAATAGCCGTTGTTCGCGGTACGGACTACTTGGTTACTCTTACAGTTCATAGACAAGTTGATGGATACTACTAAAAGCCTCAAGATAAGTGTGAGTGTCGTGGATGGCCCTTCCGTAGGATGACGGAAGAGGATCCTCGGTAGTGTATTGTTCTGGTGAGTAGAGGACTCGTGTTCGTAATAACATCTTGCAATCTGTTGAGAGTTGTAGTATAGGTTAGCCAATAGTCAAAGCTGGCTTTCTGCTATGAACTCCACTACCCCTGTTGATAATGTTGCATGTATGATAGGTTATGTGGTAAGACTTGCTGAGTACCTTTGTACTCATGTTTGCTTAATAACTGTTGAAGAGGAGAACCCTGCCCCTGCTGATGGGTTCTACATAGACGTTGACGTCGACGAGTAGCTTGTCACCCAGACGGAGATCTGGAGCTTGTGAAGGGCCTTGTAGATAGTCAGGCTACACCAAGCCTGTTTTATTTTCTAAGTTGTCTATACTCAGACATGTAGCTTCCGGTTGTGCTTGTATGACTGTATGACTTGACTGTTGGGTCATGTGACCCCTACCTGTATGGATATGTTATGTATGGCTCTTGGAGCCTCTTAAATAAAGTACTTTGAGTCATAGAGTTCTGTTGTGATGCAATGTTGTATTTGCACATATTGAGCATATTGTGTGTATGATTGAAATGCTTGGTATGTGTGGGATCCGACACCTAGTTGTTTTCCTTTAGTAGCCTATCTTACAGGGAAATGCCTCCTAGTGTTTCCAATGAGCCTTGCTAGCTTGCTACTGCTCGGAACACGTAGGCTGGCCGGCATGTGTCCTTCTTCGTTCCCGTGTCTGTCCCTTAAGGGAAATGTCACGCGTTGTTCCTTTAAGTCCATGTAGCTTGCTACGACTTGGGTTCATACATTGATGACCGACACGTTCGTTGCTGGGTCATGGATGCCTGTCTCTGTAATTTAGTGCCACTTTTGGTTTATAACTAGCCATGTCGGCCCGGGTTCTCTGTCATATGGATGCTAGCGACACTGTCATATACGTGTGCCAAAATGCGCAAACGGTCCCGGGCCAGGTAAGGTGGCACCCGTGGGGATACCGTGCATGAGGCTGCAAAGTGATATGACATGTTACAGCTAGATCGGTGTGACTTAGGATCGGGGTTCTGACAGCGCGGCTGCTGAGGCCCTGGGGGCGAGGTCATAGAGCTGGTGGAGGCGTTCCTCCAGGCGACTGCTATGGCAGTCGAAGAGGTGGAGACTGGTGATGATGCGCTTGGTGATGCCTGATCGTCTCCTATCCAGAGAGAGAAGTGCGAGTGCCTCGGGGTGGCGTAAGAACTTGTTCGCATTTGAAAAACTTGGTATTATTGTAATAACTTGATGATTTTCGTGCTTGCTTCCTTTCATGTTTGCTTAGGTGCTCTGCGTCCGCAGGGCCCAACCTCGCACATACCTCGATCACCATTGAGCCCTCTGAGTGACCGGGGTTATCGTAATAACTAGACTCAAGGGATGAGGGGTTACATGGCTAGTGAGGCCCCTGGGTCGCGATGCCCAGGGGTCCCCCTTGACCTTCAAGCGTTCCCGTTTGAGTTCTGCGTGAGCAGGGCCCAGCCCCGTGCATACCTCTACCGCCGTTGAGTGCCGGGCTCAAGGAGTGAGGGGCTACGTGACTAGTGAGGCCCCTGGGTTGCGATGCCCAGGGGTCCCTCTTGACGAACGAACGGCTCTAATGAGGGAGAACAAGCACCATACCTTCCTCACGATCCTTCGCCTCGGATGGGGGCGCGAGAAGGAAAGGTGTCTGGGCACCTCGTAGGGTGGCGTCTGCCAGGCGTGACCTGAGCATAGCCCCCGTGCCTAGCCCCCCTCGCAACACCCATCCAAGGAGAAGCTATGAGTGTCGTGAGCTGAAAAGCTCCCTAAGGTTGGTTCAACCGCTGGGGCCGCCCTCAGTTGTCTATAACTAGTGCGGAGCATAGAGCTACCAAACTTGCGTGGAGTGTGGGCATAAACGCGCCTCGGTCATAGCGGCCAGCACGGAGGTTGGTGCTTCCACTGGTTCGTGGGCATAACCGCTCCTCGGTTGAATCTACGAGCGCGGAGCATGGCAATTCCACTGGACCATGGGAGGGAGCCTCCCACCGAGAGAGACTTTGGGGCGTGTACAGCCCCATCCTGACATGTTGCTTGCGCGGCATGACAGCCAACGTGTATATGGGCCCTCCTCAGGACGAGCTGAACGACTCTGAGGAAATTCTCATGAGCTTACGCATCACTCACGAGACCCTACCCTGAGGCTGGTTGCGCCTGAGTCTTCTTCTGCAAAATGTGAAAAGAGAGGTGTTGTGTCGACCTACGCCGAGTGCATCTCTAGAGGGTATCGCATGAGAAGGCCGCAGCACCAGCGACCCCAGGAGGTGACGTCATGAGAATGGCTCGCGAGACAGAGCTCAGCCGCTGGATTTGTCGATGCTGTAGGGACGGAACCGAGCACAGACGCCGTGCCCAGTCTTCTCATGCAACGATCCAAAAGAAAAACAACCGGCGCACTATTCCCGCGTGAGTGAGGCACCTGCCACGGGCCTCTACTTACTCATCCACGATTAGCCCATGCGAGAACAAGGCACCAAGGACCACGGGAGGTGACGTCATGGGAATGGCTCGCGAGACAGAGCTCAGCCCTTGGGTTTAGCGACGCTGCAGGGGCGGACCTGAGCACAGACGCTGTGCCAGTCCTTAATCATGGGGTTGTCATGAGAGGGCTCACAAGGCCTCATGACCTTAGTGGCGGTGAGAACGCCAAGCATGCAGATAATGCGAATATGAAGGAGCAACTAACCTTGATCATGCACAAAAAGGAGACGACTGCGGGGGAATAGCCCCCAGCAGCCCGAGGATGATGCAGCCCGGGGGGGCGCCCTCGATTGATACCTGAAGCATCACCTGATACTTGTTGAAGAAGAGTTGGGGCAGCCGAAGACGCAAGCCATGCGGGTCGCTCCTGAAGATCGTCGGGCTCCTTAGGCCCAGGGGCTCCGGAGGCTCTGAGCGGTCGCGCGGGTCCGGTTCTCGCTCCGTCCAGACCTCCTGCCACTAAGCCTCCCGAGCCCCCAAAGCCTACCGCGTGAGGTGCTGGAACATGGCAGTTGCGTTGCGGAAGCCGAAGAGTGTTCGTACATAGCTGCAGGGGAGGGCCCTCCTCCAGCCGACTGCAGTCGGCCAGAAGGGCTCCAAAGAGGCATCTCGGGTGATACCCGTGACGTCAATGCAGTCCCGGAAGCGGTCGCTCGGGCTGCGGGCAGGTGAGCTCGGGATTTTGCGGTTACCTGATCGATGAAGTCCTGAGCCCCCTGCACTGTGCGGTCCACGCTGGGCTCACAAAAACGTGCGTCAAGACACGCCTGCAGGTGGTGCCCGAACACCTCCCTCGAGACGATGGTCAGGCCGGAGACGCTCGAGAGGAGACCCCCCGAGCCCGTCCTAAGGGGGGCGTCGGGCGCGCCTCCCTATGTGAGGGTGGAGGGCGCCTCGTCGGCAGGCGCGAGTGCTGAGGCGGAGTCGTCAGGAGCCCCCGCGTCCCGAGGTCCGTTGAAGGGTAGGTTCTTCTTCTTTTTGGGGAGGCCTGCAGGGCGAGGACGGCTCCATCCTCATCGGAGTATTCGACCACTGCAGTCTGGTAGGCGCGCTCTAGGGAACGCGCTGCTTCCTTCTCGTCAGAGGCGATCGTGATGACTCTGCCACTCCCGGGCATCTTGAGGACGTTGTAGCCGTGATGGGTCGCCGCCATGAACTTAGCGAGGGCAGGATACCCAAGGATGGTGTTCTACGGGAGATGGATGTTGGCGTCGTCAAAGTCGATGAGCTCGGTGTGATAGTTGTCGCGATCAACGAAGGTGACGGGGAGGCGGACCTGCCCCATCGGGAGTGTGGAGCCATCCGTGACTCCGTAGAATGGCTTCGTCGGGTGGAGCTGATCGTAGGGGAAATGGAGTGTCTCGAAAGTCTGGACAGAAAGGACGTTGAGTCCTGCTCTGCCGTCGATGAGGGTCTTGGTCATGAGGACGTTGCTGATGGTCAGGGTGCAGAGCATCGGGAGAGCGCCTGGGGCTGCAGTGGACTTGAGCTGGTCCTTGGGGTCGAAGGCGATGACCTGCTTGGTCCACCTGAGGTTGCGCACGGTGTCAGGCCTGGGAAGTGCCGCATTCACCTCGCGGGCGAACTGCTTGAAGATGCGATGGGAAGCTGGAGCATGGGCTCCACCCAAGATGCATGCGATTGCACGCCGCTCCTGGAAGCCCCCTGCTCCATCTCCCTGGCGATCATCGTCGTTCCTTCTTTGCGGTGGTGGCAGCGGAGGCAGGCCCCCGTTGCCCTGAGGGCGACCCTCACGAGGCTGGTCGCACCAGGGGGCATCAAGAGGCTGCTCCCCCCAGTGGTCTTCATGAGGCTATTCGCGCCACCCTTGGCGCGAGTTCCTACCGTCCCAACGTCCTCCACCTCGGCCTCCTCCACGGCCATAGCCGCGGTTGTCGCGCTCAGGGCGCTGCTCGACGCGCCCGTCGCACATCGCCCTGAGCTCCTGGCGGTCGTTAGTGCTGTGGTTGTGGACATTATGGAAGATGCAGTACGGACGGTTGTCTCTGGGGGGGTCATCGTAGCCGCAGCCATGCTTCACTTCTGGCTCCGCAGCCAGCACGGCGGGTCCCATGCGCTTTGCTTCTTTGGCCTTGGTCTTCTTGTCGTCTGCCTCCGCCTCAGGCAGCTCCTGGAGGGAGAGGCGTCCTTCCTCCGCCCTGGCGCACTTTGCCGCGAGCTTGAACATCTCGAGGGCTGTGCACAGGTCATCGTAGATGGCGAGCTCCTCCCTCATCCTGACATTGCAGACGCCGACGGAGAACGCCGAGATGATGGCCTCGTCCAAGACCCTAGGGATCCGGAGGCGCATGGTGTTGAAGCGTTCGATGTACTTTTGCAGGGTCTCTCCCGGCTGCTGTCTCACTCGACGAAGATCCGCGGCCGCCGGGGCTCGATCGCGGGTGCCTTGGAAGTTGGCGACAAAACGCTCATGAAGCTCCCCCTAGGAGGAGATGTATCCCACGGGGAGGTACAAGAGCTAGGAGGGTGCGCCATCCTTGAGAGCCATGGGGAACTAGTTCGCCATGACCTGCTCAGTGTCGTTGGACGCCTCGATGCCCAACTAATAGAGCTGGAGGAACTCCGTGGCGTCGGTGGTACCGTCGTAGCGCGGAGGCAGGTCCGGCTTGAACTTGCCCGGCCAGACGAGGCACCGTATCTCGGGAGCTAAGGCACGACATCCAGCCACGCTGATCAAATAAAACAGTGCTACCTCTTGGTGGAGATAGCACCCCGGTTGTACATGCACGAGAACCAGCCCTACCACACATAACCTAAACTCTCACAGATTGTACCCCTACTGCGATAGACAGAGAACCAATTTCACCCAATCTAACCCCAACCCCAGCAGATAGTGACCCAGTTCCTGTTGACACATCACCATCTCCACCACAGAGCTCCCAAACAAGAGCAGTTAGTAAGGAAGCTCCAGTGCCCAAAGGGCCAGTACTACCACGGCAAACCCCAACTCCACCAGTTAGTACGCCTATTCCTGTGGTGGAAGCACAACCAGCTAGTCGTACTTTAGCATCTATCACATTTGATGTTGTTAAATTGTTTGTGAGTATATTCCCATCTTGGAAATATTATACTGAAGATGAAGGAAAATGCCAGTTGTAGGTGTTTTTCCAGGATTTATGTGTAAGTAATGTTATTCATGGCAATTACTTTGCTTTGTCGCATACATCCTACCTCCATGATGTTTATAATAAAACAAATTTTCCCATTTTTCTCTATAGAGAAATACCGATTTGGAAACTTAGGATGAGGTAACCTGTGCTAATACCTCTGCTCTCTTCAAGAATGCTTGGTGGCAGTATCAGAATTACCTGAAGAAAACATACTTCACCGCCAAAGAAACTCATCAAATTCCCTTATGTTCTCCTGAGACTCATTTACTGGACGATGACTGGGAACGCCTTGTTCTGTACTGGTCCCGAACCAAGAATGTGGTAAGGTCTATGAGCTCATTTTCTATTTTTAAGTACTATATTCTTGTGTCTTACTGTACTCTGTTCATGTAGAACAAGTGCCTAAACCTGAAGAACAACTGTTCTAATTTAAGATTCCATTGCTATCATAGTTCCAAAAAGCGCTAGGCGTTAATTGTGCGTTTTCCACCGCCTTGCGCTTTACTGACCAAAACACATGCTTATGCGTAGTTATGCACAGATTAAGCGTAGTTATGCGCAATGCGTTTCGCCAACGCCTAGAGCCTAGGCACGTTTAAGAGCGCCTTTTTTAACTATGATTTCTATTGTGCATATTGATTTGCTCTTGCATCACTGTATTTACTCATCCAAACTTATTTTTGAATTGAAGGATCCAATCGAAACTCCAATGCCACAGCAGGTATGTTCACGCATGTTTCTTTAGCAGGCTTGCTCTTTATCAATAGCTCTGTTGATTTCAATTTCAATTGTGTATATAGTTGACTTCTCATATCATGCACATTACTAGCATCACAACAAATAAAATAGTGTTGTTGTACGTGTAGACCCATGGTACCCATCTAAAATCTTTATGTGTCGTGTAGTTTCCCACGCGTTGTATTATTTCACTACTGCTTTGTCTTGAACTAATATGATTTGAACTGTGTCTCTATTTTGATTTGGCAAGACAATGGAGTGACCATAGGACATAGATATATGTTTGTTTGATGCTTATTATGTACTAGTACTTGGCAATAGAAGACTTGGTAGTTTAATCCTGTACACCTTAATAATGAACTGGTTCACCCAAATGAGTTTCATAAACTAGTACATGCTAAACTGTTATGTGTCTGCTTATCTCTTCTTTTAGAATGCTGACAGAATATTGGGGAAGAGTGCCTTATTAAGCAATGGTAAAGGAAGTAATACAGATAAGGTTCAGGATAATGACACATCCTTGTTGGTCTCCAACAAAGCTGATAAAACAGCTAAGGAAGACTATCTCGAAGACAGTGAGACAACAGCAAAGTCATGTCTTGGTTTAGTGTTGGAATTACTGGCCACTACCGCTTGCACAAGCTATTCAAACTCACTATCTGAATCAGTTCGATTTCTTGAGTCTCAACTACAAGCTGAAAGACATCGATCAGCTGTGCTGCGACAAGAAGCGGAAGGACTGCGGAAGTCCCTGCAGCATTCAAGTGCATACTTTCTGGTGCAACAACAAGCGTTGGAGGATTTTAGCGAAAAACAGGACAAAGCTAATAAGCTTGCTAAGCTTATTGCCAGCATGCTGGATACCACGTTTCTTGAGCTCTTCTGAAGTTGTTTCAGTTATGCTCATGTTTCGTTGCCGCGTTTATTTGCACTGGTGGCCAATTTTGACGGCCATTGTATGTAATATGCTCCTTTGCTCCCTATATTTGCACTGGTGGCGAACTTTGATGCCCAGTGGATGTAATATGTGTAATAGCGGTAATAGGCTAGCATTAATTGTTTGCTTATTTATTTCCTTATTGTCTGGTTTAGTTGTTTGCTTGTAGTCACTACAGTTCTTTCTCTGTGTTTTTCTAGTGGCCACAATAACCTATTTTTTAAAACTATGCCACATTAACAATGGGCTACATATTTACAGTAGTTAACATGGGCCTCCTACGGGCCGTAGAAACAATGGGCCTTCTACGGTCCGTAGAAACAATGGGCCTTCTACGGGGCATAGACACAATGGGCCTTCTACGGGCTACATCGTCAATGGGCCTTCTACGAGCCGTATGATCGGTTGGCCAAACATGGGCCAATAACAGACCACATTATGGCCATAAATGGGCTAGAGTTGAAATCGTCCGTTCATGGGCCGACCATAACAGACCATCGTTAATAGGCCGTATTTGATGATGCTATGAAAACGGCCCAACATATTAACGGGCCACAAACAGGCCGACTGTAACCACGGGCTGTATTTGGCCCACAGGCAGAAAATGACAGTAACGGGCCGAAAGTAAACGAATGCTGGAAATGAGCCCAAGAATAAATGGGCCGTATTTGATGACGCTATGAAAATGGCCCAACGTATTAACGGGCCACAAATTGTTTGACTATAACCACGGGATGTATTTGGCCCACAAGCAGAAAATGACAGTAACGGGCCGAAAGTAAACGAATGCTGGAAATGAGCCCAAGAATAAATGGGCCCTGAGAAGGCCGAAAGATAACATGGGCTAGAAACGGCCCAACGGAATAATGGGCCGTTAATGGGTATAAAGTGATACACTGTTCATTACGGGCCAGTTTTACCACAGGTCGTTAATGGGCCGAGGTTTACTAAGGGCCGCATATGGGACAATATACGTCATGGGCCATACATGGGCCGGAAGTTAAAATGGGCTGGAATTATATTGGACGGCCCAGATGACGCTACCGGGCCTAATTCGGATAGGCCGTAAACGGGCCCTGGGTTAATGGGTTGTAAATGGGATATATGCGAACATGCCGTTAATAGGCTTGCCGTGGGTCGGCCCGCCACCTTTTGACCAAGTCGAACGGGCTGGCCTTTTCACAGGAATGGGCCTCTGTTGGGCCATGCCACGTGTCGACGTATCATAGGCGCTTTTGGTCCAATGAGTGGATGACACCTGTCCCAACGGTGAGCCGACACGTGTTTCCTCTAGCCAATGATGATTTTACACGTGGAAAATCCCCATTGGTCGGGGTTGTTAATGGGTTATCGGATCCAAAACCAAACCCGATAGCTTAATGGCGTTCCGTTACGGTGGACGCCACGTGTCGGTCACCCTTGACGAAAGCACTTCTGTGACGTGCGATTTATCATCATGGAAGTGGACACTTCCTTGATTATCCTTTTGGTAATGTCATGGAACACTTCTACGACAGCACATGTATGACTATCTTCATTATGTCATAAATTTGTCATGGATGTACATGCATGACAGAAAACGTGACCTACTATGACACACACGTATCATCACGGAAGATATCCTGGAAGATTCACGTTTCCATTCTTAATACGTTCAAGCTATTTCGAGGTTGTTACCTCATTCAAGCCATTTGATTCAACTGGCACAATCTCTCTTTCAAGCAATCTTTTCGAAAGGTGTTTGTTTTGAGTGGGCCCTAACCCACATGTCTTTTCCCAAGATCTTACCTGACTCTTCCAATTTCTTTTTTGAAGATATTCTCAAATTCTTTCAGAGTGTGATGTAAGAATGAATTTTCATCAGTCATATGCCTTTTCCAAGATGGCTTTCAAATTATTTCTATCGTTGCTTCAACATTTTCATCCTTCATTCTGGAGTGCCTCAACAATTCATGGTGTTGTATCTTGTTGCCATTCTCAGGATTTGAAGACCGAAGAAGAGTTTCTCTTAAATCTTGTCGGTTCTCACGAACATTCATGATTCTAGCTTCATGCCATCCTCATAATTGTTTCGATTGTGGAGATTGTCTTCATGCACCTCTAGAGCAAGTCATGAGTTCTTTTCATTTCTCGATCCTCCGAAGGCCATCATTTCAGAATTTCTTCATTCACAGTTTTCAACTTTGTCCTCCAACTATTCTTAATTGATGCCTCTTCGTTAGTCTCCATATTCTTCCGAGGCATCATTCAAGTATTCTCTACTCTGCCCGTGATCCCTTCGGTCTTTTGTATCTTAGTTTCCTGCCGGGACACCGACTTAGAAGCCGAGATCACCGAGTGCACGTGTACAGTGATCCCAGAGATCAATGCTCACTGAACACACAGAAGCTGAATAACAAGAGTCTTACATCCATACATATCGTCTTACACAAATTAAGGCCATTATGGCCAAGTCTTACATAAATAAAGCCTCACGGGCTGAATAGCAAATAACTCAAATAGCGGAAGTCTTCGATAATAGGTAGAACCCATGCCATCAACCTTAACCCTACAGGCATTCTGACTGGGATAGCGTCCTAGTTCGTATGTTCGTCTCCAAAGAACTCTTCCTCAAATTCCTGTTCCTCCATGCCTGGCCAATTAAATAACCAGTGGCAAGCCAATGAGTACTTTGAATGTACTCGCAAGCAATCCATGATGTGGTTCAAAATAACAATGCAAACTGAGCAATAATGAGCAATCTTGCAATGAGCTAGAATAAATATTCTACCATCAAGTGTGTGCATCAACGAGTTCATGTAACCTTGAAAACAGGTTACCGATATCAACATGAATATGATTCAACTCATCGGGTCAAGTCACCACCTTGACTCATCATTCACACACTTTCACTGATGAAGTAAAATTCTGGACATAGCTTAAGTAGCACCACCCAACTGTCCATGACCGTGGACACGGCTATTCGAATAGTTTTACACTCTACAGAGGTTGCGCACTTTACCCACAAGATCCGGGAAGCTTTCGTGTCATCCACGATCCCGCAGTACCTCAAGTACTCGGGGGAAGCACCCGGTCATCCTTAGAGTACACTCGTTGGTACACGGCCCTCGGGTAGAAACAATAGATTACGGGACTTGCCCTAATTTCAATGTCACGCGTACCCAAAGGGACCAACGGTGTGTCCGGTAACCTGTAAAAACAGTCATGGTCGTCTATCCAAACTCGACCCCGTCCCGGGAAAGACCTCAAGTCTTCCCGTCACTAGTAATGCGGGCACCATGCTAGTATCGACCTAAGTAATCAATAAAGCCCCGTCCCATAAAGGGTAGTGTGGTTGCACATGTTTGGTTGGGACAGTAGTCACACTTAAATCTAATCCATTATTTCACTCATGCACAAGATTTACCGGCACATCACTTCTTCCTCAAGTGATAACCTAACTCAACATCACCCTCGGGCATTAGGGGCACCCGATGGGTTCATGCAAAGATTTCAACCACGATGGTTCAAATCACACATGCATCACTAAGTATCACTACTTACTATTTGCACGTCATCTAGCACATAGCAAGATTAAGAACAAGGCATGCATCATGTGGTGTTCCAACTAGGTTACCACCGTAACCCTACCATCATGCATCGGAAACAAACGGGTTCCGAAGAACAAGTGTATCATGGTCAAAGGGCTGCTTGCCTGGATTGGCTTGGTCTTCAAAGTCTTCAAATCCTTCTCCTTCTCCTTCTTCAGCAACTTCGTCAAATACGGTATCTATACGCCGCATAATAACAACGGAAAAATAAGACCACAAATAAAACAGAAAAATCAAAGTGCTCAGAAAAATGTCAACTTATTTTTGTAAAATACTAGAGGGAAAACTAAGATGGAGAAAATTCTTAGTTGGAGTTTTGGAGTAACAGAATGGAATCTAGGTATTTTTGAACAGCAGTTTTAATGCTCAAATTTGAATTTAAATTTGAACAGAACAGAAAAGTTTCATAGATATGTGTGAAAGTGACACCATTAAATAGGTAGGAATATTTCAAGATTTTAGGAGTTGGAATTATTTCATTTGGACTAATATTCATTTCCGTAAAATTAATTGAATTTTTACAGAAAAGAAAAAGAAGAAAAAGCCATGTGCAACTTGGCCAGAGTGGCCACAGTGCACGGCTCAGGGCATCTAGCCCAGCCGCTCGGGCGCCAGCGCGCGCACGTCAGGTTTACAAACCTGACGGGCGGGGCCCGGCGGTCAGCGGCTGTGAGGGGAGGGAGAGAGGGGTAAGGATGACAGGGGGGGCCCGCCTGTCATCTTCAACCTCACGGCCACGGCGACGGCGAGCTCACCGGCGACGATTCCGGCCACGGCGAAGCCAACGGAGGGCAGGGACGGGTTCAGCGACGAGTTGCAGAGGTAGTGGTGGTGGTGCGGCTCGCCGGGGAGGTCGGGTTCGTCGGCGGCGAGGTGGGACGGCGGAGGGTCGTCGGGAAGCTGCTGGCCAGCTCGTTTCTGGCAGCTGCAGAAGGGGAAAATGGAGGGGAACGCATCAGTGATGCATGGCGGTTCTAAATCGAGCAAAAGGAGGGGCGGAGGAGGCCCGTACTGCGAGATCGCCGGCTGCCCGACACGGCGGAGCTCCGGTCGATCCCGAGCACTGAAGCTCTTCGGGGAGGAACTAGCGGTGCTGGATGACTAAAGGGGGTGTGGTGAAGCTGCTGGTGCTGAGTGGAGGGCTCAGGGGGTCCTATATATAGGGGAACGGCAAGGTCCCGTGGACCTGTGCGCCGGCAAGCTGCTGCTCGACGCCACATCGCACGAGAGGTGGCGGGAGTGTGTATGCGGCGTTGCTGGACGAGCCCTACGCCCATTAGAGGAGAGAGGAGGAGCGGGGAGGCTTCCAGACGAAGCGCGCGTGTGAAGCCGAGGAGTGGACGTCTCAGGCGGCCGGTGCGCGTGTGGCGACGGCCACTGGAGGGCGCAGGAGGAGGGGGACATCACCGGTGGAGGCTGCGGACGTCGAGGAGCGTTGGGAGGCACGAGGGGAGAGCTCGAGGTTGTCGGGGGCAGGCGATTGGGCGAAGCTACAGTGCGCGGGCGCACTGTAGCGCGCTCTGGAGCGCCCTTATCGCATGCCATGGCATGCCATTGGCCCTCTGGACGCGTCCACCGTGTCTGGGGGGTCCAGGGTGATGCAAGCACTACGGTTGAGGCTTTGGATGCTCTGGAGATGCTGTGAGAGAGAAGAGGAGCTGGTGACTTGGTAGAAAATGGCTGTCCAGCAGGGTGAACTAGGGTTTTTACCCCTCAATCATGGAGCTGGACACATGGGAGAGTTACTGGAGGTAGCTAGTAACTAGATGAACGTGTGGTAGAAAGTTGAGGCCAAGGTAAAAGGTAAAAGTGATCAAGAAGAGGGTTTTGGTAATTTTGCAGAAGGTGTTTGATTAGTGTTTGGTCAAGCAAATGATCTCCACTTGCCATGACACTTAACAGGATTGAATGACATGTGAAAATAGGGTGCTTCACCAAATTTGGGCTTATTTGAAGAAACTAGCCAATGTAACTTTGGTGAACCCTAGAAATCAACAGAAATGGCTTCATCTTGTTTGAGTCAAGCTAATCATCTCCCCTTGATGCACCACTTGGTGTAGTTTCGTCATTTGGGGTGTTGATCATGCCCACAAAGTTTGAAGCTCCAGGTAAAAAGTTGGTAATGTAAAGTTGTTCAAATTTGCATTTGAACAGAATGGGTTTTGGGGTGTTCTGATCAAGTTGCTCTACTCCAAATCTTATGCCATTTGGTCTAGATGCCTTATTAGGCATTTCTAGCATTTGCACCAAGTTTGAGAGCATTTGGACAAGTTTGGCAATGTAGAGTTGCCCAAACTTCAAATATGAACAGAATGGTTATGAAGGGTTTTGAGGATGTTTTCTTGCTTCCCAAGGCATGGGACTTGGCAAGATCATCATATATGCCATATGTGACATGATAGAATTTCCCTGGAATTTTTGGAGAATATTTCCTTTGTAAATATTTCAAAAGCTTGAAATATCCAGAAAGGGTTTTAGAGGGATTAGCCCATTATTTTGAACATGACCAAGTGTTGAAACACTTATATATAGACAATATATGTCCTATGAGTCTCCCTGAATTTTGGCAAATATGTTTGAAATACTTAAATAATTTTCCCCTATTAAAGACCATTTCTGGCCTTAAGAAAAATCTTTTAAATAAAATAGGAAAATAACTTTTAAAATTATACTCTTGTGGTTTCTGGGAGTCCTATGACTACTAGGTCTCAAATATACCTTTTGAAATAATTTTCTCACCCTAAATCAAGCACTTGCAGTGCAAACCTTAATTCAGGGGTTTTTGGAAAAAACTAAAATACATTTTGGCCAAATTAATTTGTAAGAAAACACTATACTATTATATAACACTTGGCATGATCATTGGGCAGAAGTTTTGGGTATGGAGATGAATTCTACAAGAGGTAATAGTTGACTTTATTGAGCACATGAAAAAGCACATGGAGAAAAACTCAATTCTAATAAAAGCCAAATGATGCTAAAAAAAATTGTTGGTCCAAATTTTCATGTTTCATTGATGCAAATAACATGTTACAAAATGCAGGGTGTGACAGACCTACCCCCCTTACAAGAATCTCGTCCCCGAGATTCCTAAACTAGGTCTTAAAAGAGATCGGGAAACTCGGATCTAAGATAATCTTCATGTTCCCAGGTTGCTTCTGCTTCGGTGTGGTTGCTCCACTGGACCTTGAAGTACTTGATGGTACGGCTTCGCGTCCGTCGTTCTGCTTCGTCCAGAATGCGAATGGGCTTCTCGCGGTAGGTCAAATCAGGCTGCAGATCAATGGCTTGGTGATCAACATCCTTGTAAAGATTAGGCTTGTCTGGAACTTGGAGACATTTCTGGAGTTGTGACACATGGAATACATTGTGCACGCCGGATAGCTCGGGTGGTAGTTCCAACTGGTAAGCCACTTCTCCTCGTCGTGTAGTGATCTCAAAGGGTCCAATGAACCTTGGTGCGAGCTTCCCTTTGACGCGGAAACTCTTGGTTCCCTTCAGAGGAGTTACCCGCAGGTACACATGGTCCCCGACATGGAAACTCATGTCCCGACGGCGAGTGTCAGCATAGCTCTTTTGCCTTGACTTGGCTGCCTTCAAACGCTCTCTGACTAGCTGGACTTGCTCTTCTGCTGCGCGGAGAATATCCGGTCCAAAGACTAGTCCTTCTCCAGTCTCTGACCAGTTGAGGGGTGTGCGGCATCTGCGTCCGTACAACACCTCAAATGGTGCCATCTGAAGGCTCGACTGGTAACTGTTGTTATAGGAGAACTCGGCAAAAGGGAGACAATCTTCCCACTTGGCTCCATATGACAAGACACAGGCTCGGAGCATGTCTTCGAGAATATGATTGACTCGTTCTGTCTGACCTCCGGTCTGTGGGTGGAAAGTCGTGCTGAAAGATAACTTGGTTCCCAAGGCTTCTTGGAATTTCTTCCAGAACCTTGAGGTGAACTGGGTTCCTCGATCTGACACAATCTCCTTGGGAACGCCGTGAAGACTTACGATTCGGTCGATGTAGAGAGCTGCCAGCCGGTTGCCATCATAAGTGGTCTTGACATGAATGAAATGGGCCACCTTGGTCAAATGATCGACTATGACCCAGATAGAGTCATGTCCTCTATCCGACCTTGGTAATCCAGTGATGAAGTCCATTCCGACTTTATCCCACTTCCACTCAGGAACTTTGAGTGGTTGAAGCAATCCAGCAGGTCGCTGATATTCAGCCTTGACCCTTTGGCACGCATCACACTTTGCAACATAGGTTGCAATCTCTCTTTTCATCCCGTGCCACCAGAACCGTGCCTTCAAGTCTTGGTACATCTTGGTTCCTCCGGGGTGGATGGAATACAGAGTGTCGTGGGCTTCTTGCAGGATCAGGTTCTTCAGCTCTGTGTTGTTTGGTACGCAGATGCGGCCTTTGTACCAAACAATCTCGTGCTCGTCTTCAGAGAATCCTGGGGCCTTGCCTAGCTTCATCTTCTTCTTGATGCCTTCAATGCTTGCGTGTCCATCTTGTGCCTTCTTGACCTCGTCCATCAGGGTCGGTCTGACTTCCAAATGATCCAGAAATCCAGGGGTGACCAATTCCAAACTGAAATGTTCGAGTTCCTTAAACAGGGCTGGCTGCCTTTCTTGAATAACAGCATTCAAGGAGCAAGCCTTCCTGCTTAAGGCATCGGCCACCACGTTAGCCTTCCCGGGGTGATATTGAACACTGAGGTCATAGTCTTTGATGAGTTCCAACCATCTTCGCTGCCTCATGTTTAATTCCTTTTGGGTGAAAATGTACTTCAGACTTTTGTGGTCTGTGTATATCTCACACTGTTTCCCTAGGAGGTAATGCCGCCATGTCTTCAAGGCATGAACTACTGTCGCTAGCTCAAGATCGTGAGTAGCATAGTTCTCCTCATGAGGTCGTAGCTGCCTGGAGAGGTAGGCTATGACTCGGCCTTCTTGCATCAGAACGCTTCCCAATTCGGTTCGAGAGGCATCACAATATATCACGAACTCCTTGTGAATATCAGGTGTTTCCAGAACCGGGGCGGTGGTCAATCTCTTCTTGAGTTCTTGGAAGCTTTCTTCGCATTTTGGCGTCCACTCGAACTTCTTGTCCTTCTTGAGGAGCTGAGTCATTGGCCGTGCAATGCTAGAAAATCCTTCCATGAATTTGCGGTAATAGCCCGCAAGTCCGAGGAAGCTTCTGACTTCCTTGACGGCTGTTGGAGATTGCCATTGGGTCACAGCTTCGATCTTCGCGGGGTCAACTGATAACCCTTCTTCGGTCAAGACGTGACCTAAGAACCCAACTTTATGCAGCCAGAACTCACACTTGCTGAATTTGGCATACAGTTGGTGCTCCCGAAGCTTATCTAGGACCATCCTCAGATGTTGCTCGTGCTCTTCCTCCGACTTCGAGAAGACAAGAATGTCATCGATGAAGACAACAACGAACTTGTCCAAATATTCCATGAAGACTTTATTCATGAGATATATGAAGTAGGCTGGGGCATTGGTTAACCCAAAGGACATGACCGTGCACTCGTACAGGATATATCTGGTTACGAATGCCGTCTTCGGAATATCTTGGGGTCTGATCTTCAGCTGGTAGTACCCAGTTCTGAGGTCGATCTTGGAGAACACCTTGGCTCCGCTGAGCTGATCAAACAGATCTTCGATCTTGGGAAGTGGATATTTGTTCTTGATTGTAACTTCATTGAGGGAACGGTAGTCATTGCATAAGCGGATGGTACCGTCCATCTTTGCCACAAACAGAACAGGAGATCCCCAAGGAGAGGCACTTGGGCGGATAAATCCCTTCCTCAGCTGCTCTTCCAGCTGCTTTTTCAACTCGGCTAATTCTTCCGTCCCCATTCTATGAGGCTTCTTATAGATGGGTCCTGCTCCGGGCACGAGCTCGATGATGAACTCAATGTCACGGTCAGGGGGAATTCCCGGTAGTTCATCCGGAAAGACATCAGTATACTCACATACCACCGGTACTTGCTCTAGCCCAACTTCAGACAGACAATTGACTTGAATGGCTTGAGCGGAAGAGGAGTTGGGAGTGAACTTGACTTCGACTCCTTGGTCATTGGTCACAGTGAATGTCCGATTGGCACAGTCTAACAAGCCTTGGTGCTTACTGAGCCAATCCATCCCTAAGATCACATCCAAGCCTTGCGATCTTAGGATGATGAGGTCTGCTAGGAAATCTACACCGTTAATGGTAATACTGACTCCTTTATAGCCTATCTTGGCTCTCATCTCTGCTCTGGGGGTTTGTACCACCATAGGGTTATTCAGGGGTGTAGGGGTCATGCCACTTTTTAATGCAAATCTTTGAGTGACAAATGAATGCGTTGCTCCAGAATCAAACAAGACAGTTGCAGGTGCTGAGTTGACAAGGAACATACCCAGCACGACGTCCGGGTCTTCCTAGGCTTCTTCAGCAGTGACGTGATTCACACGCCCCTTCCCATGGTTAGGTGGATTGCGAGGAGCTGGGTTCCTTGGTGGCATCCCGCAGCCTTGTCCTTGGTTCTGCGCATTGGGGCGCGGGGCATCTGCCTTCTTGTTGGGGCACACCCTTGAGATGTGTCCGGACTGACCACATCCAAAGCAAGTGACTTGGTTTGGAATGTTGATCTTGTTGCGACCACTGGTATTGGGGTTGAAAGCTGGCCTTGGGTTGGCATACTGCTGAGGCTGATAGTTGGTGCGAGGTGCAGGAGCTCTTGGTTGCTGATAGGTTGGCTTGGCCGGGGCTGACTGCCACGGACGAGGCTTCTGATTGCTGGAACTTCCCTTGCTGACCATCTTGCGCTTGCGAGTGTCTTCCAAAGCATGCCGCTTTTCTTCAAGCATAAGTGCTTTGTTCAACAGGTCAGGGAAGGTTGGGCAGTCGCACACGACAAGCGATTACTGCAGAGTCTGGTTGAGGCCTTCCATGAAGCGCTCCCTTTTTGCAGCATCAGTGCTGACATAATCAGGGGCATACCTTGACAGAACACTGAACTTCTGCATGTACTCCTTGACAGTGCCACTTCCTTGCTTCAGGGCTCGGTACTCATGCTTTTTGATAGCCATGATTCCGGAAGGAATGTGGGCCTTGTGGAATTCTTCCTTGAAGTTGACCCAAGTGATGTCTTGTTCAGCATGCATGACCTTGAATCCATCCCACCAAGCTCTAGCAGTCCCCCCGAGGCAGTGGGCTGCATAAGCCACCTTCTCGCGGTCTTCGGTGCATCCGACTAGTTCTAGTATTTCCTCAATGGAGCGGACCCAGTCGTCTGCATCCAGGGGTTCAGCAGTCTCGATGAAAGTTGGCGGTGCATGCTTCTTGAACTCTGCCAACGTGGAACGTCCATTGCCATTCCCCGCCGGCTGGCGGTTGTTGGTGACAGCTTGAGCAATCAGCTGAAGGGCTGCAGTGTTGGCTTGGCGTTCCTCTCGGAAAGCTTGGAGAAGCTGAGCCATGTCCATGTTCGGAGGAGGTGGTGGTGGTGGAGCTTGGTCGTTGGTTTGGTCGTGGCCTGCCTCTGACTGAGCGGATGCTCCGGCTTCAGGCTGCTGGGTAGAGGTACCAGTACGAGTTACAATAGGCATCCTGTTGGAGCGGTAAAAGGTCTCATGACTCGGAAGAGGGAAAGCAAGATAGATGGGTGCCTAGTAAGGGGGTGGGTGTGACACTAATCAAATCATGCAAAGGCCGAAAGGCCAAAACACATTCATTAAAATCCAAATGGGTGATGCAGTCGTTTACACATTCCTGAACGAAGAATACGACATACATCCAGACACAACAAAAGCAAACACTAGATGGTTTCATATGAACCATACAAGGACTCGACTGTGCATAGGGGTTACACGACCTATCCTACCGTAGAGGTCACAACTGGCATATCCGAGTAGCGAATAATGCCTAAGCGACGGAATGCTCGGTCGCGTATTCCGGCTCTTCTGGGTCTTCCTCCTTATCTTCATCTGTCTGGGCCCCCTTGTCACTTGAGGTGTGGGGGAGTGGAGGAGTTGGATACGACGGTGCTTTGTCGGTGGTGCAGGGAAAAGCTTGCGATATTCCCTTGCCGTCATCCGGCGTCGCCGAGGTGGTTCTTCATTATTGGAAGATACCTCCTCGGAGAGCCTTCCGCCTCGGTATGCGATAGCGGACTGTCCAGAAGGTGCTCCTTCTTTCTTGATCCTATTTGTCTTCTCTTGAGCTCGACGAAGTAGTGCCTTGGTCTTGTGAAGTTCTTCTCGAAGCTTCATCGATTCCGAGGCCAAGTCTTGTGCCAAGTTGTCGGCACATAGACTAAAGTAGGTCTGGAACCGAAGCGAGAGTCCTTCCTTCAGTGGAGGAGCTAGTGCGCTGCTTTCATCTTCACCTTCCTTCCGGTAAGGTAAGAAGCGAGTTGTCATCTTGGCTGCCATCTCCGGAAGAAGCTCGCGGAGACGGGTTAGTGCCTTGAGTGCAGCAGCCTCGACAGCGAGAGGTAGTGTTGCCATCTGGGGTCCCTCGAAGAACCAACTTGTGGGAGGATCGTTTGCCTTCACGATCACTTCCACATGGTATTCCACCTCAGTGTCGCTAACCCAATGCTCAAGGTTGGTGAGGATGGGCGCTCGGTGGAACTGACACTCCTGGAGGCTATCCTCGAGAAGCAAGGGAAACCCAGTGGTCAGGTGCTCTTCGGGTACAGCGGCCATCTACAAAGGTGGAATAGGAGGGGTTAATAAGCTGATGAAATCTCAGGTTTAGAAAAGAAGAGAGGTTCAGAAGGTTTTTGAAAAAGGGTCTCATCAAACTAACACCCATGCTAACTAAGGCTTCCTACAGTGAGGATGGCTCTGATACCAGCTCTGCCGGGACCCCGACTTAGAAGCCGAGATCACCGAGTGCACGTGTACAGTGATCCCAGAGATCAATGCTCACTGAACACACAGAAGCTGAATAACAAGAGTCTTACATCCATACATATCGTCTTACACAAATTAAGGCCATTATGGCCAAGTCTTACATAAATAAAGCCTCACGGGCTGAATAGCAAATAACTCAAATAGCGGAAGTCTTTGATAATAGGTAGAACCCATGCCATCTGCCTTAACCCTACAGGCATTCTGACTGGGATAGCGTCCTAGTTCGCATGTTCGTCTCCAAAGAACTCTTACTCAAATTCCTGTTCCTCCATGCCTGGCCAATTTAATAACCATTGGCAAGCCAATGAGTACTTTGAATGTACTCGCAAGCAACCCATGATGTGGTTCAAAATAACAATGCAAACTGAGCAATAATGAGCAATCTAGCAATGAGCTAGAATAAATATTCTACCATCAAGTGTATGCATCAATGACTTCATGTAACCTTGAAAATAGGTTACCAATATCAACATGAATATGATTCAACTCATCGAGTCAAGTCACCACCTTGACTCATCATTCACACACTTTCACTGATGAAGTAAAATTCTGGACATAGCTTAAGTAGCACCACCCAACTGTCCATGACCGTGGACACGGCTATTCGAATAGTTTTACACTCTGCAGAGGTTGCGCACTTTACCCACAAGATCCGGGAAGCTTTCGTGTCATCCACGATCCCGCAGTACCTCAAGTACTCGGGGGAAGCACCCGGTCATTATCTTTCCTTAGAGTCCACTCGTTGGTACACGGCCCTCGGGTACAAACAATAGATTACGGGACTTGCCCTAATTTCAATGTCACGCGTACCCGAAGGGACCAACGGTATGTCCGGTGCCCTGTAAAAATAGTCATGGTCGTCTATCCAAGCACGACCCCGTCCCGGGAAAGACCTCAAGTCTTCCCGTCACTAGTAATGCGGGCACCATGTTAGTATCGACCTAAGTAATCAATAAAGCTCCGTCCCATAAGGGGTAGTGTGGTTGCACATGTTTGGTTGGGACGGTAGTCACACATAAATCTAATCCATTATTTCACCCATGCACAAGATTTACCGGCAAATCACTTCTTCCTCAAGTGATGACCTAACTCAACATCACCCTCGGGCATTAGGGGCACCCGATGGGTTCATGCAAAGATTTCAACCACGAAGGTTCAAATCACACATGCATCACTAAGTATCACTACTTACTATTTGCACGTCATCTAGCACATAGCAAGATTAAGAGCAAGGCATGCATCATGTGGTGTTCCAACTAGGTTACCACCGTAACCCTACCATCATGCATCGGAAACAAACGGGTTCCGAAGAACAAGTGTATCATGGTTAAAGGGCTGCTTTCCTGGATTGGCTTGGTCTTCAAAGTCTTCAAATCCTTCTCCTTCTCCTTCTTCAGCAACTTCGTCAAATACGGTATCTATACGCCGCATAATAACAACGGAAAAATAAGACCACAAATAAAACAGAAAAATCAAAGTGCTCAGAAAAATGTCAACTTATTTTTGTAAAATACTAGAGGGAAAACTAAGATGGAGAAAATTATTAGTTGGAGTTTTGGAGTAACAGAATGGAATCTAGGGATTTTTGAACAGGAGTTTTAATGCTCAAATTTGAATTTAAATTTGAACAGAACAGAAAAGTTTCATAGATATGTGTGAAAGTGACACCATTAAATAGGTTGGAATATTTCAAGATTTTAGGAGTTGGAATTATTTCATTTGGACTAATATTCATTTCTGTAAAATTAATTGAAGTTTTACAGAAAAGAAAAGGAAGAAAAAGCACTGTGCAACTAGGCCAGAGTGGCCACAGTGCACGGCCCAGGGCATCCAGCCCAGCCGCTCGGGCGCCAGCGCGCGCACGTAAAACCTGACGGGCGGGGCCCGGCGGTCAGCGGCTGTGAGGGGAGGGAGAGAGGGGTGAGGATGATAGGCGGGGCCCGCCTGTCATCTTCAACCTCACGGCCACGGCGACGGCGAGCTCACCGGCGACGATTCCGGCCACGGCGAAGCCAACGGAGGGCAGGGATGGGTTCAGCGACGAGTTGCGGAGGTAGTGGTGGTGGTGCGGCTCGCCGGGGAGGTCGGGTGCATCGGCGGCGAGGTGGGACGGCGGAGGGTCGTCGGGAAGCTGCTGGCTAGCTCGTTTCCGGCAGCTGTAGAAGGGGAAAACGGAGGGGAACGCATCAGTGATGCATGGCGGTTCTAAATCGAGCAAAAGGAGGGGCGGAGGAGGCCCGTACTGCGAGATCGCCGGCTGCCCGACGCGGCGGAGCTCCAGTCGATCCCGAGCACTGAAGATCTTCGGGGAGGAACGAGCGGTGCTGGAGGACTAAAGGGGATGTGGTGAAGCTGCTGGTGC
>LR738713.1:199872852-199886005 GCA_902687465.1 Secale cereale
GGGGGGGGGGTCCTATATATAGGGGAACGGCGAGGTCCCGTGGACCTGTGCGCCGGCGGGCTGCTGCTCGACGCCACAGCGCACGAGAGGCGGCGGGAGTGTGTCTGCGGCGTTGCTGGACGAGCCCTACGCCCATTAGAGAAGAGAGGAGGAGCGGGGAGGCTTCCAGACGAAGCGCGCGTGTGAAGCCGAGGAGTGGACGTCGCGGGCGGCCGGTGCACGTGTGGCGACGGCCACTAGAGGGCGCAGGAGGAGGGGGACAACACCGGTGGAGGCTGCGGACGTCGAGGCGCGTTGGGAGGCACGAGGGGAGAGCTCGAGGCTGTCGGGGGCAGGCGATTGGGCGCCCTTATCGCATGCCATGGCATGCCATTGGCCCTCTGGACGCGTCCACCGTGTCTGGGGGGTCCAGGGTGATGCAAGCACTACGGTTGAGGCTTTGGATGCTCTGGAGATGCTGTGAGAGAGAAGAGGAGCTGGTGACTTGGTAGAAAATGGCTGTCCAGCAGGGTGAACTATGGTTTTTACCCCTCAATCATGGAGCTGGAGACATGGGAGAGTTATTGGAGGTAGCTAGTAACTAGATGAACGTGTGGTAGAAAGTTGAGGCCAAGGTAAAAGGTAAAAGTGATCAAGAAGAGGGTTTTGGTAATTTTGCAGAAGGTGTTTGATCAGTGTTTTGTCAAACAAATGATCTCCACTTTCCATGACACTTAACAGGATTGAATGACATGTGAAAATAGGGTGCTTCACCAAATTTGGGCTTATTTGAAGAAACTAGCCAATGTAACTTTATTGAACCCTAGAAATCAACAAAAATGGCTTCATCTTGTTTGAGTCAAGCTAATCATCTCCCCTTGATGCACCACTTGGTGTAGTTTCATCATTTGGGGTGTTGATCATGCCCACAAAGTTTGAAGCTCCAGGTAAAAAGTTGGTAATGTAAAGTTGTTCAAATTTGCATTTGAACAGAAAGGGTTTTGGGGTGTTCTGATCAAGTTGCTCTACTCCAAATCTTATGCCATTTGGTCTAGATGCCTTATTAGGCATTTCTAGCATGTGCACCAAGTTTGAGAGCATTTGGACAAGTTTGACAATGTAGAGTTGCCCAAACTTCAAATATGAACAGAATGGTTATGAAGGGTTTTGAGGATGTTTTCTTGCTTCCCAAGGCATGGGACTAGGCAAGATCATCATATATGTCATATGTGACATGATAGAATTTCCCTGGAATTTTTGGAGAATATTTCCTTTGTAAATATTTCAAAAGCTTGAAATATCCAGAAAGGGTTTTAGAGGGATTAGCCCATTATTTTGAACATGACCAAGTGTTGAAACTCTTATATATGGATAATATATGTCCTATGAGTCTCCCTGAATTTTGGCAAATATTTTTGAAATACTTAAATAATTTTCCCCTATTAAAGACCAGTTCTGGCCTTAAGAAAAAGATTTTAAATAAAATAGGAAAATAACTTTTAAAATTATACTCTTGTGGTTTATGGGAGTCCTATGACTACTAGGTCTCAAATATACCTTTTGAAATAATTTTCTCACCCTAAATCAAGCACTGGCAGTGGAAACCTTAATTCAGGGATTTTTGGAAAAACTAAAATACATTTTGGCCAAATTAATTTGTAAGAAAACACTATACTGTTATATAACACTTGGCATGATCATTGGGCAGAAGTTTTGGGTATGGAGATGAATTCTACAAGAGGTAATAGTTGACTTTATTGAGCACATGAAAAAGCACATGGAGAAAAACTCAATTCAAATAAAAGCCAAATGATGCTAAAAAAATTTGTTGGTCCAAATTTTCATGTTTCATTGATGCAAATAACATGTTACAAAATGCAGGGTGTGACATTTCCTCAAGTGTGTTTGTTCTTTTTTATTTCTTCACGGCATTTCGTTCTATTTTCTTCATTCATTTCAATTCCGACGGTGGTTCATTCAAGATTCCTCTTTTGTTATCGTCTCCAGTCACTCGTTCTTTCCAAAATCCTACCGGTGATTCATTGAATACTTTTTCTAGATGCTGCGAGTTCTTTCTTTAATTCTTTGCAATGAGATAAGTAGTATGCTAAATCCATTGCTTATCATCAATTTAAATTGGTGAAGGATACACATGGCATAATTCTTATTCTTGTTTCAGCCAAGTGATTAATTCCTTCCTTCGGACTTTGTTCAGAAGGAATAAATTATTTGTTTTAAGTTGTTCGTCTTGTCTCCCGGTGTTCTAAGCTCTCTCAATTTTCTAACGCAAAGATCCAGCTAAATCTTTGCAAGGTTTCTTCTTGTTCTTTTCAACCTTCACTCCCTACCATTTATTTTCTTACCGGAGTTCTTCATGGTGGTTCATCCTGATTTAATTCATCCTCAAAGTGTTCTTCAAGATTCTTATTGGAGGAGCTCAAGTATTCTTCTTCTTGCACTTCGATGTGCAAATATTTGCGCCCTTATCTTTTGAGGTGTTGTTTTGTCATTCTTGACAATTTCCCTTCATGTTTCATGATTCACAAGTTGTTAGGAATGAGATATTGTAAAACCATTCTTTTCTCTTCGATTATGAGTTGTTTCAACCCATAATAATTTCTTTGTTGGAGTATCTTGGTTTAGATTTCACCTAAAGCCTTCCATTAGGAATGTTGCTATTCTGGTGCTTATCAATGATCCAAGTTAACTCTTTGGTTCTCTCAATCAAATCAATTGTTTCCGTTCGTGGCAGAATTTCACCTCAAGTTTTGGGAAGTTTTCCATAAGCCCACATCAAGCTTATTCTTTTCGTTGTTGAATTACCAACAACTCTGTTCAATCCATGTTTGTAAGGATGCTCTTTCAAATTCAATTGTAGGAGACGTTGTCGTTTTCTTCTCCGTTCATTTCTTTCATTGATCTATATTCTATTCTTTCATTCCGGAGGTCTTGTGATATTGCTCTCTTTGACCATCATCTCTTTTTGTCCAGATCATGTAATTTTCCTTGCTTGTCCATTTAACTGGAGTGTTGTGTCCTCTTTTCAAGTTCCCTCGTCTTATCTGGTTTTGCCTTTTTTCAACCGGAGTGGTGTATAAATCCTTTCTTACCCCTTGTGCCATTTTTCAATTGTTTCGGAGGCACTGTGTTGTTGATTTCATCAAGTATCATCCAATCTTCTCAAGTTCATGTTAAATTCCTTCCATTTTTAGCTGGAGTGCTATCTGAATTCTTTCATGCTTATTCCTTCGCTATATTGTTTTAATCGGAGTGCTTTCAATGTGTATCTTGTCACCTAAGCTCATGGTTCTCATTGTATTCCTTGTTCCCCTTGTTTAACAGAGTGTTTGCAATCTCGTTCATCACCATTGTATTCTTTCTTCAAATTTGTTCAACTTCCCATGGTTAATGGTTTCACTCGTTTGTCAAGAAGCAACTTTGTTTTACCTCTTCCTCTTCCGCTTCTATCCGGTGCCATCCCTAGGATCTCGGGTCGAGATCTTCTATTAGTGTGGGAGAGTTGAGATGCCCCAACACCGACGCTCCAGAAGCCCTTGAGTTATTTCGTTGTTGTCATGTGTTTTATTTTGTTTATTGAATTCATCATCGCATCATGCGCATTGCATTTGCATGTTTCTATAAAACTCGTAGTCGTTCTTAGTTGCCGCTTCTCTCTTTGTCTCCGTTGACCTTTCGTCACGCTCCTTGTCTTCGTTGACCTCTCTCAGAACCCTCGCAACCATGTCCGAAAACTGCCCCGAACCCGAATCGGTCTGTTGTTACCGATGGGTCCAGAATACCCCCAAACATCCCTAAAATATCTTCTGTTCTTTGTTGGACTCACCTAAGCTATTTATCTCGACCATCCAATCGTAATTGAAGGGTCCGGTTAGTCCCTAACCTAACCCACATACTATATAAAACTGTCTACCCCTAATCCATTTTGCACAAAACTATAAAATCTAGGGGCCTTGTGCCATCATCCCGCCGCCGCCACTCTGTCCAAAATTCCCCTCGTGATCCCTCCCGGACCAACCAGCCACACCTCTAATCCACTGCGCTGCTCGTCCCCGAGGTCCTGCTCGGCCCCGTCTACCTCTCCAGAGCCCCAGCATGCCGGAGAAGGCCATTAGATCGCGAGCCTCCTTCCCTTTACTCTTCCCCTCGCTCGTTGCTTCCCTTTCTTCCCCCTCTTCTCTCTACCGTCTCTCTCTCTCTCTCTCTCTCATGGAAACAGGGAACTCTCGCAGGTTCCCGCCGCCTAGCCTCTCAAGCTCGTCGTCTCTCCGTGCTGCTAGGACCCCGCCCGTGATGACCTCGACCACCAAGCCTCTCCAAATTCACCGGCAACCGTGCCCGTGCCCCGGATCCGTTGAGCACGCCGCCTCCGTTGATGCCCCGTCTTCCTTCCCCAAGTCCCGCAGTGCTGCCTACCTCGTTTCATCGCCCACCGGCCTCCACCGCCCCGATCCGTGCCTCACCTCGCCTCCTCATGTTCCTGACCGCCTCCCATCGCCCACTGCACCGCGGTCCCCTTCTGCTTAATCATCGCCGCGATGAGGACGACGACCAATGCCAAGTCCCGCTCGCCCGTGTGTTGAGCATCCAGGTCGCGATCCTGGGCATCGCTCGCAGGAGAGGGCCCAGCTCCCTCTACCCCTGCCTCCCCTCCTGGCCCAGCTTGGCCCGTGGTGAGACAGCCCAGTCCGCCCAGCAGTTTCGTCCCAGCATGTTTTTTCCTTTATGTGAATTTAGCTAATTTCCAGAGAAATCGCATATTTACAATTTGACCCTCCATGTTCATGCATTTAGTAACTTAATAACCGTGCATCAGAATAAACAAGTTATATATGAAAAATGCTTAGAATTTAATGTAGAACAATAATTTGCAACTTTCATGCATGATAGACATGTTTAAATTTGCTGTTTTAATTAATTCGTATAAATAACGTGCTAAAATGTTTTATTTCATAACTAAATAACCGTAGCTCCAAATTTAATAAACTTCATATGGAAATGGGGTGAAACAATGCATAGATTAACTTGGTGCACTTTATTTCCATGTTTAACAACTCTAAACTATGGTTTAGCTAAAATATCACCAAATTTGAAATATGCACATGGAGATTTTCCGGAATTGTTGTTTGTTATTTCCGACCTCATTTAAAATTGCTTAAATAGATAGTTTACTTGTGCTTCACCACTTGCCATGTTAATCCACATTTAAACTTGTTCGGTGCATAACCGGGATCAAACTAAATAATTGAATGTGGTGCTTTGTCGATATGCATGTTGCATATTGAGCTCCACTAAATTTGTAGTGTTGGTTGTCGCACTTTGCCACCATGCATATTTAAATCGAACATGCACCATCCTTGGTTGTGCATCATGCCATGGTTATGCTTGTGTGTTTACCATGTTGTTTGCATCTTTCCGGTTTGCTTCTCTCATTATCTTTGGTTTCGTTTCGGAGTTGTGAGGATTCGCTCGACTACGTCCGGTTGTCTTCTTCATGGACTCGTTCTTCTTCCTTGCGGGATCCGAGGCAAGATGACCGTTCCTTGATATCACCTCTATCTTTGCTTTGCTAGTTGTCTCGCTCTATAGCTACGTCGCGCTACCCATTCTTGTTTTGTCTGCCTCCCATGTTACCATGAAACCCTCTAACCACGTTCCTAGCAAACCTTAACTGGCTAAGTTACGCTTTTGCTCAGCCCCTCTTATAGCGTTGTTAGTTGCAGGTTAAGATTGAAGATTTTCCATGTTGGAACATGGATTCTTTGGGATAACACAATATATATATTATTTAATTAATACACATATATAGTTGGTAATGGGTGGAAGGCTTGGTCTTCTGCTTGGTGTTTTGTTCCACTCATGCCGCCTTAGGATCTGATAAACCGGTGTTATGTTCCTTGATATTGTGTACCTAACACAGTTGGGGTTTATGGTCGCCCCTCGATAATTTGCTCTGTTTAAAGCTCTTCCAGCAAGGCCCAACCTTGGTTTTACCATTTGCCTAATAACTAAAAATTGCGTTGGGAGTAATTAACCCGTGGATTCTTAATCAAGCCCCGGGCCAGTGCTCCTCTGAGTGTTCATACAAACTGGGCAATGTCCGGCCCCCTGGGGCAACCAGGGTCTCAGCTAACCCGACGTCTTACTCATCTGGTGTGCCCTTAGAACAAGATACGTGCGACTCCTATTAGGTTTTGTCGGCACATCGGGCGGTCTTGCTGGATTAGTTTTACCTTTGTCAAAATATCTGGTGCACAGGATTCCGAGAACACTCGGGTCTTCCCAACATGGAGTTGTTACTCCGCTGATCGTGAGAGTTTGTGATGGGCTAAGTTGGGACAACCCTGCAGGGTTATGATCTTTCGAAAGCCGTGCCCGCGGTTATGTGGCAGATTGGAGTTGTTAATATCCGGTTGTAGATAACTTGACAATATAACTCAAATAATAATACACTACCTATGTGAGTAACCATGATGGTCTCTTTTCCAAGGGGTTCAATAAGTGAACACGGTGGGGTTATGTATCAACGTAAGTAGATAGGATCACTTCTTGATCACTACTAGTTGTGACCGTTGGCATATATTATCATCTCGCTCTGACTTCGTAAGCAAGCCTCATACAATTCTTAGTGCTGCTGCAACCACTTAATAACCTCTTCACACCTAAAAGCCTTGATAGTTTTGATACTCGGGAACAAGATTGTTGAGTCCTCGTGACTCACAGTTTAATACACAACATGTGCCGATACATCAGAGTTTGACTCAGGAGACGTGCAAGAGCTCCAGTGGGAGTTCGATGAAGAGCATGGCCGTATGTATGTGACGTTCCCCGACGATCAGTAGTGGTTCCTCCTAGGGCCAATCAGGGTTAGCCTGTGTGGTATATTTTTCTTCGTTTGTTTCGTTCGTAGTCAGACCATGTGTTCTTTGGATGAATGTATGTTTATTGTATTAATTGTGTGACGTGGCAAGTGTAAGCCAACTATTAACTCTTTTTCATCCTGTTCATTACATGTGTTGTGTAAAGATACCATGTTTGAGACCATTCCAGAATGCGGCTCTGACTCTAAGACATGCCTCGACACGTAGGAGCTATAGGAGCATCATGGGTGTTACACCTAGCCACTTTGGTTGAGCGCACACGACTAGAGAATCTCCAATAGTCACTCGACCAACGCGCCTGTTAGCAGATCCCTGAGTCCAGTCGACGACCATGTTGGTTGTTTCCTCCAAAAACTAAGGTATATCGCACTCCGGTTCAAAATTTGCAGCAGCAGCGCGAATAGCAGAGTTAATTCAGCCGTCTCATTCAGAAGCTGGCAGAGGTTTTTTGCAGATCAGAGCACTGCTCCAAGCAGCAGGAGAACAAAACTCGGCTGTTCCTTAGTCACGCAATAGAATCCACATCAGATTTGTGGTTGCAGACACAGTTCAGTGGGTGCATAGCCCAAGATCACCTCGGCGGCATGAGGATCGTGGTCACCGTTAGGATCAGTTTCTGGATCAAGGTCACGGGCAGTATGATCATCCATTTCCCATTGATGATCGTCGTAGAGTGCCCATGCCCCCTCCGAGGGGCGGATTATATGCGCCCCGGCGGTATGATGGCAGGCGCCCTTTTGGCGATGAGCGTAGAGCTCCGATTGACCCTAGAGAGTCTCGATTTGATGCAACACCAGTTTTGGTCCATGGCTTGGTTGACACAGGCAGAGCGCACAGATAAGGACAAGATAGAGAACGTCCAGTCGCCGGCAGGGCTTTTATTTCTGGGCCCGAGTGTTTCACCAGAGCCATCCGAGCCGTCGAAATCCCTGTAAACTTTAGATTAGCAATGTGGGTGAGTAAGTTCACAGGTGAGTCGAAACCAGACACGTGGTTAGAAGATTATCGAGTGGCTCTGTAGATTGGTGGAGATAATGATGACGTAGCCATGAAACACCTCCCCGTGATGCTTGAGTGCTCGGCCAGGGCCAGGCTGGATCAGTTGGCCCCTGGAAGTATTTTCTGTTGGGATGAGTTGCCATGGGTATTCTTAAAGACATTTGAGGGCACTTTCAAGCAACCAGCTGGGCTGACCGATCTGCAGCATTGCGTCCAGAAACTGCATGAAACTCTAAGGTATTTCAAACAGAGATGGACCAGTCTTCATCATATAGTAGAGAATGTGTCAGAACACCAAGCAGTTTGCACTTTCAAAGAAGGCATACGGTACAGAGAGCTTAATCTGAAGTTTGGTCATTGAGGAGATATGTCTCTAGGACGAATGATGGAGATTGCCACTCGGTATGTTAATGGTGAAGAAGAAGATCGACGCCGCAGTGGCAAGGGAAAACAAGTCGGAAACAGAAACATAAAGGTGATGTGGCAGGTCCCGCTGAAGCAGCTGTTGTGAATCAGGGAATATTCAAAGGAAAACCTAAGGGGCCGTGGGTACCTAAAAAAGTGAAAGATCAGTTCGACAATAATGTTACTGTGTCACATACACACGAAGAAAGATGAGGATGGTAATTTGATTCTGCCCAAGCATACCACTCGACAGTGTGGGCTCCTGATTCAGCAGTTCTGAGAGGCACAATCCAAGAAGGACTCTGATATGGAAGAAGAGAAAGAAGAGGATGATGGTTAACCTAATGTGAATGCTACTTTGGTGATTTTTGCTGACTTAGAGAGCAAAAGTCGACTGAAATTTAGTTACAGAGAAGTGAACATGGTTGCTCCGGCAACTACGACGTATTTGAAGTGGTCAAAAATTCCCATCTCATTCGACCAGTCCGACCACACAGCACACGTTGCTACCCCCGGGCGGCAAGCGTGGGTGGTCGACCTAGTCGTTGGGGGCATGCGACTGACCAAGGTTCTCATGGATGGTGGCAGTGGATTGAACATTCTGTATGCTGAGACCCTCCGAGGGATGGACATTCTTATGTCTAAACTCAGTGAGAGCAACATGTGATTCCATGGAGTCATCCCAGGAAAGAAAGCAGATTCACTTGGTCAGATCACTCTTGATGTGATTTTCGACGATTTTCAAGAAATTACCGCAAGGAAAAGTTGACATTTGAGGTGGTGGATTTGCACGGTGCCTACCATATGGGCAGGACCACATATGTCCGTTTTATGGCTCGACCGTGTTATGTATACCTCAAGCTGAAGATGCCTGGTGCCGGAAGCGTGATCACAGTCACAGGAAATAGGAAAAGAGCGCCTCCAGAAGGACTCAAAGATCGCTGACGAACAGATGGCACCAGTAGAAATGGAAGAATATCAGAAGAATGGAGATATGAGTGATTTGTTGCGAGCCAAGAAGCCTGCTTCAAAGTCTGCATTTCAGTCGGTCGAAGAGACAAAGCATGTACATATTCACCCGGCTGATCCCAGTGCTGCTCCGACTCACATCTCAACAACACTCGACACCAGATAGGAAGAAGCACTCATCTAGTTCCTCCGTGAGAACTGGTACATCTTCGCATGGAAACCATCTGACAAGTTGGGTGAACCCAGGGAACTGGCTGAGCACCATTTGCGAGTCTACCCAAAAGTAAAACCCGTCAAGGAACATCTCTGTCGGTCCACCGTAGAGAAGAGGAAGGCAATTGGCGAAGAGGTAGCTCGGCTTCTGGCAGCTGAGTTCATCCGTGAGATAAACGACTCCGAGTGGCTCGCCAATGTTGTCATGGTCTCCAAGATAAATAATTCACTCTGTATGTGTATCAATTTCAAGCACATCAACCGGGCCTGCTCGAAAGATCACTTCCCTCTCCCCCGCATCGACTAGATTGTTGACTCAACTGCAGGATGTGAGCGTCTGTCCTTTCTGGATGCATATTCTGGGTACCATCATATCTGACTGTATGGACCAGATGAGATAAAGACGGCCTTCATCACTCCATTGAGGGGCTTTTTTATGTTACCATGCTCTTAGGCCTGAAGAATGCTGGTGTCACGTTCATGCGCATGATTCAGAAGTGCCTGCTCACTCAAATCAGTCAAAACATGGAGGCGTACATGGACGATATCGTGGTCAAGTCACGTAAAGGTTCTGACCTGCTGACTGACCTTGCTGAATCATTTTCCAACTTAAGAAGATAAGATATCAAGCTCAATCCATCGAAGTGCACATTCGGAGTCCCAGGCGGAAAATTACTAGGATTTCTCGTTTCAGAATGAGGGATCGACGCAAACCCCGAAAATATTAGAGCAATTATCCAAATGAAATGCCCTGCGCATGTGCATGATGTTCAGAAGCTTACTGGTTGCTTGGCTACATTGAGTGAATTCATCTCTCGTCTCCGTGAAAAGGCATTGTCTCTTTACTGACCGATGAAGGAATTTGACAAGTTGGAGAAGGCTCCCAAAGACGAAACAGCGTTTGCGGAGCTCAAAGCCCTGCTATCCACCCAGCCGGTGCTTGCTGCCCCAGTCAGCAAAGAGCCTCTATTGATATATATCGCAGCCACTGGACAAGTTGTCAGCACAGTGCTTACAATCGAGCGGGGAAGAAGAAGGCAACACCTATAAGTTTCAATGCCTGGTGTACATTATTTCTGAAGTCTTGACTCCGTCCGAGCAAAGGTATCCGCATTACTAGAAACTTGTCTACGAGATTTATTTGACCACGAAGAAAATTGCACACTACATCGCAGACCACTCGGTTTTAGTCGTCAGCGACACTCCATTATTAGAAATTCTGAACAATCGAGATGCCACCGGTCGAGTGGCCAAATGGGCGATTGAACTTCTTCCTTTAGATATCAAGTTTGAAGCAAAGAAAGCAATCAAATCAGAAGCAATAGCAGATTTACTCGCAGAGTGGATTGAACAACAGCAACCGACTCTCGTTCATCCAAACATTGGACCATGTTCTTTGATGGGTTCAAGATGTTGAACGGGTCTGGTGCTGGAGTAGTCCTGGTATCCACAAGAGGTGATGAGCTCAGTTATGTCCTATAGAATCATTTCGACTCCTCAAACAATGAGGCTGAGTATGAAGCACTTCTTTACGGGTTGCGTATGGCCATCTCACTCGGCATCCGTCGCCTGATTGTCAATGGCAACTCAGATTTGGTGGTCAATCTGGTACTGAAGGAGTGGGACATCAGGAGCCCTGCCATGACTGGTGACTACAATGCAGTGAGAAAGTTAGAGAAGAAGTTTGAAGTGTTGGAGCTCCACCACATACCTCGAAGCAAGAATCAAGCAACTGATGATCTGGCAAAGATAGGCTCCACTCAGAAGTCTATTCCTAGTAATGTGTTCTTGGAGCATCTGCATTCCCCATTAATCCAAGAAGATCCCTTTACAGAAGAGCCCCTGCAACTAATAAGTTCAACCAATCCGACTGAGGTTAAAGTTCCAGTAGTAGTGGACTTGATCATGGAGGTTTTAGTGATCACTCCTGACTGGACGGTGCCATATATTGCATACCTACTCAGGCAGGAACTCCCAAAGGATGAAGATGAAGCCCGCCAGATCGTCTGGAAATCCAAAGCCTTCACTGTGATAAGTGGACAGCTTTACAGCGAAAGTCTTACCGGATTTACTCAGCATTGTATCTCTCCAGAAGAAGGTCGACTGATCTTAAATGAAATTCACTCGGGGACCTATGGTCACCACGTGTCCTCTCGGACCATTGTGGCCAAAGCATACCGAGCAGGTTTTTACTAGCCGCATGTACATGAGATGGCTAAAGATACAGTCGAAAAGTGTGAAGGTTGCCAATTTTACTCAAACATGTCTCACAAGCCTGCATCTGCCTTGAAAACTATTCCACTCGTCCAACCTTCTGCAGTTTGGGGGTTAGACATGGTTGGACCTTTCAAGACCAGCAGAGGTGGATTCACTCACTTGCTTATAGCAGTCGACAAGTTCATCAAGTGGATCAAAGCCAAGCCTATCAAGAATCTTGACTCAGGCACCGCCATCAGTTTCGTCACAGAGCTAGTATTCCATTATGGAGTCCCTCACAACATTATCACAAACAATGTCTCCAACTTCAATTCTGATGAGTTCAGAGCATTTTGAGCTTCCCAAGGCACTCGGGTCGATTACGCGTCTTTTGCACACCTGTAGTCGAATGGGCAAGTAGAAAGAGCGAATGGTTTGATCTTACAAGGGCTAAAACCCCGACTGATGCGCGACTTCAAGCACGCGGCTGGAGCTTTGGTAATTGAGTTGTCATCTGTTCTGTGGGAATTGAGAACAACTCCCAATCGGTTGACTGATCAAACCCCTTTCTCCATGGTATATGGAGCTGAAGCCGTGCTTCCGAGTCATTTGCTGCACAATGCCCCTCGAGTTGAACTCTTCTCAGAAGCTGAAGCGGAACAAGCATGTCAGGACGCCGTTGATCTCCTAGAAGAGTAATGAGAAATGGCTCTGATCCGGTCGACCATCAATCAGCAAGACCTGCGTCGATTCCATGCCCGAAATATAAGAGGTCGAGTATTTCAGGAAGGAGACGTTGTACTCCGAGTACACCAGAAAAAACCTCACAAGCTCGCCCCGGCCTGGGGAGGCCCCTTCATCATAACCAAGGTCCTCCACAACAAAGCATACCACCTTTACAACATAGCCAAGAAAGAAGATGAGCTACGCTCGTGGAATGCGGATGCACTCTACCGTTTTTATTCCTAAACACTCTAATCAACGAGTTGTAATAAGAATCCTTGAGATTGCTTATCAATGACATGATTTTCGCATTAATGATCATTTTCACATAAGCATGGATGTTCAAATCCCCAGTGGGTAGCTTAGCCACGAATCCGATTCGCCTAAGTTTCAAAAATACTCCGAGGGAAGAGCAACCCTCTCACTCGAGGGCTTAACTGCAATCTCGTACTTCCATAAGTTTCAGAAACACCCGAGTGAAGAGCAACCCTCTCACTCGGGGGCTTAGCTCTGATCCCGAAGTCGCCTAAGTTTCAAAAACACTCCAAGTGAAGAGCAACGCTCTCACTCGGGGGCTTAGCTGCGATACAGTACTCGCCTAAGTTCCAAAAACACTCTGAGTGAAGAGCAACCCTCTCACTCGGGGGCTTTGCTGGGACCCGTACTCGAATAAGTTTCAAAAACACTCTGAGTGAAGAGCAACCCTTTCAATCGAGGGCTTAGCTACGATCCCGTACTCGCCTAAGTTTAAAAAACACTCCGAGTGAAGA
>LR738713.1:199886077-199906162 GCA_902687465.1 Secale cereale
CTCGCCTAAGTTTCAAAAACACTCCGAGTGAAGAGCAACCCTCTCACTCGGGGGCTTAGCTGCGTTCCCGTATTCGCCTAAGTTTCAAAAACACTCTGAGTGAAGAGCAACCCTCTCACTCGGGGGCTTAGCTCCAGTCCCGTCCGCACCTAAGTTTCAAAAACACTCTGAGTGAAGAGCAACCCTCTCACTTGGGGGCTTAGCTGCGATCCCGTACTCACCTAAGTTCCAGAAACACTTCGAACAAAGAGGAACACTCTCACTCGGGGGCTTAGCTACGGTCCCATACTCGCGTAAGTTTCAAAAACACTCTGAGTCAAGAGCAACCCTCTTACTCAGAAGTTTGGCCACACCCTCCGAGCTACACCACAAGTACAACGTATGGTTGCACACCGTGCTATGCCACAAGTACAACGTATGGTTGTACTCTAAGCTGCGCCACAAGTACAACGTCTACTCCGAGTGGAAAGCAATCATTTTACTCGGAGATTCAGTCGTGATCATAGATCCAAGTCAAAAATGCAATCTCTGAAGGCAATACGGACCAAGCAACTGCATCCAAATAAAGCAACCTAGTTCAGATAAGTCCATGAAGGTTCCAAGCCACGAGCAGAAGTACTCGGATGTCAAGCCCAAAAGAGTTTAACGATTAAATAATCACTCGTTATTCTGAGGAAAATAAAATCAAGTTATTTAGTTTTTCACTCGGTAGGAGGAGGACTTGCTGGCTCGACAAAACTGTCCCAGTCGATACCATCTACAATGCGAGTAGCTCCATCGATGAAGGTCTCCATGAAGGATTGGAACTGAAGCTTCTTTGTGTTGACAACCTTAAGAGCCACCAACTTCTCTTCTTTGACTTCCTTGAAGTGAACGGGGACGAGTAACAATGCTACATCCGCACCACAGCGGGCGGCTGACTTCTTCCATGCCTGTACTCGGTCCGGGATGCTGCTATTAGATCTTGGGTTTCGGCAAAATCCTTGTGGTTCGAACTCTGGGGTGCGCATGAAGATCTCTCCTTCTTCCCTAGCTCGTCTACTCACCGATCCCTAGGCCTAGCTCGTCAGATCCAAGGAACAAGGTACACAAGGTTTATACTGGTTCGGTCCACCATTGTGGTGTAATGTCGTAATCCAGTGTGGTGTGGTGAGGTGGATTGCCTTATAGGCTGATACGTCCAAAATGCATCACTATTTTGGATTATAATTTATCCTTATTCATTGATATATTTCACGTTATGATGATGTTCTTATGTTGTTTTGGTCTATTTTACACAGTTTGCAACTTTCCGATGCCGAAACAGCAGACGTAGGATTCAGCAGGAAAAAGTGGATACTGAGTTGCTGAAGAAGAACACCTCCAAATTACCTGAAAATTGACGGGATGTGTTTTTCAGAAGAATAACGAAGACACGCAAAAGGGGAGTCAGAGGGGGGCCACAGGGTGCCCAGGCGGCCTGGGGGCGCCCCCCTGGCCGCGCCGGGGGGGCGCCTGGAGCCCCTGGCCCACCTCTGGCCGCCCCCTTTTGCATATATGCTCTCCGTCTCCCGAAAACCCTAGGCACGGGACTTTTTTCGGAGTTTCGCCGCCGCTTCGAAGCGGAAACCTACAGAGAAGAAAAAGACATCTCCGGCGGGCAGATTCCGCCGGGGAGATCACCTCCCGGAAGGGGATATCGTCGCCATCGTCATCACCATCATCACGGGCATCATCGAGATCAGCATCAACATCATCCCCAACACCAGCACCATCTCCATCTTCATCCAAATCTCATCTTTCCATCGCAACTCGTGTTGTAACTTGTACTATCTATCCTCTCTACTCCATCGGTGTTAATTACTACTTTGTGGTGAATGCTATTGAGTTTTGTTGGAGAAATATTATTATGTCCAGATTGTTTATCACATATTTATCCCCTCTGATCATGATCTCTTTTATGTCTTGTGAGTAGTTACTTTAGTTCTTGAGGACATGGGGAAAGTCTTGTTGTTAGTAGTCATATGCTGTTGAAGTAATATGTGTTGTTTGATACTTAAGTTATGTTGTCATTCTACTAGTGGTGTTGTGTGAGTCGAACACCCAACACTTCGCCTTATTAAGGACCTAGGGAAATGCATTGTGCATAAAGAATGCTTATGGTGGGTTGCCGGAGTGACAGAAACCTGAACCCCAGTTCGCACGCTTTTGCATAAGGGAATAATGGATCCTTGATCGTATTGCTATGGTTAGGCTTTTGCCTTAAATTCTATCTTGTATTTGCGGATGCTTGCAATGTGTTTAATCATAATAGTGCATTCATCTTGGTCTAGAGAGTGCACTAGCATAGATCCACCCACCAACACTTATCAACACATAACATAGTATCGATACGGGATATGGCAAAAGCACATGACTACCTCTCCCGTGTGTCCTCAAGAACGCTTTAGTCTTTATAAGTTCAGTTGCTAGGCCTCTCCTTTGCTAATAAAGGATTGGGCCACTTGTTACTTTCAGTACCTTTTACATTACTTGCCTTTACATTCCTGTTGCTTATATCGAGAAAACCCCTAAAAAGTTATCTTTCAGTGCTTGCAGTAATTTCTTGCTCAGAATCGCTTATCAATACCTTCTCCTCCTCGTTGGGTTCGACACTCTTACTTATTGAAAACGCTGCAACAGATCCCTTACGGTTGAGGGTCATCAAGTACCGTTTTCTGGCGCCGTTGCCGGGGAGCGTACGCTATTGGTAAAGTGAAACTGGTAAGAAAGTCTTTTTATAATTCTGTTTTTTATTTTTACTATGGTTGCTCTTTGTCCTTATGGATAACCCTATTATTGGAGCGTTGCTTGCGGGAAGACACCCCACACCTGTGGTGGTTGATCCCCCCCCTACTGAAATTGTGCCTTATAAAATACCAGCTGGCATTATCGATTATGTTTTGACTAATCGTTATGCAGGAGACAGACATCCCGGTGAACACTTGCTATATTTGTCACGACTATGTTCATTATTTAAGCTTGCAGGTGTATCGAGGGAGTTTGTCATGAGGAAATTGTTTGTCGTATCCCTTACAGATAAAGCTTCATATTGGTATGGGCTTCTCGATAACCCACACTTGCTGGATTGGCAGGAGCTTATGTCTCTCTTTTATACTAAATTGTATCCTCTTCATGAAATTCATCGAGACAGGAATTATATCTATAACTTTAGGTCTCGTGACGGAGAAAGCATTGCTCAAGCTTGGGGGAGATTGAAGTCCCTAATGCTCAAATGCCCTATTCATAAGCTTCCCAAGGAAATAATACTTACAAATTTTTATGCCAGGCTTTCTCGTCAGGATAAGGAGATGCTGGATGCCTCCTCTAGTGGGGTATTTCAGAAGAAGAGTGTTGAAGAAAGGTGGGATCTCCTTGAAAGAATCCAGAGGAATACCGAAGATTGGGAAATTGATAAAGGTATTGAACCAGCTATAAATTACGAACATGATTATATTGAGAGCTATGTAGAAACTGATTACTTCAATACTTTTTGCTCTAAGATTGGTCTTGATTCCCATCTAGTGACTGATTTATGTAAGAATTTTGCCTCTCATGTTGATTCTTTTAAAAAGAGTAGAGACCAGCACCATGCACCTTTTAAAGAAAAACCTATTGATATTTATGTTGCTGAGCCTATTTTGCCTGCAGTTATATATGAACAACCTCCTTTTCCCACGAGGATAAAGGAGCACTCTCTTGTGATAGGCATAATAAATAAAAGTGAGAGAAAAGTTGATGAACCTGAGGACCAGATCAGGGTCGATCCTCGAGTTGCATTGATTAAAGACCTTGTTACTGATGATGTTTTGGATTCCAATATAACTTTTTGTGCTGTTTCCACTAATCTTTTCACAGCCAAGAACAAAGGCCCAATTTCAGGTACTCCGGTGGTATCTGTTAAGATAGGAGATCACAATTATTATGGGCTATGCGATTTGGGATCAAGTGCGAGTGCTATTCCTTATTCACTCTATGAAGAAATCATCGGTGAGATTTCCCCTTGTGAACTTGAAGAAGTTGATGTTACTATTCATCTTGCAAATAGATCAACTATCTCTCCCATCGGAATTGTGAGGGACGTTGAAGTCCTATGTGGAAAGGTAAAATACCCTACCGACTTTTTGGTACTTGGTTCAGCCAGGGACGACTTTTGTCCCATCATTTTTGGTAGACCTTTTCTTAGAACATGTGGAGCTATAATAGATTGCAAGAAAGGTAAAGTTTCTGTTGAATTCAATGGTGAGCCATATGAATTTAACTTTTCTAAGTTCTCTAAGCAACCTCGTGGTATTGATTTACCTAGTAATGATAAAATTATTGAAAGTATTGCCTCTATTGCTATTCCCCCTGATGATCCTTTGCAGCAATACATGGAGGACCACGAGAATGATTTACATATGCAGGAAAGAAATGAACTAGATGAAATATTCTTGAGGCAACCTGCTATCCTGAAGCACAACCTTCCGGTTGAACCTTTGGGAATTTTATCAAAACCAAAAGAAGACCCGGTGTTCGATCTTAAACCTCTTCCCGATACGCTCAAGTATGCTTATTTAGATGAAAAGAAAGTATATCCTGTTATTATCAATTCTAAGCTTTCAGGATATGAAGAAGAGCGATTATTGGAAGTACTTCGTAAACACCGAGGCGCAATTGGCTATACCCTTGATGACCTTAAGGGGATTAGTCCATCTATCTGTCAACATACTATCAACCTTGAGCCCGATGTTAAACCAGTTGTTGATCATCAACGACGGTTGAACCCAAAGATGATGGATGTCGTGAGAACTGAGATTCTCAAGCTTCTAGCCGCAGGTATTATCTAACCTATAGCTGATAGTAAGTGGGTAAGTCCTGTACATTGTGTTCCTAAGAAAGGAGGTACAACTGTGGATCCTAATGATAAAAATGAACTAATACCTCAGAGAATTATTATTGGATATAGAATGTGTATTGATTACAGGAAGTTGAACAAGGAAACCAGGAAGGATCACTACCCGTTGCCGTTCATCGACCAAATGCTTGAAAGGTTATCCAAAAACACCCACTTTTGTTATCTCGATGGTTATTCTGGCTTCTCTCAAATTCATGTTAACACTGTCGATCAAGAGAAGACCACTTTTACTTGTCCTTTTGGTACTTATGCTTACAGACGTATGCCTTTTGGTTTATGTAATGCCCCTGCTACTTTTCAAAGGTGTATGTCTGCTATCTTTCATGGTTTCTGCGGGGATATTATGGAAGTCTTCATGGACGATTTCTTCGTCTATGGAACTTCATTTGACCATTGTCTTCACAACCTTAATAAAGTTTTGCAGAGATGCGAGGAGACAAATTTGGTACTCAATTGGGAGAAGTGCCACTTTATGGTTTAATGAAGGAATCGTTCTTGGTCACAAGATTTCCGAAAGGGGAATTGAAGTGGACAAAGCCAAGATCGAAGCTATTGAGAGAATGCCTTATCCAAATGACATCAAAGGTATTCGCAGTTTTCTCGGTCATGCAGGTTTTTATAGAAGATTTATTAAAGACTTTTCTGAAACCTCGAGACCCCTCACTAATCTTCTCCAGAAGGATGTTCCTTTTGCGTTTGATGAAAATTGTAAGGAAGCTTTTGAAATCCTTAAGAAAGCTTTAATAACTGCTCCTATAGTACAACCACCTGACTGGAACTTACCTTTTGAAATTATGTGTGATGCAAGTGATTTTGCTGTTGGAGCTGTCTTAGGACAAAGGGTTGATAAGAAATTGAATGTTATACATTATGCTAGTAAGACCCTTGATAGTGCTCAAAGAAATTATGCTACTACTGAGAAGGAATTCTTAGCTGTAGTTTTTACTTGTGATAAGTTTAGGCAGTATATTGTTGATTCCAAAGTTATTATTCATACTGATCATGCTGCCATTAAATATCTTATGACAAAGAAGGATGCCAAACCAAGGCTTATCAGATGGGTACTCCTTCTCCAAGAATTTGATTTGCAGATTGTTGATAGGAAAGGGGAAGACAATCCGGTAGCGGACAATCTTTCAAGAATGGAAGATATACCACATGACCCCATTCCAGTTAATGATAGTTTTCCAGACGAGCAACTTGCCGTTGTAAAAGTACAACCTCTCTCCGATCCTTGGTATGCAGATTATGCTAATTTTATTGTTGCAAAGTATTTGCCTCCAGGTCTAACATTTCAGCAAAGGAAGAAGTTCTTTCATGATTTGAGGCACTACTTTTGGGATGACCCACATCTTTTCAAAGAAGGTCCCGACGGGATTGTGAGAAGATGCATTCCGGAACATGAGCAGAAGGACGTTCTCCGAGGGTGTCATGATAGTCCCTATGGAGGACATCACGTCGGTGAGAGGACTGCACATAAGGTTCTTCAATCAGGTTTTTATTGGCCCACTCTCTTTAAAGATGCTAGAAATTATGTTTTAGCCTGTGATAAATTTCAGAGAGTTGGTAACATTAGTAGAAGGAATGAGATGCCTATGAATTACTCACTAGTGATTGAACCTTTCGATTGTTGGGGTTTCGATTTTATGGGTCCTTTTCCTTCTTCGCACAAGTATACTCACATTTTAGTAGCTGTTGATTATGTGACCAAGTGGGTTGAAGCAATCCCCACTGAAAGTGCTGATCACAAAACATCTTTGAAAATGCTTAAAGATGTAATTTTTCCTAGGTTTGGTGTACCAAGGTACCTCATGACCGACGGAGGATCACACTTCACGCATGGAGCTTTTAGAAAAGCTTTGGCTAAATACGATGTTAATCATAGAATTGCTTCACCTTATCATCCTCAAACTAGTGGGCAAGTTGAGCTCACCAATAGAGAGATTAAGTTGATCTTGCAGAAAACAGTAAACAGAAATAGGAAGGATTGGTCAAATAAATTGGGAGATGCTTTGTGGGCATATAGAACTGCTTACAAAAACCCCATGGGTATGTCCCCATATATGATGGTATATGGCAAGGCTTGCCATCTGCCATTAGAACTAGAGCACAAAGCTTTCTGGGCTGTTAGAGAGCTTAACGCTGACCCAAAATTAGCTGGTGAAAAGCGTCTCATGAACTTGACTTCTCTAGATGAATGAAGAAGTGAAGCTTACGAGAGCGCTAAAATGTTCAAAGAAAAGGTAAAAAGGTGGCATGATAGGAAGATTCTGAAACGTGAATTTAATGTTGGTGATAAAGTTTTGTTGTTTAGATCCCGTTTCAGGTTTTCTCCAGGTAAACTACTTTTCCAGGTAGGAAGGACCATTTCATATAGAAGAAGTTTATCGGTCTGGTGCAATTAAGATTAATAATTTTGAAGGCACCAAACCTCAAGTTGTGAATGGGCAAAGACTTAAGCATTACATAGCAGGAGACCCTGTCGATGTTGATGTGAATATAAGATACACAACAACCCATGAAGAACATGTTGCAGCCCTGTTTCAGACGCCAGCAGAAGCAGAATAAAGAAAAGGTACGTAGTACGGTAAGAAAACACCGCAAAACATCATAAAAGTTCCGTATTACGCGTTTTTGAAAAATTAGTAAAATTCCGAGTCGAAGTGGAGCCGGAGACGACCACCAGGGAGTCCAGGCGCCCCCCTGGCGCCCCCCTGGGCCGCACCGGCAGGCCGCCTGGACACCCTGGTGCCCGACTCCGACCCCGCTTTGGTCCGTTACCTTCCTTTTTGTGCATAAATTTTTCCTATATATTTGCCCGGGTTGTTCCGGCAACGTATCTTGCGATTTCGCGTGTTTTCTCTTCGATCTGTTTCTGCCAGGAAATCTTTCAGCTAAATTTAGGTGCCATGGCTTCTCCAAGTTCCCCCAAGGACACGTTCGTCGTCAATGTCATCAACCCTTACCTCGCTGAGGTGAAGAAGCACCCTCAGGTGGTTCAGATGAAGGAAGGCGTTCTTCATCAAGAAGATCTGAAGGGACCTATCAAGGAGGGGAGCGTCCAGGCCAGGCTGGAAGAAGTGGAGCAAGAAGTCTTCAAGTACAAGAAGATGACCGAGCGTGGTGTCGAAGCTAACTTTGACATCACCAACGAGCTGAAGAACTACTTCCTGAAGGAGATGAAGGAGATGTGGGAAAGAATCGCCGCGTCTGAGGACAGAATCATAGAACTCCAAGGGCAGATTAATGATCTACATAACCAGAACTGTGAGTATGAACTAAGGTTTCTACGCATGGGTTTGGGTGCTGAATGCAGGATCTAGGAGACGAGCTTCTCATATGAGACCGGAGAACCCCTTCCATGGAAGAGCTTCGCCAAGAACTACTTGATCAACGCCAACAAGGATGATGAGTGAAATCTCCGTGGGTAATGGCATTCCCTTGGCTTGTTCCAAGCTTGGGGGAGTGCCCGGTATCTTTATCTTTTACCTTTTGTCTTTTAGAAGTCAAGTAGAGTCGTATCATGTCTAGGGAGATTATTATATGAGATAGGTGTGTGCATTGAGGTCTATCGCCCCTTGGTGAAGAATTGTATCCGTGTGTTTGGAGTCGTCTATGATGGAATATTAATGAGAAGTTTATCGGTTCCTTTTTGCTGCACTCGGTATTCTCTTCATGCAATCGACCTTATATGATGATTCTTATGGGGAGTATTGACCTTATGTCAGGTATGGCTATGAAACTTTATTTAATCTTGGCAAACATAGCTTTGGTCTTAACAACAAGCATGATTCTCTTAAAGAGTATCAACATAGCCAAAACCTTTATGTTATTATACTTGAAGTGTTATGTTGACAAGGAAGACAACTTGATGTGTTATGCTTATTTCAATGTTCATGCTTTATATTGCTTTGCATCTTAGTCATCATCAATTGTCTGCTCTTTCAAAACCTTTGCTAGCCTAACTCTGTACTAAGCGGAATTCTGCTTGTGCATCCATACCCTTAAGCCAATACCTTCCATATGAGTCCACCATACCTACCTACTTGTGGTACTCCACTACCACCTCCTAAAGTATATAATTTATGTTTTATCCTTAAATGTTCAAATCATTTATTTTGTGCCCCTGCTTTAGCTCATGAGGAAGTAGTAGCTAATTCATGACCTTTTTGAGTTGGACAAGCTTCACCCCGGGATTGCATGTATAATCTGCAAACCCATAATACGAACCGGAACTGGCATTGAGTGCGCCCGGCTTTAAAATAATATAACAAACAAACCCTCCTTCACGCTTTGTTCATGAGAAATCAGAAAACTTTGGCAATGATAAACAAAGGAGAATAAGAGGATGTTATCGTCCTCATACGGGAGCCGTTCCTCGAAACTTGTCCAGTTCAAGAAGTAATTGAGTTATCTATTAGCATTCGTTGACGAATCATGCACCTCTCAAAAACTTGTTTTCACTCTGTTTGATTTGAGGATAGCACATGAGTTTTCCCTACTACCCTAGAGCAGGGCCTATCTTTTAATTTTAAAGTTGAGTCAGTTATTCCTACTTCTTCCTATTTCTCAAAGAGAGCAGACGTTTGATGTTGATAAGGATTCATGCATATAAAGCTGCATTAAGAGTTGTCATATCATATCCTTGTTGACGTTATCATTTGATAAGTAAGTTGTTTGTCATGCCCGGCTAAGGCAAATATCTTCCTCTGTGTTAACACTTTCACTTCTTGCTTATTAACTTGTTATTTCAAAAAGCTTCAATTAATCCCATCAAAAGCAAAAGTTGAAATTATTTGTTGTTCTTTGACCAAAGGACATGTTTGCCATGATATAATGAGTTTCTATTGGTCCTACTTTCGAATATAAGCTTTAACACTCTTTCATGAGAGCCTTATGAGTTGAAGATTGTTGCTGTGGATATTTGAGTTGGTGAAGAGACTATGATGCTTCTTGTCCGTATTCTATTTATCGACACTTCACTCTCTAAACTTGTGGACAGGTTTACCGAGTTCATATTCGCTTGAGGACAAGCGAGGTCTAAGCTTGGGGGTGTTGATACGTCCAAAAGGCATCTCTATTTTGTATTATTATTTATCCTTATTCATTGATATATTTCACATTATGATGATGTTCTTATGTTGTTTTGGTCTATTTAACACAGTTTGCAACTTTCCGATGCCGAAACAGTAGACGCAGGATTCAGCAGGAAAAAGTGGATATTGAGTTGCGGAAGAAGAACACCTCCAAATTACCTAAAAATTGACGGGACGTGTTTTTCAGAAGAATAACGAAGACACGCAAAAGGGGAGTCAGAGGGGGGCCACAGGGTGCCCAGGCGGCCTGGGGGCGCGCCCCCCTGGCCGCGCCGAGGGGGCGCCTGGAGCCCCTGGCCCACCTCTGGCCGCCCCCTTTTGCATATATGCTCTCCGTCTCCCGAAAACCCTAGGCACGGGACTTTTTTCGGAGTTCCGCCGCCGCTTCGAGGCGGAAACCTACAGAGAAGAAAATGACATCTCCGGCGGGCAGATTCCGCCGGGGAGATCACCTCCCGGAAGGGGAGATCGTCGCCGTCGTCATCACCATCATCACGGGCATCATCGAGATCATCATCAACATCATCCCCAACACCAGCACCATCTCCATCTTCATCCAAATCTCATCTTTCCATCGCAACTCGTGTTGTAACTTGTACTATCTATCCTCTCTACTCCATCGGTGTTGATTACTACTTTGTGGTGAATGCTATTGAGTTTTGTTGGAAAAATATTATTATGTCCAGATTGTTTATCACATATTTATCCCCTCTGATCATGATCTCTTTTATGTCTTGTGAGTAGTTACTTTAGTTCTTGAGGACATGGGGAAAGTCTTGTTGTTAGTAGTCATATGCTATTGAAGTAATATGTGTTGTTTAATACTTAAGTTGTGTTGTCATTCTACTAGTGGTGTTGTGTGAGTCGAACACCCAACACTTCACCTTATTAAGGACCTAGGGGAATGCATTGTGCATAAAGAATGCTTATGGTGGGTTGCCGGAGTGACAGAAACCTGAACCCCAGTTCGCACGCTTTTGCATAAGGGAATAATGGATCCTTGATCGTATTTTTATGGTTAGGCTTTTGCCTTAAATTCTATCTTGTATTTGCGGATGCTTGCAATGTGTTTAATCATAAGAGTGCATTCATCTTGGTCTAGAGAGTGCACTAGCATAGATCCACCCACCAACACTTATCAACACATAACATAGTATCGATACGGGATATGGCGAAAGCACATGACTACCTCTCCCGTGTGTCCTCAAGAACGCTTTAGTCTTTATAGGTTCAGTTGCTAGGCCTCTCCTTTGCTAATAAAGGATTGGGCCACTTGTTACTTTCAGTACCTTTTACATTACTTGCCTTTACATTCCTGTTGCTTATATCGAGAAAACCCCTAAAAAGTTATCTTTCAGTGCTTGCAGTAATTTCTTGCTCAGAATCGCTTATCAATACCTTCTGCTCCTCGTTGGGTTCGACACTCTTACTTATTGAAAACGCTGCAACAGATCCCTTACGGTTGAGAGTCATCATAGGCTGTGGAAGAACTAGTACATGGATGAACCGCCTCCTGAGGAGAGGGGTTCTTGTGCTCGAGTGAGCTTGTGGTGTGTGGCCTACTATTTGATCAACCCCAGATCAGATGATCCCAATGGTGGTCACTAATCCTATTTATAGCGGCCCGGGTCCTCTTCCCAAATATTGAGCAGGAAGGGATCCCACAACGGGATCAGCCAAATTTGAAGGGGGACAACTAGTACCAGCTATCCTGAGAAATGCATGGTGGCCTTCGCCTGCCAAAGGCTCTGGTCGTGACGCCGTAGTGGGCTCCGTGGTGACCTCCGCTCTGCCATCCTGCTGGTCTTGATCTCGTTGCACCAATATGGAATCCTTTGCCTGACCCCTCGGGACTCCTCGCATCCACCTTCTCCTTTAGCACCAAAGAGGAAACTGGCACTCTACGCTAGCTGGAGCCCGCCTGGCCTTGGTCGTCACTTCTCGTGTCACGAGGACATCACGAGGTACCCCTTGCCTAGATATCTCCGATCCTCATGAGCCGGCCTAGTGAGGCCGCCCATCGGGTGTCCTGCGTCGTCTGCCTCGCGAGGGTCTTGAGTGGCTGATGAAGAGGTTGGGCCACACTAGGCCGCTTGACGAGCCACTGTCTGGACCCCGATCCTAAGTCAGACCGATCTAGCTTGTAACACGTCATATCACTTTACGGCCTCACGCACGGTATCCCCACGGGTGCCACCTTACCTGGCCCGGGACCGTTTGCGCATTTTGGCACACATATATGACAGTGTCGCTAGCATCCATATGACAGAGAACCCGGGCCGACATGGCTAGTTATAAACCAAAAGTGGCACTAAATTACAGAGACATGCATCCATGACCCAGCAACGAACGTGTCGGTCATCAACGTATGAACCCAAGTCGTAGCAAGCTACATGGACTTAAAGGAACAACGCGTGACATTTCCCCTAAGGGACAGACACAGGAACGAAGAAGGACACATGCCGGCCAGCCTACGTGTTCCGAGCAGTAGGAGGCATTTCCCTGTAAGATAGGTTACCAAAGGAAAACAACTAGGTGTCGGATCCCACACATACCAAGCATTTCAATCATACAGACAATATGCTCAATATGTGCAAATACAACATTGCATCACAACAGAACTCTATGACTCAAAGTACTTTATTTAAGAGGCTCCAAGAGCTATACATAACATATCCATACAGGTAGGGGTCACATGACCCAACACTCAAGTCATACAGTCATACAAGCACAAGCGGAAGCTACATGTCTGAGTACAGACAACTTAGAAAATAAAACACGCTTGGTGTAGCCTGACTATTTACAAGGCCCTTCACAAGCTCCAGGTCTTCGTCTGGGTAGCAAGCTACTCGTCGACGTCAATGTCTATGTAGAACCCATCAGAAGGGGCAGGGTTCTCCTCTGCAACAGTTATTAAGCAAACATGAGTACAAGGGTACTCAGCAAGTCTTACAACAGAACCTATCATACATGCAACATTATCAACAAGGGTAGTGGAGTTCATAGCAGAAAGCCAGCTTTGACTCTTGGCTAACCTATACTACGACTCTCAACAGATTGCAAGATAATACTACGTACATGAGTCCTCTACTCACCACAACAATACACCACCGAGGATCCTCTTCCGTCATCCTATGGAAGGGCCATCCTCGGCACTCACACTTGTCTTGAGGCTTTTAGTAGTATCCATCAACTTGTCTATGAACTGTAAGAGTAACCATGTAGTCCGTACCGCAAACAATGGCTATTCGAATAGATTGATAACCCTGCAGGGGTGTACTTCTTCACACACGCCTTCACCACTTATCGCCGTTTACCCGACATGTACTTGGCAACCTTCAAGCGGAAGCCCAGCGAGGATGTTGGCCACGACCTGACTAACCACACAAGTCTCTCGTCCAGGTTTATCGCCTATTTGGGTTCCATCCGTGGGGATTTCCGGCCGGGGTGTTGCTCACGGCCCCAAACGATGTGTACAGGGTTCCCGAGTCACCAAACAGGCAACCGGTACAGCGTGCCACGTACCTGTCGCATCACAGCCCACCCCGAGGGTCAGCGCTGTGCACGACCACCAGTAAACTACAAACAATGGAAACTAGTTTCAACTCATGGACAGAGTACGAGGGCAGTTAATAAGCCGAGAGGGTCCATTGGTTTCGGGCCCAATGCATGGTAGTAGCTGAAACTTGAAGCACACATACAGATCTCGGGTCCTATGGACGGTTCCAATGAAACAACCCACCACGTACTCCTACATGGCCTTTCATTTATACCTTTACCAAACATGTTCCACACTTCCCTCTCTTTACCGATATGATCATTTCACTCTGATCCATCACCCAGATGAACCAGACCTGATACAACTCTAAGCATAGCAGGCAACATAAACAAATAGCATGGTGGAAAACACATCACATGGCTCAAACAACTCCTACACATGCTAGTGGGTTTCAACTATTTACTGTGGCAATGACAGGTCATGCAAGGCAATATGGTTCAACTACCGCAGAAAGTAGCACTTCACACGTTGTTGCCTTAATGCAGTAAAAGAGAGCAGGAGCGAGAAGATGGGTTTGTATCGGAATGATCATGATTGCTTGCCTGACAGAGTGGTTGTCGGGTACTGCTCTTCAGCTGGATACGCAGAAGTATCCTCGGGAGCAGGACCTAACACGAAGAATATCGGCGATACAATCAATAAGCAAACAAATGCAACAATATGATGCATGCTCATGATATGGCAAGATGTATGTGTTTTGGGCTAATGCAACTATAAACAGAAGGGTTTGAATCCATTTGAATCAAAGATTCAAATTGAAACCCAAACTATTATTTATTTAGTTGCATTATCATGTTTTGAAGTAAACAGCCAGGTTAACTTGCTCAAACAAGCATGAAACCAGTGCCATTGGAAAGATTGGATTTTTCTGATCAATTTTCATATATAAATCTTTTCCATCTGAGCTACTGTTGTATTTATATGATTTTTTGAAGTTTAAAGCATTTTCTGGAATTTCCTGAATTGTTTTTAAATCCAATAATCCTAGAAAATCCTTTACTGCATCAGCATGACATCATGCTGACGTCAGCAGGTCAACAGACCTGATCCAGGTCAAACCTGACTGGTGGGTCCCTCATGTTAGTGTCTCTGGGCTAATCCCGGTCAAAACTAGAGTTAACTAAGTTTGACTAAGCGATGGGGCCCACTGTCAGTGGCTGTGGTGGTTAAGCTAATCATCATTGGCTCCTAATTAACAAGCCACGTCAGCCCGCCGGAGTTTGGCCGGCGGCGACCATTTCGCACAGCGGTGACTCGTCAGAATCCTTGTTCCGGCGACCATTTGTCGCGCGGATGGGCGCTACGTGCTCCTGGTGATGCACCGCATCCAACGGTGCCACTGGTTGGTCGATTGGTCGCCGAAGTTGACGGTGACGAGCTCGTCCGCGCGGTGCTCGCACGGAGTTGTCCGGGACGGTGTTGTGGTGCATGGGATGAGGAGTTAGGGGTGGCATTAGCTTGCTGGTGAGTCACTGGTCCTATTGGCGTGCTCGGCTGCGAGGCATAGCGCCTGTGGCCACGGCGGCGAGTTGGCCAGCGGCGGTGAGCTTCGGTCAAAAAGGGGGCGGCGTCCACAAGGCGTAATCGAGCCCGTGGAGAGAGGGGTTCGAAGCGTGAGCTCACAGCAGTCGTAGAGGGCGCCGAAGCGAGCTCGGGGGAGGTCGGACGGCGGCGTACGGGCGGCGGCGATCTCCGGTGCCGAAGGTTGAAGACGATGGCGGGGAGGGCGTTGCAGAGCTTCTGGCGTCGTGTGCATGGGTGGGGAGCTTCAGGAGGACGAGGCGGAGCTAATGGTGCGTCGGGGAGGCGAGGGAGTGGCGTAGGGTGCAGTGGCAGTGATCGGCGGCGACGAGCTCGCTTGGTGGAGCTCGGCGGAGGGGAGAGAGGAGGGGGAAGACACGGGGGAGAGTGAGAGAGGCGCCAGGGGGTGCGTGGCGTCGCCTAGGGGCGTCCAGGGCGTCGAAGGTGCAGCCAGGCAGGCAGGAGGTGGCCGGCGCGTCGGCGGCACTCGCCACCGAGCTGCTTCGTGCGCTGGCACGGTGAAGAAGACGGGGATGCCCCTGGTGGGCTGGGCCGTCCGGGCCAGGCAGGTAAGTGGGCTCAGGTAAGTCTACTTCTTCCTTTTTTTCTTATTTACTTTTTGTTTCATTTCTTTTGCAGCTTTGTTGAATTAATAAAAATGCTAGAACATTTTTATAGCTCATAAAACTAGTCATGCCCACTGTATATAATATGCACAGTATGGAACATTTTAGTTTATGATTATTTGGGCACATAAAATATTTATAGCATTTAAATGCCCAAATGCAAATACCATATGAATTAATCCAGAGACCTTGGATGTCCTAGAAAATTGTGCACCATTTTTGGCAGAGGTTTAAGACCAAGGCAGAAATGATGAACATTTTTGAAGGGCATTTTGGGTACATTGAAAAAGATTTTAACAAACCCTAGTTGTTAGAAGAGGGGTGCTGGGGTTTCTGTCATTCCCATTTCAAGTTTCTTTGGAAAGTAAACATGATGCACACTCTAGCTAGTCCTAAAGCAAGCACTGACTAGGGATGTGACAACTCACCCCCACTCAAAAGAATCGCGTCCCGAGATTCGGGTTCCTCCGGAAAGAGGGTGGGGTACTCAAGTCGAAGACGATCCTCCCTTTCCCAAGTAGCTTCACTCTCGGAATGATGTGACCATTGAACCTTGAGAAACTTGATATTGTGACGTCGAGTGGTACGCTCAGTTTGATCAAGAATACGAACGGGGTATTCTCGATATGTGAGATTGTCCTGGAGATAAAGCGTTTCGTGGTCCACTCCGCGGATAGGATCCGAGAAGCAACGCCTGAGTTTAGATACGTGGAAGACATCATGTACTCTGGAAATGTGCGGAGGTAGTTCCAATTGCTAGGCAACTTCTCCTCGTTTGGCAAGAATGCGAAAAGGACCGATGTAACGAGGGGCCAATTTGCCTTTGATACCGAAGCGATGGGTTCCCTTAAGAGGAGTAACCCGAAGGTAAGCCTTACCGCTGACTTCAAAAGTCACAGCCTTATGATGACTATCATATTGGCTCTTCTAGCGAGACTGGGCTGTTTTCAATTTCTCACGAACGATGCGAACTTGCTCTTCGGCTTCCTGGATCATATCCGGACCAAAGAATTGTCTTCCTCGGTTTCTGACCAGTTAAGAGGTGTTCGACACCTTCGTCCATATAGAACTTCGAAGAGAGCCTTGCCCAAGCTGGCTTGATAACTATTGTTATAAGCGAATTCGGCAAATGGAAGACACTTCTCCCAATCCATACCGAAAGATATGACAGAGGCTTGTCACACCCTGCATTTTGTAACATGTTATTTGCATCAATGAAGCATGAAAATTTGGACCAGCAAATTTTTTTGTCATCATTTGGCTTTTATTTGGAGTTGAGTTTTTCTTCATGTGCTTTTTCATGTGCTCAATAAAGTCAACTATTACCTCTTGTAGAATTCATCTCCATACCCAAAACTTCTGCCAAATGATCATGCCAAGTGTTATATAGCAGTATAGTAATTTCTTACAAAATTAATTTGGCCAAAATGTATTTTATAAATTTAGTTTTTCCAAAAACCCCTGAATTGACATTTTGCACTGCAAGTACTTGATTTAGGGTGAGAAAATTATTTCAAAAAGTATATTTGAGACCTAGTAGTCATAGGACTCCCAGAAACCACAAAAGTATAATTTTAAAAGTTATTTTCCTATTTTATTTAAAAGCTTTTTCTTAAGGCCAGAAGTGGTCTTTAATAGGGGAAAATTATTTAAGTATTTAAAAAAAATTTGCCAAAATTCAGGGAGACTCAGAGGACATATATTGTCCATATATAAGAGTTTCAACACTTGGTCATGTTCAAAATAATGGGCTAATCCCTCTAAAACCCTTTCTGGATATTTCAAGCTTTTGAAATATTTACAAAGGAAATATTCTCCAAAAATTCCAGGGAAATTCTATCATGTCACATATGACATATTTGATGATCTTGCCAAATCCCATGCCTTGGGAAGCAAGAAAACATCATCAAAACCCTTCATAACCATTTTGTCCATATTTGAAGTTTGAGCAACTCTACATTGCCAAACTTCTACAAATGCTCTCAAACTTGGTGCACATGCTAGAAATGCCTAATAAGGCAACTAGAGCAAATGGCACAAGATTTGGAATAGAGCAACTTGATCAGAACACCCCAAAACCCTTTCTGTTCAAATGCAAATTTGAACAACTTTACATTACCAACTTTTTATCTGGAGCTTCAAACTTTCTGGGCATGATCAATACCCCAAATGATGAAACTACACCAAGTGGTGCATCAAGGGGAGATGATTAGCTTGACTCAAACAAGATGAAGCCATTCATGTTGATTTCTAGGGTTCACCAAAGTTACATTGGCTAGTTTCTTCAAATGAGCCCAAATTTGGTGAAGCACCCTATTTTCACATGTCATTCAATCCTGTTAAGTGTCATGGCAAGTGGAGATCATTTGCTTGACCAAACACTGATCAAACATCTTCTGGCTTTTTACTAAAAACCCTCTTCTTGATCACTTTCACATTTTACCTTGGCTTCAACTTTCTACCACATGTTCAACCAGTTACTAGCTACTCCGGTAACTTCCCCAGGACCCCAGCTCCATGATTGAGGGGTAAAAACCCTAGTTCACCCTGCTGGACAGCCATTTCTCACCAAGTTATCAGCTTCCTCTCTCTCTCATAGCATCTCCAGAGCATCCAAGGCCACAGGCCATTTCTTTACTCCTCCCTTGACCTTCTAGACAACCTTGGGCACGTTGGACATGACCAGAGCGGCGAGGGCACGAGTGTGCCAGCCATTCGGGCGCTCTGGAGCACGCTACAGTGCGCCACCGCACTGTAGCTTCGCCCAATCAGCTGCCCCCGACAGCCTCGGGCCTCCCCCTCGCGTCTCTCAACGCGCCTCGACGTCCGCGACCACCCCGGCGCTGTCCCCCCTCCTCCTGCGCCCTCCAGTGACTGTCGCCGCACGCGCACCGGCCGCCCACGACGCCCACTCCTTGGGCTCACATGCGCGCACGGCCTGAAAGGTCCCCCGCTCCTCCTCTCACCTCATATGGACGTAGAGCTCGTCCAGCAACGCCGTGGACTCATTCCCATCGCCCCCCGTGCGCTGTAGCGTCGAGCAGGAGCTCGCCGGCGCACTGGACCACGGGGCTCCGCCGTTCCCCTATAAATAGGACCCCCCCGACCCTCTCCAACGACACCAGCAGCCTCACCACATCTCCCTCAGTCCCCCAGCACCACCCGTTCTTCCCCAGGAAGCTCCAGTGCTCCGGATCGACCGGAGCTCCGCCGCGTCGGGCCGCCGGTGATCTCGTAATACAAGCCTCCTCCGCCTCTCCTTTTGCCCGATCTAGAACCGCCGTGCACCACTGATGCGTTCCCCTTTGTTTCCCCCTTCTATTGCAGTCGGAAACGGCCGGAGCGACAACCTCCCAACGATCCTCCGCCGTCCCACCTCGCCGCCGGCGAACCCGACCTCCCCGGCGTGCCGCACCACCTCCACTGCATCCGCCACTCGACGCTGATCACGACCCTGCCCTCCGTTGCCGTCGCCGTGGCCGGAATCTACGACGGTGAGCTCGCCGTCGACGTGGCCGTGAGGTTGGAGATGACAGGCGGGCCTCGCCTGTCATCCTCAACTCTCTCTCCCCTCCTCACAGCCACTGACCGCCGGGCCCCGCCCGTCAGGTTTAAAAACCTGACGTGCGCGCGCTGGCACCCGTGCGGCTGGGCTGGTCGCCCTGGGCCGTGCACTGTGGCCCCTCTGGCCCAGTTGCACAGGGCTTTTTCTCCTTTTTCTTTCTGTAATTATTTCAAATATTTTTACAGAAATGAATATTGGTCCAAATGAAATAATTCCTACTCCTAAATTCTTGTAATATTCCAACCTATTTAATGGTGTAACTTTCACACCCATCCATGAAACTTTTCTGTTCTGTTCAAATTTAAATTCAAATATGAGCAATAAAACTCCTGTTCAAAAATCCCTAGATTCTATTCTGTACCTCCAAAACTCTAACTAAGAATTTTCCCCATCTTAGAAATCCCTCTAGCATTTAACAAAAATAAGTTGACATTTTTCTGAGCACTTTGATTTTTCTGTTTTATTTGTGGTCTTATTTTTCCGTTGTTATTATGCGACGTATAGATACCGTATTTGACGAAGTTGCTGAAGAACGAGAAGGAGAAGGATTTGAAGACTTTGAAGACCAAGCCAATCCAGGCAAACAACCCTTTGACCATGATACACTTCTATTTCGGAACCCGTTTGTTTCCGATGCATGATGATAGGGTGACGGTGGTAACCTAGTTGAAACCACCACATGATGCATGCTTTATGCTTGATCTTGCCATGTGCTAGATGCAATGCATGTGGTTAGTAGTAATGAATAGTGATGCATGTGTGACATGAACTTTCGTGGTTGAAACCTTTGCATAAAACCCCGT
>LR738713.1:199906172-200002466 GCA_902687465.1 Secale cereale
CTATTGCAGTCGGAAACGGCCGGAGCGACAACCTCCCAACGATCCTCCGCCGTCCCACCTCGCCGCCGGCGAACCCGACCTCCCCGGCGTGCCGCACCACCTCCACTGCATCCGCCACTCGACGCTGATCACGACCCTGCCCTCCGTTGCCGTCGCCGTGGCCGGAATCTACGACGGTGAGCTCGCCGTCGCCGTGGCCGTGAGGTTGGAGATGACAGGCGGGCCTCGCCTGTCATCCTCAACTCTCTCTCCCCTCCTCACAGCCACTGACCGCCGGGCCCCGCCCGTCAGGTTTAAAAACCTGACGTGCGCGCGCTGGCACCCGTGCGGCTGGGCTGGTCGCCCTGGGCCGTGCACTGTGGCCCCTCTGGCCCAGTTGCACAGGGCTTTTTCTCCTTTTTCTTTCTGTAATTATTTCAAATATTTTTACAGAAATGAATATTGGTCCAAATGAAATAATTCCTACTCCTAAATTCTTGTAATATTCCAACCTATTTAATGGTGTAACTTTCACACCCGTCCATGAAACTTTTCTGTTCTGTTCAAATTTAAATTCAAATATGAGCAATAAAACTCCTGTTCAAAAATCCCTAGATTCTATTCTGTACCTCCAAAACTCTAACTAAGAATTTTCCCCATCTTAGAAATCCCTCTAGCATTTAACAAAAATAAGTTGACATTTTTCTGAGCACTTTGATTTTTCTGTTTTATTTGTGGTCTTATTTTTCCGTTGTTATTATGCGACGTATAGATACCGTATTTGACGAAGTTGCTGAAGAACGAGAAGGAGAAGGATTTGAAGACTTTGAAGACCAAGCCAATCCAGGCAAACAACCCTTTGACCATGATACACTTCTACTTCGGAACCCGTTTGTTTCCGATGCATGATGATAGGGTGACGGTGGTAACCTAGTTGAAACCACCACATGATGCATGCTTTATGCTTGATCTTGCCATGTGCTAGATGCAATGCATGTGGTTAGTAGTAATGAATAGTGATGCATGTGTGACATGAACTTTCGTGGTTGAAACCTTTGCATAAAACCCCGTCGGGTGCCATTCATGCCCGAGGGAGATGATGAGTTGGGTAACCACTTGATGACGAAGTGGTGTACCGAGACAAGTGTGTGTGTGTTTTTTCAAACGGATTGGTTTAAGTTGCGCCCATTATTCCAACCATACATGTGCAACCACACTACCCCTTATGGGACGGGGCTTTATTGATTACTTAGGTCGATACTAGCATGGTGCCCGCATTACTAGTGACGGGAAGACTTGAGGTCTTTCCCGGGACGGGGTCGTGCTTGGACAGGTGGCCATGACTGTTTTTACAGGGCACCGGACACACCGTTGGTCCCTTCGGGTATGCGTGACATTGAAATTAGGGCAAGTCCCGTGATCTATTGTTTGTACTCGAGGGCCGTGTACCAACGAGTGGACTCTATGTTAGTGTCGTCTAAGGAAAGATAATGACCGGGTGCTTCCCCCGAGTACTTGAGGTACTGCGGGATCGTGGATGACATGAAAGCTTCCCGGATCTTGTGGGTAAAGTGTACAACCTCTGCAGAGTGTAAAACTATTCGAATAGTCGTGTCCACGGTCATGGACAGTTGGGTAACCGCTCTTGGGCTACGTCCAATGTTTGTGAGACCATGTGTGTGTATATGAGAGTCAAGGTGGAGACTTGACTCGATGAGTTGGATCATATTCATGTTGATATCGGTAACCTGCCTTCGAGGTTACGTGAGTTTATTGATGCATAAACTTGATGGTAGAATATTTATTTCTAGCTCTTTGCTAGATTGTTCATTATTGCATTGTTACTTTGTACCACATCATGGGTTGCTTGCGAGTACATTCAAAGTACTCATTGGCTTGCCACTGGTTATTTAATTGGCCAGGCATGGAGGAACAGGAATATGATGAAGAGTTCTTTGGAGACGAACATGCGAACTAGGACGCTATCCCAGTCAGAATGCCTGTAGGGTTAAGGAAGATGGCATGGGTTCTACCTATTATCGAAGACTTCCGCTATTTGAATTATTTGCTATTCAGCCCTTGAGGCTTTATCTATGTAAGACTTGGCCATAATGGCCATAATTTGTGTAAGATGATATGTATGGATGTAAGACTCTTGTTATTCAGCTTCTGTGTGTTCAGTGAGCATTGATCTCTGGGATCACTGTACACGTGCATTCGGTGATCTCGACTTCTAAGTCGGGGCCCCCATAGAGCTGGTATCAGAGCCATCCTGACTGTAGGAAGCCTTAGTTAACATGGGCGTTAGTTAGATGAGACCCTTTTTCAAAACCTTCCGAACCTCTCTCCTTTTCTAAACCTGAGATTTCATCAGCTTATTAACCCCTCCTATTCCACCTTTGTAGATGGCCGCTGTACCCGAAGAGCACCTGACCACTGGGTTTCCCTTGCTTCTCGAGGATAGCCTCCAGGAGTGTCAGTTCCACCGAGCGCCCATCCTCACCTACCTTGAGCATTGGGTTAGCGACACTGAGGTGGAGTACCATGTGGAAGTGATCGTGAAGGCAAACGATCCTCCCACAAGTTGGCTCTTCGAGGGACCCCAGATGGCAACACTACCACTCGCTGTCGAGGCTGCTGCACTCAACGCACTAACCCGTCTCCGCGGACTTCTTCCGGAGATGGCAGCCAAGATGACAACTCGCTTCTTACCTTACCGGAAGGAAGGTGAAGAAGAAAGCAGCGCACTAGCCCCTCCACTGAAGGAAGGACTCTCGCTTCGGTTCCAGACCTACTTTAGTCTATGTGCCGACAGCTTGGCACAAGACTTGGTCTCGGAATCGATGAAGCTTCGAGAAGAACTTCACAAGACCAAGGCACTTCTTCGTCGAGCTCAAGAGAAGACAAATAGGATCAAGAAGGAAGGAGCACCTTCTGGACAGTCCGCTATCGCATACCGAGGCGGAAGGCCCTCCGAGGATGTATCTTCCAAGGATGAAGAACCACCTCGGCGACGCCGAATGACGGCAAGGGAATATCGCAAGCTTTTCCCTGCACCACCGACGAAGCACCGTCGTGTCCAACTCCTCCATCCCCCAACACCCTCAAGTGACAAGGGGGCCCAGACGGATGAAGACAAGGAGGAAGACCCAGAAGAGCCGGAATACGCGACCGAGCATTCCGCCGCTTAGGCATTATTCGCTACTCGGATATGCCAGTTGTGACCCTACGGTAGGATAGGTCGTGTAACCCCTATGCGCAGTCGAGTCCTTGTATGGTTCATATGAAACCATCTAGTGTTTGCTTTTGTTGTGTCAGGATGTATGTCGTAATCTTCCTTCGGGAATGTGTAAACGACTACACCACCCATTTGGATTTTAATGAATGTGTTTTGGCCTTCCGGCCCTTGCATGATTTGATTAGTGTCACACCCACCCCCTTACTAGGCACCCATCTATCTTGCTTTCCCTCTTCCAAGTCATGAGACCTTTTACCGCTCCAACAGGATGCCTGTTGTAACTCGTACTGGTACCTCTACCCAGCAGCCTGAAGCCGGAGCATCCGCTCAACCAGAGGCAGGCCACGACCAAACCAACGACCAAGCTCCACCACCACCTCCTCCGAACATGGACATGGCTCAGCTTCTCCAAGCTTTCCAAGAGGAACGCCAAGCCAACACTGCAGCCCTTCAGCTGATTGCTCAAGCTGTCACCAACAACCGCCAGCCGGTGGGGAATGGCAATGGACGTTCCACGTTGGCAGAGTTCAAGAAGCATGCACCGCCAACCTTTATCGAGACTGCTGAACCCCTGGATGCAGACAACTGGATCCGCTCCATTGAGGAAATACTGGAACTAGTCGGATGCACCGAAGACCGCGAGAAGGTGGCTTATGCAGCCCACTGCCTCGGGGGGACTGCAAGAGCTTGGTGGGATGGATTCAAGGTCATGCATGCTGAACAAGACATCACTTGGGTTAACTTCAAGGCAGAATTCCGCAAGGCCCACATTCCTTCCGGAATCATGGCTATCAAAAAGCGTGAGTTCCGAGCCCTGAAGCAAGGAAGTGGCACTGTCAAGGAGTACATGCAGAAGTTCAGTGTTCTGTCAAGGTATGCCCCTGAAGATGTCAGCACTGATGCTGCAAAAAGGGAGCGCTTCATGGAAGGCCTCAATCAGACCCTGCAATACTCGCTTGTCGTGTGCGACTGCCCATCCTTCCCTGACCTGGTGAACAAAGCACTTATGCTTGAAGACAAGAGGCGTGCTTTGGAAGACACTCGCAAGCGCAAGATGGTCAGCAAGGGAAGTTCCAGCAACCAGAAGCCTCGTCCGTGGCAGTCATCCCCGGCCAAGCCAACCTATCAGCAACCAAGAGCTCCTGCACCTCGCACGAACCCTCAGCCTCAGCAGTATGCCAACCCAAGGCCAGCTTTCAACCCCAATACCAGTGGTGGCAACAAGATCAATCCAAACCAAGTCACTTGCTTTGGATGTGGTCAGTCCGGACACATCTCAAGGGTGTGCCCCAACAAGAAGCCTGATGCCCTGCGCCCCAATGCGCAGAACCAGGGACAAGGCCGCGGGATGCCACCAAGGAACCCAGCTCCTCGCAATCCACCTAACCATGGGAAGGGGCGTGTGAGTCACGTCACTGCTAAAGAAGCTCAGGAAGACCCGGACGTCGTGCTGGGTACGTTTCTTGTCAACTCAGCACCTGCAACTGTCTTGTTTGATTCTGGAGCAACGCATTCATTTGTCACTCAAAGATTTGCATTAAAAAGTGGTATGACCCCTACACCCCTGAATAACCCTATGGTGGTACAAACCCCCGGAGCCGAGATCAGAGCCAAGATAGGCTATATGGGAGTCAGTATTACCATTAACGGTGTAGACTTCCTAGCAGACCTTATCGTCCTGAAATCACAAGGCTTGGATGTGATCCTAGGCACGAATTGGCTCAGCAAGCACCAAGGCTTGTTAGACTGTGCCAATCGGACCGTCACTGTGACCAATGACCAGGGAGTCGAAGTCAAGTTTGCTTCCAACTCCTCTTCCACTCAAGCCGCTCAAGTCAACTGTCTGTCTGAAGTTGAGCTAGAGCAAGTACCGGTGGTTTGTGAGTATCCTGATGTCTTTCCGGATGAACTACCGGGAATGCCCCCTGACCATGACATTGAGTTCATCATCGAGCTCGTGCCCGGAGCAGGACCCATCTATAAGAAGCCTTATAGAATGGGGACGGAAGAATTAGTTGTGTTGAAGAAGCAGCTGGAAGAGCAGCTGAGGAAGGGATTTATCCGCCCAAGTGCCTCCCCTTGGGGATCTCCTGTTCTGTTTGTGGCAAAGAGTGACGGTACCATCCGCTTATGCATTGACTATCGTTCCCTCAATGAGGTTACAATCAAGAACAAATATCCACTTCCCAAGATCGAAGATCTGTTTGATCAGCTCAGCGGAGCCAAGGTGTTCTCCAAGATCGACCTCAGATCTGGGTACTACCAGCTGAAGATTAGACCCCAAGATATTCCGAAGACGGCATTCGTAACAAGATATGGCCTGTACGAGTGCACGGTCATGTCCTTTGGCTTAACCAATGCCCCAGCTTACTTCATGTATCTCATGAATAAAGTCTTCATGGAATATTTGGACAAGTTCGTTGTTGTCTTCATTGATGACATTCTTGTCTTCTCGAAGTCGGAGGAAGAGCATGAGCAGCATCTGAGGATGGTCCTAGACAAGCTTCGAGAGAACCAACTGTATGCCAAGTTCAGCAAGTGTGAGTTCTGGCTGCATAAAGTTGGATTCTTAGGTCATGTCTTGACCGAGGAAGGATTATCGGTTGATCCCGCTAAGATCGAAGCTGTGACCCAATGGCAATCTGCAACGATCGTCAAGGAAGTCAGAAGCTTCCTCGAACTTGTGGGCTATTACCGCAAATTCGTGGAAGGATTCTCTAGCATTGCACGGCCAATGACTCAGCTCCTCAAGAAGGACAAGAAGTTCGAGTGGACGCCAAAATGCGAAGATAGCTTCCAAGAGCTCAAGAAGAGATTGACCACCGCCCCAGTTCTGGCAACACCTGATATTCACAAGGAGTTCGTGATATATTGGGATGCCTCTCGAACCGGATTGGGAAGCGTTCTGATGCAAGAAGGCCGAGTCATAGCATACCTCTCCAGGCAGCTACGACCCCATGAGGAGACCTACGCTACTCACGATCTCGAGCTAGTGGCAGTAGTTCATGCCTTGAAGACATGGCGGCATTACCTCCTAGGGAAACGGTGTGAGATCTACACAGACCACAAAAGTCTGAAGTACATTTTCACCCAAAAGGAATTGAACATGAGGCAGCGGAGATGGTTGGAACTCATCAGAGACTATGACCTCAGTGTTCAATATCACCCCGGGAAGGCTAACGTGGTGGCCGATGCCTTAAGCAGGAAGGCTTGCTTTCTGAATACCGTTATTCAAGAAAGGCAGCCAGCCTTGTTTAAGGAACTCGTACAATTCAGTTTGGAATTGGTCACCCCTGGATTTCTGGATCATTTGGAAGTCAGACCGACCCTGATGGACGAAGTCAAGAAGGCACAATATGGACACGCAAGCATTGAAGGCATCAAGAAGAAGATGAAGCTAGGCAAGGCCCCAGGATTCTTCGAAGACGAGCACGGGATTGTTTGGTACAAAGGCCGCATCTGCGTACCAAACAACACAGAGCTGAAAAACCTGATTCTGCAGGAAGCCCACGACACTCCGTATTCCATCCACCCCGGAGGAACCAAGATGTATCAAGACTTGAGGCACGATTCTGGTGGCACGGGATGAAAAGAGAGATTGCAACCTATGTTGCAAAGTGTGATGTGTGCCAAAGGGTCAAGGCTGAATATCAGCGACCCACTGGATTGCTTCAACCACTCAAGGTTCCTGAGTGGAAGTGGGACAAAGTCGGAATGGACTTCATCACTGGATTACCAAGGTCGAATAGAGGACATGACTCTATCTGGGCCATAGTCCATCATTTGACCAAGGTGGCCCATTTCATTCCTGTCAAGACTACCTACTCAGGCAACCAGCTGGCAACTCTCTATATCAACCGAATCGTAAGTCTTCACGGCGTTCCCAAGGAGATTGTGTCAGATCGAGGAACCCAGTTTACTTCAAGGTTCTGGAGAAGATTCCAAGAAGCCTTGGGAACCAAGTTGTCTTTCAGCACGGCTTTCCACCCACAGACCGGAGGTCAGACAGAGCGAGTCAATCAGATTCTCGAAGATATGCTCCGAGCCTGTGTCCTGGCGTATGGAGCCAAGTGGGAAGATTGTCTCCCTTTTGCCGAGTTCTCCTATAATAACAGCTACCAGTCGAGCCTTCAGATGGCACCATTTGAGGTGTTGTACGGACGCAGATGCCGCACACCCCTCAACTGGTCAGAGACTGGAGAAGGACTAGTCTTTGGACCAGATATTCTCCGCGAAGCAGAAGAGCAAGTCCAAGTAGTCAGAGAACATTTGAAGGCAGCCAAGTCAAGGCAGAAGAGATATGCTGACACTCACCGTCGAGACATGAGTTTCCATGTCGGGGACCATGTGTACCTGCGGGTAACCCCTCTAAAGGGAACCAAGCGTTTCCACGTCAAGGGGAAGCTCGCACCAAGGTTCATTGGCCCTTTCAAGATCACCGACCGACGAGGAGAAGTGGCTTACCAGTTGGAACTACCACCTGAGCTATCCGATGTGCACAATGTATTCCATGTGTCACAACTCCGGAAATGTCTCCAAGTTCCAGAGAAGCCCAATCTCTATAAGGATGTTGATCACCATGCCATTGATCTGCAGCCTGATTTGACCTACCGCGAGAAGCCCATCCGCATTCTGGACGAAGCAGAGCGACGGACACGAAGCCGTACCATCAAGTATTTCAAGGTCCAGCAGAAGCAACCTGGGAACGTGAAGACTATCTTAGATCCGAGTTTCCCGATCTCTTTTAAGACCTACTTTAGGAATCTTGGGGACGAGATTCTTGTAAGGGGGGTAGGTCTATCACACCCTGCATTTTGTAACATGTTATTTGCATCAATGAAGCATGAAAATTTGGACCAGCAATTTTTTTTGGCATCATTTGGCTTTTATTTGGAGTTGAGTTTTTCTTCATGTGCTTTTTCATGTGCTCAATAAAGTCAACTATTACCTTTTGTAGAATTCATCTCCATACCCAAAACTTCTGCCCAATGATCATGCCAAGTGTTATATAGCAGTATAGTAATTTCTTACAAAATTAATTTGGCCAAAATGTATTTTATAAATTTAGTTTTTCCAAAAACCCCTGAATTGAGATTTGCACTGCAAGTACTTGATTTAGGGTGAGAAAATTATTTCAAAAAGTATATTTGAGACCTAGTAGTCATAGGACTCCCAGAAACCACAAAAGTATAATTTTAAAAGTTATTTTCCTATTTTATTTAAAAGCTTTTTCTTAACGCCAGAAGTGGTCTTTAATAGGGGAAAATTATTTAAGTATTTCAAAAATATTTGCCAAAATTCAGGGAGACTCAAAGGACATATATTGTCCATATATAAGAGTTTCAACACTTGGTCATGTTCAAAATAATGGGCTAATCCCTATAAAACCCTTTCTGGATATTTCAAGCTTTTGAAATATTTACAAAGGAAATATTCTCCAAAAATTCCAGGGAAGATCTATCATGTCACATATGACATATTTGATGATCTTGCGAAATCCCATGCCTTGGGAAGCAAGAAAACATCATCAAAACCCTTCATAACCATTATGTCCATATTTGAAGTTTGAGCAACTCTACATTGCCAAACTTGTTCAAATGCTCTCAAACTTGGTGCACATGCTAGAAATGCCTAATAAGGCAACTAGACCAAATGGCACAAGATTTGGAATAGAGCAACTTGATCAGAACACCCCAAAACCCTTTCTGATCAAATGCAAATTTGAACAACTTTACATTACCAACTTTTTATCTGGAGCTTCAAACTTTGTGGGCATGATCAATACCCCAAATGATGAAACTACACCAAGTGGTGCATCAAGGGGAGATGATTAGCTTGACTCAAACAAGATGAAGCCATTCCTGTTGATTTCAAGGGTTCACCAAAGTTACATTGGCTAGTTTCTTCAAATGAGCCCAAATTTGGTGAAGCACCCTATTTTCACATGTCATTCCTGTTAAGTGCCATGGCAAGTGGAGATCATTTGCTTGACCAAACACTGATCAAACACCTTCTGGCTTTTTACTAAAACCCTCTTCTTGATCACTTTCACATTTTACCTTGGATTCAACTTTCTACCACATGTTCAACCAGTTACTAGCTACCTCCGGTAACTTCCCCAGGACCCCAGATCCATGATTGAGGGGTAAAAACCCTAGTTCACCCTGCTGGACAGCCATTTCTCACCAAGTTACCAGCTTCCTCTCTCTCTCACAACATCTCCAGAGCATCCAAGGCCACAGGCCATTTCTTTACTCCTCCCTTGACCTTCTAGACAACCTTGGGCACGTTGGACATGACCAGAGCGGCGAGGGCACGAGTGTGCCAGCCATTCGGGCTCTCTGGAGCACGCTACAGTGCGCCACCGCACTGTAGCTTCTCCCAATCAGCTACCCCCGACAGCCTTGGGCCTCCCCCTCGCGCCTCTCAACGCGCCTCGACGTCCGCGACCACCCCGGCGCTGTCCCCCCTCCTCCTGCGCCCTCCAGTGACCGTCGCCGCACGCGCACCGACCGCCAGCGACGCCCACTCCTCGGGCTCACACGCGCGCAGGGACTGGAAGGTCCCCCGCTCCTCCTCTCACCTCATATGGACGTAGAGCTCGTCCAGCAACGCCGTGGACTCATTCCCATCGCCTCCCGTGCGCTGTAGCGTCGAGCAGAAGCTCGCCTGCGCACTGGACCACGGGGCTCCGCCGTTCCCCTATAAATAGGACCCCCCGACCCTCTCCAACGGCACCAGCAGCCTCAGCACATCTCCCTCAGTCCCCCAGCACCACCCGTTCTTCCCCAGGAAGCTCCAGTGCTCGGGATCGACCGGAGCTCCGCCGCGTCGGGCCGCCGGTGATCTCGTAGTACAAGCCTCCTCCGCCTCCCCCTTTGCCCGATCTAGAACCGCCGTGCACCACTGATGCGTTCCCATCTGTTTCCCCCTTCTGTTGCAGTCAGAAACGGCCGGAGCGACGACCTCCCGACGATCCTCCGCCGTCCCACCTCGCCGCCGGCGAACCCGACCTCCCCGACGTGCCGCACCACCTCCACTGCATCCGCCACTCGACGCTGATCAGGACCCTGCCCTCCATTGCCGTCGCCGTGGCCGGAATCAACGCCGGTGAGCTCGCCGTGGCCGTGGCCGTGAGGTTCGAGATGACAGGCAGGCCCCGTCTGTCATCCTCACCTCTCTCTCCCCCTCCTCACAGCCACTGACCGCCGGGCCCCGCCCGTCAGGTTTAAAAACCTGACGTGCGCGCGCTGGCACCCGTGTGGCTGGGCTGGACGCCCTGGGCCGTGCACTGTGGCCCCTCTGGCCCAGTTGCACAGGGCTTTTTCTCCTTTTTCTTTCTGTAATTATTTCAAACATTTTTACAGAAATGAATATTGGTCCAAATGAAATAATTCCAACTCCTAAATTCTTGTAATATTCCAACCTATTTAATGGTGTAACTTTCACACCCATCCATGAAACTTTTCTGTTCTGTTCAAATTTAAATTCAAATTTGAGCAATAAAACTCCTGTTCAAAAATCCCTAGATTCCATTATGTAGCTCCAAAACACTAACTAAGAATTTTCCCCATCTTAGAAATCCCTCCAGTATTTAACAAAAATAAGTTGACATTTTTCTGAGCACTTTGATTTTTCTGTTTTATTTGTGGTCTTATTTTTCCGTTGTTATTATGCGACGTATAGATACCGTATTTGACCAAGTTGCAGAAGAAGGAGAAGGAGAAGGATTTGAAGACTTTGTAGACCAAGCCAATCCAGGCAAGCAGCCCTTTGACCATGATACACTTGTTCTTCGGAACCCGTTTGTTTCCGATGCATGATGATAGGGTTACGGTGGTAACCTAGTTGAAACCACCACATGATGCATGCTTTACGCTTGATCTTGCCATGTGCTAGATGCAATGCATGTGGTTAGTAGTAATGAATAGTGATGCATGTGTGACATGAACTTTCGTGGTTGAAACCTTTGCATAAAACCCCGTCGGGTGCCATTCATGCCCGAGGGAGATGATGAGTTGGGTAACCACTTGATGACGAAGTGGTTTACCGAGACAAGTGTGTGTGTGTGTTTTTTCAAACGGATTGGTTTAAGTTGCGACCGTTATTCCAACCATACATGTGCAACCACACTACCCCTTATGGGACGGGGCTTTGTTAATTACTTAGGTCGATACTAGCATGGTGCCCGCATTACTAGTGACGGGAAGACTTGAGGTCTTTCCCGGGACGGGGTCGTGCTTGGATAGACGGCCATGACTGTTTTTACAGGGCACCAGACACACCGTTGGTCCCTTCGGGTACTCGTGACATTGAAATTAGGGCAAGTCCCGTGATCTATTGTTTGTACTCGAGGGCCGTGTACCAACGAGGGGACTCTATGTTAGTGTCGTCTAAGGAAAGATAATGACCAGCTGCTTCCCCCGAGTACTTGAGGTACTGCGGGATCGTGGATGACACGAAAGCTTCCCGGATCTTGTGGGTAAAGTGTACAACCTCTGCAGAGTGTAAAACTATTCGAATAGCCGTGTCCACGGTCATGGACAGTTGGGTAACCGCTCTTGGGCTACGTCCAATGTTTGTGAAACCATGTGTGTGTATATGAGAGTCAAGGTGGAGACTTGACTCGATGAGTTGGATCATATTCATGTTGAGATCGGTAACCTGCCTTCGAGGTTACGTGAGTTTATTGATGCATAAACTTGATGGTAGAATATTTATTTCTAGCTCTTTGCTAGATTGTTCATTATTGCACTGTTACTTTGTACCACATCATGGGTTGCTTGCGAGTACATTCAAAGTACTCATTGGCTTGACACTGGTTATTTAATTGGCCAGGCATGGAGGAACCGGAATATGATGAAGAGTTCTTTGGAGACGAACATGCGAACTAGGACGCCATCCCAGTCAGAATGCCTGTAGGGTTAAGGCAGATGGCATGGGTTCTACCTATTATCGAAGACTTCCGCTATTTGAGTTATTTGCTATTCAGCCCGTGAGGTTTTATCTATGTAAGACTTGGCCATAATGGCCATAATTTGTGTAAGACGATATGTATGGATGTAAGACTCTTGTTATTCAGATTCTGTGTGTTCAGTGAGCATTTATCTCTGGGATCACTGTACACGTGCATTCGGTGATCTCGACTTCTAAGTCGGGGTCCCCACAAGGCTCGAAGCATATCTTCCAGAATTTGATAGACTCGTTTCACTTGACCACTTGACTGAGGATGGAAGGCAGTGCTGAAAGAGAGATGAGTTCCCATAGCATTCTGGAAACTTTCCCAAAATTGTGAAGTGAAAATACTTCCATGGTCTGAGTTAATCTCCAACGGCACACCATGAAGTGAAACTATCCGAGAGATATACAAATCTGCTAGCTGGCTAGCGGTTATACTCTCCCGAACAGGAAGGAAATGGGCTTCTTTGGAGAGGCGATCGATAACGACGAGGATATCATTATTCCCTTTTCTTGTCCTGGGAAACCCGGTAATAAAATCCATACCTATCTTATCCCATTTCCATTCAGGAATAGCTAAAGGTTGGAGGGTGCCAGCAGGCCGTTGATGCTCTGCTTTGACTCGACGGCAAACGTCACAGTTAGCAATGAATTGAGCGATTTCTCTCTTCATCCTAGTCCACCAGAACCTCTGGCGTAGGTCCTGATACATTTTGGTACTACCGGGATGAATCGTGAGAGGAGATTCATGAGCCTCCTTAAGGATCAGCTGTCTCAGGTTTTGTACCTTAGGAAGAACTAAGCGGTTACTAAAGAGCACGACTCCTTGATCATCAATTGAGAAACATCCAGTGACTCCTTTCTTGATGTTCCTCTTGATACGGGAGATTCTCGGATCAACCTTCTGTTCTTTGATGACCTGATTCGTAAGAGTAGGTTTCGCCACCAAGGTGGAAAGGAATCCTCGAGGAACAATGTGAAGGTTAAGCTTACGGAATTCCTCGTGGAGAAGTGGTTGCCCTTGTTGTAACATAAGGTTGTTACAATAAGACCTGCGACTTAGTGCGTCAGCCATGACATTGGCCTTCCCAGGGGTGTAAGTGATTCCTAAGTCGTAATCGGTGAGCAGCTCAACCCAACGCCTTTGTCTGAGATTCAAATCCGGTTCGGTGAAGATGTATTTCAAACTTTGGTGATCAGTGAAGATTTCACAGCGATTACCAAGAAGGTAATGTCTCCATGTTTTGAGTGCGTGGACTATAGATGCAAGCTCTAGATCATGTGTAGGATAGTTATCCTCATGTGGACGCAACTGTTGAGATGCGTATGCGATGACTTCGATCTTTCATGAGTATGCAACCTAGTCCTTGTCGCGAGGCGACGCAATAGATAATAAAATCCTTGGAAAAGTTTGGTGGTACTAGTACGGGTGCAGATGTCAGGCGTCTTTTCAGTTCCTGAAAGCTGGACTCGCACTGTGGGGTCCAATCAAACTTTTTATCTTTCTTGAGGAATTCAGTTAGAGGTTTAGCAACCTTGGAGAAATTCTCGACAAAGCGTCGGCAATAGCTCGCTAAGCCAAGGAAACTCCTAACTTGCTTGAACGATTCAGGGGGAGTCCAATCAAGGACGGCTTGAACTCGCTCGGGATTGACGGCAATGCCCTTACCAGAGATCACATGGCCTAGATAGGTCACTTCTGGCAACCAGACTACACATTTAGAGAATTTGGCATTAAGGCGGTGCTCTCGAAGTTTCGTCAATACTAGCCTTAGATGCTCGGCATGATCTTTCTTGTTCTTGGAGTAGATGAGTATATCATCGAGGTATACTATGACGAATTTATCCAATTACTCCATGAATATAGAATTTATTAGCCGGGAGAAAGTGGCTGGGGCATTGGTTAACCCAAAGGACATGACGGTGTACTCGTATTGGCCGTAACGAGTAACAAAAGCCGTTTTAGGAATTTCCCCGTTCTTGATTTCGATTTGATGGTAGCCCAACCTCAAATCCATTTTGGAAAAGTCTGAGGATCCAACGAGCTGATCATACAGGTCGTTGATCCTGGGGAGTGGATACTTGTTCTTTATGGTGACCAGATTGACAGGTCGGTAATCTACAACCATCCATTCCATTCCGTCCTTTTTCTTAACGAAGAGGACGGGACAAGCCCAAGGGGAAGAACTAGGACGGATGAAACCCTTTTTCAAGGACTCATCGAGTTGTTTCTTAAGCTCGGCTAATTCTAGGGGTGCCATCTTATAAGGTCTCCTAGAGATCGGGACAGTTCCTGGAATAAGATCTATCACGAACTCGACATCTCTGTCAGGTGGAACACCTGGCAATTCTTCTGGAAAGACATCCGGAAAGTCACGGACCACCGGGATATCTTCGAGTTCTGGTAGAGGGCTGGCATTAAGGGAGTAGAGCTAACGCTCAGCCATTTGGGTCAAAACATTGACTGTCTTGCCGGATGGGTGTGTAAGTTGAACGGTCCTATTGTAGCAATCAATCTTTGCGTAATGAGTTGTCATCCAATCCATACCCAAGTTGATGTTTATGTCCGAGGACTTGAGAGCGATTAGTGATGCAAGGAAAACAAGTCTATTGACAACAATTTCGTTTCCATGGCTTACCCTAGAGGTTTGCCACTTTGAACCAGGAGTTTGAATAACCATGGAAGTAGGCATGTTACAAAAAATCATGTTGTGCATTCGAGCATAGCTCTCAGATATGAAAGAATGGGATGCTACAGTATCGAAAAGAACAGATGCCGGATGGCAGTTAATGAGAAGCGTACCAAGGACGACGTTAGGATACTCATAAGATTCCTCAGCAGAGACATAATTGACATGACCACGTGTAGTGGGGATTGGCTTGACATAATTCACCTTGCCGGTTGGCTTACCATGGCCAACGGGCTTTCCTGGCTGGTTCTGAGGACACTCACTCATGTTGTGCCCCAGTTCTCCACACTTGAAGCACGTCACAGTGCAAGTGCGTGGAGCAAAGTTGGTAGGTGGTCCTCCATAAGTCTTGGCAGGTGCATATTGTTGAGTTGGGCGAGGTGCCTCATAGGATGGCCTCGGTGTGTACTTGGGTGGCAGAGCAGTGTTAGGAACCCACACGCGTCGCTTGTGAGAGCTAGAGCCGGATGAGGAACCAAAGTCACGAGGATGCTTGCGTGTGGCTTCGAAATCGGTCGGGCCCGTCTCAGCACTGATAGCTTTGTTCACCTACTTCTAGAAGGAGGTGCACTCGTGCAGATGTAGGTCTCGGTGGAGTTCGGGGTTGAGTCCCTTGCGGAACCTCGCCTGCTTCTTGGCATTGGTGGATACTTCCTCAGGTGCATAACGTGCCAAGTTGCCAAACTCACGGCTATAGCCATCCACGGTTAACCGGCCCTGGGTAAAACTGCAGAACTCCACTCGCTTGCGATCCATGAGACCTTCCGAAATGTGATGTTCACGGAATGCCTCACTGAACTCAACCCAAGTAGTAATTTGGCCAGCAGGACGCATAGCCTCAAAGTTCTCCCACCAGAGACTGGCAGGTCCCTCAAGATGGTAGGCGGCGTAGGTAACCTTGTCAGCTTCGGCCACACGGGCAGAGTGTAGATTGTGGGTGATACTACGAAGCCAGTCATCCGCATCCAGAGGTTCAATGGAGTGATGGAACTTCGGTGGGCAAATCTTGATAAAGTCATTGATTGACACCACGTCATTCCTCTGACGAAACCCAGTATTCTGCTCTATGCGTTCCAGCAGACGGTTGGTCTCTCTCTTGTTCCGTTCTGCCTCGAGCATAACTTCAGCCATGGAGGGTGGCTGGGGCAGATTCTCATCTCTAGCCCCACTAGCCTCACCCTGCTCCTGAGCAGCAGGAGTGCTGCGAGTGTTGACCATCCTAGGAAAACAAAACAACGGTTTAGACAAGGATGGCAAAAACTTGATATAGGAGTGCAGAATGTAATGGATGACACGGAATGCAGAGATGTTCATCCGTATGACATGGTAATATAGATACTGCCATATATACACCAGTGGTCATACACACCATACATAGATTAGTACAAGCCAAGGCTAAAGTACAACTGCGGTGAAAGACGATACATCCCATCAGAGGCATTCCAAGCTCCTATACATTATTTAACTACACCTCCGGAACTCAGTACTAGCTAAGTCATATTCCACAAGACGCGCAGGACTGTGGAAATACGACAACTACGATACTACTACTGCCACGGTCCAGCTCAGAAATTCCCGTAGTAATATTCGTAAAGATTACTACCGTAGCCTGGAAGTGGAACAGATGGATCTTGAAACTCTCGAGAACTCGAAGGCTGTGGACCATAGAGACATGGATGTGGCCTCGGGCCTGATGCTGGTGGTAACCGATGCCCACGTGGAGGTGTAATACCCCCAACGTCACGCCAATCCATACGATCAGGCAGACGAGTCCGCACGGGGTACAAATCCCGCATATCCAGATATCCGGCATGCACAGCAGGTGCAAGCCGTATGAAAGTAGTCCAGTGGGCAGCTTGAGTTTTATACAGCTCCATTCGGAGGGCACGGACCTCACGGTCCCTATCCTCCAGCATCTGAACAGTAGTCTGAAGCAGTGGCACCTCATGAGCAGCATCAGTATATAGACCAGTGTAGTAGACTTCCTCTCCGGGAAGTGAGGCTGGCATGTAACAGAACTCAGTGTTCAGCAACAGGGCGTGCCTAGCCCGGAGGATGGTCATCATCGAAAAAGCGGCATCCTGCACTGCCATCTCGATAGTAACCTCGAGTCCATAAGACCAATGGATGGGGTCGTTAGCTCCGGGATATGAGGGGTATATCCGGACTGTGCAGAAATACTGACTCCGATAGAAATCCCGGTACTGTTCCTCCAGTGTGTACAGAGGATACCAGCGGTAACCGGTCTCAGTCAACACACGGACTAGCATGGCCGTGTGACCGGGCACATTAATGCACCGAGTCAAATGAACCACTTGGTGAGGTGTGCGGCCAGACATTTGATACACGAAATAATGCAAAGGCATTAATATTTCTGGAAGAAATCGGGCAGCATAGCAACTGTAAATGCTCAAAACGATTTTGAGACATCATACAAATGATAGCATAGCCACTCAACAATATCATATCAAGGTTCCGGGTACAGCTAATCATCATACTAAAAGGGTAGAAACTGAACTAAGGCTTGAAACCAACAATCCTTAGAGTCTACGGATTAGTAACATGTGAACCTAGTAAGGATAAGAGGCCTAGTCCTAAATCCCCATGGAAAGAATAGACCGACTCAGATCAGAAGGGCATAAGGTAAAGAAGTAAAAAGAGCCTTACGTTCCCTTCCACAATCAATTCCCCTACATATAACTAAGATTTTTTTTAGACTCAACATCGACCAGTTTGGCTTGAGAAACCTACAGGCAGTCCGGCTCTGATGCCAACGCTGTCAGGACCCCGATCCTAAGTCACACCGATCTAGCTTGTAACACGTCATACCACTTTGCGGCCTCACGCATGGTATCCCCACGGGTGCCACCTTACCTGGCCCGGGACCGTTTGCGCATTTTGGCACACGTATATGACAGTGTCACTAGCATCCATATGATAGAGAACCCAGGCCGACATGGCTAGTTATAAACCAAACGTGGCACTAAATTAAAGAGACATCCATCCATGACCCAGCAACGAATGTGTCGGTCATCAACGTATGAACCCAAGTCGTAGCAAGCTACATGGACTTAAAAGAACAACGCGTGACATTTCCCCTAAGGGACAGACACAGGAACGAAGAAGGACACATGCCGGCCAGCCTACGTGTTCCGAGCAGTAGCAAGCTACCAAGGCTCATTGGAAGCACTAGGAGGCATTTCCCTGTAAGATAGGCTACCAAAGGAAAACAACTAGGTGTCGGATCCCACACATACCAAGCATTTCAATCATACACACAATATGCTCAATATGTGCAAATACAGCATTGCATCACAATAGAACTCTATGACTCAAAGTACTTTATTTAAGAGGCTCCAAGAGCCATACATAACATATCCATACATGTAGGGGTCACATGACTCAACACTCAAGTCATACAGTCATACAAGCACAAGCGGAAGCTACATGTCTGAGTACAGACAACTTAGAAAATAAAATAGGCTTGGTGTAGCCTGACTAATTACTAGGCCCTTTACAAGCTCCAGATCTCCGTTTGGGTAGCAAGCTACTCGTCGAAGTCAACGTCTATGTAGAACCCATCAGAAGGGGCAGGGTTCTCCTCTGCAACAGTTATTAAGCAAACATGAGTACAAAGGTACTCAGCAAGTCTTACAACAGAACCTATCATACATGCAACATTATCAACAGGGGTAGTGGAGTTCATAGCAGAAAACTAGCTTTGACTCTTGGCTAACCTATACTACGACTCCCAACAGATTGCAAGATAATACTACATACACGAGTCCTCTACTCACCACAACAATACACCACCGAGGATCCTCTTCCATCATCCTACGGAAGGGCCATCCTCGGCACTCACACTTGTCTTGAGGCTTTTAGTAGTATCCATCAACTTGTCTATGAACTGTAAGAGTCACCAAGTAGTCCGTACCGCGAAAAACGGCTATTCGAATAGATTGATAACCCTGCAGGGGTGTACTTCTTCACACACGCCTTCACCACTTATCACCGTTTACTCGACATGCACTCGGCAACCTTCAAGCGGAAGCCCGACGAGGGTGTTGGCCACGACCTAACTAACCACACAAGTCTCGCGTCTAGGTTTATCGCCTATTTGAGTTCCATCCATGGGGAGATCCGGCCAGGGTGTCGCTCACGGGCCCAAACGATGTGTACAGGGTTCCCGAGTCACCAAACGGGCAACCGATACATCGTGCCACGTACCTGTCGCATTACAGCCCACCCTGAGGGTCAGCGCTGTGCACGACCACCAGTAAACTACAAACACCAGAAACTAGTTGCAACTCCTGGACAGAGTACGAGGGCAGTTAATAAGCCGAGAGGGTCCATTGGTTTCGGGCCCAATGCATGGTAGTAGCTGAAACTTGAACCACACATACAGATCTCGGGTCCTACGGACGGTTCCAATTAAACAACCCACCACGTACTCCTACATGGCCTTTCATCGATACCTTTACCAAACATGTTCCGCACTTCCCTCTCTTTACCGATATGATCATTTCACTCTGATCCATCACCCAGATGAACCAGACCTGACACAACTCTAAGCATAGCAGGCAACATAAACAAATAGCATGGTGGTCACACATCACATGGCTCAAACAACTCCTACACATGCTAGTGGGTTTCAACTATTTACTGTGGCAATGACGGGTCATGCAAGGGAATAGGGTTCAACTACCACAGCAAGTAGCAGTTCACACGCTGTTCCCTTAATGTAGTAAAAGAGAGAAGGAGCGAGAAGATGGGTTTGTATCGGAATGATCAATGATTGATTGCCTGACAGAGTGGTTGTCCGGTACTGCTCTTCAGCTGGATACGCAGAAGTATCCTCGGGAGCAGGACCTAACACGGAGAATATCGGCGATACAATCAATAAACAAACAAATGCAACAATATGATGCATGCTCATGATATGGCAAGATGCGTGTGTTTTGGGCTAATGCAACTATAAACAGAAGGGTTTGAGCCCATTTGAATCTTCCCATTTGAATCAAAGATTCAAATTGAAACCCAAACTATTATTTATTTAAGTGCATTATCATGTTTTAAAGTAAACATCAAGGTTAACTTGCTCAAACATGCATGAAACAAGTACCATTGGAAAGATTGGATTTTTCTGATCAATTTTCATATATAAATCTTTTCGATCTGAGCTACTGTTGTATTTATATGATTTTTTGAAGTTTAAAGCATTTTCTAGAATTTCCTGAATTGTCTTTAAATCAAATAATCCCAGAAAATCCTTTACTGCGTCAGCATGACAACATGCTGATGTCAGCAGGTCAACACACCTGATCCAGGTCAAACCTGACTGCTGGGTCCCTCATGTCAGTGTCTCTGGGCTAATCCCGGTCAAAACTGGAGTTAACTGAGTTTGACTATGCGATGGGGCCCACTGTCAATGGCTGTGGTGGTTAAGCTAATCATCATTAGCTCCTAATTAACAAGCCACGTCAGCCCGCCAGAGTTTGGTCGGCGGCGACCATTTGCACGGCGGTGACTCGTCGGAATCCTTGTTCCGGCGACCATTTGTCGCGCGGATGGGCTCTACATGCTCCTGGTGATGCACCGCATCCAACGGTGCCACTGGTTGGTCGATTGGTCGCCGGAGTTGACGGCGATGAGCTCGTCCGCGGCGGCGCTCGCACGGAGTTGGTCGGGACGGCGTTGTGGTGCACGGGAGGAGGAGTTAGGGGTGGCATTAACTTGCTGGTGAGTCACTGGTCCTATTGGCGTGCTCGGGTGCGAGGCATAGCGCCTGTGGCCACGACGGCGAGTTGGCCGGCGGCGGTGAGCTTCGGTCAGCAAGGGGGCGGCGTCTACAAGGCGTAATCGAGCCCGTGGAGAGAGGGGTTCGAAGCGTGAGCTCACAGCAGTCGCAGAGGGCGTCGAAGCGAGCTCGGGGGAGGTCGGACGGCGGTGTACGGGCGGCGGCGATCTCCGGTGCCGAAGGTTGAAGACGACGGCGGGGAGGGCGTTGCAGAGCTTCTGGCATCGTGTGCGTCGGTGGGGAGCTTTAGGAGGACGAGGCGGAGCTAATGGTGCGTCGGGGAGGCGGGGGAGTGGCGTAGGGCGCGGTGGCAGTGATCGGCGGCGACGAGCTCGCTCGGTGGAGCTCGGCGGAGGGGAGAGAGGAGGGGGAAGACACGGGGGAGAGTGAGAGAGGCGCCAGGGGGGTGCGTGGCATCGCCTAGGGGCGTCCAGGGCGTCGAGGGGGCAGCCAGGCAGGCAGGAGGTGGCCGGCGCGTCGGCAGCGCTCGCCACCGAGCTGCTTTGTGCGCTGGCATGGTGAAGAAGACGGGGATGCCCTTGGTGGGCTGGGCCGTCTGGGCCAGACATGTAAGTGGGCTCAGGTAAGTCTGCATCTTCCTTTTTTTCTTATTTACTTTCTGTTTCATTTCTTTTGCAGCTTTGTTGAATTAATAAAAATGCTAGAACATTTTTATAGCTCATAAAACTAGTCATGCCCACTGTATATAATATGCACAGTATGGAACATTTTAGTTTATGATTATTTGGGCACATAAAATATTTATAGCATTTAAATGCCCAAATGCAAATACCATATGAATTAATCCAGAGACCTTGGATTTCCTAGAAAATTGTGCACCATTTTTGGCAGAGGTTTAAGACCAAGGCAGAAATGATGAACATGTTTGAAGGGCATTTTGGGTACATTGAAAAAGATTTTAACAAACCCTAGTTGTTAGAAGAGGGGTGCTGGGGTTTCTGTCATTCCCATTTCAAGTTTCTTTGGAAAGTAAACATGATGCACACTCTAGCTAGTCCTAAAGCAAGCACTGACTTGGGATGTGACAGCCACGCCCTGGGCAGTAGGTAGGCAAGTCTGGGTACCCCCATTCCTCGAACACCGACAATAGCCCCTGGGCCCAAGGTGCGCTCGGGCTTGGCTTCGCGGCGAAGCCAAGGGCCAAGTGTGGAGCGCCACAGGCCCCAAGGTGCGCTCAGTCTTGGCTTCGCGGCGAAGCCATGTAGCCTTTATTGGCGCGTGGCGATTGATTGGACGTGGCCGTCTCCACTTACCCACGCAGCCTTGGTGACAGCGTGACTAGACAAGTCCCTGCATGCACAAAAGACCATCATTGCCTGTAATTATGGAGGTTGGCGGTTGGTCTTCTCCTGGCTATAAATGAGGTGGCAGACGGAGTCCTTGCTGCCCATCTTCTTCTTCGTTCCTCTCACTCCTTCTTCTCTCTTGCCCTGCGCCTGACCGAGCCGCTCATGGCGCCGACCAGGAAGTTCTCGTCCGTGGAGAAGAGGAAGGCCTGGCAGGAGGGGCCTGGCTCACCACTAGCTAATAGGGGACGAGGCCGTCCTCGCAAGTGTGCCACGGCTCCTGTCGGGGCTGCTAGCGGGCGTGGGCGGGCCCCCACCGCACTCGTAGCTATCCTCAATAACAGCGGCGGCGGTTCCTCGAGCGGCGGGGGTCACCGTGGCGTTGGCGGTCCTGTGAACGAAGGGAGGCACTCCGGGGTTGTCATGTCTCCCCAGCCACGCTCCCACTTGGCGGAGGTGACGCTGCAGTTCGTCGTGTGGTCAGAGAGCCCAGCCGGTACCCGGCTCCTACTCCCGCGCTCCCTAGCCGGTGAACTCCTCGCTGCGAGCTCCTACAACTTTTGGTTGCATGCGGATGGTTGTTACAGCAGGGCTTCGTGGGTTGTGGTGGAGGTCTCTGTCGCGGGTGCTGTGACGCTGGCCGGCGGCTGGCAGACGTTTGCCTGTGCGCGCGGCTTGGGCAGACGGTCCACCCTTCATTTCAGGTATGGAGACGACTCGACCCTCTTCATGAGGGTGTTTGGGGAAGACAGTCACCGCGCCGAGTGCTGCCCCGAGGACAACGGCGGCGGCGAGGTGCTTGGCCTGGGTGATGGCCGCAGCTCGCCCACCTACGGCGGCTCATCCTTCAGCAGCAGCTCCAGCAGCGGTGGCTACAACCGATTGCCACGCTGCCGCGCCCGCCTTGAGAGTGGCGCTAGATCGTCTCATCACCACGCCAGGGTGAAGCATGAGGAAGGTTCCGGCTGAGCTCGAGGAGCAGGTCCTCCTGAGCAGTCGCGCCTCGAGAGGGTCGTCACCACCCGTTCTTGATCTTTCTTTCTTCCTGCATTGTCCAAGAAAACAAGTATGGAGCCCTGGGAGGGCATGTAATGAACTGTGTTTTTATAATGCTTAGCTCCATGCTTAGTGTCCGTGTCCATCACCGCGTGATCTGCGTACTATGCTCTCTTAGAGTGAGGAGACTTATCTTGACGCACTCGGGATTGCCGTCATCTTGTGACGATTGACCCTTCGTGAGGCTGCAAAAACTTGTTAGGTGGCTATTATCCTTTACCGCCCGAGGCCCTTGACGCGGGCTGAGCATGGTCGGCCGCCCCTTGTTGCGGTACACATGGGGCACGGATATAAGGAGGGGGGCATGCCAATCACAAGCCCTGGTTTGGGTGCCTCGTGAATGCTAAGGGGGGAGCGCTTGGGAGAGCGCCAGGCAACTGCCGCTCTCCCTGGGCTCGCCCGAAAACCGAGGGAAGGACCACAGAGGGAAATCAAACCGAGCAATAGAAGAATGCCAGAACTTTCAAAATCCATTAAAAGAGAACAAAAGGGCAAGCGAAATCCATAAAGAAAATGAACAGCCGTGTCCGCCACCTAATCTAGTCTTCTCACCAGCGCGGAGCTAAGTGCTGCCACTAGGACGTGAGAGGGAGCCCTCGAGGCCCAAGGGTGTCTCTCCAGAGACTCCGAGGCGTGTACAGCCCCACTCATTATTACGTGAGAGTGTCACGAGTGGAGATCTTCACAGGCGGGAGCCTTGATTCATAGGGACTGGGGCTTGGCTTCTCAGGCGCATGGCCTTGTTCCTCGCAGGCACGTAGCCTAGTCTTCTCAGGCGCAGGGCCTTGTTCCTCGCAGGCACGGATCCTAGTCTTCTCAGGTGCAGGGCCTTGTTCCTCGTAGGCACGGAGCCTAGTCTTCTCAGGCGCAGGGCCTTGTTCCTCGCAAGCACGGAGCCTAGTCTTCTCAAGCGCAGGGCCTTATTCCTCGCATGCACACATCCTAGTCTTCTCTGGCACATGGCCTTGTTCCTCGCAGGCACGGAGCCTAGTCTTCTCAGGCGCATGGCCTTGTTCCTCATAGGAACGGAGCCTAGTATCCTCAGGTTCAGGGCCTTGTTCCTCGCAGACATGGAGCCTAGACTTCTTAGGGGTTGGGCCTTGTTCCTCGCAGGCACGGAGTCTAGTCTTCTTAGGCGCAGGGCCTTGTTCCTCGCAGGCACGGAGCCTAGTCTTCTTAGGCGCACTGTCGGGGTTTTGGTGCGATATATGCCAAAGGATGGCTTATCATGCATGGGGACAAGAGAACATCGCTGGGCCTAGAAGCGGGATAAGGAGATACTTAGGACGCCTACGGATTTTACCCAGGTTTGGGGCTCTCCGTGGAGATAACACCCCTAGTCCTGCTATCAGGACCCGGATCCTAAGTCACACAGGTCTAGCCTGTAACACATCATGTCACTTTGTGGCCTCGCGCACGGTATCCCCACGGGTGCCTCCTTACCTGGCCCGAGACCGTTTGCGCATTTTGGCACACGTATATGATAGTGTCGCTAGCATCCATATGACAGGGAACTTGGGCCGACATGACTAGTTATAAACCAAAAGTGGCACTAAATTACAGAGACAGGCATACATGACCCAGCAACGAACGTGTCGGTCATCAACGTATGAACCCAAGTCGTAGCAAGCTACAAGGACTTAAAGGAACAACGCGTGACATTTCCCCTAAGGGACAGACACATGAACGAAGAAGGACACATGCCGGCCAACCTAAGTGTTCCGGAGCTGTAGCAAGCTACCAAGGCTCAGTGGAAGCACTAGGAGATATTTCCCTGTAAGATAGTCTACCAAGGGTAAACAACTAGGTGTGGGATCCCACACATAGCAATACACATTACACGTACGCATAACATGCAAGTATGTGCTGTACAACATGGCATCACAACATAACTCAACAACTCATATAGATAGAGGCCTAGAAGAGCCATCATAACATTTATTACAAGCATAGGTCACATGACCCAACATACAAAGAATACAGGCAACAGAAGCATAACATGTCTGAGTACAGACAACTACAAATGAAAGAGGCTGAGAAGCCTCACTATCTACAAGACCCTCCCAAGGGTACAAGATCGTAGCTGAGATAACAAGTTAAACGTCGAAGTCCACACGGAACCACTAGTGAGACTGAAGTCTCTCTGCAAAAACATAAATTAAGCAAACATGAGTACAAAGGTACTCAGCAAGACTTGCATCAGAACTAACTACATATGCATTAGTATCAACAAGGGGTGGTAGAGTTTGACTGCAGCAAGCCAGCTTTGACTCAGTGGCTATCCAGAACTACAACTGCAAGTAACTCTTTTGAGGTAGCGCACACGAGTCCACATATTCACCAATCAATACACCACTTTAGATTCTCTCTCGTCTCCCTACGAGAAGGCCATCCATAGCACTCACGCTTATCTTGCGTGTTTTAGAGTATCCACTTTCACTTGTCTATGAACTGTACAGGTAACCCAGAAGTCCATTATCGCGGACACGGCTATTCGAAATAGATCATATATAAAACCCTGCAGGGGTGTACTTCTTCACACGTGTTTCCACCACCTAGCGTCTGCACACGACATGTGCTCGGCAGACTTCAAGCGAAAGCCGACGTGGGTGTAGACCACGACCTAACCAACCACTCAAGTCTCTAGTCCAGGTTTATCCCTTATTTGGTTTCCATCTGTGGGTAGATCCGGCCGAGGTGTCGCTCACGGCCCCAAACGATGTGTAGAGGGTTTCCGTGTCACGAAACGGGGGACCAGTACACCGTGCCACGTACTTGCCGCGTCACAGCCCACCCCGAGGGTCAGCGCTGCACACGACCTCCAGTAAACTACAAACACCATAAACTAGTTGCAACTCCTGGACAGGGAATAAGGGCAGTCAATAAGTCGAGCGGGGTTATATTTCAGGGCCCAACGTGTGGTAGTAGATGTTCAAGGATCAACCAACACAGAACTCAGTTCCTGAGGACGGTTTCAATGAGACAACCCACCATGTACTCCTACATGGCCTCTCATCGCTACATTTACCAAATAGTGTTCACACACTTAGCTCTCAATAGCAGGACATGTTCACCACATTCCAATTCATCCCCGATGAATCAGACCTGACACAACTCTAAGAAAAAGCAGGCATAACCAGAAAGCATGAATGAGTAGGCACAACATGGCTCAAACAACTCCTACTCATGCTAGTGGGTTTCAACTATTTACTGTGGCAATGACAGGTCATGCAGAGGAAAGGGGTTCAACTACCGCAGCAGGTAACCGTTGAAGTGTTGTTGTCCTAATGAAGTAAAAGAGAGCAAGAGCGAGAGAGTGGGATTGTATCGGGATGCTCAAAGGGGTTTTGCTTGCCTGGCACTTCTGAAGATAGTAAAACTCTTCATCGGTGTCATCGAACTCATCGTCGGGGCTACGTCCACTGAGAGGGAACAAAACCGGCAAACAGAGAAAGAACACAATCAATGCAATGCAACAATATGATGCATTATAATGACATGGTAATATGCTATTGATTGAGCTAATGGAACTAGCAACCATATTAAATGAAGTTGGTTTGAACCAAAGGTTCAAATTCAAACTCCATATGTGATTATTTAAATGTCATTTAATTGATTTGACCTGATCAGCAGGCATAAGTTGCTCAAACATGCATGATAATGCCATAAACAGATTCTTCATATTTTTCTTATCATTTTTCATATATAAATTATTTTTATCTGAGCTACGGTTGATTTTATATGATTTTTAGATGTTTTGGATATTTTCTGAAATAAATAAATCATTTCTGATTTATTTTAAAATCCCAGAAAATAGTTACTGCGTCAGTACTAGGTCATGCTGACATCAGCAAGTCGACAGGCGAGTCCAGGTCAAACCTGACGTGTGGGGTCCACACGTCAGTGGCTCTGCTAATTAACAGGGTTAATTAGCACTAACTAAATCCTAAACTATAATTAGACAGGGCAGGGCCCACATGTCAGTGACTAACTAACTAACCAAACGATTAGTACTAACCTAGGTTAATTAACAGGGCGGGCGCCAATTGTCAGCGAGTCAGTGGTTGACTAAGGGCGTGGGGCCCATACGTTAGTGACCCGGGGTGGTCAACCCACCGGTGAAACAGGTCAAAAACGCCGGCGGCTCGTCGCCGGCGGCGACAGACGTGGCGGAGGGCTCGTGTTTCATCCCACGGCGACCAAAACGACCGCCGTTTGGAACTATGCGTAGCTGGGGCTCGCGCGCAGCTGGTAGGGCAAGCGGGAGGAGCTGGGGTGCCTGGAGCTCGCCGGAAACAAGCTCGCGGTGGCTCCGGAGTTCGGGCACCGATGGGTTAGGTGCTACGGTGCACAACAGGAGCAACATGAGTGGGTTTTGGGCTTCTGGCGTTGTGTGGAGCACGGTTGTGTGCTCGGTTGCCGCTCTAGGTGACGGTGGCCACGTCGACGACATGGCCGGCGGGAAGGAGCTATCGGCTCCGGTGGGCATTGGCGTTAGAGGAAGCAAGCGAGCCAGGGGAGAGAGGGGTTAGACGCAGGGGCTCACGATGGACTCGCAAAGCAGACAAGCGGGCTCGGGGAGGCGCTGACGACGGCGAATAGACGGCGGTGATCTCGGATGACCGAGGAAGAACACGCCTGCGTTGCGGATGAGGAGGAGCTCCTGGCGCCGCGTGACTTGATGGGGAGGATGAGGGAGGCATGGCAGAGCTCGGGGGCTCGTCGGAGAGGCGAGGGGGAGGCTGTGGCCGCGGCAACGGCGAACGGCGGCGATGAGCTCCGCTCCCGCTGTGCGAGGGAGAGAGCCAGGAGAGGGGAGAGAGATCGAGGGAGAGTGAGAGAGGGGTCGGGGGGCTGCGTGGCACTCGTGGAGGAGTCCAGGCGCGTCGGGCAGCGGCGGGAAGAAGGAGGTGGCCGGGGCGTGTGGCCGCGCGCACGGGGCACACGCCCGGCGTCCTTCTGTCACGAGGAAGACAATAGGGGAGGGGCCAGGTGGGCTGGGCCAGTGAGCTGGGCCGGCTATAGGTAGGTGGGCCAGGTAACTCTTCTCTCTCTCTCTTTCTAATTTCTTTCTGTTTTTCTATTTTCTGCATTTGTTTTGGCTTTATCTAAAATACTAAAACAAGCTCAAAATTCATGAAACTGCTTGAGGCTACTGTTTGGATTATTTCCAACAGTAAACATTTTAGTTCATGAATATTTGGACATTTAAAATACTATATAGCATTTAAATGCCCAAATGCAAATACTTTAAGATTTAATTCAAAAATCCAGAATGGCCCTATAAAAGTGTGCACCATTTTTGACAGAGGTTCTAGACCAATTCAAAAATCATTAACATTTTCAAAGGCATTTTGGGTCAATGAAAATATTTTTAGGTTGAACCTACTTGAGTTCTTTTGGTGCTAGGGTTTGATCAAACCCCATTTCAACTTTCTGGAAAACTTAAACATGATGCAACAGACAAGTGCTATCCTAATGCAAGGTGAAGCTGGGGATGTGACACCTGCTCTGCGGGGACTCCATGTCATGACTATCATCAATATGGTAGCTACAAGGTTGCTCCTTGAGTTGTGTCGTCTAGAGGAGGAACAAGGGCAAGGCAAGCTCTCTCTTCTCCTTCTAGGGAATGTGAGATGTCGCTAGGGTTTCTCCCCTAGCTCTCTTTGTGTTTCTCACAAAGTCTAACCCCTCTGCATGGAGGACCCTAGGGGGTTTATATAGGCCTACCCCCGAGGGCTACAATGGTAGTCCAGCCGGGGCGGGCCCTGGCCGTTAGCGTCTCTGGGCGCCGGCTTCTCCGCTGGCTGCTGGGTCCCACCGCTAGGTTGGTCCTGCTAGTTGTTGGAGGCGTGTCCATCCAGTGGGCCCGCCGTCTATGGGCCCGTGTGATGGTGTTCTACTGTTGATTTCCTTCTGCTGACGGAGGCACAGTCGGAGAGGGAGTGGCTGAAGTGCTACAGCCTTGAAGTCGTACACTGTTTCCTTGCCCCATCTTGTCATCTTGAGGGGGTTCAGACTCCAAGTAATCTGTTAGCTGCCTGCTACAAGGTGTCTCATTCCCCTGGCCGTATGCCATAGGTCGGCCACTTCTTGGTTGCTCGCTAATGTGTGGGTCCTGCTTCCTGCAGGCCAATCCGCCTTCAGGTAGTGGGATCGTGGCTTCCTCTGACGAAAGTGAGGTCATTGGTAACATGGCTACAGTGATGCGCCGATCAGGGAGTGTCCCCAAGGTACACTCACACTATAGCCACGCCACTTTGGATTCTGGGGGGCAGGCATGACTGTAGCCATGCTTTAGTCTTGTCGTAGATCTCCAGTGCACACTCCGAGGGGGAGGCACGGGGCCGTCAGCCAGATGCTGACCGCTGGGAAGCCGCCTGTTCGAGTTCTGCCTCCTACTGGCAGCCGGCTCCTAGGCCTGGCGGCCCTATGAGACGACCTGATGTGCAGGCTGACGAAGGCTGGCAGGTGGCCTTTTTGTCTTGAGACGCCATGGGTGGTCGATGAAGACACCCGTGGTCAATATCCCCAACACGCACGGCCTTGTTCCTCGCAGGCATGGAGCCTAGTCTTCTCAGGCGCAGGGCCTTGTTCCTCGCAGGCACGAAGCCTAGTCTTCTCAAGCGCAAAGCCGTGTTCCTCACAGGCACGGAGCCTAGTCCTCTCAGGCGCAGGGACTTGTTCCTCGCAGGCACGGAGCTTAGTCTTCTCAGGCCCAGGGCCTTGTTCCATGGGTAGAACCTCCGAAGGTGTCGGATGTTCCATGCGTTCGGGACGGGGACGCCGTCTCCTATTTCCAGGCGCACGGTGCCTGGTCTAGAGACGTAGGTGATCTTGAATGGGCCTTCCCACATGGGTGAGAGCTTGTGAAGCCCCTCTCTGGAGAGGACTCTACTCAAGACGAGATCACCTACCTCGAGTGTCCTTGGGCAGATGCTGCGGCAATGGTACGGCCACAACTCCTGCTGGTATATTGCAGCTCAGAGTGAAGCATCACGCCGGCGCTCCTCACCCAGCACGTGGTCCGTCCCTTGCACGGCGCCCTACCGCACCTTGTCGAATGCTAGGACTCGCGAGGAGCGGTGCCTGACCTCATGAGGGAGGACCGCTTCAGCTTCGTAGACGAGGAAGAATGGGGTCTCGCCTGTTAGCTTGGTGGGAGTGGTGTGGATTGACCATAGCATGGACGGGAGCTCATCGTGCCAACCCCTTCCGCAAGCTTCGAACTTCTTCTTGAAGGTCCTAGTGTTGAGGCCCCTTAGAACCTCCGCATTGGCGCGCTCGGCCTGGCCATTGCTTATGGGGTGTGCTACGGAAGCATAGCAAATATGCGTTCCAAGGTTAGCGCAATATGTCTTGAAAAGGTTGCTAGTGAACTGTGAGCCGTTATCGGTGATGATGTGGTTGGGTACCCCGAACCGGATTACGAGGTCCTTGATGAACTTGACCGCGGAGCCGGCTGGGATGGTTCGGACAGTTTCCACCTCCGCCCATTTGGTGAATTTGTTGACGACGACGTAGAGGTATCGATAGCCACCGGGCGCTCGTGGGAAAGGGCCCAGGATGTCGAGCCCCCAGACCGCGAATGGCCAGGAGAGCGAAGTAGTCTGTAGGCCCTGAGCTGGCCGGTGGATTTGTTTGGAATGGAACTGGCAAGCCTCGCAAGATTTCACCAGTTCGACCGCATCGTTGAGCGCCGTGGGCCAGTAAAAACCACTCAGGAACGCCTTTCGGACCAAGGTTCGCGATGAAGAGTGATGCTCGCAGTCCCCGGCATGGATGTCAGCTAGCAGCTCGCCTCCCTGCTCCTTGGAGATGCATCGCAAAGAAACGTCATTCGGTCGCTTCCTATAAAGCTCACCATCTTGGATGCAGTATGCCGTAGCCTGTCAGGCCACGCGTTGGGCTTCCTCCTCCTTTTCTGGTAGCGCCCCTCGCACCAGGTATGCCTTGAGTCCCTCGGTCCAGCATCCCTTCCGAGGCTCGAGCACCAGGAGCAAGCAGGCTCCTGAGGCCGGGCCCCAAGAGGGGGCTCCCGAGATCGGTGGCTGGGCGAGTTCCTCCTGAGGCTTCGCCGACCCTTCTCTTGGGGGCGACGAGGGCCTGAGGAGCCTTTCCTCGAAGACGCCAGGCTCTTGGGGAGTCGCTTGGACGTTCTCTTGGCGATGTCGTTGGCTTCATTGTTAGTGCCACGGGGCACATGCTCCAGCTCCAGGCCCAAGAACTGCTTCTCCATTTTGCGTACCTCCACGAGGTATGCCTCCATATGCTCATCCTTTGGCTCGTACACCTTGTTGGAGAAGTTGACGAGGAGCTGGGAGTCGCCCCTAATGATGAGGCATTTCACTCCCAGGGCTATTGCCTCCTTGAGGCCAGTGATGAGGCCCTCGTACTCCGCGATGTTGTTGGAGACCTTGTCACCAAACCGAAAGCAGAATTGCATGGCGTAGTAGAGCTTGTCTTGAGTGGGCGAGATGTGCACAACCCCAGCCCACGTGCCCTTGCGGCCGAACGCGCCATCGAATTACATGACCCAGCCATCCGGCGCTTCGCTTCACGGCAAGAGGGATTGATTTTGATTTGCTACGTGTCCTGGGGCGTCGGTCCATTCTGCCACAATGTCAGCAAGTGTGCCCCCCTTGATGACCCTGGTTGTCCTGAATTCTAGCTAGAGCGCATGCAGCTCTATATTCTATTCCGCAACCCTTCCTGCCGCATTTGGCGTCCAGAGTACCCTTACGTAAAGCAACGAGGAGCGCAAGCAGAAGCTTCTATGGCATGTCATAGCGCGCACGGGCATCACGGAGCACCGTGCTGATGAAGTATACCGGGTGCTCGACGGAAGTGAAGTCCTTACTCGCCTGTGGCTGTGTAGTCTGACTGGGTAAAGGTGCTCCAGGGGCTTGGTCGTCAGTTGGGGCAGCTGCGGCCTCAGGAGAGTCGTCTTGCAGGACGTGGTCGTCCTACGGCCCTGCGGGGGTCTCGGGAGTGCCGGCCTTGGGTTGTAAGGTCTTGTCTTGGCGCTCCTCTCGGACAGCCACCAACGCTGCTCTGGCCGAATGTGGTGTTGTGGCCAGGTAAAGCATCAATGGTTCTTGAGGTTTGGGTGCCACCATTACCGATGGACCGGCGAGGAATATCTAGAGATCTTCGAATGCCGCATCAACCTCAGGGGTCCATTCGAACGTGCCCTTCCTTTTCATCATCTTGAAGAAAGGGAGGGCTCTCTCCCCAAGTTTGGAGATAAAACACCCGAGCAACGTTACACAGCCGGCCAGCTCCTACATCTCCTTGAGATTCTTGGGCAGACTCATCTTTTCTATGGCCTTGACCTACACTAGGAAGCCCAAAAGCTTGCCTAATGGGACACCGAATACGCACTTTTCCTGGTTTAGCCACAGGTCTACCTTGCGCAGGTTGGAGAAGGTTTCTTCCAGATCTGTGATAAAGGTTGCGGCCTCCTGAGATTTTACCACGATGTCATCCACGTATGTCTCATTGTTCCTCCCGAGCTGTTTTCCCAGTGCGATGTGCATTAACCGCTGAAAGGATGCCCCTGCATTCCGCAACCCAAACGGCATGCTGGTGTAGCAGTATACTCCACACGGGGTGAGGAAGGCAGTCTTCTCGACGTCTTGCAGTGCCATCTTTATCTGGTGGTAACCTGAGAAGGCATCCAGGAAGCACAATAGGTCGCACTCGGCGGTGGAGTCGACGATCTGGTCGATGCGGGGCAGAGGAAACGGGTCTTGCGGACAATCTTTGTTGAGGTTGGTGAAGTCGACACACATGCGCTCATTTCCCCCTTTCGTGGGCACGACGACGGGGTTTGCCAGCCACTCCGGGTACAGGACCTCGCGGATGACACCCGCTGCCTCTAGCTTACGAGTCTCTTGCATGATGAAGGAAGGCTTCTCCGTAAATTTGCGCCAGGCCTTCTGCTTTACGGGGCGCATACTGGGGCATACGTTCGGGTGATGCTCAATCACCTCCCTCGGGACTCCCGCCAGGTCCTTGGGTTCCCACGCGAACAAGTCCTTGTTCGTGCGCATGAATCCAATCAGTGGCTCTTCTTGAGCTGGGGGACGATCGGCCCCTATGGTGAAGGCGACACCTGACAGCTCGTCTTTATCCATCGGCACCTGCTTCGTCTCGGCTCGGTCTTGGGAGAGAAGTTGCTTCTTCTTCGCCGGTGCAGCCCCCTCAGTTCCAGGGGTGGCTTCACCGGAAGGATTTGCTGCCACGGCGGTCCGGAAGGTGCGCTTGAGGGCCGCCAAAGCTTTCTTGGCGTCCCCTGCCACGGTGAGGCCACTGTTGCTCCCCGACATCTTTATGAGGATATAGGCCGGATGGGTTGCGGCCATGAACTGAGCCAGCGCGGGGTACCCGAGGATGGCGTTGTCCGGGAGGCCGATACGGGCGATGTAGAAGTCGATCAGCTCGGTGCGGTAGTTTTCACATGTGCCGAAGGTGACCAGGAGGCTGATCTGCCCCTGAGGGCTGGTGCAACCGCAGCTGACCGCAGAGAAGGGTTTTCTGGGGCACAGTCGCTCGAGCGGCACGTGAAGCAAGCTGAAAGCCTCCACTGAGAGCATGTTCTAGCCAGCCCCACCGTCGATGAGGGTCTTGTTGACTGCCACGTTGCAGATGGTGGGGGTGCGGAGCATCGGGAGAGCGCCTGAGCCAGCGGTGGAAGCGGGGTGGTCCCCTCAGTTGAAGGTGAGCTCAGTCTTGGGCGCCGCCCATCCAGGAGGAGCCCCTAGGCGTATGGAGGCGACGCCCTCCTGGCGAAAGAACTTCTTGACGTGGCGGCCGGAGGGTGGCGCTTGGGAGCTGCCGAGGAGGGCCACAACAATGTGGGGCGCCGGCGCCCAAAAGCATGCGACAAAGAGGTCGCACAGCTCCTCCCAGGACACCACGGATGATTATGGAAAGCTGAAAAACCAGGCGCGCGGTACGCCGGTGAGCGCCATGGGGATCCAGCTGGCCATGACCTTGATGTCGCCTCCGGCCGCCGAGATGGCCTCTTCGTAAGCCTGCAGGAAGACGGTCGGGTCTGCTGCCCCATTGTAACTGGGTTGCAGATCTAGCCTAAACCTGGGTGGCCACTGCACCCGTCGTAAGGCGGCGGTGAAGGCCAGGTGGCCCGGAGCGCCGCCGCATGCGGCCGACAAGCCTGTCGGAGGAGGGACAACTACCATGGGAAATTGGTGGTCAGAGAGTGGGACGGATGGCGAGGAAATTTCGGCACACACCTACCTGGCGTGCCAAATGTCAGATCTTGTGTTCCGGCAAAACCCTTGAGGTTCGAACTCTGGGGTGCACACGAAGATCTCTCCTTCCGCCCTAGCTTGTCTACTCGCCGATCCCTAGGCCTCGCTCGTCAGATCCAAGGAACAAGAGACACAAGGTTTATACTAGTTCAGGCCACAGTTGTGGTGTAATACCCCAATCTAGTGTTGTGTGGTGGATAGCCTTGTAGGCTGGGGAAGAACTAGTACATGGATGAACTGCCTCCTGAGGAGAGGGGTTCTTGTGCTCGAGTGAGCTTGTGGTGTGTGGCCTACTATTTTATCAACCCCAGATCAGATGATCCCAATGGTGGTGGCTAGTCCTATTTATAGCGGCCCGGGTCCTCTTCCCAAATATTGAGCAGGAAGGAATCCCACAACGGCCAAATTTGAAGGGGGAAATCTAGTACAAGCTAACCTAACAAAAGGTGGTCTTCGCCTGCCAAAGGCTCTGGTGGTGACGTTGCTGTGGGCTCAGTGGTGACCTCCACTCTGCCGTCCTGCTGGTCTTGGTCTCATTGCACTAATATGGAAACCTTTGCCTGATGCCTCGTGACTCCTCGCCTGCACCTGCTCCTTTAGAACCAAAGAGGAAACTAGTGCTCTGCGCCCACTTGCGCCCGCCTGACCTTGGTCGTCATTCCTCACGTCATGAGGACCTCGCGAGGTACCCCTTTCCTTGATATCTCTGATCCTCATGAGCCGGCCTAGTGAGGCTGCCCCAGGGTGTGTCATGCTTCGTCCGCCTCGTGAGGCTTAGCCTCTCGTGAGGGTGTTGAGTGGCTGATGAAGAGGTTGGGCCGCACCAGGCTGCCGGACGAGACACGCCCTAGGCCGCAGGTAGGCAAGTCTGGGTACCCCCATTCCCAAAAAACGCCGACAACTGTTGAGTCGAGTCAATAGGGACTCGAGGTCGTTCAAAAGCACATCCTCTAGCCATTACTCCTTGTCGATCCGGGACAGCGTGACCTTCAGTCGGGCTATGTAATCTAAGACACTGCCAAGGCGAGATTCCAGTCGCAACACATTCATGTCAGCTTCGTCGTTGATAGGAAAGTTGATAGGGTTCAAGCCTGTTTCAATCCGCACAGTCTCTTCCTTGAAGTTCTGACAGAATTCTGCATGCACAAAGAGGTGTTGAAACGATAGAGACATAATGGAAAAGTTCTATGCGGACAGTCGGACAAAGAAAAATACCTTCAAGCATAAGGAACATCTTCTTCGCAAGACCTCCCAGATAAGTTTCCAGTTTGCCTCTCTTCCGAGTGAGAGCGTCAACCTTGTCTGCCAGAGCCACCTTCTCCTCCTTCAGCTGCACATTTTCCTTCTTCACTTCATCAACAGCGCTTTTCAACTTGGAGTTCTCTTCTTCCAATTTCTGACCGAAGCCAGGTTCTAACTGGCAAGTTCTGTCTTCTCCCGCGTCGTCTTCTACGCCGCTGTGAGGTCGAGATCCTTCTGCTCCAGAGCCTGCTTCATTTTGTCTAAAGAAATAACATTCTTCTGACGAGCTTGGAGTTGATGGTTTTCACTATGCACATCTATTCGAGTGGAGTCACTTGGTTTAAAGGTTGGAATGGAAAGTTTACAAGGCGAACAGTCGATAAGCTCTTACCTCCCAGGAAAGCTGCTTCATTTTGAGCTCTCTTCAAGTTCTTCTTAGCCAATTCTAGATCGAGATTGAGCTGAATCTGTTTCTTCTCCAAATCAATAACTTAGATCCAAGCTCACAAGCTTCTGCAATCAACAAATAAGACACTTCAATCGACAGTAACCAAAATCAGTCACTTCCGAGTGATAAGTTGTAAGGCCAGATTATTATATGAAAATGTGTTCTAAGACTACTACCGAATCACACATTCAACATCAGTCTCGGGGACTACACCCAGTGGGTGCACTTGGCGTGCCCCCGCTGGTTCGATTTCCCACTTGGCATGATCTGCCCAGCTCGAGTAGGAGGTGTAAAAAAGTGGGTGGAGTTCTAAGACCACCGCCAACTGCACGCAGTTGACAGTGGTCTCGGGGACTGCTCCTAGTGGGTGCACTAAGCATGCCCCCACTGGTGAGATTATATGCTCAGGAAAGCCTACTGGCGCGACTGAACACCTACAAACGGAAACAAGTATAAGACCCCCACTGACTGCCAGCAGTCGACGGCGGTCTCGGGGATTACACCCAGTGGGTGCACTCAATGTGCCCCCCATTGGTTTTTGTCTTTCCACTTGAAACGGCCCGCCCGATCCGGGTGGATACAATGCCAACTCGACGCAATTCGTGTCGATGAGCTATACAATCAAACTAAACACCCAGTGGGTGTACAAACAGACTCAAGGTTCAGACCTACAATAGATGCACATTAAAGGTTCCAAAACGCTCATCCACGGACATCTAAAGAAGTCAAAGCTAAAGCTTTAGAAAAACAATGGGAAATCAACTTACAATCCTACTTACTCAGACATTGGCTTGGAGAGAGGAGCTGGCGTCGTTAGAAGCTCTGCTGGCCTCATACGCCGTCTTCATGCGATCCACCATCACTCTATCTTGGATCATCGCCTCCTTGGTAGCTCTTATCTAGTCCTTAGGGACATGATATAGAGTGAATGGAGGCGGAGTTGTTGATGGAGTCAGAGCTGGTGGCGGAGTTGGAGCTTGGGGCACCGCTGACGAGCTCAGAACTTGAGGCTGCCTAGTTAGGTACAATGCATGAATAGTCGATGCTGGAGACTGGTCAGTCGATAGAGGGTCAGCAAAAGTAACAGTGGTTCGAGACGAGCCACCATTCTCCTAGACAGTCGGCTCAATAGATAAACGAGACGTGCAGTTTGCAGACACCCTCCGGCTGAAGGTCCTGCCCCTCCTCCCTATGCTCCTCTGGGTCTCATCATCATCATCGTCATCATCTTGAAGCTGGATAACCTCTACTTGCTATGCAAATATCTCGAATGAGATTCCAATGGACCATTCAAATCAGCTAATGAAAGACAAGGGCGTCTGATATAGTTTACCTGCTCAAGAAGTCTCCACATCGTTGGTGTCTGCGTCGCCTTGCTCTTCATCTATCTCCATGTGAGATGTTGTGGAAGTGGCGGCCCTGAAAGTGTAAAAATGTCACTCGGTTAGACAAACGAAGGATCTGTGAGAACAACGAGAAGCAAAGAATAGAAACATTCACTCTGATGTAACGGGTGCATCCACTTTGATCTTTGGTAAAGCCTTCCGAGGCTTGGCGCCGGTGACCTTGGCTAGCTTGGCGGTCTTCTTAGTCGGCTCTGGAGTAAACGTCCGAGTGCGCTTCGAGGTCCTGGCAAACGACACCGTCACCTTGCCTTGACCATCCGCGGGATCCTGCGACTTCTTGGAGGGCCTCTCAGTACGGAGCAATGACTCGACGTCGTCACTACTGTCTGAGTCTGAGTTGTTGTCGTTGCTGTCATTAGCGTGGTCAACACTGGCACTCCCATCCTTGCTCCCACCTTCCTCCATCTGCTGCTCCCCATTCCGCATATAATACATACTCATGAAGACCTAAAAGGCACTGATCGAATAAATTTAGACCTATCCAAGAACGATTGTAGATGAAAGATAACTAGGAAAGAAATCACTCGACAAAACAGAGCCTAACCTCTCCTGGGGCTTGCTCAGCGTCGAATGGCAAGATCCTCGTGGCTCCACAGGGATTGTCTTTGTTCCTAGTAATGGTTTTCAACCGCTGGGCTACCGTCTTCTCGTCAACCTCCTCTGGGTGAGCCCTAGCGGTATCGTTTAGGCCCAAGTACATCCACATGGGATGGTCGCGAGCTTGCAGAGGCTGGATGCATCGACTGAGGAATACTTCCAGCAAGTCCATGCCAGTCACCCCACCCTGAACCAGCGCGACGACTGCATCGACCAAAATGGAAACATCGCCTTTCTCCTCTGAAGTAACTAGCATGGAGCGTGCTTTGACAATCCTATCAAAGGTGAAAGGTGGAAGTTCAGGTGGATAGTCACGAGTCGGAACATCCTTGCAGTAAAACCAAGTTGACTGCCAAACCCTGATAGACTCGGGAAACTTTACCGATGGTAATGTGCTCCTACCTCTCGTCTGGAGACTCAACCCCCCACACATCTGGATCACATGCGTCTTTTCGTCAGTCAGATTAGACTTCTTCAATGACTGAGATCAATAGGTGAAGATAAGTTTGAACATCCCCCAATGGGGTTGACATCCCAGGAAGCTCTCGCACATTGTGATATACGCGGCAAGGTAGGAAATGGTGTTGGGAGGAAAGTAGTGGATCTGAGCACCAAAAAAGTTCAAAAAGACACGGAAGAATGGATGGGGAGGCAGAGAAAGACCTCGGTTGATGTGGGTTATGAGTAGGACGTGCTCGCCCTCGCCCGGCTCGGGCTCGGTCTCCCTCCCCAGCAACCTCCATGACCCAGGCGTAATGAGGCCGTCGGTGGTGAGACCCTCTAGATCCTCTTTCGTGATAGTCGAGCGGGTCATATCCCCCTGGATCTAGCCCGGTGGTAGGCCGAACCGCAAGGACGACCCCGTCACTGGTTTCTTGCCCTTTGATGCCTTTTTTGGCAGGTTTGTCCTTCTCCATTGCTGGAGAGCTCGAGCGCAACGAGAGAAAGGAAAGAGTAGGGAGGCGAGCAGAGAAAGAAATGAGACGCACAATGCAAACGTCTCGGCGACGGCGCCCTTTACGGCCATGTTTCCAAGTGGCTGACTTGTGGGCCCTGGCAATCCAGTCGCATCCCGCAACGTGTGGCTGCTTGATGCGTGGTGGAAAAGGCGGCATGAGGATCGACGAGCCCCTATCCTCTCGCTCCATTAACTGCACCAACGTCCCGTCCAATCCCGCGCGCTTCTCCACAGTTCAAAAAATCACGAGATATCCGGGATACGCAGAGACAGTGAATCACACCTGAGATACTCCGGCTCGGCCTGCTCGAACTAACAGAACCCACTCAGCGACCCCTTGAAGAGCTCAATGGATAGAGGTGACTGCTGAAGAAGCGGACCGAGAACACACCTCCGGGTTCCTCAAAAAGCTCGATCGATATGCTGGAGCAAGTTGAATCCGCTCTGGAGAACCTCCCTCCAGTCGGCCCTCAATCCATTCGGGGGCTAATGACGAAGACACGCACCTAGGGTAGGGTTCTAGGACTGACCTAGATGCCCTACCTAAGGGCACTGCCCTAGAGTCGAAGGTATTTGAAGTCTAAGAGAAGGTAGCGACTGAAATCACCTCGAAGAACAATCCACTCGATGGCATGTTCCACTCGGATACTCAAAATCCACTCGACCACAACAGCGTCACTCGACCGAATGAAGAAACACTCGGAGTACAGCAGACCTAAAGTCACCCAAGCATAGCTAAGGTCAGGCATTTACTCCGTAGTCATAAAGGTCATTAATAACTGGCGTTACCAGTAACATCTCTGTCTTAACACTCATTAACCCCTCTGTAACCTAGGGCTGGAGGGGTCCTGGCGCACTCCATATAAGCCACCCCCTCCTCTGGCGCACGGGTTCGGACCCCCTGTAACTTACACGCATATTCCAGTCGACAAGCCTCCGGGCACCGAGACGTAGGGCTGTTACCTCCTTGGAGAGGGGCCTGAACTCGTAAAACTCTTGTGTACAACCTCGCCGTAGCTAGGGTCTTGCCTCCTCCTACGTACCCCCTATTCTTATTGTCATACTTACTCCCACGACAGTGTCCTCATAGAGTGATAGAAGTGCTAGCGAGGCACGTATTGCATTGTTTCCATCAAGGATAAAAAGATGGGTTTTATATCGCATTGCTTGAGTTTATCCCTCTACATAATGCCATATTGATTAAGGCATTACTCTATTCTTATGAACTTAATACTCTAGATGCATGTTGGATAGCAGTTGATGTGTGAACTACTACTAGTAGATGCAGAATCATTTTGGTCTACATGTCACGGACGTCATGCCTATATTCATGATCATTGCCTCAGATATCGTTATAACTTTGCACTTTTCTATCAGTTGATCGACAGTAATTTGCTCTTACATTATTTGCCATTTTCCTCTCGTTTTCATCCCCCCCCCCACTTCTAAAACGTTTTCAGAAAAAACACAAAAATATTTGCCTTTTTTTCGCCCTTATATCTTACTTGGTTTGTTTGCTCGTTTGCTTGACATAATTATGTTTATTGAAATTTGACAGGAAACTGTTATGGATCCTCATCCACTTTCTAATCTCTTTAAAATATCCAATTATGATAAAATAATTCTAGTGAGTCGAGTGCACTAGATTATGTTTATGATATTTTGCTTGAAATTCGGGAATCTGGAAGTTATGATGAAGTGTTATGAAGAAATTGATAAAGTGATTCATGATAGTTCCTTAAATGAAAAGCTTGATTGCAATGATTTTATTATAAATTCTATGAGTGAAAATTGTGCTAATGATATGGAAAACCCTAATCTTGGGGATGCTTATATTGCTATGCCCACTACTTGTTGCACTGATCATGATTGCGGTGATGCTTCTTACGATCTTGAAAATTTATTTAAACCCTATGATGAATATGATATTGATAATAATGTTTTCCATAATATTGAAAGTGGGTTCGAAAGAATGTCAAAGTTTTATCCCATAACTTTGGATATTGCTCAATCTTATGAAATATTTGATAAAAGTGGGCTTGGAGCAATGACTTTGTTCTATGTTAATCCCACTATTTTGAATGAGTGTTAACTTTGCATACATATGGATCATGTAGAGAATATTTTATGTGATAGCTATACTGTTGAACTTGAATATGATCCTACATGCAATTATTATGAGACGGGAAAATATGGTTGTAGAAATCTTCATGTTACTAAATTACCTCTCGTTATGTTGAGATTGCTATTGTTTCTTTCTTCATCCTTGGATATGCTAGAAATTTGTTGCCTTGATAATTTGTTTGCTTATAAAATGCCTATGCGTAGGAAGTATGTTAGACTTAGATTGGTTTTTCACGTGTTTTATGATGCTCGCTTTGTGCTTCAATTCTTATCTTTCATGTGAGCATCATTGAAATCTCAATGCCTAGCTAAAAGGCTTTAAAGAAAAAGCACTTGTTGGGAGACAACCCAATATTTTTATTTTCTGTTCTTGAATAAACCTATCATCCAGCCTCTGGTTAGATGTGTTTTCATGTTTTAATTTTGTGTTTGTGCCAAGTAAGACCTTTGGGATGATTTGGAAGATAGTAGATTGTTTTTTCTAAAAACAGGAACTTTCGCGTCAAGTGTCAGAATTGTTTCTGGTTGCTGGAACGTGAAAAAACTCTGAGTTGTTTACACGTTTCCGGTATACAAATTTCCCATGTTGTACTAAATTTTTAGAATTTTTAGAGCTGCATAAGTTTCACATCAATTCGCATCTTCACAGACTATTCTGTTTTTGAGGGATTCTGTTTACTTTGTGTTGTTTGCTTATTTTGATGCAACTATGGCTAGTATCGGCGGGTATGAACCATGGAAAAGTTGGAATACAGTATATATTGCACCAATATATAATAAAAATGATTTCACAACAGTACCTACAAGTAAGGATTGTATTTGTTTTACTAAAGGATCTCACGAGTTTTCTATTGAGTTTTGTGTTGTGAAGTTTTCAAGTTTCGGGTAAAGTTTTGAGGGACTATGGAATAAGGAGTGGCAAGAGCCTAAGCTTGGGGATGCCAAGTCACCCCAAGGTAATATTCAAGGAAAACCAAGCATCTAAGCTTGGGGATGCCCCGGATGGCACCCCCTCTTTCGTCTTCAATCCATCTGTAAATTTACTTAAGGCTATATTTTTATTCACCAAATGATATGTGTTTTGCTTGGAGCGTCATGTATGATTTGAGCTTTGCCTTTTAGTTTGCCCCAATCATCCTTGATGTACGCACCTTTTGAGAGGGAGACACATTAATCGTGAATTTATGATAATACTCTTTGTGCTTCACTTATATGTTTCGAGCTAGGGTAGTTGCTCTAGTGGTTCACTTATATCTTTTTGAGCACGGCGGTGATGTTTATTTTGAAGAAATTGATGAACTCTCATGCTTCACTTAAATTATTTTGAGAGTCTCTGAACAGCATGGTAATTTGCTTGGGTTATGAATTTAGTCCTAATATGATAGTCATCCAGAGAGGGTATAATAAAAAATTTCATAAAGAGCATTGAATTTATGAGAAATTTGATTCCTTGCAATTGTTTTGAGATATTAAGATGTAATATTAGAGTCATGCTAGTAGTAATTTGTGTGGTTAAATAAATAATTGTCTTATGGTTTGTGATTCCCGTAGCATGCATGTATGGTCTTCTAGCGTGATTTGTCCTTGATTGTCTATCTTTGCGTGAAAGTCAGGAGCGTGCGAGGGTTAACTCCTACCAACCTCTCCCCTAGGATCATGCATAGTAGTACTTTGCTTCGAGGGCTAATAAACTTTTTGCAATAAGTATGAGAGTTCTTTATGACTAATGTTGAGTCCATGGATTATACGCACTCTCAACCTTCCACCATTGCTAGCCACCCTAGTACCGCGCAAATTTCACTGGTGCACCAAACCACCTTATACCCTTCCTCAAAACAGCCACCACACCTACGTATTATGGCATTTCCATAGCCATTCCAAGACATATTCCCATGTAACTCCACAGTTTCGTCATCATGTTCGAGTTTACCATCGAGTTGTAATTCTTCAGTTGTAAGTAAATAAAAGTGTGATGATCATCATTATTAGAGCATTGCCCCCTGTGAGGAAAGGATGATGGAAGCTATGATTCCCTCACAAGTTGGGATGAGTCTCCGGACTTTAAAAATAATAAAATAGGCCAAAGAAGCCCAAATAAAAAGGAGAGGCCAAAGAAGCCCATACAAAAAATGAGATAAAAACAGAGCAGGAGCAATGTATGTCAACGTCCTGGGAACGGGGGTACCAGCTTAGGCAACCACAACTCAAGACCTTCACGAGGGGCCAAGCCTCGCGAGGCGAACGACGGCAAGACCTCCCCGGGGAAGCCTCTCCAGGCTGTCTCCCAAGGAGCGGATATATCTATGCAAGGTGCACCTCGTGAGGTTCATCTGACGTGAGCCATGACGACCAAGGCCAGGTGGGCGCAGTGTACCAGTTTCCCCTCTGGTGCCATGGGGGAAAGCGCAGGCACGGAGTCCCGAGGAATCAAGCAAAGGTTTTCATATCGAAGCAATAGGAAAAAGGACCGCCAGGACGGCAAGACGGAGGTCTCCGTGGAGCCCGGCGCGGCGTCACCACCAGAGCCTTTGGCAGGCGAAAACCACTCTTGCCAGCATAGCTTGTACTAGATGTTCCCCTACAAATTTGTCCGTTGTGGGATCCCTTCCCACCTACATTTGGGAAGAGGACCAAGGCCACTATAAATACGACCTAGCCCCCACCATAGAGGGGGACAGGGCGATTTGACCAGAGAGAGAGAGAGAGAGGAGACACCACAACAGAGCATTCCACCACAGCGAGGAGCGGATCACCCGGATCATCCTCACACTCACTAGCTCATTGAGCCCAATAACACCTCGCCTACTAAGGCTGTTCATTCACTGTACTAGTTCATCCCCAGCCCCATGAGACAATCCACCACACACACTGGAGTATGGTAATACGCTGCAACGTGGCCCGAACTAGTATAAACCTATGTGTCAATTGTCCCTTGAGTTCGCCGAGCTAGGCCGTGGGATCATAGGGCGAGCGCGATGGGGAGAGAGTGTTCTTCATGCGCAACTCAGAGGTCTAACCCCTCTAGGGTTTGTGGAGGCCGAAATCCGACATTTGGCGTGCCAGGTAGGGGTGCGTCGAAACCTCTCTTCCGTCGGCCCACGCATCACCGCTCCACTGCTTCCATGGTAGACGCTAGCCGAGCTTGTGCTAAGCGACGGGACGCCCTCGCCGCCTGCGTCGCTCAGATGCCTCCCGCCGGCGAACACCCCCCCGTTATCCATCACCTGCCGCTAATGCAACCACCGGCCCAGCGAGGCACGAGTAGCAAGCCTCATCGCTGCACCCCTCGATGCGGCGGGATGGACGCACTACCACCTTGTCGCTGAGCCCAGTCGGCTCGTCGTCCCATGGTCCTCATGGACGAGCAGGCTGCGCTGCTCATGGAGCGTGAACTCCTGCGCTACCGCCCCGTCGACGACTTCTATGAGGATTGGCTAGACCGCATTGCCTGTCAGGACCCCGATCCTAAGTCACACCGATCTAGCTTGTAACACGTCATATCACTTTGCGGCCTCACGCACGGTATCCCCACGGGTGCCACCTTACCTGGCCCGGGACCGTTTGCACATTTTGGCACACGTATATGACAGTGTCGCTAGCATCCACATGATAGAGAACCCGGGCCGACATGGCTAGTTATAAACCAAAAGTGGCACTAAATTACAGAGACAGGCATCCATGACCCAGCAACGAACGTGTCGGTCATCAACGTATGAACCCAAGTCGTAGCAAGCTACATGGACTTAAAGGAACAATGCGTGATATTTCCCCTAAGGGACAGACACAGGAAGGAAGAACGACACATGCCGGCCAACCTACGTGTTCCGAGCAGTAGCAAGCTACCAAGGCTCAGTGCAAGCACTAGGAGGCATTTCCCTGTAAGATAGGCTACCAAAGGAAAACAACTAGGTGTCGGATCCTACACATACCAAGCAATTCAATCATACACACAATATGCTCAATATGTGCAAATACAACATTGCATCACAATAGAACTCTATGACTCAAAGTACATTATTTAAGAGGCTCCGAAGAGCCATACATAACATATCCATACAGGTAGGGGTCACATGACTTAACATCCAAATCATACAATCATACAAGCACAAGCGGAAGCTACATGTCTGAGTACAGACAACTTGGAAATAAAACAGGCTTGGTATAGCCTAACTATCTACAAGGCCCTTCACAAGCTCAGGATCTCCGTCTGGGTAGAAATCTACTCGTCAACGTCAAAGTCTATGTAAAACCCATCAAAAGGGGCAGGGTTCTCCTATGCAACAGTTGTTAAGCAAACATGAGTACAAAGGTACTCAGCAAGTCTTACAACAGAACCTATCATACATGCAATATTATCAACAAGGGTAGTGGAGTTCATAGCAGCAAGCCAGCTTTGACTCTTGGCTAACCTATACTACGACTCTCAACAGATTGCAAGATAAGACTACGTACACGAGTCCTCTACTCACCACAACAATACACCACTGTGGATCCTCTTCTGTCAACCTACGGAAGGGCCATCCATGGCACTCACACTTGTCTTGAGGCTTTTAGTAGTACCCATCAACTTGTCTATGAACTGTAAGAGCAACCAAGTAGTCCGTACCGCGAACAACGGCTATTCGAATAGATTGGTAACCCTGCAGGGGTGTACTTATTCACACACGCTTCCACCACTTATCGCCGCTTACTCGACATGTTCTCCCCAACCTTCAAGCCGATGCCCAGCGAGGGTGTCGGCCACGACCTGACTAACTACACAAGTCCCTAGTCCAGGTTTATCGCCTATTTGGGTTCCATCCGTGGAGAGATCCGGCCGGGGTGTCGCTCACGTGCCGGGACCCCGACTAAGAAGTCGAGATCACCGAGTGCACGTGTACAGTGATCCCAGAGATCAATGCTCACTGAACACACACAGAAGCTGAATAACAAGAGTCTTACATCCATACATATCGTCTTACACAAATTAAGGCCATTATGGCCAAGTCTTACATAAATAAAGCCTCGCGGGCTGAATAGCAAATAACTCAAATAGCGGAAGTCTACGATAATAGGTAGAACCCATGCAATCTGCCTTAACCCTACAGGCATTCTGACTGGGATAGCGTCCTAGTTCGCATGTTCGTCTCCAAAGAACTCTTCATCATATTCCTGTTCCTCCATGCCTGGCCAATTAAATAACCAGTGGCAAGCCAATGAGTAGTTTGAATGTACTCGCAAGCAACCCATGATGTGGTTCAAAATAACAATGCAAACTGAACAATAATGAGCAATCTAGCAATGGGCTAGAATAAATATTCTACCATCAAGTGTATGCATCAACGAGTTCATGTAACCTTGAAAACAGGTTACCGATAACAACATGAATATGATTCAACTCATCGAGTCAAGTCACCACCTTGACTCATCATTCACACACTTTCACCGATGAAGTAAAATTCTGGACATAGTTTAAGTAGCACCACCCAACTGTCCATGACCGTGGACACGGCTATTCGAATAGTTTTACACTCTGCAGAGGTTGCGCACTTTACCCACAAGATCCGGGAAGCTTTCGTGTCATCCACGATCCCGCAGTACCTCAAGTACTCGGGGGAAGCACCCGGTCATTATCTTTCCTTAGACGACACTAACATAGAGTCCACTCGTTGGTACACGGCCCTTGGGTACAAACAATAGATCACGGGACTTGCCCTAATTTCAATATCATGCATACTCGAAGAGACCAACGGTGTGTCTGGTGCCCTGTAAAAACAGTCATGGTCGTCTATCCAAGCACGACCCCGTCCCGAGAAAGACCTCAAGTCTTCCCGTCACTAGTAATGCGGGCACCATGCTAGTATCGACCTAAGTAATCAATAAAGCCCTGTCCCATAAGGGGTAGTGTGGTTGCACATGTTTGGTTGGGACGGTAGTCACACATAAATCTAATCCATTATTTCACCCATGCACAAGATTTACCGGCACATCACTTCTTCCTCAAGTGATGACCTAACTCAACATCACCCTCGGGCATTAGGTGCACCTGATGGGTTCATGCAAAGATTTCAACCACGAAGGTTCAAATCACACATGCATCACTAAGTATAAGTACTTACTATTTGCACGTCATCTAGCACATAGCAAGATTAAGAGCAAGGCATGCATCATGTGGTGTTCCAACTAGGTTACCACCATAACCCTACCATCATGCATCAGAAACAAACGGGTTCCGAAGAACAAGTGTATCATGGTCAAAGGGCTGCTTGCCTGGATTGGCTTGGTCTTCAAAGTCTTCAAATCCTTCTCCTTCTCCTTCTTCACCAACTTCGTCAAATACGGTATCTATACGCCGCATAATAACAACGGAAAAATAAGACCACAAATAAAACCGAAAAATCAAAGTGCTCAGAAAAATGTCAACTTATTTTCGTAAAATACTAGAGGGAAAACTAAGATGGAGAAAATTCTTAGTTGGAGTTTTGGAGTAACAGAATGGAATCTAGGGATTTTTGAACAGGAGTTTTAATGCTCAAATTTGAATTTAAATTTGAACACAATAGAAAAGTTTCATAGATATGCGTGAGTGACACCATTAAATAGGTTGGAATATTTCAAGAAAAAGCCCTGTGCAACTGGGCCTGAGTGGCCACAGTGCATGGCCCAGGGCATCCAGCCCAGCCGCTCGGGCGCCAGCGCGCGCACGTCAGGTTTTCAAACCTGACGGGCGGGGCCCGGCGGTCAGTGGCTGTGAGGGGAGGGAGAGAGGGGTGAGGATGACAGGCGGGGCCCGCCTGTCATCTTCAACCTCACGGCCACGGCGACGGCGAGGTCACCGGCGACGATTCCGGCCACGGCGAAGCCAACAGAGGGCAGGGACGGGTTCAGCGACGAGTTGCGGAGGTAGTGGTGGTGGTGCAGCTCGCCGGGGAGGTCGGGTTCGTCGGCGGCGAGGTGGGACGGCGGAGGGTCATCGAGAAGCTGCTGGCCAGCTCGTTTCCGGCAGCTGCAGAGGGGGAAAATGGAGGGGAAAGCATCAGTGATGCATGGCAATTCTAAATCGAGCAAAAGGTGGGGCGGAGGAGGCCCGTACTGCGAGATCGCCGGCTGCCCGACGCGGCGGAGCTCCGGTCGATCCCGAGCACTGAAGCTCTTCGGGGAGGAACTAGCGGTGCTGGAGGACTAAAGGGGATGTGGTGAGGCTGCTGGTGCTGAGCGGGGAGCTCGGGGGGCTTATATAGCCGCGCCCACGGTCCACCGTGGACTCGTGCGCCGGCGAGGTTGCAGCCGAGGCTAGAAGGGGTTCTGGTGCCTGTGATCAAGCCGGGGAGGATTGTGGACGTGTTCCATGTCCAGTTGAGGGGAGAGGAGGAGCGGGGAACGCTCCAGACCGTGCGCGCGTGTGAGGCCGAGGAGTGGACGTCGCGGGCGGCCGGTGCGCGTGTGGCGACGGCCACTGGAGGGCGCAGGAGGAGGGGGACAACACCGGTGGAGGCTGCGGACGTCGAGGCGCATTGGGAGGCGCGAGGGGAGAGCTCGAGGCTGTCGGGGGCAGGCGATTGGGCGAAGCTACAGTGCGGTGGCGCACTGTAGCGCGCTCTGGAGCGCCCTTATCGCATGCCATGGCATGCCATTGGCCCTCTGGACGCGTCCACCGTGTCTGGGGGGTCCAGGGTGATGCAAGCACTACGGATGAGGCCTTGGATGCTCTGAAGATTCTGTGAGAGAGAAGAGAGGCTGGTGACTTGGTAGAAAATGGCTGTCCAGCAAGGTGAACTAGGGTTTTTACCCCTCAATCATGGAGCTGGGGTCCTGGGGGAAGTTACTGGAGGTGGCTAGTAACTAGATGAACGTGTGGTAGAAAGTTGAGGCCAAGGTAAAAGGTAAAAGTGATCAAGAAGAGGGTTTTAGTAAAAACCCAGAAGGTGTTTGATCAGTGTTTGGTCAAGCAAATGATCTCCACTTGCCATGACACTAGGGTGCTTCACCAAATTTGGGCTCATTTGAAGAAACTAGCCAATGTAACTTTTGTGAACCCTAGAAATCAACAGAAATGGCTTCATCTTGTTTGAGTCAAGCTAATCATCTCCCCTTGATGCACCACTTGGTGTAGTTTCATCATTTGGGGTATTGATCATGCCCACAAAGTTTGAAGCTCCAGGTAAAAAGTTGGTAATGTAAAGTTGTTCAAATTTGCATTTGAACAGAAAGGGTTTTGGGGTGTTCTGATCAAGTTGCTCTACTCCAAATCTTGTGCCATTTGGTCTAGATGCCTTATTAGGCCATTCTAGCATGTGCACCAAGTTTGAGAGCATTTGGACAAGTTTGGCAATGTAGAGTTGCTCAAACTTCAAATATGGACAGAATGGTTATGAAGGGTTTGAGAATGTTTTCTTGCTTCCCAAGGCATGCGACTTGGCAAGATCATCAAATATGTCATATGTGACATGACAGAATTTCCCTGGAATTTTTGGAAAATATTTCCTTTGTAAATATTTCAAAAGCTTGAAATATCCAGAAAGGGTTTTAGAGGGATTAGCCCATTATTTTGAACATGACCAAGTGTTGAAACTCTTATATATGGACAATATATGTCCTATGAGTCTCCCTGAATTTTGGCAAATATTTTTGAAATACTTAAATAATTTTCCCCTATTAAAGACCATTTCTGGCCTTAAAAAAAATCTTTTAAATAAAATAGGAAAATAACTTTTAAAATTATACTCTTGTGGTTTCTGGGAGTCCTATGACTACTAGGTCTCAAATATACCTTTTGAAATAATTTTCTCACCCTAAATCAAGCACTTGCAGTGCAAACCTTAATTAAGGGGTTTTTGGAGAAACTAAATTTATAAAATACATTTTGGCCAAATTAATTTGTAAGAAAACACTATACTGTTATATAACACTTGGCATGATCATTGGGCAGAAGTTTTGGGTATGGAGATGAATTCTACAAGAGGTAATAGTTGACTTTATTGAGCACACGAAAAAGCACATGGAGAAAAACTCAATTCAAATAAAAGCCAAATGATGCTAAAAAAATTGTTGGTTCAAATTTTCATGTTTCATTGATGCAAATAACATGTTACAAAATGCAGGGTGTGACAGACCTACCCCCCTTACAAGAATCTCGTCCCCGAGATTCCTAAACTAGGTCTTAAAAGAGATCGGGAAACTCGGATCTAAGATAGTCTTCACGTTCCCAGGTTGCTTCTGCTTCGGTGTGGTTTCTCCACTGGACCTTGAAGTACTTGATGGTACGGCTTCGCGTCCGTCGTACTGCTTCGTCCAGAATGCGAATGGGCTTCTCGTGGTAGGTCAAATCAGGCTGCAGATCAATGGCTTGGTGATCAACATCCTTGTAGAGATTAGGCTTGTCTGGAACTTGGAGACATTTCCGGAGTTGTGACACATGGAATACATTGTGCACACCGGATAGCTCGGGTGGTAGTTCCAACTGGTAAGCCACTTCTCCTCATCGTGCAGTGATCTCAAAGGGTCCAATGAACCTTGGTGCGAGCTTCCCCTTGACGTGGAAACGCTTGGTTCCCTTCAGAGGAGTTACCCGCAGGTACACATGGTCCCCGACATGGAAACTCATGTCCCGACGGCGAGTGTCAGCATAACTCTTCTGCCTTGACTTGGCTGCCTTTAAACGCTCTCTGACTAGTTGGACTTGCTCTTCTGCTACGCGGAGAATATCCGGTCCAAAGACTAGACCTTCTCCAGTCTCTGACCAGTTGCGGGGTGTGCGGCATCTGCGTCCGTACAACACCTCAAATGGTGCCATCTGAAGGCTCGACTGGTAACTGTTGTTATAGGAGAACTCGGCAAAAGGGAGACAATCTTCCCACTTGGCTCCATATGCCAAGACACAGGCTCGGAGAATATCTTTGAGAATCTGATTGACTCGTTGTGTCTGACCTCCGGTCTGTGGGTGGAAAGCCGTGCTGAAAGATAACTTGGTTCCCAAGGCTTCTTGGAACTTCTTCCAGAACCTTGAGGTGAACTGGGTTCCTCGATCTGACACAATCTCCTTGGGAACGCCGTGAAGACTTACGATTCGGTCGATGTAGAGAGCTGCCAGCCGGTTGCCATCATAAGTGGTTTTGACATGAATGAAATGGGCCACCTTGGTCAAATGATCGACTATGACCCAGATAGAGTCATGTCCTCTATCTGACCTTGGTAATCCAGTGATGTAGTCCATTCCGACTTTATCCCACTTCCACTCAGGAACTTTGAGTGGTTGAAGCAATCCAGCAGGTTGCTGATATTCAGCCTTGACCCTTTGGCACACATCACACTTTGCAACATAGGTTGCAATCTCTCTTTTCATCCCGTGCCACCAAAACCGTGCCTTCAAGTCTTGGTACATCTTGGTTCCTCCGGGGTGGATGGAATACGGAGTGTCGTGGGCTTCTTGCAGGATCAGGTTCTTCAGCTCTGTGTTGTTTGTTACGCAGATGCGGCCTTTGTACCAAACAATCCCGTGCTCATCTTCAGAGAATCCTGGGGCCTTGCCTAGCTTCATCGTCTTCTTGATGCCTTCAATGCTTGCGTGTCCATCTTGTGCCTTCTTGACCTCGTCCATCAGGGTCGGTCTGACTTCCAAATGATCCAGAAATCCAGGGGTGACCAATTCCAAACTGAAATGTTCGAGTTCCTTAAACAGGGCTGGCTGCCTTTCTTGAATAACAACATTCAAGGAGCAAGCCTTCCTGCTTAAGGCATCGGCCACCACGTTAGCCTTCCCGGGGTGATATTGAACACTGAGGTCATAGTCTTTGATGAGTTCCAACCATCTTCGCTGCCTCATGTTCAATTCCTTTTGGGTGAAAATGTACTTCAGACTTTTGTGGTCTGTGTATATCTCACGCCGTTTCCCTAGGAGGTAATGCCGCCATGTCTTAGAGGCATGAACTAGTGCCACTAGCTCAAGATCATGAGTAGCGTAGTTCTCCTCATGAGGTCGTAGCTGCCTGGAGAGGTAGGCTATGACTCGGCCTTCTTGCATCAGAACGCTTCCCAATCCGGTTCGAGAGGCATCACAATATATCACGAACTCCTTGTGAATATCAGGTGTTGCCAGAACTGGGGCGGTGGTCAATCTCTTCTTGAGTTCTTGGAAGCTTTCTTCGCATTTTGGCGTCCACTCGAACTTCTTGTCCTTCTTGAGGAGCTGAGTCATTGGCCGTGCAATGCTAGAAAATCCTTCCACGAATTTGCGGTAATAGCCCGCAAGTCCGAGGAAGCTTCTGACTTCCTTGACGGTTGTTGGAGATTGCCATTGGGTCACAGCTTCGATCTTCGCGGGCTCAACTGATAACCCTCCTTCGGTCAAGACGTGACCTAAGAACCCAACTTTATGCAGCTAGAACTCACACTTACTGAATTTGGCATACAGTTGGTGCTCCCGAAGCTTATCTAGGACCATCCTCAGATGTTGCTCGTGCTCTTCCTCCGACTTCGAGAAGACAAGAATGTCCTCGATGAAGACAACAACGAACTTGTCCAAATATTCCATGAAGACTTTATTCATGAGATACATGAAGTAGGCTGGGGCATTGGTTAACCCAAAGGACATGACCATGCACTCATATAGGCCATATCTGGTTACGAATGCCGTCTTCGGAATATCGTGGGGTCTGATCTTCAGCTGGTAGTACCCAGATCTGAGGTCGATCTTGGAGAACACCTTGGCTCCGCTGAGCTGATCAAATAGATCTTCGATCTAGGGAAGTGGATATTTGTTCTTGATTGTAACTTCATTGAGGGAACGATAGTCAATGCATAAGCGGATAGTACCGTCCCTCTTTGCCACAAACAGAACGGGAGATCCCCAAGGGGAGGCACTCGGGCGGATAAATCCCTTCCTCAGCTGCTCTTCAAGTTGCTTATTCAACTCGGCTAATTCTTCTGTCCCCATTCTATAAGGCTTCTTATAGATGGGTCCTGCTCCGGGCACGAGCTCGATGATGAACTCAATGTCACGGTCAGGGGGCATTCCCGGTAGTTCATCCGGAAAGACATCAGGATACTCACATACCACCGGTACTTGCTCTAGCCCAACTTCAGACAGACAGTTGACTTGAATGGCTTGAGCGGAAGAGGAGTTGGGAGTGAACTTGACGTCGACTCCTTGGTCATTGGTCACAGTGACTGTCCGATTGGCACAGTCTAACAAGCATGTGTGCTTGCTGAGCCAATTCATGCCTAGGATCACATCCAAGCCTTGTGATCTCAGGATGATGAGGTCTGCTAGGAAATCTACACTGTTAATGGTAATACTGACTCCTTTACAGCCTATCTTGGTTCTCATCTCTGCTCCAGGGGTTTGTACCACCATAGGGTTATTCAGGGGTGTAGGGGTCATGCCACTTTTTAATGCAAATCTTTGAGTGACAAATGAATGCATTGCTCCAGAATCAAACAAGACAGTTGCAGGTGCTGAGTTGACAAGTAACGTATCCAGCACGACGTCTGGGTCTTCCTGGGCTTCTTCAGCAGTGACGTGATTCACACGCCCCTTCCATGGTTAGGTGGATTGCGAGGAGCTGGGTTCCTTGGTGGCATCCCGCGGCCTTGTCCTTGGTTCTGCGCATTGGGGCGCGGGGCATCAGGCTTCTTGTTGGGGCACACCCTTGAGATGTGTCCGGACTGACCACATCCAAAGCAAGTGACTTGGTTTGGATTGTTGATCTTGTTGCCACCACTAGTATTGGGGTTGAAAGCTGGCCTTGGGTTGGCATACTGCTAAGGCTGATAGTTGGTATGAGGTGCAGGAGCTATTGGTTGCTGATAGGTTGGCTTGGCCGGGGCTGACTGCCATGGACGAGGTTTCTGGTTGCTGGAACTTCCCTTGCTGACCATCTTGCGCTTTCGAGTGTCTTCCAAAGCACGCCGCTTGTCTTCAAGCATAAGTGCTTTGTTCACCAGGTCAGGGAAGGTTGGGCAGTCGCACACGACAAGCGAGTATTGCAGAATCTGATTGAGGCCTTCCATGAAGCGCTCCCTTTTTGCAGCATCAGTGCTGACATCTTCAGGGGCATACCTTGACAGAACACTGAACTTCTGCATGTACTCCTTGACAGTGCCACTTCCTTGCTTGAGAGCTCGGAACTCACGCTTTTTGATAGCCATGATTCCGGAAGGAATGTGGGCCTTGCGGAATTCTGCCTTGAAGTTGACCCAAGTGATGTCTTGTTCAGCATGCATGACCTTGAATCCATCCCACCAAGCTCTAGCAGTCCCCCCGAGGCAGTGGGCTGCATAAGCCACCTTCTCGCGGTCTTCGGTGCATCCGACTAGTTCCAATATTTCCTCAATGGAGCGGACCCAGTCGTCTGCATCCAGGGGTTCAGCAGTCTGGATGAAAGTTGGCGATGCATACTTCTTGAACTCTGCCAACGTGGAACGTCCATTGCCATTCCCCGCCGGCTGGCGGTTGTTGGTGACAGCTTGAGCAATCAGCTGAAGGGCTGCAGTGTTGGCTTGGCGTTCCTCTCGGAAAGCTTGGAGAAGATGAGCCATGTCCATGTTCGGAGGAGGTGGTGGTGGTGGAGCTTGGTCGTTGGTTTGGTCGTGGCCTGCCTCTGACTGAGCGGATGCTCCGGCTTCAGGCTGCTGGGTAGAGGTACCAGTACGAGTTACAACAGGCATCCTGTTGGAGCGGTAAAAGGTCTCATGACTCGGAAGAGGGAAAGCAAGATAGATGGGTGCCTAGTAAGGGGGTGGGTGTGACACTAATCAAATCATGCAAAGGCCGAAAGGCCAAAACACATTCATTAAAATCCAAATGGGTGATGTAGTCGTTTACACATTCCTGAAGGAAGAATACGACATACATCCAGACACAACAAAAGCAAACACTAGATGGTTTCATATGAACCATGCAAGGACTCGACTGCGCATAGGGGTTACACGACCTATCCTACCGTAGAGGTCACAACTGGCATATCCGAGTAGCGAATAATGCCTAAGCGGCGGAATGCTCGGTCGCGTATTCCGGCTCTTCTGGGTCTTCCTCCTTGTCTTCATCTGTCTGGGCCCCCTTGTCACTTGAGGGTGTGGGGGAGTGGAGGAGTTGGATACGACGGTGCTTCGTCGGTGGTGCAGGGAAAAGCTTGCGATATTCCCTTGCCGTCATCCGGCGTCGCCGAGGTGGTTCTTCATTCTTGGAAGATACATCCTCGGAGGGCCTTCCGCCTCGGTATGCGATAGCGGACTGTCCAGAAGGCGCTCCTTCCTTCTTGATCCTATTAGTCTTCTCTTGAGCTCGGCGAAGAAGTGCCTTGGTCTTGGGAAGTTCTTCTCGAAGCTTCATTGATTCCGAGGCCAAGTCTTGTGCCAAGCTGTCGGCACATAGACTAAAGTAGGTCTGGAACGGAAGCGAGAGTCCTTCCTTTAGTGGAGGGGCTAGTGCGCTGCTTTCATCTTCACCTTCCTTCCGCTAAGGCAAGAAGCAAGTTGTCATCTTGGCTGCCATCTCCGGAAGAAGCTCGCGGAGACGGGTTAGTGCCTTGAGTGCAGCAGCCTCGACAGCGAGAGGTAGTGTTGCCATCTGGGGTCCCTCGAAGAACTAATTTGTGGGATGATTGCTTGCCTTCACGATCACTTCCACATGGTATTCCACCTCAGTGTCGCTAACCCAATGCTCAAGGTAGGTGAGGATGGGCGCTCGGTGGAACTGACACTCTTGGAGGCTATCCTCAAGAAGCAAGGGAAACCCAGTGGTCAGGTGCTCTTCGGGTACACCGGCCATCTACAAAGGTGGAATAGGAGGTGTTAATAAGCTGATGAAATCTCAGGTTTAGAAAAGAAGAGAGGTTCAGAAGGTTTTTGAAAAAGGGTCTCATCTAACTAACGCCCATGCTAACTAAGGCTTCCTACAGTCAGGATGGCTCTGATACCAGCTCTGCCGGGACCCCGACTTAGAAGTCGAGATCACCGAGTGCACGTGTACAGTGATCCCAGAGATCAATGCTCACTGAACACACACAAAAGATGAATAACAAGAGTCTTACATCCATACGTATCGTCTTACACAAATTAAGGCCATTATGGCCAAGTCTTACATAAATAAAGCCTCGCGGGCTGAATAGCAAATAACTCAAATAGCGGAAGTCTTCGATAATAGGTAGAACCCATTCCATCTGCCTTAACCCTACATGCATTCTAACTGGGATAGCGTCCTAGTTCGCATGTTCGTCTCCAAAGAACTCTTCATCATATTCCTGTTCCTCCATGCCTGGCCAATTAAATAACCAGTGGCAAGCCAATGAGTACTTTGAATGTTCTCGCAAGCAACCCATGATGTGGTTCAAAATAACAATGCAAACTAAACAATAATGAGAAATCTAGCAATGGGCTAGAATAAATATTCTACCATCAAGTGTATGCATCAACGAGTTCATGTAACCTTGAAAACAGGTTACCGATATCAACATGAATATGATTCAACTCATCGAGTCAAGTCACCACCTTGACTCATCATTCACACACTTTCACCGATGAAGTAAAATTCTGGACATAGTTTAAGTAGCACCACCCAACTGTCCATGACCGTGGACACGACTATTCGAATAGTTTTACACTCTGTAGAGGTTGCGCACTTTACCCACAAGATTCGGGAAGCTTTCGTGTCATCCACGATCCCGCAGTACCTCAAGTACTCGGGGGAAGCACCCGGTCATTATCTTTCCTTAGACGACACTAACATAGAGTCCACTCGTTGGTACACGGCCCTCGGGTACAAACAATAGATCACGGGACTTGCCCTAATTTCAATATCACGCGTACCCGAAGGGACCAACGGTGTGTCCGGTGCCCTGTAAAAACAGTCATGGTCGTCTATCCAAGCACGACCCCATCCCGGGAAAGACCTCAAGTCTTCCCGTCACTAGTAATGCGATCACCATGCTAGTATCGACCTATGTAATCAATAAAGCCCCATCCCATAAGGGGTAGTGTGGTTGCACATGTTTGGTTGGGACGGTAGTCACACATAAATCTAATCCATTATTTCACCCATGCACAAGATTTACCGTCACATCACTTCTTCCTCAAGTGATGACCTAACTCAACATCACCCTCGGGCATTAGGGGCACCCGATGTGTTCATGCAAAGAATTCAACCACGAAGGTTCAAATCACACATGCATCACTAAGTATCACTACTTACTATTTGCACGTCATCTAGCACATAGCAAGATTAAGAGCAAGGCTTGCATCATGTGGTGTTCCAACTAGGTTACCACCGTAACCCTACCATCATGCATCGGAAACAAACGGGTTCCAAAGAACAAGTGTATCATGGTCAAAGGGCTGCCTGCCTGGATTGGCTTGGTCTTCAAAGTCTTCAAATCCTTCTCCTTCTCCTTCTTCAGCAACTTCGTCAAATACGGTATCTATACGCCGCATAATAACAACGGAAAAATAAGACCACAAATAAAACAGAAAAATCAAAGTGCTCAGAAAAATTTCAACTTATTTTTGTAAAATACTAGAGGGAAAACTAAGATGGAGAAAATTCTTAGTTGGATTTTTGGAGTAACAGAATGGAATCTAGGGATTTTTGAACAGGAGTATTAATGCTGAAATTTGAATTTAAATTTGAACATAACAGAAAAGTTTCATAGATATGTGTGAAAGTGACACCATTAAGTAGGTTGGAATATTTCAAGATTTTAGGAGTTGGAATTATTTCATTTGGACTAATATTCATTTCTGTAAAATTAATTGAAGTTTTACAGAAAAGAAAAAGAAGAAAAGGCCCTGTGCAACTGGGCCAGAGTGGCCACAGTGCACGGCCCAGGGCATCCAGCCCAGCCGCTCGGGCGCCAGCGCGCGCACGTCAGGTTTTCAAACCTGACGGGCGGGGCCCGGCGGTCAGCGGCTGTGAGGGGAGGGAGAGAGGGGTGAGGATGACAGGCGGGGCCCGCCTGTCATCTTCAACCTCACGGCCATGGCGACGGCGAGCTCACCGGCGACGATTCGGGCCACGGCGAAGCTAACGTAGGGCAGGGACGGGTTCAGCGACGAGTTGCGGAGGTAGTGGTGGTGGTGCGGCTCGGCGGGGAGGTCGGGTTCGTTGGCGGCGAGGTGGGACGGCAGAGGGTCGTCGGGAAGCTGCTGGCCAGCTTGTTTCCAGCAGCTGCAGAGGGGGAAAATGGAGGGGAACGCATCAGTGATGCATGGCGGTTCTAAATCGAGCAAAAGGAGGGGCGGAGGAGGCCCGTACTGCGAGATTGCCGGCTGCCCGACGCGGCGGAGCTCCGGTCGATTCCGAGCACTGGAGCTCTTTGGGGAGGTACTAGCGGTGCTGGAGGACTAAAGGGGATGTGGTGAGGCTGCTGGTCCTAAGCGGGGAGCTCGGGGGGGCTTATATAGCCGCGCCCATGGTCCACCGTGGACTCGTGCGCCGGAGAGGTTGCAGGCGAGGCTAGAAGGGGTTCTGGTGCCTGTGATCAAGCCGGGGAGGATCGTCGACGTGTTCCACGTCCAGTTGAGGGGAGAGGAGGAGCGGGGAACGCTCCAGACCGTGCGCGCGTGTGAGGCCGAGGAGTGGACGTCGCGGGCGGCCGGTGCGCGTGTGGTGACGGCCACTTGAGGGCGCAGGAGGAGGGGGACAGCATCGGTGGAGGCTGCGGACGTCGAGGCATGTTGGGAGGCGCGAGGGGAGAGCTCGAGGCTGTCGGGGGCAGGCGATTGGGCGAAGCTACAGTGCGGTGGTGCACTGTAGCGCGCTCTGGAGCGCCCTTATCGCATGCCATGGCATGCCATTGGCCCTCTGGACGCGTCCACCGTGTCTGGGGGGCCAGGGTGATGCAAGCACTACGGATGCGGCCTTGGATGCTCTGAAGATGCTGTGAGAGAGAAGAGAGGATGGTGACTTGGTAGAAAATGGCTGTCCAGCAAGGTGAACTAGGGTTTTTACCCCTCAATCATGGAGCTGGGGTCCTGGGGGAAGTTACTGGAGGTGGCTAGTAACTAGATGAACGTGTGGTAGAAAGTTGAGGCCAAGGTAAAAGGTAAAAGTGATCTAGAAGAGGGTTTTAGTAAAAACCCAGAAGGTGTTTGATCAGTGTTTGGTCAAGCAAATGATCTCCAGTTGCCATGACAGTTAAAAGGATTGAATGACATGTGAAAATAGGGTGCTTCACCAAATTTGGGCTCATTTGAAGAAACTAGCCAATGTAACTTTGGTGAACCCTAGAAATGAACAGAAATGGCTTCATCTTGTTTGAGTCAAGCTAATCATCTCCCCTTGATGCACCACTTGGTGTAGTTTCATCATTTGGGGTATTGATCATGCCCACAAAGTTTGAAGCTCCAGGTAAAAAGTTGGTAATGTAAAGTTATTCAAATTTGCATTTGAACAGAAAGGGTTTTGGGGTGTTCTGATCAAGTTTCTCTACTCCAAATCTTGTGCCATTTGGTCTAGATGCCTTATTAGGCCATTCTAGCATGTGCACCAAGTTTGAGAGCATTTGGACAAGTTTGGCAATGTAGAGTTGCTCAAACTTCAAATATGGACAAAATGGTTATAAAGGGTTTGAGAATGTTTTCTTGCTTCCCAAGGCATGGGACTTGGCAAGATCATCAAATATGTCATATGTGACATGATAGAATTTCCCTGGAATTTTTGGAGAATATTTCCTTTGTAAATATTTCAAAAGCTTGAAATATCCAGAAAGGGTTTTAGAGGGATTAGCCCATTATTTTGAACATGACCAAGTGTTGAAACTCTTATATATGGACAATATATGTCCTATGAGTCTCCCTGAATTTTGGCAAATACTTTTGAAATACTTAAATAATTTTCCCCTATTAAAGACCATTTCTGGCCTTAAGAAAAAGCTTTTAAATAAAATAGGAAAATAACTTTTAAAATTATACTCTTGTGGTTTCTGGGACTCCTATGACTACTAGGTCTCAAATATACCTTTTGAAATTATTTTCTCACCCTAAATCAAGAACTTGCAGTGCAAACCTTAATTCAGGGGTTTTTGGAAAAACTAAATTTATAAAATACATTTTGGCCAAACTAATTTGTAAGAAAACACTATACTGTTATATAACACTTGGCATGATCATTGGGCCGAAGTTTTGGGTATGGAGATGAATTCTACAAGAGGTAATAGTTGACTCTATTGAGCACATGAAAAAGCACATGGAGAAAAACTCAATTCAAATAAAAGCCAAATGATGCTAAAAAAAATTGTTGGTCCAAATTTTCATGTTTCATTGATGCAAATAATATGTTACAAAATGCAGGGTGTGACATCACGGCCCCAAACGATGTGTACAGGGTTCATGAGTCACCAAACGGGCGATCGGTACACCGTGCCACGTACCTGCCGCATCACAGCCCACCCCGAGGGTCAACGCTGTGCACGACCACCAGTAAACTACAAACACCAGAAACTAGTTGCAACTCCTGGACAGAGGACAAGGGCAGTTAATAAGCCGAGAGGGTCCATTGGTTTCGGGCCCAATGCATGGTAGTAGCTGAAACTTGAACCACACATACAGATCTTGGGTCCTATGGACAGTTCCAATGAAACAACCCACCATGTACTCCTACATGGCCTTTCATCGATACCTTTACCAAACATGTTCCACCCTTCCCTCTCTTTACCGAGTATGATCATTTCACTCTGATCCATCACCCAGATGAACCAGACCTAACACAACTCTAAGCATAGCAGGCAACATAAACAAATAGCATGGTGGATCACACATCACATGGCTCAATCAACTCCTACACGTGCTAGTGGGTTTCAACTATTTACTGTGGCAATGACGGGTCATGCAAGGGAATAGGGTTCAACTACCGCAGCAAGTAGGAGTTCACACGTTGTTGCCTTAATGTAGTAAAAGAGAGCAGGAGCGAGAAGATGGGTTTGTATCGGAATTATCAATGATTGCTTGCCTGACAGAGTGGTTGTCGGGTACTGCTCTTCAGCTGGATACGCAGAAGTATCCTCGGGAGCAGGACCTAACACGGAGAATATCGGCGATACAATCAATAAACAAACAAATGCAACAATATGATGCATGCTCATGATATGGCAAGATGCATGTGTTTTGGGCTAATGCAACTATAAACAGAAGGGTTTGAGCCCATTTGAATCAAAGATTCAAATTGAAACCCAAACTATTATTTATTTAAGTGCATTATCATGTTTTAAAGTAAACTGCAAGGTTAACTTGCTCAAACATGCATGAAACCAGTACCATTGGAAAGATTGGATTTTTCTGATCAATTTTCATATATAAATCTTTTCCATCTGAGCTACTGTTGTATTTATATGATTTTTTGAAGTTTAAAGCATTTTCTGGAATTTCCTGAATTGTCTTTAAATCAAATAATCCCAGAAAATCCTTTACTGCGTCAGCATGACAACATGCTGACGTCAGCAAGTCAACAGGGCGGCCTAGGTCAAACCTGACCAGTGGGACCCACTGGTCAGTGTCATAGTTAGTTAATTAACTAATTAGGATTAGTTTAGACACTAATCTAGGTTTGACTAACAGGCAGGGCCCACATCTCAGTGACCCAGGGGGGTCAAACCCTTGGTCAAACGGAGCTCGGGCGAGGACGAACTCGTCGGTGCGGTGCTCGTGGAGGCGCGTGGATTGGTCCTACAGCATCTACGCGAAACGGTGAAGCTAGTGGGCACGAAGGCCGGGCCGTTAGGTGGCCGGAGCCTCGTCGGTGACGAGCTCCGCGGCGGCGCGTGCAGGTGAGGTTCGTGCAGTGGATACGATGCAGGAGAGAGCTAACGGAGAGGGGGAGGACGGAGCTGAGCTCACGGCGGTTGCAATGAGTGTCGGAGCGAGCTCGGGGAAGGTCCGAGCTAAGCGGGGCGACGGTGGCGATCTCAGCGGCCAGAGTTGGGGAAGACGGGGTCGGGGGCGACTCCAGAGCGGAGCTCGGCCTGCTCGACGTAGTCGACGACGGCGGAGCGAACGGACACGGTGACGCGGCACGGGGACGACGGTGGATGCGGTTATCACGACGGCGCGGGCCCGGCAGCGTCGGCCATGGCGCGGGGGAGCGAGGGAGAGGAGCTGGGGAGGAGGAGGCATGTCTGCGAGCTCGGGGGAGACGTGGGTGGTCGATCTAGGTTAGCAGAATGGCGGGGGAGGAAGCAGGGCGGCGGGCAGCTGCGTGGCGCACGCTGCTACCGCCGTTGAGCACCTGTGTGCCTACCTGGCCGAGCCAAGCCACTCGGTGGAGCGGTGGCTGGGCTGGGCCGGCTGGTGGGCCTGCTAGTGGGCGCCAGGTAAGTCTTCTCTCTCCTCTCTTTTCTATTTTAATTCTATTTGTTTTCTTTTGTAACTTTGTTGAATTAATAACAATGCTAGAACATTTTCATAAATCATAACACTAGTCATGCCCACTATATATAATATGAACATCATGGAACATTTTAGTTTATGATTATTTGGGCACGTAAATTATTTTATAGCATTTAAATGCCCAAATGCAATTACAATATGAGTTAATCCAGAGACCTTTGGATGTCCTAGAAAATTGTGCACCATTTTTGGCAGAGGTTTAAGACCAAGGCAAGGATGATGAACATTTTTGAAGGGCATTTTCGGTACATTGGAAAAGATTTTATTAAACCCTAGTTGTTAGAAGAGGGGTGCCGGGGTTTCTGTCATTCCCACTTCAAGTTCCTGTAGAAAGTAAACATGATGCACACTCTAGCTAGTCCTAATGCAAGCACTGACTCGGGATGTGACATCGTCGAACATGTGAGTGCCGCTGTGAGCTCTCCTGCACCGTCCCTCTCGCTACCTCGCATGCCTCCCTTTGCGGGCGACGTGGCCCATGGAGCACCTCCGCCACCTCCACGTCATGATGTTGTCCTCGCTCCAAGGCGTGCGGCCCTGCGGCGCCACCCACCGCGCGGGGTGCCTGCGCATGAAGAAGGAAGCTATCAAGAGGTCTAGCGGCCGCAAGGAGGAGCTCCTGCGCTCCCACCACCACCACGTCGAGACCGTGCGCCCCCTGCGGTGGCAGCACATGAGAACCAAGACCAAGCTCCGTCTCCACGGCGGGCTCCGGTGGCCACAAAAGGTTGCAGAGCCTTCACTCTTGAGCTACGCAGCGTCGTATGGCCCGTGAAGTTCAAACCCGACCAGCCTCCACGCTACGATGGCACCTCCGACCCTGTTGAGTTCCTGCAGCTTCACGAGCTGAGCATCGAGGCATCCAATGGCGACGAGAAAATTAGGGCGAACTAGTTTCCCATGGCTCTCAAAGACGGCGCGCGCTCGTTGCTCATGAACCTGCCAGCAGGATTGATCTCCTCCTCGGGTGAGATGCGCGAGCGTTTCATCGCCAACTTCCAGGGCACTCACGACCACCCGCCGGCCGCGGGTGACCTGCGGCGTGTCAAGCAGCAACCAGGGGAAACCCTGGAGAAGTACATCCAGCACTTGAACACGATCATCCTCAAGATTCCTTAGGTGACGGACGAGGCCATCATCTCAGCATTCTCCGATGGCGTCCGTGATTTCAAGATAAAGGAGGAGCTCGCCATTCACGAGGACCTGCGCACAGACTTGGAGCTGTTCAACATAGCGACCAAGTGTACGAGAGCTGAGGAAGGGCGCCTTTCCCTCGTCAAGCTACCAGCTGCTGACCCAGAAGAGAAGAAGGCCAAGGCTAAAAGACGCGAAGCGCAAGGGGGTGTCCGCGCTCGCGGCAGAACCGGAGATGAAGCGCGGCCGGGACCACCCAGAGTCATCTAAGGGCAGCCGTCCGTTCTGTGTCGTCCACAACGTACACATCCACAACACCAGCAACTGTCAGGATCTTAGGGCCAGCAACGACGGACGCTTTGGTCGATGCCCCGAGCGCAACGACCGAGGCTATGGCTGTGGAGGAAGCCGAACTGGAGGGCGCTGGGACGACCGCGGCCCCCATCAGGAGTGGCATGATAAGCCTTGTGAGGACCACTGGCACGACCAGCCTTGCGAGGGCGCCTGGAGGGACCAGCCTCGTGAGGACCGCCCTCAGGGCAAGGTTGGCTTCCCACCACTACCTCCACCACCAAGGAGGAATAACGATCAAGACGAGGGGGATGGGGGCTTCCAGGAGCCTCGTGCCATCGCCTCCTTCTTGGGCGGTGCGCAGGCTCCAACCTCTCAGCGCAGGTTCAAGCAGTTCGCCTTCAGCTCAGCTGACCAACTCAAGTGCACGGAATGTGTCGGCGCACTCCCGATGCTCTACTCACCCGTCATCAGCAACGTCCAAGTCACCAAAACCCTCATCGATAGCGGTGCAGTACTCAATGTTCTCTTCGTACGTTCGACCGTCTCCAAGTGCCATATGACCAGCTGCAGCCCACCAAGCCTTTCTCGCGAGTGACCGATGGCTCCACCACCCCAATCAGGCAGATTCGCCTCCCGGTCACCTTTGTCCATGGCGAAAACTACCACACCGAGCTCATCGACTTCGACGTCGCCCACATCCTCCGCCCATACAACGCCATTCTTCGGTATCTGGCCCTAGCCAAATTCATGGCGGTGACTCACCTTGGCCACAACGTCCTCAGGATGCCCGGCAGCCGCGATATCATCACTATTGCATGCGAGGAAAAGGATGCAGTGTCCTCCCTTGAGCGCGCCTACTAGGCCGCAGCAGTCGAGGACACAGACAACGAAGGCACCATCTACCCTCCTGAGGCCGTCCCCAAGAAGAAGAAGCAGCTGCTCCGCCGAGAGCTTCAGGAGAGCGGCGTCTCCGGCGGCACCACCTCAGGACATGCGCCCATCCCAATAGGGTGCCTCCCTCCCTCACATAGGGAGGCGTGCCCGGCGCCCCTCTCAGGTTGGGCTCGGGGGCTCTCCTCTGGAGGGCCTCCTACCTAGCCGACGTCACGAGGGAGGCACTCGGGCACCATGTGGATGCGTGCTTCACCGGATGCATCCCTCATGATGGCACAAGGCACGAAGCACCAACTGCTCAGGAGTTCATCAAAGAGATCATCGAAGACTTGCAGGTACCAAGAGCAATGCGAGGCAAGAGCCGCCTCACACCACCAAGTGCATCTGCCATCCCAGGCCCGGGCGTCATGCTGCGCGTCTACGTCATTATCCTAGGACTCAATAGAGCCGCGTCTCAGGAGCTCTACTGGCCGTGTCAGGTGGACCGGTGTGAGGGCCCTCCTCACACGTACGTTCGCATGCTCTTCGGCTCGCCGAACCAGGCAGACCTTCACCAGCGCAACATGCGGGGCATCTTGGCAGCTCACGAGGCCAGGCATCAGGAGATCCTGGCGAAGGTGGCGACGGTTCTTCGCGAGCTCTTGGAACCTCAGGAGCCTCCCGAGGTCCCGGAGCCAGGCTGCTCATGAGGAGCGACATCTGCAGTGAGTGTCTTCAGCTACATCACCATCTCTCCAGCAACGGTGCTAGGTGACTCTGTTCCAGTTTCTTTAGCTGGGGGCGCCCCTCGGGCTGCATCATCCCCAAGTTGCACGGGCCTGTCCGTGTGACGTGTACCCTTTTGCATCGTCAGCTTAATCTGCTGGGGGCGCCCCTCGGGCTGCATCATCCCCAGGCCACATGGGTTCGCCCCTGTGGCATGTATCGCACTCGCATTACCTTTTGTCTCTTTCATGAGTTTCTTCGTGCTTATTATATGCATGTTCGGTACTTCGATACCATGAACATCGTGTGCCCCAGCAAGACTACCCACGACCTCCTCATGATTAAGGACCGACACGACGTCTGTGCTCGAGTCCGTCCCTACAGCGTCGCTAAACCCTAGAGGCTGAGCTCCGGCTCGCGGGCCAGCTCCCGTGTACGTCACCTCCCGTGACCCTTGGTGCCTTGTTCTCGCATGAGCTAATCGTGGACGGACGAGCCAAGGCGCGCGTCATGGTGCCCCACCACCACGGGAGCTGTGCCCCGATTGTATTTCTTCAGAATTATTTGCACGAGAAGTCTGGACATGGCGTCTGTGCTCGGGTCCATCCCTGCATCGTTGATATACCTAACGACCGAGCTGTGTCTAGCGGGCCGGCCCTGTTCACATCACCTCCTTGGGCATTGGTGTCCGGCCTTCTCATCTGATCGCCTCAGGAGATTCATTCGGCGCAGGTTGCCTAACCATCTCGCAGGTCCACCACACCTATCAAGAATCAAATTCAGGCGCAACCCGCCTTGAGGTAGGGCATCGTGAGTCCCGCGCTGGCTCATGGGTTCCCAGACACACCTCGTCTAGTCCTGCCGTGCAAGCCACGTGTCAGGGCGGGGTTGTACACGCCCCAGGGGCTCCACTCAAAGGGAGACCTCACCCACGCACCAGTGGAAGCACCATGCTCCGTGCTGGCAGTCGACACGGTCGAGGAGCTGCTATGCCCGTGCAAGTGCGGAAACGCTATGCTCCGTGCTGGTGATAAACAACTGAGGGCGGCCCCTTGGCCGTATCAACCTCAGGGAGCCATCATGCTCGGTTCCTAGCCTCGTCGCAACACTTTCCCCTTGGGAGAGTTGCACGATGGGGCTGGGAACGGGGGCTACGCTCAGGTCACGCCTGGCGTACGCCTTTGCCCGGTCCCTCGGATCTGGTGCTCGCGTGCCCCTCTTGAGGGGGACCTCGGCGAGGACAGGCATGGAGGTCTATCCGTACGTCAAGGGGGACTCCTGAGCACCGCGACTCAGGAGCCTAACTAGTCACGTAGCCCCTAACCCCCTGGCCTCATGCTGGCGATCTGGACGAGCCCGCTGCGGCTAAAGTATGCGCGGGGCCGGGCACAGCCGACGTAGAATGCTAAGGCCTACATTTGCGTTCCCTTCCCAAGGGATGTTCGTACGTCAAGGAGGACTCCTGAGCACGGCGACTTAGGAGCCTAAGTGGTCACGTAGCCCCTCACACCCTGGCCTCGTCCTGGCGATCCGGACGAGCCATCGGTGGCGGAGGCATGTGCGGGGTCGGGCTCTGCCGACGCAGAACACTAAAGCAAGCGGGAAGGAAATCGCGAAATCCTGGTAATTATTACAAAACATACTGTTCATCGCATACCAAACACAAGTTTTAACACCTCCAGGAGGCATGATGCATGTTGTAGGAAATAAAAGTGGAGGGAAGTGCTGCCGGCAAGTCTTCTCTTCAGCCTTGGGCGTTGCCATCACCAGCGAGGAGTGCCAGCTCGACGTCGGCATTGCCATCGGCCACAGTTGGAGGGTCGGCGGCATCACCAGCAGGAGGCGCATGATCGATGGAGAGGAACTTCTCTAGCAGGGCATCCACCCGGTCTTGCACGGATTCGGTAGCTGCTGTGCAGCGCTCTTCGTCCACATGCTCAAGCAGAGGTCCAAGGTCGCTGCACGGGTCGTGAAGATGGAGGTGGCTGAAAACGTGCGTGATGGCTCATGCAGGAAGCGCGCGGGCCTCCCCCTACAGCACGGGGCCGATCCAGTTAACAACACCCTCGAGCGCCGTGACAAGCTAAGGGAGTAGATAGGAAGGGCTTTCCTCGTTGGTTGCCAATGGCTCCTTCAAGCCCTTCCCGTAGAGCTACTGTACTGCCTTGTAGGACTTCTGCTCAAGGGATTTGAAGGCCGCGCGGTCTTCAACAAGAACCTTCTCCTCGGCTTCTAGCCGCGCCTTCTCTGCCTCCACTTCGTCCTTCAGCTTCACCAGGCGACCGGGCTACGTGGCCTGCTCCCACGTCGACTGCTCCAGCTCGATGTCATGACCAACGACCGCATCCTCCCGAGCCTTCAGCTTCTCCTCTCACACCTCATGCTAACAGGCCTCGGCGGCTCGCTCGTTGCGCAGAGTCTCCAGCTCGGTCTTCATCGCCAATCTGCGCTCCTCTGCAGCCTTGGTGTCCTTCAGCGCCACGTCGCGGGCTGCCGCGGCCAGGCCGGGAGCCTGCGCCCTCTTTGGAGGCTGGAATGGCCTGGCTCCATGCTGCCCGGACAACTATGTCAGATCGCAGCCACCCCGAAACTAACTCTCGGCGCCTCGACACTAGGCAACAGTCGGGGCCTTAGAGGTTGTCGCGAAGCTGGGTCAGCACAGAAAGAGCCCCCTCCAAAGCATTAGGCGAAGCAGGATGATCACGACTCGGCGACGTGGTGGAAGGAACAGGAGGAGGCACCGGCGCCAAGACATGCAGGTTGGCCGCAGCAGAAGAGTCCTGGGGATTCTGAGCTCCCAGAGCCTCGGTGGACGAGCTGGGGGCAGGCGCCTCCGGAGCCTGCTTGGCCATGAAGATCGCTTTCTCCTCAGATCGGGCCTTTGTATCTCGCGAGGGCTATCCGGCCGCTGTGGCGCGGGAACTGTCCTTCTGGAATGGAGGTGGCATGGCCACAGCAGGCTACTGGGTCTCAGGGGTCGCTGCTGACTCCCTCTTCCTCTTCACCGCCAACGGTGGCCTGACGGCGCAAGATAGAAGCATCAAGAAGCAGCGAAAAAGACAAGAACAAAACCAGGGAGGAACACTAACTAGTCTACGATAGTGTACTCCCTCGCCCTCTTCTGAAGCACGAACCCCGAAAGCTTTGTGGCCTCGGGCACCAACACCCAAGCACAAGGAGCAGATTGGGGCACGACGGCCGGACCCGCAGCGGTGCCGCCCTGGGGGATCAGCGCCGACCTGCCCTTCTTCAGAACCCCGGTCTGCGGCTTCTTCGAGGGGGGGTGCCCTTCGACCTCATGGTGACCCCAGTGGGGTGCGGTGACTCCTTCACTGGATGCCCGCAGGCGTCGTCGTCATCAGGGAGGGTGCGTAGGAGATCAGCCAGGCACCTAGGAGAAGTCTCCCTCGTTCCCTCCCGGGTCGCTCTGGTGGGTGCCGACGGCACAAGCCCACGCTCGTTGAATATGGGCATGGCGGCGGCAATCTTCGCACCATCCTAACAGCGATACAACGGAAGATGAGTGTCTGGCGGGTATCCTTGGTCCTCCGCAACCAGGAAATGGAAGGCGTTGTCCAGCTCCTCGTCAAACAATGCATTCGGGCGTAGGCGGAGGTCGCCCCCCTCATCCACGAGCTTCCACAGGGGGCGCGGGAGCTCTTGGAGCGGAGCCAGGCGCTGCGTCAGAAAGTCCTTGATGATCATGGCCCCCGTCAGCTTCTTTGCCTTCGGGTCATCGGGCTTCAGGTCAGCCGCCATCCTTGCCAGCAGCTGCTCAGCCCAAGGGTCGATAAGCTTCGCGGTGGTCCAGCCCTCGTGAGTCACAGGCATCCCTGTCGGCAGCGTCAGCCGAGGGTGGGAGATCTTCGCATCCATGAGGACCCAGTTGTTCCTGAAGCCCTCCACCTTCTCCCCGGCTCTTGAGAAAGTTATGGTCCCATTGGCCGCGATAAAGTTAGCACACCCCGAGCGCTGGCCCTCCTTGATCCAGAGGAAGAAGATGTGACCAAGCAATGCCACGGACGACATCACCCCCACAAATGCCTCTCAATAAAAGTCAAAGATCGATGGAAGAAGGACGGAGTTGGCATGAAGATGGAGGGCATGAAGCTTGTAGAGGCAGAGGACGACGTAGAAGAAGTCGGAGAAAGGGGGGACCAGCCCCACGAAGACGATGTGCATGAAGAAAGGATAAAAAGTACTGCCTAAGGGCTCCGGCACGGCGGATCCGGCCCGGAGCTCGGGCTCCTTCTACTCATTACTGTCATTCGCCGTCATCAGGAGCACGGCAGCGTGGTTCTTCTCCGTGACCATAGGCGCGCTCAAGGCAAGCTCAAACCAGGAGGGCGAGCGTGCGGCCTTTGCCTTGTTGGAAGCCATTAGCTGCGAACTTGGGAGAGAGATCAGGCGGATCTGGAGTCTCTTGGGGCAGGAATGAGAAGGGGATCTAGAACAAGACAAAGGAAGGCAATGAAAGCCCAGCAGCGTGCTCCAGCCTTTTGTCAGATGAGGGAAGTTGCCGAGGCAGTGTGGGGAAGCGGAGACGCCTACGTCCAATCAGTCACCACATGTTGATCAAGGCCGCAGGCTCTTGGGGCCCGCGGCGCTCCGCACTTGACCCTTGGCTTCTCCTGGAAGCCAAGTTCGAGGGCGCCTTCGGCCTGGGGGCTACTGTCGGCATCCTGGGAACGAGGGTACCCAGACTAGCTTGCATGTGGCCCATGACATGGCTCCATCGATGGTCTGGTACGGCCCAGCTTCACTATAGCTCAAGACCCTCGTGAGGGGCCAAGCCTCGTGAGGAGGACAACGGCAAGACCTCCCTAGGGGCGGCCTCTCTAGGCTGGCTCCTGAGGAGCGGAGATATCTATGCATGGTGCACCTCGCGAGGTTCATGTGACGTGACCCATGACGACCAAGGCCAGGCGGGCGCAGTGTATCGGTTTTCCATTTGGTGCCAAGGGGGAAAGCACAAGCACGGAGTCCCAAGGAATCAAGTAAAGGTTTCCATATTGGTGCAACAAGACCAAGGACCGCTAGGACGGTAGGATGGAGATAACCGTGGAGCCCGGCGCGGTGTCACCACCAGAGCCTTTGGCAGGCGAAGACCACTTTTGTCAGGATAGCTTGTACTAGTTGTTCCCCTTCAAATTTTGCCGTGATGGGATCCCTTCCCGCCTACTTTTTGGAAGAGTACCAAGGCGACTATTAATAGGACCTAGACACCACCATAGAGGGGGAGAGGGTGAATCGACCAGAAGAGAGAGAGAGAGAGAGAGAGAGAGAGAGAGAGAGAGAGAGGGATGAGACACCACAACAGAGCATTCCACCACATCGAGGAGCGGATCACCCGGATCATCCTCACCCTCACTAGCTTATCGAGCCCAAGAATACCTCTCCTACTGAGCCTGTTCATCCACTATACTAGTTCATCCTCATCCCCACGAGGAAATCCACCACACACACTGGAGTACGGTATTATATCGCAAGGTGGCCCGAACCAGTATAAACCTCTGTGTCTCTTATTCCTTGAATTCGTCGAGCTAGGCCGTGGGATCATAGGGCGAGCGCGTTGGGGAGAGAGTGTTCTTCATGCGCGCCCCAGAATTCGAACCTCTCTAGGGTTTGTGGAGCCCAAAATTCGCCAAGGTTACTATCCTTTACCACACTTGTGCTTAAAAGTAGCACCATGTTCTTCATTGTATAGAGTCTCCTATTTTCACACTTTCATATACTTATGGGAATTTTTCATTATAGAACTTGGCTTGTATATTCCAATGATGGGCTTCCTCAAATTTCACTAGGTCTTCATGAGCAAGCAAGTTGGATGCACACCCACTTAGTTTCTTTTTGAGCTTTCATACACTTATAGCTCTAGTGGATCCATTACATGGCAATTCCTACTCACTCACATTTATATCGATTGATGGACATATCCATAGTCCATCGATTTGCCTAGTTGATGCGAGACTTTCTCCCTACTTTTGTCTACTACCACCTTCTATTCCACCCATAGTCCTATGCCCATGGCTCAAGCTGATGTATTGTGTGAAGAGTTGAAAAAGTTTGAGAATGTAAAAGTATGAATACAATTGCATGGCTGACTCCGGGGAGGGCATGATTTATACTTTGTGCGAAGAAGAGGGTGCACAACAAGACTATATGATTTTGTAGGGTTAACTTTCTTTAGCCATGTTATTTTTGAAGCTTCATAAATTTCTTTCTAGTATGTTTGACGTATTATTGTTTGATATTAATGATCTTTTGTTTTGGATCATATGGATCTGAACATTCATGCAAAAGAAAGAAGAAATACATTGCTAAATATGTTAGGTAGCATTCCACATCAAAATTGAGTTCTTATCATTTGCCTACTCGAGGACGAGCAGGAATTAAGCTTCGGGATGATTGATATGTCTCGAACGTATCTATAATTTTTTATGGTTGCATGCTATTATATTATCAACTTTGGATGTTTTCTATGCATTAATATGCTATTTTATATTATTTTTGGGACTAACTTATTAACCTAGAGCCCCGTGCCAGTTTCAGTTTTTTCCTTGTTTTTGAGTTTCGCATAAAAGGAATATCAAACGGAGTCCAAACAGAACAAGACTTTCGCGATGATTATTCTTGGACCAGAAGACACATGTAGGACTTGAAGTCCAAGTCAGAGAGTCCTCGAGGCGACTGTCGGTGTCAAAACCGGCCGATCTCGGGTAGGGGTTCTTGATGGAGGTAATACCTTTCTTCATGCTTGATTGATCTGGATGAATATGGGGATTACAAGAGTAGATCTACCTCGTGATCGTAATGGCTAAACCCTAGATGTCTAGCCTATGGTAGTTGTGATTGTCTCTACGGACTAAACCCTCCGGTTTATATATGCACCGAAGGGACCTAGGGTTGCACATAATCATCTTGCAGTGGAGGGAAACATTACACCCGCACTTTAAACTTGCCATTCTATACATATAGGAGTCCTATCCAGACATGAGGGGAAATCTTCTACGTTGATCTTCACGGCCCATCATTCCGGCCCATAACGAGTAATCCGGATACTCAAGGACGCCCTAGTCCAGGACTCCCTCAGTAGCCCCTGAACCAGTCTTCGATGACGATGAGTTCGACATGCATACTGTCTTTAGTATTGCAATGCGGGTTCCTCCTTCTAAACATATGAAGTTTATTTCCTGCATAAAGAAATGTGTCTGGCTCTGCATGATTAGTACAACCCTTAGCCATGAAGGCAATGTGTCAAAACAAGCATTCTGTCTTTACTAACAACTTTTTTTGGCGAAATGTCACACTTGACCCTTCAATATTTCGAATTGTTTTCTTGGTTCTAGTTTTAAGTTTCGAGGCATACACTCCATTGGCATGTCTTTTCGAAGCAGAGATCATGTTCGCTTATCGCGGGATCCTCATCAATATGACTTGGGAAACCCAACCGTACCTTACGCATGATCTCGTCGGGAACATGCGAGTTTTACGGCTTGAGTGGGGGATGTTTGGTATTTACCGCCTACAATAGGACATAGATCCCTCCCTTTTACCTCATGCTTTCCTCTGGTCTTTGCTTCCCAATATGCTCGCTCTAGCGCCCACAGCTCCCACCCCTTCCACCGCCACCTCCTTCTCCAGCTATGCCTGAAACTAGCTCTAAGGGCAAGTGGGAGGCCTCCACCGTCATGGAGAAAAACGTGAAGATTCTGCGGAGTGCGGGCTATCTCGCCGCCAACATAGCGCCTCGGATTCCTGACAAGGATTAGGTGAACCCCATCCCATGGCCTGGCTGTCACAACCCTAGTTCTGGTATGCACTAGGCTAGCTTGGTGTTTGCATCATGTTTAAACTTCAAATGAATTTGAATTAGGGACTTGTGAAACCCTCAGAAACCTTTTTGAAAAATGAACCAAATAAAAATTGCTCCAAAAAGAGTCCAAGAAAATGTCACACGTTGTTCCTTTAAGTCCTTATAGCTTGCTACGACTTGGGTTCATACGTTGATGACCGACACGTTCGTTGCTGGGTCATGTATGCCTGTCCCTGTAAGTTAGTGCCACCTTGGGTTTATAACTAGTCATGTCGGCCCGGGTTCTCTATCATATGGATGCTAGCAACACTATCATATACGTGAGCCAAAATGCGCAAACGGTCCCGGCCCAGGTAAGGTGGCACCCGTGGGGATACCGTGCGTGAGGCCGCAAAGTGATATGATGTGTTACATGCTAGACCGGTGTGACTTAGGTTGGGGTTCCCGACACAGGCGAGAGGGTTGTGTTCATCCCTCACTTTATTCTGGGGATCGGGTTTCCCCTCCACCCCTTTGTTTGGGGTGTCTTGTTCTTCTACAACTAGATTTCCATGATCAACCTCGATTTCCATTTTTCACATATCGGCTTTCACAGTTGTATGTGAAGCTTTCCTCCGCACCCCCACGCTTTGGCCTATGGCTCAAGACCTTCAATCAGAAGCTGAAGGTGGTCGATGGGAAGCACGCGGAGTGTGGGGGAGCCATGGTAAGCAAGCTCCCGGATGAGGGGTCAACCCGATCTAGGCCGATATTTCATGAAATGGAGGGAATCCCACGATGAACGCGAAGAACACAATGAGGAAAATAACGAGGAATTACGAGGAAAACGAAAGAGGAACACTCAAATTCAACAAGAAAGTAGTCACACAAGTGCTAGATCCGGATACACAAAGAGATACACGATCCACGATCAACTAAGGATAATACAAGTAGCGATAGTCTTCTCCGTGTGGAGGTCTTGCATCCGAAAGGATCTTCTCCGGGAGGAGGTCTTGAATCCGTGTGGAACTTCTCCGTGGAGGCCACGGTCTCTCGAGGAGATGAACCACTAAGGATGAGCAATGCTATAGGGTTTTATGAGCTATCACAATGCTAACCACAAAAAGAGGTCGGTCGAGGAGTATATATAGTCTTAGGGGAGAAATATGTACATGGGCTACAGCCCAGCCAAAATTCACGCAGGCATCGGAGGTCGGATGTCCGGGCAGATGAGGTCGAGCCACGGGTATGCTTCGGTAGTGGCGCCGGATTTCCAGGCTGCGGTCCGGATGTTCGGGCTCTGGTGCAGGACCGGATGTCCGGGGCCTGGCCGAATGTTTTGGCCCCTGTAGCTTTGGCTGTGGGGGCTTTGCTGTTGAGGATGCCCTAGGGACCGAATGTCCGGGATTGGTGGCCGGTTCTCCGAGGCCTGGAGCCTTTTCCGGTTCAGCTCGCTGCATCGCTCCTTCCATGCACTTGGGGAGTTGTCCATCTTCATGCGCCTCTCCGAGGTGGTCGTCTCGGTACCTGAGTACACATATCACATACGCTTGAGGTAGTAGCCATGTCTCGCATGATTCACATTGAAGTTGGTTAAGGAGAGATGTGTCACAACCCTAGAATTGCTTGCAACTAGTTACTTTAAAACATCTATGCATCATGTGTAAATTCAAAAGAAAGTTTAAATGGGCATTGATCAAACCCTAGCACCAAAGAGAACTCAAATAGGTTCAAATAAAATAAGTTTCAAAGACCCCAAAATGCCTTTGAAAATGTTCATGATTTCTGATAAAGGTGCAAACCTCTGCCAAAAATGATGAGCACAATTCTTGGACATTTATGGATTTTTGAATTAATCCATATTGTATTTGAATTGGGGCATTAAAATTCTATATATATTTTAAATGCTCTAAAAATTCTGAAACTAGTTGAGGGCTGTTGGATGTATTTCAAAAGGTGCCCACAATTTATTTCAGAATTTATAGAAATGGTTTAGTATTTTTTTACTAAATCAAAACAGACAAAAAGAAATAGAAAACAAACAGAAAGCAAAAAAATTGAAAAGGGACAAAGCACTTACCTGACCTCACCTGTGCAGCCCACCTGGCCCAGTTGGTTGGCCCAGCCCACCGTCCCTTCCCCCTCTGTCGTCTTCCTCCTCGCGCGAGTCGGACACTAGCCATGGCCGACGCGCACGAGCACGCGGCCGGCCACCTCCTCTCTGCCTGCTTGCCCACATGCCTCTGGACGACGCCACACACGCTCCTGGACCCCCTCAGTCTCCCCCTCGTCCTCGTCTCTTTCCCATGCTCTCTCCCTCACACGCGTCGGAGCACTGCCGGAGCACGCCGCCGCAACACACCGCTTCCAACGTCCTCCCCACACCCCGCCGACACGCCAAGAAGAACCACCGCAGCTCCGTCTTCCTCGTCGTTGACGTACACAAGCTGGGAAGCACAACAACGCCCTCGATGCCATCGTCTTCAACTTCCAGCTCCCCAGATCGTCGGAGATGCTCTGACGCCGTCCGGCCTCCCCCGAGCCTCCTGATCTCCTCTCCGACACCGCTGTGAGCTCCTGCTCCGAACCCCTCTCTTCCTACGTTCGATTTCATCCTGTAGCCGCCGTCCCCATGAGTTCCAAATCCCGCCGCCGTCATGTTTGACCGCCGTCGCGGCCAGAGCTAGCAATGACTGCAACCGAGCACTTCAACATGTTCAACACGCCGTCAAGAGCCTAGAACACCCACCAGTTGCTCCTACCATGGGTTGTAGCGTCGTTCTCGCCGACGCCCGATCTCCGGCCACCACTCAAGTGCTCGCCGTCGTCGACTCCGGGCACCCCGCGTACTGCTGCTGCATCCGTTGGATGCGCGGGAGAGCAGTCTCCCTCCTGATGCCCTCGGCGCCTCGATCCGTCGCCTCTGGCGCAACTCTGATGGACCCCCACCGTCGGCTGTGGTCGTCGTCAGCTATCTTCTAGCTAGCCGATGTGTCCTCATTATTTTAGGCACTAACGACCCCCCTAGTCACTAACAGGTGAGCCCAGAGCCCTGTTAATTTCCGATTAGTGCAAACTAACTTTTAGTTAACCACTGACTCGCTGACTAGTGGTCCCCGTCCCCACTGACCGTTTAGTTAGTATTAACTTAAGGCTAACTAACCATGTTAGTTAGTTGTGTCACCGACACGTGGGGCCCAGACTCTGTTAACCATTAGTTTAGTTTTAAATTTAATTAGCTAGCCCTGAGTCACTGACTAGTGGACCCCACAGGTCAGGTTTGACCTTGGCAGCCCCGTTGACCTACTGACGTCAGCATGAAGTCATGCTAATGCAGTAAAGATTTTCTAGGATTTAAAATGAATCAGAAATGATTTATTTATTTCAGAAAATGTTTAAAACTTCTAAAAACATCTAAAATAATCTATGTCTCCAATGAAAATAATTTATATATGAAAAATGATCAGAAAAATCCAAAGAATCTGTTTATGGCATTTTCATGCATATTTGAAAAACCTACGGCCACAGTTTAGGACAATTTGAATAAATGGCATTTGAATAATCACATATGGAGTTTGAATTTGAACCTTACGTTCAAACCAGCTTCATTTAATATGGTTGCTAGTTGCATTAGCTCAATCAACAGCATATTGCCATGTCATGATCATGCATCATATTGTCGCATTGCATTCATTGTGTTCCCTGTTGTTTGTCGGTGTTTGTCCCTTCTCAGTAGACGATGTTCCGACGATGTGATCGATGACACTGATGAAGACAGAGTGATATCTTCAGAAGTGCAAGGCAAGCAAAACCCCATTGAGCATTCCGATACAACCCCACCCTCTCACTCTTTCTCTCTTTTACCGCATTAGGACAATAACGATTCAACTGTTACTTGTTGCGGTAGTTGAACCCCTTTTCCTCTACATGACCTATCATTGCCACAGTAAATACTTGAAACCCACTAGCATGAGTAGGAGTTGTTTGAGCCATGTTGTGCCTACTCATTCATGCTTGCCTGTTATGCCTGCTACTGCTTAGAGTTGAGTCAGATATGATTCATCGGGGACGGAATGGAATGTGGTGAACATGTCCTACTGTAGAGAGCTAAGTGTGTGAACATGATTTGGTAAAGTTAGCGATGAGAGGCCATGTAGGAGTACATGGTGGGTTGTCTCATTGAAACCGTCCTCAGGAACTGATTTCTGTGTTTGCGATCCATGAGCAGCTACTACCACACATTGGGGTCCGAGAACTCCAAGCTCTCTCGACTTATTAATCAACCTGATCTCTGTCCAGGAGTTGCAATTAGTTTCTGGTGTTTGTAGTATACTGGAGGTCGTGCGCAGCGCTGACCCTCGGAGTGGGCTGTGATGCGGCAGGTACGTGGCATAGTGTACCGAGTTGCCCGTTTGATGGCTCAGGGACCCTGTACACATCGTTTGGGGCCGTAGCGACACCCCGGCCGGATCTCCCCATGGATGGAACCCAAATAGGCGATAAACCTGAACTAGAGACTTGTGTGGTTAGTCAGGTCGTGGCCGACACCCTCGCTAGGCTTCCGCTTGAAGGTTGCCGAGACAAATGACGCGTACATGGCGGTTAGTGGCGAGAGCGTGTGTGAAGAAGTACACCCCTGCAGGGTTATAAATGATCTAATCGAATAGCCGTGTCCGCGTTAAAGGACTTCTGGGTTACCTTTAGAGTTCATAGACAAGTGAAAGTGGATACTCTAAAATGCACAAGATAAACGTGAGTGCTATGGATGGCCTTCTCGTAGGGAGACGGGACCGGATCCATTGTGGTGTTTTGATTGGTGAATATGTGGACTCGTGTGTGCCACCTCAAAAGAGTTACTTGCAGTCATAGTTCAGGATAGCCACTGAGTCAAAGATGGCTTGCTGCTGTTAAACTCCACCATCCATTTGTTGACACTGATGCATATGTAGCTACTTCTGATCTGAGTCTTGCTGAGTACCTTTGTAGTCACGTTTGCTTAATTTATGTTTTTGCAGAGAGACTTCAGTCTCACTACTAGTTCTGTGTGGACTTCGACGTTAGCTTATTACCTCAGCTATGATCTTGTACCCTTGGAAGGGTCTTGTAGATAGTCAGGCTTGATAGCCTTTTTCCTTTACGGATGTCTGTACTCAGACATGTTTATGCTTCCGTTGCCTGTATGCTCTTTATGATGGGTCATGAGACCCACTGTTTGTAATAAATGCTATGATGGCTCTTCTGGGCCTTTACCTATATGAGTTGTTCAGTTATGTTGTGAGGCCATGTTGTACATCACATACTTGCATGTTATGCGTACGTGTAATGTGTATTGCTATGTGTGGGATCCGAGACCTAGTTGTTTACCCTTGGTATCCTAACTTACAGGGAAATGTCTCCTAGTGCTTCCACTGAGCCCTGCAGCATGCTACTGCTCCGGAACACTTAGGGTGACCGGCAAGTGTCCTTCTTCGTTCATGTGTCTGTCCCTTAGGGGAAATGTCATGCGTTGTTCCTTTATGTCCTTGTAGCTTGCTACGACTTGGGCTCATACATTGATGACCGACACGCTTGTTGTTGGGTCATGTATGCCTGTCTTTGTAATTTAGCGCCACTTTTGGTTTATAACTAGTGATGTAGGCCCGGATTCTCTGTCATATGGACGCTAGTGAAACTATCATATACGCGAGCCAAAATACGCAAATGGTCCCGGGCCAGGTAAGGTGGCACCCGTGGGGACACCGTGCGTAAGGCCGCAAAGTGATATGATGTGTTACATGCTAGATCGGTGTGACTTAGGATCGGGGTCCTGACAGCTTTGGTATCGGAGCCTGACTGCCTGTAGGATTACCAAGCCAAACTGGTCGAAGTTGAGTCTAGAAATTCTTTAGTTATATAAGGGAATCGATTGTGGAAGGGAACGTAAGGCTCTTTTTACTCCTTTACCTTATGTCCTTCTGAGCTTTGTCGTCCTCTTCTCTTCTACGAGGTTAAGAAACTAGGCTTGTCATTCTATCTATCATGATCACGTTAATGGTGGTTTCAACCCTCAGTTCAGTTCCTATTACTTCCCTGTGTTAACAGCTGGTCTCAGAACCTTGCCATTATGATGTGGAGTGGTTATGCTACCTTTTTGCATGAATCTCAAAATCTTTTTGAGCATTTACATCAGTTATGCTGTCCGAGTCATCCTAGGATTCTAAACAATTTAATGCATTTGCAAATCTTTCCTCCCTGTTCCTAATATCCTTTTGGGCCAGACTATCACACTAATCGGTGTGTTGAAGTACTCCATTGCCTAGACATATTTGTTGGAGCCATCAGGAAACTAGGACATCACAGATAGCCACCCGGTAAAACAACTTTGTGTTGTGTTCTCAGTGTGATGATTCTGGCCTTTATTCTCGAAAGCATCCCATGATGCAATTTAGTTTGTAGGCATTATATTTTTGTGTTCTTGAACCCAAGATTCATTCTAATTACTTCATGTTGATAGTGTTTGCTCATTCCTTTAGGATATTAGTAACCTTGTGACAGTCCTCGAGGTCCGTGGTGTATAATTCTTCCAACACCATGAACCATCCTTGGCAGAAGTTCTCTTGAAGAGTGCTCTTGAAGAGTTCTCCATTCCACATTGTGACTCAACCAACTCTACCTTTCTACATGGGTTATCCGAAAGAAATATGTTTAACTCATTCGACATGCTAATCTATGCATCCACAACTCAGAAAGTTCTATGTTCTCTCGAGTTGTCCCTCTTTAGTTGTATTATGAACCCGTCTATCAGTTGATAGTCAGGAGTAGTTATGCATTCGTGTTCATCGATGCCTTTTACTCTTGTGGTCTGTCAAGCCATTTTATTTCAGAATGACTAGGAGAATCAAACTCCAGTACCTTATCCATATCCAGGATTGGGTCAAAGAAGTTGTACTCCGCAGATGAGGAATGCTAATCCAGCTTCTAATCTATTCTACCTTGGAGTGTTACCATCCTTATGTCAAGAATGTCATGGAAATTGCACCACCTCCTATGAACTCTTGATATAGTGATACTTCTCGCCAGCATCGTTTATTCCTCGGTCACTTTGTTGTTGTAACCGGAATACTGACAAGTGAATCGTAATGTGTGAAATCAATACTCCTAGCAACTCCGTTGCTTGGTAGTTAATGGACGATAATCTCATTCTTAGCATGCTGGTTACTGAATCATCATTCTAAGAATGATCGCGCTACCTAGTCCATTTTTTTGGTGCACTCTTCGATCAATGAGTTAGGATTATGTCAATCCCTCGCACTTTTGATCATATCGTCTTGCCCTGAAAAGCAAGATTGTTCTCAAGCTTCAAAACATATAGGATGTTCGTGATTTTCCGAATATCTTCTCGGAAGTATTACCAGGTTGTTCCATGACCATTATGTTGAGCTCGTGATCAGGATGGTTTACTTATAAACCACCCCTTCTCCAAGAATCCGTGTTGGATATCCCGAACTAGTTGGTTAAAATAAACAACAACTTGGAGAGTTAGAAGATAAAATCTTGATCTAACTTAGTTCATGTTGAAGTGATATTTATGTGTGTGTGTGTGTGTGTTGAAGAAAGATGGTATTTTCATCAATTAATCTTCATGTTCAGTTACTGGACCTATCTGTCACAACCTTAGTTCTGGTATGCACTAGGCTTGCTTTGGTGTTTGCATCATGTTTAATTTTTTTTGAATGAATTTGAATTGGGGACATGTGAAAGCCTCAGGAATCTTTTTGAAAATGACGAAGATAAAAGTTGCTCCAAAAAGGTCCAAGAAAATGTTCATGTTTCTCTCTAAAAATATTGGTCAGAGGTAAACTTCAAACCAATATTTTTAGGAGCTCATAAATATTTTTCTTGGCATTTGGATTTAATGCATTAATTATTTGCATTGGATATATATTTATTATATTTTTAATATATGTCCAATAATTCTGGAAACTTGTGAGGGGCTGTGGAATAATTCTTCTAGTCCCTAAAATTTTTTATCAGAAGCAACAAAATTGATTTGGTTCAAAAACCAAATCAAAACAAATGTCAGAAATTAGAAAAACAAAAAGAAAAGGGTGAAAGGAACTTACCTGGCGCAGCCCACCTAGTAGCCGCCGGCCCAGCACTGTGCTGGCCCGAGCCAGTCACCTGCTTCCTCCCGCCAGAGCAGGCAGGCAGCTGCCTGTCGGCCGTGCGCACCGCCTGGCCACTCCTGCTTGCCACCGAGGCGCACCCGGGCTCGCTTCGCACGCCACGGAGATGCCCCGAACCGCCGGACACCTCACTCCTTCCCCCCTCGCCTCTCCCTCTCCTTTGATCACCATGGCCGACGCCACCGAGCGCTTGCCGCCATGCAGGTCCTAGCTACTGCCTCCCCCTCGCCCTCTCCTCGTGTCTGCAAGCTCCGCCACGTCGCCCGCTACCTCCTCATCGAACTGAGATCCCCTCCACCGCCCTGCTCGCTCCGGCCCTCCTCCAAGCTCGCCGTATGCACCACTTCAACCGCCGTGAGCCTTTCCCTCGAAACCCCCTCTCCGTTTCGTCGTTCACGCGCCGTAGCCACGCTACCCACCGGACCCGAGCGGTCGCGCCGACGTGGTTCCGCTCCGTCATGACCAGAGCCACCACGGCTCGCAACCGAGCGCGTCACCGCGTTTGCCACACCGCCAGGAGGCCGTAGAGCCCCTTGGCTGGCCTCCCCGTGCTCCGTAGCACCAACCCGCCACCACCCGAACTCCGGCGCCGCCGTGAGTTTCGCTCCGGTGAGCGCCGGCGCCCCCGCAGCCTCCCGCTTGCGTAGATGGACGCGGACGAGGCTCCGCAGCCTGTAGATGGCCTCGACCATCCATTTGGAAGCCGGAGGCCCAATCCCGACGCCTCCGCCGTGTTTGCTGCCGCCGGTGGCTAAACACTGGCGTGTTAGCCCCAGGTTGACCAGGGATTTGACCCCCTGGGTCAATGACAAGTGGGCCCCCAGCTAGTTAACACAGTTTAGTAGTTAATTAGGTTAGTTAATTAGTTGGGCCACTAACACGTGGGCCCTGCCCTGTTGTCATTTTGGTTAGGATTAGTTTAGTACTAATTAACTCAGTTAGCTAACTGAGTCACTTTCCAGTGGGCCCCACTGGTCAGGTTTGACCTGGACCGACCTGTTGACATGCTGACGTGGTGCTGACCTCATGCTGACGCAATAAATGATTTTATGGATATAGTTTAACTCAGGAAATTCCGGAAAATTGTTTAAACTTCAAAAAATAACAGAAATTCAACCGTAGCTCAGATTGAAATAATTTATATATGAAAAATTATCAGAAAAATCAATCTATCCATATGTACTAGTTTCATGCATGACAAAATAAGTTATACCTGCTGAATATATGAAAACACATGAATGGCATTTTAAAATGCTTAAGTTTGGAGTTACATTTGAACCCTTGGTTCAAATGGACTTCAGGCAAATGAATGCTAGTTTCATTAGCTCAAACAACGTCACATATTCATGCCATGTTCATGCATCATATTGTTGCATATGCTTGTGTTTGATTGTCGGCACCGTTCTTCTCGATAGGTCCGTCTCCGGAGACCGTTCCAGAGTACCTGTCAGGGAGAAGTGCTCTACCGTTGTTCTACTAGGCAAGCAAACCCCCTTGTTCATTCCGATACAATTGCACTCTCTCGCTCCTGCTCTCTGAATGATTCAACTGCTACTTTATGCTGCGGTAGTTGAACCCATTCCTCTGCATGACCTGTCATTGCCATAGTAAATAGTTGAAACCCACTAGCATGTGTAGTAGTTGATTGAAGCCATGTTGTGTTCTTACCATGCCATGCCTGCTATTGCTTAGAGTGTGTCAGGTCTGATTCATTGGGAATGAATTGGAGTGCAATGCTATGTTCTGATGCGGAGAGTCAAGTGTGTGAACACGATTTGGTAAAGGTAGCGGTGAGAGGCCATGTAGGAGTACATGGTTGGTTGTCTCACTAGAACCATCCTTAAGAACTGAGTTATGTGTATGTTGTCCAATGACTAGCTACTACCATGCATTGGAATTCTTAAGTGCCCCTCTCGACTTATGAACCAACTTGGTCGTTGTCCAGGAGTCGCAACTTGTTTCTGGTCACCTATGCCACATATCACCAGGAAGGTCTTGCTAGTCTTTGGTGGCAGAACTATGAGGCCATGATTCCAGCTGGCCAGATTCCTACCTGGAAAGATTTCACAGAGGTTTTTCGCGAGCATCACATTCCTCAAGCCCTTATCGATCGCAAGAGAGAAGAGTTATGTAGTCTTACCCAGGCTAAGATGGTTGTTGATGCTTATAGTAGAGAGTTTGAGAACCTTGGCCGCTATGCTACAGAAGAAGTGTCCACGAACGCGAAGAAGCAGGCTAGGTTCCGAAAGGGTCTCAACCCCAAGCTGCGTTATGATCTCCACTTGCATCATTGCAACACATTCCAAGCTCTTGTGAACAAGGCCATCAATGCAGAGACAGATCAGCTCACTTGCGAGGAGTCTCGTAAGCAAACCCTTCATTTGGGATCTTCCGCCGGTTCTAGTTCTCAGAAGCGCAAGATTTGGGTTCCGAACTCTGTTCTTCCACCCGGTTATACACCGAGGCCATCTTATGTGGTACCTCATCCAGTCCAGCAGTATGCTCTACCCAGGCCTATTGGTGGACCATCTGCCAATGCGGGTCCACGTCCTACCTCCACGATTTGTTATAAATGCGGAGAGCCAGGCCACATTGCCCGTAATTGCACGCAGACCCGTGTTGCTCCACACCAGCCCGAGAAGTCTGTTGGCCATGGTAATCCATCACAGAAGATGATCAGTGTCAAGTCAGCTCCCACTGAACATGGACGTGTGCATCACGTCTCAGCCAAAAATGCTCATGATGATCCAGATGTCGTTCTTGGTACACTCTTTGTCAATTGTCATCGGGCATCGGTTCTGTTCGATACTGAAGCATCTCATTCCTTCAGTTCCAAAAGCTATGCCCGCTTGCACGACATGTCATTTTGTGATATGCCCTCCCCACTACTCATTCAAACTCCTGGATCCAAATGGCAAACTTCTAGTGTAAGCCATGGTAATGAAATCCTTGTTGACAGACTTGTGTTCCTTGCATCACTTGTAGCCCTCAAGTCTTCAGATATTAATATCATCTTGGGTATGGACTGGATGACAACTCATCATGCCAAGATTGATTGTTACACTAGGTCTGTTCAGCTTACACACCCATCTGGCAAGATAGTCACTGTCACCACTAAAGTTGCAAAGCGTCAACTCTATTCCCTTAATGCCAACCCTCTTCCAGACCTTGAAGATATCCCGATAGTCCATGACTTTCCGGATGTCTTTCCAGAGGAACTGCCAGGTGTTCCACCTGACAGAGATGTAGAGTTTGTCATAGATCTTATCCCAGGAACCGCTCCAATCTCTAGGAAACCTTACAAGATGGTACCCTTAGAACTAGCTGAGCTTAAGAAACAACTTGATGAGTCCTTGCAGAGGGGTTTCATCTGTCCTAGTTCTTCTCCTTGGGCTTGCCCCGTCCTCTTCGTCAAGAAGAAGGATGGTACGGATCGGATGGTTGTAGATTATCGTCCCGTTAATTTGGTCACGGTGAAGAAGAAGTATCCGCTCCCCAGGATCAACGACCTGTATGATCAGCTCGCTGGATCCTCAGTCTTCTCCAAGTTGGATGTGAGGTTAGGCTACCATCAAATCAAGAATAGAAACGGGACATTCCTAAGACGACTTTTTTCACTCGTTATGGCCAGTACGAGTACACCGTCATGTCCTTCGGTCTAACCAACAGTCCAGCTACTTTCTCTCGCTTGATGAACTCGATCTTCATGGAGTATTTAGATAAGTTTGTCGTGGTGTACCTCGATTATATTCTTATTTACTCGACGAACGAGGAAGAGCATGCCGAACATCTTAGACTTGTGTTAGAAAAACTCAGAGAGCACCTAATGGCCCACAACCGTAAGGGATCTATTGCAGCATTTTTGATAAGTAAGAGTGTCGAACCCAACGAGGAGCAGAAGGTATTGACAAGTGATTCTGAGCAAGGAATAACTGCAAGCACTAAAAGATATCTTTTTAGGGGTTTTCTTGATATAAGCAATAGGAAAGTAAAAGCGAGCAAAGTAAAAGGCACTGGAGAGTGACAAGTGGCCCAATCCTTTCTAAGTAAAGGAGAGGCCTAGCAACTGAACTTATAAAGGCTAAAGTGTTCTCGAGGACACACGAGAGAGGTAGTCATGTGCTTTCGCCATATTTCGTATCGGTACTATGTGATGTGTTGATAAGTGTTAAGTGGGTGGATCTATGCTAGTACACTCTCTAGACTAAGATGAGTGCACTCTTATGATTAAACACCTTGCAAGCATTCGCAAATACAAGATAGTATTTAAGGCAATAGCCTAACCATAGCAATACGATCGATGATCCATTGTTCCTTTGTGCAAAAGCATGCGAACTGGGGTTCAGGTTTCTGTCACTCCGGCAACCCACCGTAAGCATTCTTTGTACACAATGTATTCCCCTAGGTCCTTAATAAGGCGAAGTGTTGAGTGTTCGACTCACACAACACCACTAGGAAAATAACAACACAACTTAAGTATCAAACAACATATATTACTTCAACATCATATGACTACTAACAACAAGAATTCTCCCATGTCCTCAAGAACTAAAGTAACTACTCACAAGACATAAAAGAGATCATGATCAGTGGAGATAGATGGGTGATAAACAATCTGGACATAATGATATTTCTCCAACAAAACTCAATAGCATTCACCACAAAGTAGTAATCAACACCGATAGGGTAGAGAGGATAGATAGTACGGATTACAACACAAGTTGCACTTGTGAGATGAGATTGGATGAAGATGGAGATGGTGCTGATGTTGGGGATGATGTTGATGATGATCTCGATGATACCCGTGACGATGGTGATGACGATGGCGATGATCTCCCCTTCCGGGAGGTGATCTCCCCGGCGGAATCTGCCCGCCGCAGATGGCTTTTTCTTCTCTATAGGTTTCCGCCACGGAGCGGCGGCGGAACTCCGTCAAAACTCTCCTTTTTAGGGTTTTTGGATGACGAGGAGTATATAGGCAAAAGGGGGCAGCCGAGAGTGGGCCAGGGGCTCCAGGCGCCCCCCCCCCGGCGCGGCCAGGGTGGGGGCCGCACCAGGTGGCCGCCTGGGTGCCCTGTGGCCCCCCTCTGGTTGCTCTTTTGCGTGTCTTCGTGATCCTTTTGGAAAATATCCTCCGTCGATTTTCAGGTAATTTGGAGATATTCTTCTTCAGCAACTCAGCGTCCACTTTTCACCGCTGAATCCTGCGTCTACTGCTTCGGCACCGGAAAGTTGCAAACTGTGTAAAATAGGCCAAAACAACATAAGAACATCATCGTAATGTGAAATATATCAATGAATAAGGATGAACTATGATATAAAATAGTGATGCATTTTGGACGTATCAACACCCCCAAGCTTAGACCTCGCTTGTCCCCAAGCGAATACTGAGCTCGGTAAACCTGTCCACAAGTTTAGAGAGTGAAGTGTCGATAAATAGATTACGGACAAGAAGCATCACAGTCTCTTCACCAAACTCAAATATCCTCAACAGCAATCTTCAACTCATAAGGCCCTTATAAAAGAGTTGTAACACTTATAATCGAAAGTAGGGCTAAGAAACTCATCAAATCATGGCAAACATGTCCTTTGGTCAAAGGACAACTAATAGCTTTTACTTTTGCTCTTTCTCTTTATGTTTTGATGAGATTAATTGAAGCTTTTGAAAGAACATGTTATTAGGTAAGAAGTGAAAGTGTTAACATAAAGGAAGATGTTTGCTTTAGCTGGGCTTGACAAACAACTTACTTATCAAATGATAATGTCAACAAGGATATGATATGACAAATCTTAATGCAACTTTATATGAATGAATCCTCGTCAACATCAAATGTCTGCTCTCTTTAAGAATAGAAGGAAGTAGGAATAACTGACTCGACCTAAAACTAAGAGATAGGCCCTGCTCTAGCGAAGTAGGGAAAACTCATGTGCTATCCTTAAATCAAACAGGATGAAAACAAGTTTTGAGAGGTGCATGATTTGTCAACGAATGCTAATAGATAACTCAATTACTTCTCGAGCTAGACAAGTTTCGAGGAACGGCTCCCGCACGGGGACGATCACATCCCCTTAATCTCCTTTGTTTATCACTGCCAAAGTTTTCTGATTTCTCATGAACAAAGCGCGAAGAAGGGTTTCTTTGTTGTATTATCTTTTATGAGCCGGGCGCACTCATGCCAGTTCCTTCTCGTATTAGGGGTTTGCAGATTAGACATGCAATCCCGGGGTAAAACTTGTCCAACTTAAAAAGATCGTGAATTAACTACTACTTCCTCATGAGCTAAAACAGGGGCACAAAATAGAAGATTTTGAACATTTAAGGATAACACACAAATTCTATACTTTAGGAGGTGGTAGTGGAATACCACGAATAGGAAGGTATGGTGGACTCATATGGAAGGTATTGGTTTAAGGGTATGGATGCACAAGCAGAATTCCGCTTAGTACAGAGTTTAGGCTACCAAAGGCTTTGAGAGAACAGACAATTGATGATGACTAAGATGCAAAGTAATATAAAGCATAAACATTAAAATGAGCATAACACATCAAGTTGTCTTCCTTGTCAGCATAACACTTCAAGCATAATAACATAAAGGTTTTGGCTATGTCGCTACTTTAAGAAAATCATGCTTGTTGTTATGACCAAAGCTATGTTTGCCAAGATTAAATAAGGTTTTCAAAGCCATACCTGATATAAGGTCAATACTCCCCATAAGAATCATCATATAAGGTTGATTGCATGAAGAGAATACCGAGTGCAGCAAAGGAACCAATAGACTTCTCATTAATATTCCATCATAGACGACTCCACACTCACGGATACAATCTCTCCACAGAAGGAGTGATAGACCTCAATGCACCCACCTATTTCATAAAATAACCTCCCTAGACATGATACGGCTCTACTTGACTCTAAAAGACAAAAGATAAAGATAAATATACCGGCTCTCCCCCAAGCTTGGAACAAGCCAAGGGGATGCCATTACCCAAGGAGATTTCACTCCTCATTCTTGTTGACGTTGATCACGTAGTCCTCGGCGAAGCGCTTCCATGGAAGGGGTTCTCCAGTCTCATATGAGAAGTTTGTCTCCTGAATCCTACATGCAGCACCCATACCCATGCGCATAAACCTTAGTTCATACTCACAGTTCTGGTGATGTAGATCATAAATTTGCCCTTGGAGCTCTTCAATTCTTTCTTCAGATGCGGTGATGCTTTTCCACATCTCCTTCATCTCCTTCAGGAAGTAGGTTTTCAGCTCGTTGATGATGTCAAAGTTAGCTTCAACACCACGCTGGATCATATTCTTGTACTTGAAGACTTCTTGCTCCACTTCTTCTAGCCTGGCCTGGATGCTCCCCTCCTTGATAGGTCCCTTCAGATCTTCTTGATGGAGGACACCGTCCTCCATCCGAACAACCTGAGGGTGCTTCTTCACCTCAGCGAGGTAAGGGTTGATGACGTTGACGACGAACTTGTCCTTGGGGGAACTTGGAGAAGCCATGGCACCTAGGTCCAGCTAAAAGATTTCCTGGCAGAAACAGATCGAAAAGAAAACACACGAAATCGCGAGATACGTTGCCAGAACAATCCGGACAAATATATAGCAAAAATTTATGCACAGAAAGGAAGGTAACAAGCTAAAACGGGGTCGGAGACGGACTCCTGGGTGCCCAGGCAGCCTCCCGGCGCGGCGAGGAGGTAGGACGCGCCAGGGGGGCGCCTGGGCCCCCTGGAGCTTGTCTCCGGCTCCACTTAGGCTTAGAATTTTACTAATTTTGCAAAAACTCATAATATGGAACTTTTATGGCGGTTCGCGATGTTTCCTTACCATAATACATACCTTTTCTTATTCTGCTTCTGCTGGTGTCTGAAACAGTGCTGCAACATGTTCTTCGTGAGTTGTTGTGTATATCATATTCACATCAACATTGACAGGGTCTCCTGCTATGTAATTCTTAAGTCTTTGCCCATTCACAACTTGAGGTTTGGTGCCTTAAAAATTGTTAATCTTGATTGCACCAGACCGATAGACTTCTTCAATATGAAATGGCCCTTCCCACCTGGAAAGTAGTTTGCCTGGAGAAAACCTGAAATGGGATCTAGACAACAAAACTTTATCACCAACATTAAATTCACGTTTCAGAATCCTCTTATCATGCCACTTCTTTACCTTTTCCTTGAACATTTTAGCACTCTCGTCAGCTTCACTTCTCCACTCATCTAGAGAAGTCAAGTTCATGAGACGCTTCTCACCAGCTAACTTTGGGTCAGCATTAAGCTCTCTAACAGCCCAGAAAGCTTTGTGCTCTAATTCTAATGGCGAATGGCAAGCCTTGCCATATTCCATCTTATAGGGGGACATGCCCATGGGGTTTTTGTAAGCAGTTCTATATGCCCACAAATCATCTCCTAACTTATTTGACCAGTCCTTTCTATTTCTATTTACTGTCTTCTGCAAGATCAACTTGATCTCTCTATTGGTGAGCTCAACTTGCCCACTAGTTTGAGGATGGTACGGTGAAGCAATTCTATGATTGACATCGTACTTGGCTAAAGCTTTTCTAAAAGCTCCATGCGTGAAGTGTGATCCTCCATCAGTCATGAGATACCTAGGTACACCAAACCTAGGGAAAATCACATCTTTGAGCATTTTCAAAGATGTCTTGTGATCAGCACTTTCAGTGGGGATTGCTTCAACCCACTTGGTCACATAATCAACAGCTACTAAAATGTGAGTGTACTTGTGCGAAGAAGGAAAAGGACCCATGAAATCAAAACCCCAGCAATCAAAAGGTTCAATCACTAGTGAGTAATTCATAGGCATCTCATTCCTTCTACTAATGTTACCAACTCGCTGACATTTATCACAGGCTAAAACATAATTTCTAGCATCCTTAAAGAGAGTAGGCCAATAAAAACCTGATTGAAGAACCTTATGTGCGGTCCTCTCACCGGCATGATATCCTCCATAGGGACTATCATGACATTGTCTGAGAATGTCCTTCTGCTCATGTTCCGGTATGCATCTTCTCACGGTCCCGTCTGGACCTTCTTTGAAAAGATGTGGGTCATCCCAAAAGTAGTGCCTCAAATCATGAAAGAACTTCTTCCTTTGCTGAAATGATAAACCTGGAGGCAAATACTTCGCAACGATAAAATTAGCATAATATGCAAACCAAGGATCGGAAAGAGATTGCACTTTTACAACGGCAAGTTGCTCGTCTGGAAAACTATCGTTGACTGGGATGGGATCATGCGGTATATCTTCCATCCTTGAAAGATTGTCCGCCACCGGATTGTCTTCTCCTTTCCTATCAACAATCTGCAAATCAAATTCTTGAAGAAGGAGTACCCATCTGATAAGCCTTAGCTTGGCATCCTTCTTTGTCATAAGGTACTTAATGGCAGCATGGTCAGTATGAATAATAACTTTGGAATCAACAATATACTGCCTAAACTTATCACAAGCAAACACTACAGCTAAGAATTCTTTCTCAGTAGTAGCATAATTCTTCTGAGCACTATCAAGGGTTTTACTAGCATAATGTATAACATTCAATTTCTTATCAACCCTTTGTCCTAAAACAGCTCCAACAGCAAAATCACTAGCATCACACATAATCTCAAAAGGTAAATTCCAGTCAGGTGGTTGTACTATAGGAGCGGTTATTAAAGCTTCCTTAAGAACTTCTAAAGCCTCCTTACAATCTTCATCAAATACAAAAGGAACATCCTTTTGGAGAAGATTAGTGAGGGGTATCGAAGTCTTAGAAAAGTCTTTAATAAATCTTCTATAGAAACCAGCATGACCGAGAAAACTGCGAATTCCTTTGATGTCCCTTGGATATGGCATCCTCTCAATTGCTTCGATCTTAGCCTTGTCCACCTCAATTACCCTTTCGGAAATCTTGTGACCAAGAACAATTCATTCGTTAACCATGAAGTGGCACTTCTCCCAGTTGAGTACCAGATTTGTCTCCTCACATCTCTGCAAAACTTTATTAAGGTTGTGGAGACAATGGTCAAAGGAAGTTCCATAGACGGAGAAATCGTCCATGAAGACTTCCACAATCTCCTCACAGAAACCATGAAAGATAGCAGACATACACCTTTGAAAAGTAGCAGGGGCATTACATAAACCAAAAGGCATACGCCTGTAAGCATAAGTACCAAAGGGACAAGTAAAAGTGGTCTTCTCTTGATCAACAGTGTTAACAAGAATTTGAGAGAAGCCAGAATAACCATCGAGGTAACAAAAGTGGGTATTTTTGGATAACCCTTCAAGCATTTGGTCGATGAACGGCTACAGGTAGTTATCCTTCCTGGATGCCTTGTCAGCTTCCTGTAATCAATACACATTCTATATCCAATAATAATTCTCTGAGGTATTAGTTCATTCTTATCATTAGGAACCACAGTTGTACCTCCATTCTTAGGAACACAATGTACCGGGCTTACCCACTTACTATCAGCTATAGGGTAGATAATACCTGCAGCTAGAAGCTTGAGAATCTCAATTCTTACAACATACATCATCTTCAGGTTCAACCGTCGTTGATGATCAACAACTGGTTTAGCGTCGGGCTCAAGGTTAATAGTATGTTGACAGATAGATGGACTAATCCCCTTAAGGTCATCAAGGGTATAGCCAATTGCACCTCGGTGTTTACGAAGTACTTCCAATAGTCGCTCTTCTTCATATCCTGAATGGTTAGAGTTGATAATAACATGATATACTTTCTTTTCATCTAAATAAGCATACTTGAGCGTATCGGGAAGAGGTTTAAGATCGAACACCGGGTCTTCTTTTGGTTTTGATAAAATTCCCAAAGGTTCAACTGGAAGGTTGTGCTTCAGGATAGCAGGTTGTCTCAAGAATATATCATCTAGTTCATTTCTTTCCTGCATATGCAAATCATTCTCATGGTCCTCCATATATTGCTGCGAAGGATCATTAGGGGGAATAGCAATAGAAGCGATACTTTCAATAATTTTATCATCACTAGGTAAATTGGTACCACGAGGCTGCTTAGAGAACTTAGAAAAGTTAAATTCATATGGCTCACCATTGAATTCAACATAAACTTTACCTTTCTTGCAATCTATTATAGCTCCACAAGTTCTGAGAAAAGATCTACCAAAAATAATAGGACAAAAATTGTCCCTCACTGAACCAAGTACTAGAAAGTCGGTAGGGTATTTTACCTTTCCACATAGGATTTCAACGTCTCTCACAATTCCGATAGGAGAGATAGTTGCTCTGTTTGCAAGATGAATGGTAACATCAACTTCTTCAAGTTCACAAGGTGAAATCTCACCAATGATCTCTTGATAAAGTGAGTAGGGGATAGCACTAGCACTCGATCCCAAATCGCATAGCCCATAATAATTGTGATCTCCTATTTTAACAGAAACTACTGGTGTACCTGAAATTGGGCCTTTATTCTTGGCTGTGACAAGGTTAGTGGAAATAGCACAAAAATTTACATTGGAATCCAAAACATCATTAGTAACAAGGTCTTTAACCAATGCAACTTGAGGATCGACCTTGATCTGGTCCTCAGGCTCATCAATTCTTCTCTCACTTTTATTTATTATGCCTGCCACAAGAGAGTGCTCCCTTATCCTTGCAGGAAAAGGAGGCTTTTCATATATAACTGCAGGCAAAATAGGGTCAGCAACATGAATATCAACAGGTAACTCTTTGAAAGGTTCATGATGCTGATCTCTCTTCTTTTTACAAGAATCAACGTGAGAGGCAAAATCCTTACAGAAATCAATCATTAGATGGGAATCAAGACCAATCTTAGAGCAAAAGGTATTGAAGTAATCAGTTTTCACATAGCTCTCAATATAATCATGCTCATAATTTATAGCGGGTTCAATACCTTTATCGATTTCCCAATCTTCGGTATTCCTCTGGATCCTTTCAATGAGATCCCACCTTTCTTCAATGCTCTTTGTCTGAAATACCCCACTAGAGGAGGCATCCAGCATCTCCTTATCCTGACGAGAAAGCCTGGCATAAAAATTTGTAAGTATAATTTCCTTGGGGAGCTCATGAATAGGACATTTGAGCATTAGGGACTTCAATCTCCCCCAAGCTTGATCAATGCTTTCTCCGTCACGAGACCTAAACTTATAGATATAGTTCCTGTCTCGATGAATTTCATGAAGAGGATAATACTTGGTATAAAAGAGAGACATAAGCTCTAGCCAATCAAGCAAGTGTGAGTTATCGAGAAGCTTATACCAATCTGAAGCTTTATCTATAAGCGATACGGAGAACAATTTCCTCATGACAAAATCCATTGATACACATGCAAGCTTAAATAATGAACATAGTTGTGACAGATATAGCAAGTGTTCACCGGGATGTCTGTCTCCTGCATAACGATTAGCCAAAACATAATCGATAATACCAGCTGGTATTTTATAGGGCACAATTTCAGTAGGGGGAGGAGCAACCACCACAGATGTGGGGCGTCTTCCCTCGAGCAACGATCCAATATCAAGGTTGTCCATAAGAACAAAGAGCGGCAATAGCAAAATAAAAACAGAAATATAAAAACTTCCTTATCAGCTTCACTTACAAATAGCACTACACTCCCCGGCAACGGCGCCAGAAAACGGTACTTGATGACCCACAACCGTAAGGGATCTATTGCAGCGTTTTCGATAAGTAAGAGTGTCGAACCCAACGAGGAGCAGAAGGTATTGACAAGTGATTCTGAGCAAGGAATAACTGCAAGCACTGAAAGATATCTTTTTAGGGGTTTTCTTGATATAAGCAATAGGAAAGTAAAAGCGAGCAAAGTAAAAGGCACTGGAGAGTGACAAGTGGCCCAATCCTTTCTGAGCAAAGGAGAGGCCTAGCAACTGAACTTATAAAGGCTAAAGTGTTCTCGAGGACACACGGGAGAGGTAGTCATGTGCTTTCGCCATATTCCGTATCGGTACTATGTGATGTGTTGATAAGTGTTAAGTGGGTGGATCTATGCTAGTACACGCTCTAGACTAAGATGAGTGCACTCTTATGATTAAACACCTTGCAAGCATCCGCAAATACAAGATAGTATTTAAGGCAATAGCCTAACCATAGCAATACGATCGATGATCCATTGTACCCTTGTGCAAAAGCGTGCGAACTGGGGTTCAGGTTTCTGTCACTCCGGCAACCCACCGTAAGCATTCTTTGTACACAACGTATTCCCCTAGGTCCTTAATAAGGCGAAGTGTAGAGTGTTCGACTCACACAACACCACTAGGAAAATAACAACACAACTTAAGTATCAAACAACATATATTACTTCAACATCATATGACTACTAACAATAAGACTTCTCCCATGTCCTCAAGAACTAAAGTAACTACTAACAAGACATAAAAGAGATCATGATCAGTGGAGATAGATGGGTGATAAAAAATCTGGACATAATGATATTTCTCCAACAAAACTCAATAGCATTCACCACAAAGTAGTAATCAACACCGATAGGGTAGATAGGATAGATAGTACGGATTACAACACAAGTTGCACTTGTGAGATGAGATTGGATGAAGATGGAGATGGTGCTGATGTTGGGGATGATGTTGATGATGATCTCGATGATGCCCGTGACGATGGTGATGACTATGGCGATGATCTCCCCTTTCGAGAGGTGATCTCCCCGGCGGAATCTGCCCGCCGGAGATGGCTTTTTCTTCTCTGTAAGTTTCCGCCATGGAGCGGCGGCGGAACTCCGTCAAAACTCTCCTTTTTAGGGTTTTTGGATGACGAGGAGTATATAGGCAAAAGGGGGCAGCCGGGAGTGGGCCAGGGGCTCCAGGCGCCCCCCCGGCGCGGCCAGGGTGGGGGCCGCGCCAGGTGGCCGCCTGGGCGCCCTGTGCCCCCCCTCTGGTTGCTCTTTTGCGTGTCTTCGTGATCCTTCTGGAAAATATCCTCCGTCGATTTTCAGGTAATTTGGAGGTATTCTTCTTCACCAACTCAGCGTCCACTTTTCACCGCTGAATCCTGCGTCTGCTGCTTCGGCACCGGAAAGTTGCAAACTGTGTAAAATAGGCCAAAACAACATAAGAACATCATCGTAATGTGAAATATATCAATGAATAAGGATGAATTATGATATAAAATAGTGATGCATTTTGGACGTATCAGCACCGCCTTTATGCCAAGTTCTCCAAGTGTGAATTTTGGTTGCCAGAAGTGACGTATCTCGGCCACGTAATCTCTGGTAAGGGCATTGCTGTCAATCCCGAGAGAGTTCAGGCCGTTCTTGATTGGACTCCACCTCTCACGGAACTTCTCAAGAAAGATAAAAAGTTTGAGTGGTCCCCACAATTTGAGTATAGTTTTCAGGAACTGAAAAGACGCCTGACTTCTGATCCCATACTTGTGCCACTGGATTTCACCAAGGACTTTGTTATCTATTGTAGTTTGATAGGGGTGTTATCCGCTTCAAGAGAAACATTAATAAGGGAGTTGGTGGATGTTTCTCTATGGATGATCGAGGTGTTGTTTTCTTTGAGAATCGCTTGGTGGTTCCCAAGAATCAACATCTGCGACAACTGATCCTTAAGGAGGCTCATGCATCTCCTCTCACAATTCATCCCGGTAGTACTAAGATGTATCAGGACCTACGCCAGAGGTTCTGGTGCACTAGGATGAAGAGAGAAATCGCTCAGTTCATTGCTAACTGTGACGTTTGTCGTCGCGTTAAGGCAGAGCATCAAAGACCTGCTGGCACCCTTCAGCCTCTAGCTATTCCTGAGTGGAAATGGGATAAAGTTGGTATGGACTTCATCACCGGCTTTCCCAGGACCAAGAGAGGGAATAATGCTATCTTCGTAGTCATTGATCGTCTCTCCAAAGTGGCT